>CM066343.1:86855006-87501256 GCA_033807585.1 Hydrophis major | reverse complement strand
TGTTCTGATTGGATGGGGGGGGTTCTCATTGGTTGGGGGTTTGGCTGTGTTCTGATTGGTTGGGGGGTTGGCTATGTTCTGATTGGCTGGAGGCGTGTTCTGTTCAGGTGGGGGCTTGATTGTGCTCAGGTTAGTCTTATTTGCTGGAGGGTTTGAGCTGGTGAGCTGTGATCTTGCTGTTTGGCTTCGAGTTCGTGGTCGTGCTGCATCTTCATGGTGGGGGTCAGTTCGCTTCATGTATGGCTCAGAGGGGTTTGAGGTGGGTAGTGATGTAGCTGCAGTGCGGCTTCTGGTCCGTGGTCGTGTTTCATCTTCTGTGTGGGTGTAAGTCTGCTTTCTACGTGGAAGTGTGGTGGTGGCATCTTGTGTGGCTCTCAGGGGTGTGGGTCTGGTGTCATTCTTCATGTTAGGTACGCGTCTGTTCATGAGGGCGGGTTTCCAAATGGCTGGTAGGCGGGAGGCATCATCTCGTTTATTCATGCTGTGTGGGCGTTTTTCTATCTCTATGGCTTCTCTGATGATTCTGCTGCTGAAGTGTTCGGTTTTGGCGATAGTTCTGGTATTTTTAAAGTCAATCTCATGTCTTGTGGCTTTGAGGTGTTGGACCAGGGAAGAGGCCGGTTCTTCCTTTTTGATTGAGTTCTTATGTTCTTCAATGCGTGCACCTATTCTTCTGTTAGTCTGTCCAATGTATGTGGTGGGGCAGGCAGTGCAAGGGATTTCGTATATTCCTTGATTTTCTAACTCGATTCTGTCCTTAGGGTTTCTTAGGATGGTGGATATCTTTCTGTTTGTGCAGAATGCTGTCTTAATGTTGTGTTTTTGGAGGATCTTGCTGATTTTGTCCGTAGTGCCTTTTATATATGGGAGGAGGGCTTTGCCATTCTCTTGTTCTTTGTCTTGGATTTTGGCTGGGGTTTCTTTTTGGATTAGGTGGGTGATCTTCTTTCTTTGGAATCCATTGGCTGTCAGCACGCCGGTGAGAGTGTGTAGTTCGGTCTCTAGGTGTTGTTCATCGGCTAAGCATTTTGTTCTGGAGATGAGTGTCTCAGCTACGGAATTGATCTGTGCTGGGTGGTGGTGTGAGAGTGCGTGTAGATAGCGGTTTGTATGTGTTTTCTTCTGGTAGATGGTGTGTCCTAGGGAGCCATTGGATTTTTTGTATACCAAGACATCTAGGAAGGGAAGTTGGTTGTTAGCTTCTGTTTCCATGGTGAATTGTATTTTGGGGTGTTGGCTGTTGAGGTGTGTGAGGAAGTTGTTCAGTGTTTCTTTCCCGTGTGGCCAGATTATGAAGGTGTCATCTACGTATCTGAGCCAGAGTTTGGGTTTGTGATCATATTTTTCTAGAGCTTGTGTTTCAAAGTGTTCCATGTAGAGGTTAGCGATGACAGGTGAGAGGGGTGATCCCATGGGTGCTCCTTCTATTTGTTTGTATTTTTGTCCATTGTAGGTGAAGTATGTATTGGATAGGCAGTGGTTGGTCAGATCTAGGATGTGCTTGGGGGGGTTGTATTTGTTTTGGATGGCTGTCAAGGCTTCTTTTATTGGCACTTGGGTGAAGAGGGATATGACATCGAAGCTCACTAGTAGGTCACTGGGTTGTAAGTTTTGCTTCTTTATGATCTCGATGAACTGGAATGAGTTTCTTACGTGTGAGTTGATGGATTCTGCATAGGGCTGTAGTTGTTTGGTGAGAAATTTGGCTAGGTTTTGTAGAGGTGAGCCTATGGAGCTGACTATTGGTCTAAGTGGGGTTCCTTCTTTGTGTATCTTGGGGAGACCATAAAGTTTAGGGCATCTGGATGATTTCTCTCTGGGTATGATTCTTTGCTGGATTTCTTCACTGATGGGGGAGGCTTTTATTTTGGATCTGGTGGTTTTTTCTAGGTAGGTGGTGGGGTCTGTCTTTAGGGGTTTGTATGTGGGGTCTTGGAGTAGGTTGGTTAACTTGGATTGGTAGTCAGATGTGTTCATAACCACTGTCGCGTTTCCCTTGTCTGCTGGTAGGATTATTATGCTGGTGTCTTCTTTCAGGTTAAGTAGTGCAGTTTGTTCTTCTTTGGATAAGTTGCTTTTGGGTGGTTTGCTAGTGCAGAGGATGTTGGTGATTTCGAGTCTGATTCTATTAGCATCATCAGGGTTGGTTTTGGTCAGGCTGGTTTCAACTCCGCATATGATGGTTTCTATGGGGATGTGTTTGGGAGTGACAACAAAGTTGAATCCTTTAGAAAGGACCTTGGTTTCGGCTTCGGTGAGGATCTTGTCTGAGATGTTGTGCACTGTTTGTTTCATGTGTGGCTGTGAGGGGGGAGGAGTTGGTTTCTGGCGTTGTTGTAGTTTTCTGAGTTTGTTGGTGTGTGTGTCTGTCTTGAGGGTGGTCTGTGTTTCGGCTCTCCAGACAGCGAGCTGTTTGGATTTGTCCCAAAGTAAGGGGTGAATCTTGTTGCTGAGTCTGAGGTGAAATGTGAGGAGATCTTTGTTGATTTGGTCTAGGAGAAATCTTTTTGTGTGAAGTTCATTTCTAATTAGGGCCAATTCTGTTCTTTTTAGGATGCGTTTGGTGGCTGCTGTGTTGGTGTGGAATTTCAATTGGAAGCTTGTGGGAATTAAATTTTGATCTCGGCAGTTGCATAGGAATGCGAGGTCACATAAAATGGAAGCTCTTTGGACTTCAAGTTTTTCATAAGTCCTGGTCAGATGGTGGGTTTCCTCCCCGTAGAGGTGCAATATTTGTTTTCTGAGGTTCTCGCGGGTATTTGTATGTGGATCTTTGGTTATTCGGGTTTTCTCCCACGTAAGATTAGAAGTATCTAGGCAATGTTTCGATGAAGTCTCATTCATCATCTTCAGGCTTGGTCTTCAGCTCTGTGCTTCTCAGAGTGATGTGAGCTTGCAGCTGCTTCTTCCTTTTAACTGCTTCTGGGGGTGTGACTTGATTGGCTGGGGGCTTGGCTGTGTTCTGATTGGATGGGGGGGTGTTCTCATTGGTTGGGGGTTTGGCTGTGTTCTGATTGGTTGTGGGGTTGGATTGGTGGGTAGTGATGCAGCTGCAGTGCGGCTTCTGGTCCGTGGTCGTGTCTCATCTTCTGTGTGGGTGTGAGTCTGCTTTCTACGTGGAAGTGTGGTGGTGGCATCTTCTGTGGCTCTCAGGGGTGTGGGTCTGGTGTCATTCTTCATGTTAGGTACTCGTCTGTTCATGAGGGCGGGTTTCCAAATGGCTGGTAGGCGGAAGGTATCATCTTGTTTATTCATGCTGTGTGGGTGTTTTTCTATCTCTATGGGTTCTCTAATTATTCTGCTGCTGAAGTGTTCGGTTTTGGCGATAGTTCTGATATTTTTAAAGTCAATCTCATGTCCTGTGGCTTTGAGGTGTTGGACCAGGGAAGAGGTTGGTTCTTCCTTTTTGATTGAGTTCTTGTGTTCTTCAATGCATGCACTTATTCTTCTGTTAGTTTGTCCAATGTATGTGGTGGGACAGGCAGTGCAGGGGATTTTGTATACTCCTTGATTTTCTAACTCGATTTTGTCCTTAGGGTTTCTTAGGATGGCGGATATCTTTCTGTTTGTGTAGTACATCCCTTTTGTATAAATTCAAGCCAGACTTGCAATTCCTTCTTTTAGCATGTATTTTAGCATGTATTTTTTTTCTTGCCTAATTAGATTTCAGAAAGTATTCCTTCTACCACACGAAATGAGATCATATGTACAACAAAATGAGTTGGGTGGGAGGAAGCAAAACATAGCTTGTGAAAGATAACAAATAATCAGAGTTGGAAGGGACCTTGTAGGTCATCTAGTTCAACACCCTGCCTTGCCTACACTATTTATAACAAATGGCAATCCAATCTCTTCTTGAAAGTCTCAAGTGATGATGCTCCCACAACTTCTGAGGGCAAACTGTCCCATTAGTTGATTGTTCTCACTGTCAGAAAGTTTCTCCTTATTTCCAGGTTAAATCTCTCCTTGTTCAGTTTCCCTCCATTGTTCCTTGTCTGGCCTACAGGTGCTTTAGAAAATAGCTTGACCCCTTCCTCTCTGTGGCAGCCCCTCAAATATAGGAAAACTGGTATCATGTCTCCCCTGGTCCTTCTCTTCAGTAGACTAGCCATGCCTAGTTCCTATAACTGTTTTTCATATGTTTTAGTCTCCAGTTCCCTAATCATCCTGGTTGCTCTTCTCTGTACTTTTTCTAGAGTTTTGATATCTTTTTTATAGTGTGGTGACCAAAACCATGCAATACTCTTACTAAGACTTCATAGAGTGGTATTAATACCTTACTTGATCTTGATTGTATCCCTCTGTTAATGCAACTTAGGATTGCATTAGCTTTTTTGGCTGCTGCTGCACACTGCTGGCTCATATTTAGCTGGTTGTCCACTAAGATTCCAAGATCCCTGTCACAGTTATTGCTATTGAGCCTGGTTTCACCCAGTCTATATGTTTACTTTTGGTTTTTCTTGCCTAAGTATAGGACTTTACTTTTCTCTACACTGAATTTCATTTTGTTAATTATGGTCCAGTATTCTAGTCTGTCAAGATCCATCTGGATCTTGAGCCTATCTTCTTGGGTGGAAGCTGTTCCTGCCAGCTTATTATCATCTGCAAATTTGGTAACTTCCCCTTCTATTCCCTTATCTATGTCGTTAATGAAGATATTGAAGAGTACTGGGCCTAAGACGGAACCTTGTGGCACCCCACTGCTTACTTCCCCATTTACGACTACTTGTTGAGTGCGGTTTGTCAGGCAAACTCCAGTGGTGTCTGCTCACAAGGCAAAGTCTCACACTACAAATGACACTGGAAGAAGCCCAAGCCACAGAAAGCTCTACCCAATCGATGGAAGAAATACAAAAATCAAATAGTCCATCAATCTTATGGAGAATGACCTTGGTCCATCACGAGGACATCAACCAAAGAGAATCTACAAATGAGGATAAGGAAATCCATTGATTAAATCATCAAAATGGCATAATATGGCCATTGAGAAGAAGCCTTTGTCTTGCCTAAGCTGTGGCAGGAATCACTCTCGAACCACGTGCAAGTTCAAAAACGTCATTTGCCAACAGTGTAACTGTTAGGGATAACATTGTTTACCCTAACTGGTTTAGGTAAAATAATAAATATGTTATCATGGTTTATTAGTTAAAGTGTCTGTAACTTTAACTGTAAGACTGTAATTGTGAAAGCACCATAAAAGAAGCAAGGAACGTCATCTTGCTCTCTCTGGCTTTTTGATCCCTAATTACTGGATAGACTGAAAACTGTGTTTTTCCCCTACTGGAAAGGAAGAGAGAAAGGACTGATTTGTAAGTGAACTGACATTGAATATTCTACACGGACTTTGCTAACTGAATATCCTTGAATGGACTGACTAAAATGATACATGACTAATGGACTGTTATTTTGACTATGCTATAAACTCTAAATGGAATAAACTATATTTTGATAGCACAAGCGTATCTGTTATTTTTACTGTATGTTAATAAACATACAAACTTATCTCACTCATATATCTGTGTGCCTATCTGACTAATGCTGCACATTCTGTTTAGCTTGTCTCCTTAACCCTGGTTGGGGAACACAGGCTTAACACTGGTTATGGGCCCAGAGGCTGCAAAGTCAGTTTAACTAGGATAAAACAGATGTATGTAAAAAGTGAGAGTTTGTGTTGTTACACGTTACAGTAAACAGACAGCTGTGTTTTATTAATTATAGTTTTATATCCATATAAGAAAACATGGCACAAGTCAATCTACAAAGTTTGTCCCTTATATCCAAGTTGGATGGAACAAACTATGTATCATGGTCTATGAAATGTAGTCTACTACATACAAGTCCACGAAGAACAAAGAGGACCAGAACAAGAGGAAACAGTTGATCAGGAAGAGTTAGATAATCAAGAACAGTTAATAAATGAAAGTCCACCTGTAAGTCCTGTAATACCTAGACGTACTACACGTGTAACTAGACCACCTGATAGGTATCAAGCAAGTATAGTTTGCCAAGCAACTAAAGTTCCAACTAGTGTAGATGAACTTAAGATGTATCCTGCTAAGGATCAGGAGAATTGGCAAAAGGCAATGGAAAAAGAACTAAATTCATTTTTGGTAATGAAAGTTTTTGAAGATGCTAAATTACCTCCAGGAGAAAAATCCATTGGGTGCAAATGGATATTTAAAGTAAAAACTGGAAATGATAAGGCTAGGTTGGTAGCTCAAGATTTAATCAAACTACATCTGATTACGATGAAGTTTTCACACCAAGTCTTAAAGCAACATCTTTGAGAGCAGCTTTAGTGTGGGCAGCTAAGAAAAACTATGTCAACTATTTAGATGTAGAAACTGCTTATTTGCATGCACCATTGCAGCACACTATATATTTAAAAAAGCCAATTATTATAAAAGACAATAAAGTAAATAGTAATGATTGTTGGAAACTCAAAAAGAGTCTTTACGGGTTGAAACAATCTGGCTTTGAGTGGAACCAGTATATTGTGAAAGAATTAAACAATATAGGTTTTAAATCTGGTTTAGCAGATCCATGTGTGTTTAAAAGAGAAAATAATGGAACTGTGTCATTATTGTTATTATTTACAGATGATATTGCTTTGATAACTAAGACTAATAATGAAGCTAATGAGATTATATCATTATTAGCCAAAAAGATAAAATTAAAGCATTTAGGTGAAATTAAAAAGTATCTAGGATTGACAATTAACAAAACAAAAAATGGTTTTAAGATATCTCAAGAAGATAAAATTTGCCAATTAATTAAAACGTACAAAATGGAACTTTGTAAAACGGCAAAGACTCCAATGAGTCAGGAAGTTTGCCAAACTGATGATCAAAGTCCCAAATTTGATAAGTCCATATATCAATCTTTGATTGGTAGCTTATCATATATAAGCAATTGGTCAAGGCCAGATATAGCTTCTAGTGTTAATCAGCTGGCATGTTTTAATTCGGATCCACATCAATGTCTTTGGCAATCATTAAAGAGAATTTTAAGATATCTTAAAGCAACAATGAACCATGCATTGTATATAGAACCAAAGGGTGATTTGAATATTAGTGCATATGCAGATGCAAGTTTTGCAACTGACATAAACACTAGAAAATCAACATCTGGAATGGCTATATTATTTGGTAAGACACTAATAGGGTGGAGGTCAATCAGACAACAGCATATTAGCTTGTCCACGATGGAAGCGGAATTTTCATGTCTGTCATTACTATGCACTGACTTAATTTTGTACAAACAGTTATTATTAGACATGGGTATAACTGTTAAAGATTCCATTATTGTGTACAAGGACAACCAGGCAGTCATAAAGTTGGCTACTAGTATTGCTGTAAAAACTAGATCAAAGCATACTGATTTAAGATACTTAAATGTTAGAGAATCTGTAAAGAATGGGCTAATAAGATTGGAATACTGCATGACAGAAGAAAACATTGCAGACCAATTTACAAAAGCTCAAGGACTAATTAAGTTTAAAGAGAGTTGCAACAAATATGATTTAAAGATGTAAATAGTTATAGTATTATTATTATTACCTAAAAGGGGAGAATGTTAGGGATAACATTGTTTACCCTAACTGGTTTAGATAAAATAATAAATATGTAATCATGGTTTGTTAGTTAAAGTGTCTGTAACTTTAACTGTAAGACTGTAATTAAGGGAGTGGTTGTGAAAGCACCATAAAAGAAGCAAGGAACGTCAGCTTGCTCTCTCTGGCTTGATGATCCCTAATTACTGGATGAAGACTGCGTTTTTTCCTTACTCGAACGGGAGAGAGAAAGGACTGATTTGTAAGTGAACTGACACTGGATATTCTACACGGACTTTGCTAATTGAATATCCTTGAATGGACTGACTAAAACGATACATGACTAAAGGACTGTTATTTTGACTATGCTTTCAACTCTAAATGGAATAAACTATATTTTTGATAGCACAAGCGTATCTGTTATTTTTACTGTATGTTAACAAACATACAAACTTATCTCACTCATTTATCTGTGTGCCTATCTGACTAATGCTGCACATTCTGTTTAGCTTGTCTCCTTAACCCTGGTTGGGGAACACAGGCTTAACAGTAACAAAAAGGGGCACATAGCTAGAGTCTGCCACACAATGCTACCCACGGTAATGACTGCACGCCAAGCTGGTCCCAGGAGATTGTATCCCAAACAACAAAACCATGAGGATGATTGCTTCATAGTCTACATGGACACATGCCGAAGAGAGGCAAAGCAATTTTCCCAAGGTAAGGAAGATCAATGTCACTATCAGAATTGAAGTGCCCCATGTTGCATGGAAGTGGACACAAGATCAGCAATGACTATCATCTCCTGGAACACAATGCAAAGACTGATACCAACTATAACAAAGAGATGGCTAAAACACAGCCACATACACCTCAGAGACTATCAAGGAAATACCATTCCAGTTATTGGAAGCAGCACCTTCAAAGTAGGATTTAAATGTTTTTGGTGGCTGCTCCAACTGGTGGGAGATGGCTTACTGCCAAGCCTCCTGGGACTGGACTGGTTTGCTGCATGGGGCCTAGGAATCACCGGTATGAACTCCATCAAGGAACTAACCATCAAGGACTTAATCCAGGAATTTGCCAAAGAGTTCAATAGAGAGTTGGGCAAGTATAGGGGCACCCCTATTTCCTTTAACATAGACCCCCAAGTGGCACCAATCAGACTCAAGCTGAGATGAGTGCCTTTCGTGTTATGGCCAAAAGTGGATGAACAAGTGGACAAACATATCCAGCAAGGCATAATGGAGCCAGTTGATCATGCCAATGGGGATTCCAGTTAAGCCAGATGGTTCAGTTCTCATTTGTGCCCATGCACATTCAACAAAGCATTACAACAAAACACATATCCCATGCCAGTTGCAACACCTATTAAACTCTTTGGGCAAAAAGTAGGTCTTCACTAAACTAGACCTTGCCCAAGTCTATCAGCAACTTCCCATGGATAATACCACAGCTGAGGCCCAGACAATGGTGACACATCAAGGAGCCTTCCAATGTCGCAGAGTACAATTTGGGGTAAGCATGGCACCAGAACTATTTCAAAGTCTCATGGCTTTTGCAAGGCATTCCAGGTGTGATCCCGTACTTTGACAATGTGTTGGTGTTGGCAACTGATAAAATGGAGCTTCTTGGCAGACTGTGAACAGTACTGAAAGATTCCAGGAAGTGGAACTGAAGATGAAGAAAAAGAAGTGCAAGATCACTGTTACCCAGGTCAAGTTCCTTGCATACCTCATTGATGTTTCAGATTACATCCCACAAAAACAAAGGTTCAAGCAGTCCAGGAAGTACCAACAGCCAGGAGTAAGACAGAGCTCAAAGCATTCTTGGGACTTCTTAATTTCTATAGCATATTTTTGCAGCACAAAGCATCAGTCACAGAATCGCTTCACCAGCTGCTAGATAAGAAAGCAGTGTGGTTCTGGAGTTGGAAACAAGCTACAGTGTTCAGTGGGAAGAACGTTAAAGAACCTAATCTCAGAAAGCATCCTCAGACAATATAATGAAAATCTTCCCTCGGTCCTCACTTGCGATGCATTGCCATTTGGGGTCGGAGCAGTTCTAAGCCACCATTTACCAGATAGACGAGATGTTCCAATCACGTTCTTCTCTTTGGCAGAGCAGAATTACAGTCAACTGGATGTAGCTTTGGCTGCCATCACTGGGGTCAAAAGATTCCATGAATATGTGTAAGGGAGACTGTTCAAGTTGGTGACAGATCACAAACCACTGCTGGGCTTAATCACAGGGGGCCGACAAATGCTGCAAATCCTGTCCCTTCAAATGATGCACTGGACCAAATTTCTTTTTTTAAAGAAAAAAAAATATTGGTTTTTAAGACATAGACAAACAAAACATAAAAACATCAAGCCATCTTCCATATATGTACATACAGTGTGCCAGTTGGTTTACAAATTGTTTTGTGCTTCCATTTCATAGTCTTCAATTACAATTATATTGTATATATTTTCATATTTTCAATCAAGTATTAAATACATTAATATCATTGGTTTTTTTTTTAAAAAGTTTTTATTAATTTTCTACAAACAAACAAGACAAACAAAACATAAAAACATCAACTCTTATATGTACATCCAGTGTGTCAGTTGGTTCATCATTTTTGTGCATTCATTCTGTAGTCTCAATTACAATTATGTTACATAACAACTCATATTGTCAATCCAAACTTATATATCCTAATATCACTAAAAAAAGAAGTTTTTGACTATATTTTTAATCATTCATGCTTAATGAGCTAACAATACTTTAAACCAGTTTACTCTATAACAAATCATCTAGTCATATCAAATCAATCCTAAAAAATCCTTTATAAATATAATAGCAAATAGCAAAATAATAGCAAAATAAAGAAATTCCTTACTATCTAGCATTCTAAATATTCTATTATCGTATTTTATCATCTAGCCATTTATAAAAAAGATCCCAAATTTCGTAAAATTGTTTATCCTCTTGCTCTCTAATTTCAAATGTCAATCTGCTCATCTCAGCACATTCCAATATTTTCTTAATAATTTCTTCCTGTAATGGTATTTTCTCATTCTTCCAATTTTTAGCAAATACAATCCTGGCCGCTGTTAATACATTTACAATCAGGTATTTCAAATCTTTACTATATATATCAGGTAAAATTCCCAATAAGAAGATCTCTGGTTTCAAATCTATATGTTTCTTTGTCATTTTTTCCAACCACATGCGAATTATAGTCCAATATTTTCTAGCATCCTCACAAGTCCACCACATATGGTAATACGAGCCGGGTATCTGATGACATTTCCAGCATTTTTCAGATTTGTTCTTAAACATTCTTGCTATTTTTGTCGGGGGAAAGTGCCACCTGTAAAACATCTTATACAAGTTTTCTTTATATGCTGTTGACATTGTCATTTTATAATTTTGAGACCACAATTTCTGCCATTTCTCTAAATCAATCCCATATCCAAAATTCTTCCCCCAAACAATCATAGTTTCTTTGATTTGTTCTTCCTCTAATTTCATTCCCAGTAAATAACCATATAGTTTTTTAATCACCTTCTCATCAGTACCCATCAAGATCTTATCTAAATCAGTCTGTTTATCATAGAATCCCTCCGTTTTAGAATCTTCATCATACCTTGAGTGTATTTGTGCATATGAAAACCAATTCATCCTTATACCTTGTTCCTCTAAGTTTTGGATCGATTTAAGTTCACCCTTTTCATCCAATAGTTCCCCATATCTAACTGTTTGTTCCTTCTTGTAGATTATAGGATAGGAAAATGCTTCAATGGTCGATAACCAAACTGGAATTTTCAAATAACATTGTCTTTTTATCTTCTCCCAATTTAACCACAAAGACTCCCGTACATAATGTCTTCTAAAATAACCCTGTGTTTTAGTTCCCTTATACCATAAAAAAGCATGCCAACCCAACAGCAAGTCATGCCCTTCTAATGTCAACAACCTATGTTTCCTCAATGTTATCCATTCTTTGACCCACATCAAACTTGCAGCTTGATAATACAATTCCCAATTAGGCAGACCAAAACCTCCTCTAATTCTAGCATCTTGCAAAAGCTTTAGCTTTATTCTCGCTTTTTTACCTTGCCATATAAACTTCAACATAATTTTATTTAAATCTTCAAAATAGTCTTTTCCAAGCCTAATTGGTATTGTTTGAAACAAAAATAAAATTTTAGGTAAGATATTCATCTTAATTGTTGAAATTCTCCCTATTAATGACAATTGCAAGTTTTCCCACTTCTTCAAATCTGTAGTTATCTGTTGTTTAAGTTTAATATAATTATTCTCCTTTAATGTGCTACATCTTGTTGTCAAATATATCCCCAGATACTTAACCTTATTTGTAACTTGAATTTTCAAAAGATCTGCCAATTCTTCTCTCTGTCTCAATAGCATATTCTTTGTCAAAATCTTTGTTTTGTCTTTATTTATTTTCAAACCAGCCACCTCTCCATATGCCTCTATCCTTTCCAGTAACTTTGGAGCTGTTTCTAGCGGATCTTCCAAAATAAAAGCTAAGTCATCAGCAAAAGCTTGTAGCTTAAATTCTTCCTTCTTAATTTTCATTCCTTTTATGCTTTTATCATCCCTAATATTTCTATTCAATACTTCCAAGGTCAACACAAATAGCAAAGGAGATAGGGGGCATCCTTGTCTTGTGCCTTTCCTTATATTAATAAAATCTGTAAGTTCCCCCTCCATCATTACCCTTGCTGTCTGTTTATTATATATAGCTTCTATTGCTTGAATAAATTTTTTAGCGAAACCCATCTGCTCCAATAATAATAACATAAATCTCCAGTTCACGTTGTCAAATGCTTTTTGAGCATCTAGGAATATCAAAGCCATTTGCTTTTCAGGATGAGCCTCATAGTATTCCAAAGTGTCCAAGATTACTCTCATATTGTCTCTAATTTGTCTCTTTGGCAGAAATCCATTTTGATCTGAGTGAATAAAATTATTTAAATATTTTTTAAGTCTTTCTGCTAAAATTGAAGCAAAGATTTTATAGTCTGCATTCAATAAAGAAATAGGTCTATAATTCTTAATTTGCGATGGGTCAGTCTCTTCCTTTGGTATGAGTGTAATATAAGCCTCTGACCATGTTTTAGGTATCATCTTTTTTAACATAACTTCATTCATAACTTCTAACAATGGGATGCTCAATAATTCTTGAAATGTTTTATAAAATTCTACTGGAAGCCCATCTGGACCCGGAGCTTTCCCATTATTTTGTCTCTTAAATGCTTCATTTAGTTCCATCATTGTTATATTGCTTTCTAGCATTTCTTCAGTCTCTTTAGGTATCTTTGGTAACTTAGCTTCCTGTAAATACTGTTTGACTTTTTCTTCATCAATATTCTCCTGTTTATATAATTGCCCATAAAAATCTCGAATAATTTCTTTTTTCTCCTTATTCCCATAACAAACTTGGCCTTGTTCATCTATTAACTTCAATATTTTTCTTGATTCCTTCTCTTTTCTCAATTTATATGCTAGCCATCTACCTGGTTTATTTGCATCTTCAAAATAATTCTGTTTAGAGTTTCTAATTTTCTGTGCCAGTTCTTCTTTCTCTATTAATTCCATTTTATGTTTGATTACATCCAGCTTCAATTTAATATCCTTTTTCTGTGGCATTTTCTGTAATACTTTTTCAAGAATTTTATACTCATCTTCCAAGGCCTTAGAAGCTTGCCTTTTCCTAATATTCTTTTTTCTTGTATAATCTATTATCAAACCTCTAGCGTATGCCTTCATTGTGTCCCACACATTTTGCGTTGAAGTATCTTCTTTTTTATTTTCTCTGAAGAAAAAAGCCAATTCCTTATCCATCCATTGTGTAAAATCTTTCTCCTTTAAAATAGTATTATTTAATGTCCATCTCGATCTTTTTTTTTGTCCCTTCCATTTAATTGTCATTGGGCTATGATCTGCCCAGGTACTTGTTTCAATATTTGTTTCTTTAATATTAGATATTAGTTCTGTTGAGATCCAAATCATATCTAATCTGGACCATGATAAATGTCTATTTGAATAAAAAGTATATTGTTTAGCTTTAACATTTCTTTCTCTCCAAATATCTTTTAAAGTTAATTCATCTGTCATTTTAAAAAAGGACCTTGGGAGAGCCTTTCTATTTTGCTTTGTTGTTGTTGCTATATAGTCCAGTTTATTGTCCACAATTCCATTAAAATCTCCCATCATAATTATATTAACATAGTCCAGTCCAATTATTTTCATGTGTAGCTTTTTATAAAACTCTTCTTGTTTATCATTCGGAGCATAAATTGCAATCAAGAGTATTTTTATATTATTGTCCATTATTTCTACCATTAATACTCTTCCATCTTCATCCGTGTAAATCAATTTTGCTGGAATAGCCTCTTTAATGTATAAAACCACACCTCTTTTCTTACATTGAGTCAAAGAGGTAAATATTTTCCCTAATTTTGGCTGTAATAACAATTGTTCATGTTGTTTTTTAATGTGAACTTCTTGTAAACAAATTATATCAAATTTTAATTTCTCTAATTTATGAAAAGTTTTCCTTCTTTTAACAGCTGAATTAAGTCCATTTATATTCATTGTAATCAGTTTTTTTTCCTCCATGATTATGCTTTATATTTAGGTCTAACAGCTCTCGTGGATCTCACTTCACGCTGTTCTTTATTATCCATCTGTCCCCCTGCTGCTCCTTTCTCTTTTTCAGTCTCCAGTTGTTCATCTTGAAACTCAATTGATAAAGCCTCTTTCTCTGCTTCCTCTCTTCTTCCTCCAAAGAATTCTGCATGAAAAAGTTCTGCTTTCTCAATTGAATCAATTCTATATCTCTGCTCTTGCCATCCAAACACTAGTCCTTCTGGAATCAGCCATCTATAATTCACTTCGTTTTCCAATAGTATTTTGGTCAGAAATCGATATTCTCTTCTCATCTCTCTCACTCTTCTGGGTATTTGTTTTAAAACCACAACCTCTTTACCCTTGTATTTCAGTGTTTTCTCTCTTACTACTTGTAATATTTGCGTTTTAATGGATTTTTTGGTAAATCTAATATGGACTTCCTTGGGTAATTTATTTCTCATCGCATATCTTGTATAGACTCGATATATCTCATCTATTCCATCCATCATCTTTTCCTCTGTAATTTCCAAAGCATCTGCCAAAATTTCTATCATTACCGCTGCCAAATTTTCTCCTTTTTCCTCTTCTATATTTTGAAATCTGAGGTAAAATTCTGACCTTTCCATCTCCCACCTCAACATCCCACCTTTTTCTTGTTCAACCGCTGTTAGTCTGCTGTCAATATTTCCAATCTTCTTCTCTCTTTGTTTTCCTTCTTCCTCAATTTTTTGGAATCTCTCCTCATACTTAACCATCATTTGTTTAATATTTTCCACTTTTTCATCAGTCTTCTCTATTCTTTGTTCAATATTTTCTGCTCTTTGTTCAATATTTTCTGCTCTTTGTTCAATATTTTCTATTCTTTGTTCAATATTTTCTGTTCTTTGTTCAATATTTCCTGTTCTTTGTTCAATGATATCTGATTTTGTCTTGAGATCTTGGATTCCTTGCATAATCATCTGTAAAGTTATTTTTTCTTGTTCCTTATCTTGCTTCAACATTGTCTGAATTAAACGTTGTCCTCCAGCTGGTGGGGTAGCAGAGGTAGAAGCAGAAATGCCAGATGGTATTGGTTTCCTGCTCATTTCAATGTTTCCAAAACTTCAAATTCTTCTTGACTTTTAATCCAACTGGTAGAGCAGCCAATTATAATCCAAAATGGAGAACTCCAATAGTAAAAAACACGAAACCAAAGAAGAGACAGGAAAAAAGGAAGAAGAAAGATCTTCAGGTTCTTCTAGACCCTAATCCAATTACGAGATAGTCCACCATAAAAAAGGAAAAAATAGAAAGGAAAAAACAAACAAATCCAAAAATAATAATATTGATTAAGAGCAAAAGAAAAAGGAAAAAAGAAAAAGCAAAAAGAGAAAAAAAACAAAACAAAAAGTTCCTTCAGATTCTTCACACCTTAATCCAATTAAAAAGTCTCAATAATCCAAAAAAAAGAAAAAAAAACAACCTCAACAACAAAGTAGTCCAAAAACATAAATATGAAAAGCAAAAAAGTCCCAATAAAAAAGAAAAGAAAAATAAAGAAGAAAAAAGAAAAAAAAACTCTGGGGCTTTCCCTTTAAAATAAAAGGCATAAATAAAAATATTACTAAAATTAAAATTTAGAAAAAGGCTAGCGAATGGGGTATATATAAGAAAACACACTGTACTTTGTTATTTATCCAAGGCTCTTGTTATGACTCTCTTCTCCAGCAGCTTCAAAGCCAAACCTCAAGTGTTGTTGATAACAGTCCAGGAAAGCACCTGCAATAATATTTTGCTGTGCTCTCCCTCTATCTTATCACGTTAAAAAGTCCTTGAGATGAGGTCTTTTTGCAATTCTCTCCAATTCACATAAAGATACTTTCAAGCCTCTAGTTGGCAGTGTTACAAAGTTTCTTAATGCTCTTTCTCCCCGCCCGCCAGAAAAAAGTAATAATATATACAGAAAAAAAAGAAAAAATAGCCAAAGGGAGCCTCTATCCTAAAGAAAGTTAAAAAATCAAAGGGAGCATAAAATCAAAGGGGGCATAAAAATATATATAAGAGAAAATTCAATCCGGTTACCTACAAAGTCACAGTAAAATCTTTCCCAAAAAGTATAAAGAAAAAAAAAAAAAAACCAAGCCTCAATTTGACATCACTTTAAAAAACGCCGCTCAAAACAATTTCAGTCAAAAAAAAATCTCACAGCTTTCTTCTTTATATCGGATGAACTTTCCAACCTTAGCGAATTTACAGCACAAAAGAGTTTTTCTCACCCAGCCGACACACTTCACTCCAATCACTTTCTTTCCGGAGCTGTCCCTACTTCAGCAGCTATGGAGGCTGCCTCTCCGCCGCCAGCAAAAGGGCTTCTTCCGGATCAAACCAGAGATTTTGCGATATCTCTGGGATCCTGGAACAATGCCCTTCACGATCACCGTCTCTACGGGACGGTTTAGGTCCGTTAGGACCGACCAGGGGCGAAAATATCGCTACGATCTCAGAGCCCCGAGATAGCAGCTGTATTGCCGGAACGAAGCTCCGCCTTCTCCCCTATTAATATCATTGTTAATCAATCATTTGACGATACTTTTATTCATTCATGTTTTACAAAATAATCATATTTTACTTAATTTGTTTTATGTTCATATTATCATCTCAAATCTATCCTACAATCATTTTGTAGATATAATAAGAAAAGAATACATCTTTATATATTTATTATTTTCTAAGAATCTACATATTTCATTACCATGTTTTATTGTCTAACCATTGATAGAACAGATCCCAAATTTTATAAAATAGTTTATCATCTTGTTCTCTGATTTCAAATGTCAATCTACTCATTTCAGCATATTCCAATATTTTCTTAATGATTTCCTCCTGTGATGGTATTTTTCTCATTTTTCCAGTTTTTGGCAAATACAATCCTAGCCACTGTTAATACAATCAGGTATTTCAATTCTTTACTATATATTTCAGGTAAAATTCCCAATAAAAATATCTCTGGTTTCAAATCTATATGCTTTTTTGTCATTTTTTCCAACCACGTGTGGATTTTAGTCCAATATTTTTTAGCATCTGCATAAGTGTACCACATATGGTAATATGAGCCAGGTGTCTGATGACATTTCCAACATTTTTCAGATTTGTTCTTGAACATTCTTGCTATTCTTGTTGGGGGAAAATGCCACCTGTAAAACATACAAATTTTCTTTATATGCTGTTGACATTGTCATTTTATAATTTTGAGACCACAATTTTTGCCATTTCTCTTAATCAATCCCATATCCAAAATTCTTCCCCCAAGCAATCATTGTTTCTTTAACTTGTTCTTATTCTAGTTTAATTTCTAATAAATATCCATAGAATTTTTTAATCACCTTTTCATCAGTACCTGTCAAAATCTTATCTAAATCAGTCAGTTTATCATAGAAAACTTCTGTGTTAGAGTCTTTATCATGCCTAGAATGTATTTGCGCATATGAAAACCAATTCATCTTTATACCTTGTTCCTCTAATTTTTGCGTAGATTTAAGTTCACCCTTTTCATTCAATATTTCACCATATCTAACTGTTTGTTCCTTTTTATATATTATAGGATAAGAAAATGCTTTAATATTCGATAGCCAGACTGGAATTTTCAAGTAACATTGTCTTTTAGTCTTTTCCCAGTTTAACTACAGAGACTCCCCTATTCTAAAGTACCGCTGTGTTTTAGTTCCTTTATATCATAAAAAGGCATGCCACCCCAAGAACAGATCATGTCCTTCTAGTGTCAACAATCTAGCATTTCTTAATGTTATCCATTCCTTAACCCACATCAAATTTGCAGCTTGGTCGTACAACTCCCAGTTAGGCAAACCAAATCCTTCTCTTATTCTAGCATCTTGCAAAAGTTTTAATTTTATTCTCGCTTTCTTACCTTGCCATATGTATTTCAATACAATTTTATTTAAATCTTCAAAGTAATCTTTTCCAAGCCTAATTGGAATTGTTTGAAACAAATATAAAATTCTGGGTAATATATTCATCTTGATTGTTGATATTCTCCCTATTAATGACAGTTGTAAACTTTTCCATTTCATCAAATCTAGCGCTATCTGCTGCTTAAATTCAACATAGTTATTCTCTTTTAGTGTACTACATCTTGCTGTCAAATGTATCCCCAAGTACTTGATCTTATTCATGACCTGAATTTTCAATAGATCCGCCAACTCTTCCTTTTGTCTTGATAGCATATTCTTTGTCTTATCTTTATTTATTTTCAAACTAGCTACCTTTCCATATACCTCTATCTTTTCTATCAATTTTGATGCTGTTTCTAGTGGGTCTTCTAAAATGAAAACCAGATCATTGCGAATGCTTGCAACTTAAATTCTTCCTTTTTTGTACTGATGAAGTTAACCACCTCAGATTCCATAACCTGAACACTCCAAAAGATGTTCACAACCCATAGGCTACCCAATGTCCAAGTGTCAGACAATGGCCACAGTTCACTGCAAGCCAGTTCAAACTGTTTTTTGGCAAGTCATGGGATCCACCATGCACTCATCAAGTGAAGAGAATGGTGTGAACTACAAAAGAGGCACTGGCACGAATGGTGTCAGGGGACTGGCAGGTGCGAATAACCAAATACCTGCTAGTCCAACACATCGCACCACAACAAACTGGAACCCAGCGGAACTACTAATGGGCTGCTGGCTGAGGATGAATTTGGACAGATTGCACCCAGATTACTTGACTGAGGCCCCTATTAAGTTCTGAGCATGGGCGCAAGGAATGGAGACGAGGCAGTGAACAGTGAACTTCAACTCTTTATTGATCATACTGAACAGAGCAACACCTAGGGCAGCAGCAGCCCTTTTATAGGGTTGGCTGCTGTCCTATTAGCCAATGAAAAGCATGGAAGTATTTAACCTTTGAACCAATGAGAGTTGGCCTGTTAGCAGCCAATCAGATTTCCCAGGAGGGACCAATCCTATGTCGCTATTTTTGGGCCAATCAGAAGTGCAGAATTAGAACCCTGCTTTTTACTTAAGGTTGTTTAAAACTCTATGAAACGTCTTTATTAGTTCATAACACCCGTTCCCCCTAGGTTCTGTTTGAGGGGTGCGGTGATGTAATCCCGTAGATATGCAGGTTATTTCAACTGTCTATTAGATTTGCGCTGTCCCACCAGTTCCTGTCTGTAGTCCGGTTTCGGTGGAACGTTTTTTGATTTATCTGGTACAGGCGGTTCTGCATCCTCACAGGATGACTCGGTGCAGCTAATTCTGTTGTTGTTGTCCTCAGGTCTCTGTGGGCTTGCCTCCGTTGAGGTATTTCTCTGTGGCGAGGCAACCCCCCTTCCTGATTCTTCTTCAGGTAATGCGCCGGGCTGCTAACTTCCTTCGTTTTCTCCTTCCACCATCTCGAATTCGGTTCCTTCAACATCCCCTCCCCCCTCAGTTTGAGAGTCACAGGAGTCGTGGGAACTGTGTTGCAACCTAGAGTGAAGCTGATCTATATGGCGTTTCCATATCTTTCCATCCAATGTTTGCACGCGGTACGATCTGGACCTGGTGGTTTGGGTTACGGTTGCTTCGACCCATAATGGTTCACCGGAAAGGTTTTTAGTGAAGACTAAGTCGCCTACCTTGAACTCACGGCATTTTCCACTCCACAGGGTTTCTCTGGTGCATAGGACGGGTGGGACGGGTGGAGACGGTCGAGGTGGGAGTGGAGCTTGTGTCCCATCAACAATTCAGCTGGAGTCTTGTTGGTGACGCTGTGCGAGGTGATGTGTTGGAGTAGGAGTATTCTGTTTAGTTTGTCGTTAATGTCCCCATAGTCCATCTTGTGGAGAGTTTTTTTAACAAATTGGACCATGCGCTCGGCCCTGCCATTGGCCGCAGGGTGCACCGGCGAGGTTAGCGCATGGCGGATACCCCGGTCCGCTAAGTATTGTTCAAATGCCAGGGCGGTGAACTGGGGTCCGTTGTCGGAGACTAGAACATCTGGCAGCCCATGTGCTGCAAATAGTTTATTTAATTTGCAGATGACTGAATCGGCTGTAGTAGTCTTCATCTTGTGGATTTCGAGCCAGTTGGAATAGGCATCCACTGTTAGGAGGAACGTATGTCCCTTAGTAGGTCCCGCAAAGTCAATGTGGATGCGGGACCACGGCCCCCGGGGGTTTTCCCACTCCGTTGGAGTTGCACTAGGTGGGGCACTGCTGACTTCTTGGCACTTTAGACAAGTCTTCACCCAGGCTTCGATCTGCTTATCAATGCCTGGGCACCATGCATAGCTTCGTGCGAGCGCTTTCATACACACGATGCCAGGGTGACCGTCATGTAATGCTTTCAAAACTGCTCGTTGTAACCACTCTGGGACAACGACTCTGTCTCCCCATAGGATGCAGCCTTTCTGCAAGAAAAGTTCTGTTTGCCAGTTTCTGAAAGGGTGAAGTCGTCAGGGATTTGTTCTACTGGCCATCCTCGTTCGACCCAGCTGAGAACTTGCGCCAGGACAGGATCTTGTTTCATTTCATTCGATAGCGATGTCTCTGGCTGTTAGCGGCGGTGAATGTAGTGTTTCAATCTGGAGTGTCGTGAGGGTTGGAGCTGGGTCGTCGACGGTTTCCGGAAGTGGGGCACGGCTCAATGCATCAGTGTGGGGGATGGCTTTCCCCGGGCAGTGTTGCAATTTATAATTGTACGCAGCTAAGAACTCCGACCAACGAGTCATTCTAGGTGATAATATATAGGGAGTTGGCTTGTCTCCCACTATAATCCCCAGCAAAGGCTTGTGATTGGTAATAATAGTAAAAGCTCATCCATACACATATTCATGAAACTGTTTCACAGCAGATACAACAACAAGAGCCTCTTTGTCAATTTGGCTATAGTTGCGTTCAGCCCTCGATAAGGTCCTTGAAAAATAGGCAGTAGGGGCCTCACTACCACTTGGTAACACATGACTTAAAATGGCTCCTACTCCAAACGGTGACGCGTCACATATAATGGTTAAAGGCAAAGTCTCGTTATACTGCATTAAAACAGCATCTGAGGTTAGTAAGTTTTTCACTTGTTGGAATGCGTGCTCCTCTCGGTGTCCCCAGACCTAGGTGGCTTTTTTGTCGAGAAGTCTATGTAGGGGCTCTGCTACGGTCACCTTCTGGGGCAAGAAGATGTTGTAAAAGTTAATGAGCCCCAGGAAAGCTTGGAGGTCTGTTCTATTCTTGGGTCTTGGGGCATTTTTTATCGATCTTAGTTTGCTATCAGTGGGGTGAATTCCTTGCTTAACGATTAGGTACCCCAGAAACTCTACTTTATCTGTACACAGTTGACATTTATTTTTTTTAACTTTTAGGCCGGAGTCTTTAAATTTCTGGAGAACCATTCTAAGATGCCTCTCTAGTACTTCTCTATTCGGGGCCACAATTAAAATGTCATCAAAATATGGTACGACCCCCTTGATCCCTTGCAAAAGTCTCTCCATCAGACTTTGGAAAATCCTTGGGGCTACACTCACTCCGAATTGGAGTTGTTGGTACGCTTGTGCTAAATCCAATTTAGCGAAGACTTTTCCGCCCCTCAGGGAATGGAGAAGGTGTTGAACCACCGGCACTGGGTAAGCGTTCTGTTGAAGGGCGTGATTGAGGGTGGCCCGGTAGTCCCCACAAATTCTTAACGATCCATCCGGTTTGATGGGTGTTACGATTGGGGTTTCCCAAAGGGCATGGTCAGTTGGTTCTAAAACACCCTGGGCTATTAATTTATCGAGCTGCTTGTCAATCTTTGGTTTTAGGGCAAAAGGTACCCGACGAGGCTGAAGGCGGATGGGGGCTACTTCAGGGTTAAGGTTAAATGATATCAGGGTCCCCTTGTACTCGCCTAGTTTGTCTGCAAAGACGTCCTGGAATTCCTGGACGAGGGCCTCCTCCCAATCATCGCTTCTGGTTTGGTGAATGCTGGCTACCTCGATCCCGAGTGGGGCGAACCATTGAAGGCCTAACAAACTAGGCCGGTCGCGATCAACGATGGTCAGCGGTAATGACGCAGTACGATTTTTGAATGATACTTGGACTTGGCTGGAGCCGACGACTGGAATTTGGTTCCCCTGGTAATCTTTGAGTATAATTTTTTGGGCTCGGAGGTCTTGACGCCGGACAGCAGGGATTAACTGTTTAAGGGTCTTCCAGGAAACCATCGAGAGGGACGACCCTGAGTCGACTTCCATCATGCAAGGTTGGTTCTCGATGGCGACCCCCACTCAGATCTTCTTTGCATCTAACAATGAAGCGTGACCGATGGTAATGGTTTGGTGTGCCTCTTCCCGTCTTGTTGAAGTGGCAAGTGTTTTATTTCTGTAGGAGTGGTTCATGCATTCCCGACTCACAGGATGATTCCCTGTAGTCTGGCGGTAGTTATTTTCTCTCCGATTTGGGCTAGATCCTCGCTTGCTTCTACAGACCTTCCCGATGTGGCCTCTTTTCCCACAGGAATGGCAGAGCGCATCGAGGAATTTGCATTCTGATCGTGGGTGGTTTGCCCCACAACCCGCGCATTGGCGTGGAAGTCTTCGATTACGCGGGTTTTGTTGGTCACGTTTGGACCGGAGCCGGTTGACCTCCTCCTCATCACTATCCGATGGAGATTCAAGGTCCTCATGGTGGGTCGCTGTTGTGTGCCTCTCTAGGCGAGGTGAGGTATCATTGGTGAGTTGACGGAGCGGTGCGTTGGTGCGGCGCATTCGGGTGGCCTGGTTGTTTCTGCTGCAGTAGTGTCTTTGATGACATCGGCAAGATCAATGTCCCCTTTCGCCATGATCTTGCTCTGCGCCATATGGTCATCTAATCCCAGAACTATTCAGTCTCTCAGAGCTTCTTTGAGGTCTGCAAACCCACAGAGGCCTCCCAGGTTCAGGAGGTCCGCGATGAAATCTGCAATGCTCTCTCCTTTCCGTTGGTCCCTCTGATAAAACTCGTATCTTCGGACAGCGTTGGTACGGCGGGTGCATAGTGGGCCCGTAGAAGGGGTGTGAGGATGTCCCAGTCTATGGATTTCACCTCAGCCGTTTTCGCTAGTGCCTTGGCAGGCCCACAATGGGTCAGGAACACTGCTCGCTTTTTCCCCATTGTTGCGTCCTTCAAATTGTTGGTCTCCAGAAACATCTGGAACCAGTCCATGTATGAGTCCCAGTCTTCTTGTGTTGGGTCAAATGGAGCGGGTGGTATGGCACCGCCGGACATGTTTTCCGTTGTCGATGTGCCTTCAGCCATGTGCTCTGTTTGGTGCTCTGTGAGTGTTCAATCGGCTCAGATGTCTCCACATCCCACCCTTGTCGCCAGTATTAAGTTCTGAGCGTGGGTGCAAGGAACGGAGATGAGGCAGTGAACAGTGAACTTCAACTCTTTATTGATCATACTGAACAGAGCAACACCTAGGGCAGCAGCAGCCCTTTTATAGGGTTGGCTGCTGTCCTATTAGCCAATGAAAAGCATGGAAGTATTTAACCCTTGAATCAATGAGAGTCGGCCTGTTAGCAGCCAATCAGATTTCCCAGAAGGGACCAATCCTATGTCGCTATTTTTGGGCCAATCAGAAGTGCAGGATTAGAACCCTGCTTTTTACTTAAGGTTGTTTAAAACTCTATGAAATGCTTTTATTAGTTCATAACAGCCCCCACTGATTCAACCACTGAACGTTTACCAGGGGTGACCGGATATACGCCCATACCTGGCTGCTGGCTCAAGTCGTGGACATAACTGGATCGTGCTCCTATCACATGGAACTAGAATATAACATGGTGTGGCACCACCACATCAATCAACTACAGAGCTGTTTCAGGGCCTCTGCCCAGTGCCAGCCAGAATGGACAACAATAAAAGGATAACAATGATGGAACTAACTGAAGCAATTAAAAGACAAAATAATGATAAAACATCAGGGCTGGATGGCAACCACAGACCTATGTAGAGACTTGCAAGACGCCTTCATTATGTTCAGAACTTAACAATTGTTGTGAGAAAAATAGGAGGAAGGAATATTAGATATGTTGGCTGCAATTGTTTATATAAATAATAAAGATGTGATTAAAAAGTCTTTGAAAAAGCTTGTTTAAATGATTTTAAGTTTATTTTTTTAACTGTCTTATTTCAAGACAATTGTATGCTGCCTAGAAAATTCACATAATGCAAGCTTTCAGGTATACGAACCTAACAGAAAAATCAGGGAAAACTGCTTTTGAAGTCATGTGAAGGAATGAAAAATCCAATGGATTTGGATAGTTTGGCTACTACCAAATGATATATGTTTCATAGGAATTTGTCCATAGAAAATATATTTGAACATTAATTTCCTTACAGTCCAGAATTCTAATTAAGAGAACTGGAACACAAGTAGAGACATGTTTCCATTGGCCACCATGATGAATAAATAATGCCTGAAATTAGCTTTTGAGGGAACAGATTCTATTATAAATTAGTGCAAGTATGCAATTGGAAAACATTAATTTTAACAAGTACAGATACAAAATCAAAACAAGAAAATTGTTTTGGGTTATAATTTGCCAAAGTCCACATATGTTGATAAGCACTAGATCATCTTGTCTGAATGCTACTAGCACAGGGACTGTTGAATAATAGATTTCTTTAAGTAAGAGTAATAGAGTTCTTTAAGTAAGAGCCATCCAAAACATTAGAAGGAAAACAATTCAGATTATTTTGGTGCAGTAAGGGTTTCATGGTTTTAGGGAAGAAATATATCCAATATTCAATTCTAAATTAAAAGAAAGAGGGAAGCATATTCTCTGTACATTTGCTATAGCAAGTTGTTTCCCCATCAGTGTAATGGAGAGATAGACTTCTGGATTCATTAAATCCCTATAGCATAATCTGAATGTGATAATTTTCTAATGCAAAATTGGAATTCTAAAGCACACATACAGACAGCATGTGATCAAGTTAGGAAATTGTTATAAAGTTGGAGAATGTTTGGAATTTATTTCAAGAACCGCAGTAGAACAGTAATACATTTGGCTTTAGTTCTGGATTCTGAATACAAATAATTTTAAAATGGACATTTGAGTAAAGGGGGAGAACATATTTTATTTATTATGGAATTCCTTAAGAACAGTGTTTGGTTGCAATGTAAAACAAATTAGATGTGTGTTGTTTCTCTTTGAATTTGTTTTAGAACAAGGTCTTTACCTTAAATAGTTGACAGTAAAGGCAGAACTAAAATATATAGGAAACACACCAGGCCAGCAACTATCTATTCACTTGTTTAATATACTGTACCTCTCCCCTTTTCTTTTGGAATTTCCTCATTTGTTCTTTTTGAATTTGAACAAGTGTTTAAGATTGAAATCACTGGATTTGTCACTTTAAATCTGCAAGCCCTGTATAAAACTCTTTGATAGCTATATGAATATTCTGCTTTCCTTTTTTCTCTCTCCAGTCTGGAGAGAGCTGAAAAATAAAATCAAAACAGCTGTAAGGAACTGTTACTCTCTTTTTCTAGCATGGAAACCAAAGTGTCCATCAACTATGATCTGCTTCATTCTCTAGCATAGGGAATTTGTTCACAGAAATAAATGCATGCGGGAAAACATAGCTGCACCAGGTTTATGTGTATCAAAGAGGCTAAACAAGGACTACCCTGAATGTTCCCTTCTATTGATATTGAACCACAAGGATTGCCTTGAATGTCTGTATAAGGCTGACCATTTAATTGTGTTTGTTTTGTTCCTTTTTTCAAGGGGAGCTGCCTCAAGGAAAAGGTATCATTCTCTCTGCTAAATGATGTCTCACATCTGAAGGTCTTTGTAAATATCCCCAATGGATTGAAGAGGGAAGTGTAATAAATGGCTGTGTTGTTTTCTTAAACTGTGTCACCATTGCTTCCCAATTACAGGCATGCCATTTAGACTGAATCAAAAGGCAATCAAAAGGGCATCATATTCTGCAAAGATAGTTGTGAAAGGAGAATTACATTAATTTCTGATAGCCCAATCAGATGGAGACTGGAGACTGGAGCGCCTTTTCTGATTAACAAATTTTATTAAAAGACATAAGCTTTTGTGAGCTGTTGCTGACTTCATCAAAAGTCCAGCGCCTTTTATGATTAACAAAATTTATTTAAAAACATAAGCTTTTGGAGCTGTAGCTGATTTCATCAAATGTGCAGCTGCTTTTTTTTTTTTTTAACAACAGAGATGAATGACTCAAAGACAATTTAAAACAAATTTGTTAAACCGTGTTATTTATTTTTAAATTAGTATTAAAATATATTAAAAGATGTATGAATAAATATTATAATCTTGTTTATAATTTAAATAAAAAAGTAAATTTGAGAAACTATTTTACTTTTTTTAGTCCTAACTTTCAGTCTAAAGCTCAGACACAATGTGATTTTTATTACCGGTATTAACATTAATCGCATCCACTGATTAACTTTTACCCGTTTAGGAGTAAAAAACAAGCAATTTGTTCTTTGATTGCCCTGAAAATATTCCTGTCTAAGCCTCAGAAAAGGCTTGTTGCATTATATGTTGGACATTAATTTTGTGAAAGTAGGGAAGTCATATCATTTGGGCTTCATCCTTGAGAAGCTGAGAACAAAGTTTTTCCTCCAGCATTTTCCCTATATTTCACTTGAAAATTTCAGCAACAGTCTACAGAAGTTCACTTCTTCCAGTGGGACAGTAATCTGACTTTAAAAGATGGAGTAAAAGGAACACGTTAAATTAAAATTGAAAAAAAATTAAGAAAAAAAATAAGGCTGTCATTTGCCATTCTGGAGAAAAAAGTCGTGATACTACAATTTGAAGTAAATATCATGTAAAATTATTTAGTAGCAAGGTCTACACTATAAATTATACAGATTAAGAAGTAACTAGAACCATTCTATTTTGTCCTTACACCGCCAGTGGTTACTCATTTCATTGATAAAAAATACTAATATTTTCTCTGGAATATGGATTTGGTAAGGATAATATCTTGTGAGCTTATCTTGGAGATTTTTGCAGATTTTGAGAAAGTAGGTAGGGTTGTTTATTTTATATTTCTGCTAAAGATAGTTTTGACTTTCATCCTGGCTGGCTGGTAAAGGAGGCCAAATATAAGACAAGAACCTGGCTTTATAAATGTGGGAAAATAAAATGCCTACAACTTTGAAAGAATTAGTTTCCCTTCTTCTTAAGAGGCCTGCCTTGGACGCAGCATTTTTAAATAAGTACTGCCCCATATCAATGTAAAATTCTACAGAAAGAGGTAGGACAAAATGTTAAAGGATCCTGAAAGAAGCAAATTATATAGCTCTAATCATTTAGGAGTCAGATCAGTCATGGTATTGAATTTCCAGTTGCTATCTGGGGCAGAATGCTATCATGGATGACTTACAGTAAGAGTCATATGGGGTGAGTGCTTCCTTGTGTTCATGGACCTTTCAACCTTTAGCATCTTTCTGGACATCTAGCAAGGGTTGAGAATAAATGGCAGGGGACTTCTGGTCTGTTGTCAGAGCATGACAACTGGGACATGCAGCGCTCTGTGAAGTTCAGCTGATTTCTGCCTGCCTAGAAGCTCCTCGGGGCCAAATGCCACCTTCGATGGATGGCAAACAAGGAAAGGCTCCTGTAGATCACAAGTGGATGACAGTTCATGTAGCTGGATCTGGGAAAATCTTCCTGACAGGTGGAGAAGAAGATGGCCATTGATGGCCCAACCAAAGCTCTGACAGCCAGAACAAGTTACCATGAAGAAAAGCAGAAAAGAAATAGTGTACTGGATCGGGATAAGGAATATTCAATTTCTAAAAGTAATTGAAAAAATATTTGAATGTGCAGAAATGAATAGACTAACATTAAAAATTTAAAAAAAAGAAGACTCTGAATAGTACATGGTATGGGATTTGTTTTATCAATGGTTAGAAAATAAAACAAATTAAAATGGATTAGATGTACATATAAAGTTATAAGAGAAACTTGCAAAATAGATATATTGGATATTCCTTATATTACTTACATGGGAATGTGATTGTTGCTATATTGTTATATTGATAAGAAGAGTATTATTATTAATTGTTACGCATATAAAATATGTACCTAATTGACACATGATTGAAATAAAATGAATTTATTGTATATAAAAATTTTAAAAAAATATTTAAAAAATAATAATTAAAAAAGGAATATTCAGTTTCTACCAGAATTAAATCTAAACTCACCACAATAGCTTAATAAAGAAGGAAGATTCCAGAGAGAAGGAGTGAGGGACTTACTACCCTTTTCCCCCTCTGGAAACAGTGAGAGAAAGTTAGGAGCAGATTCCATGTCCGCTGGAAGTGAAAGTGAAGCGTGGAAGCAATTATACTTAACTTGAAGAAAATTTATTTATTTTTTAAAATTTATTTTATTTGGTTTGTCAATTGCTTACAAGATAATAGGTATAAGTAAAAACATAGTTATGAATACATGGATAAATATAAGAAAAATAAAAGAAACAATAGGACAGGTACAGTAGGCATGTTGGTGCGCTTATGCACGTCCCCTATAGACCTCTTAGGAAAGGGGTGAGGTCAATAATAGGAAGTCTAAGGTAAAGTTTTGGGGGAAGAAACCACAGAGTCAGGTAGAATATTCCAGACATTGATCACTCTGTTGCTATAGTCATATTTCCTGCAATAAATTTTGGTGCAATTAACCTTGAGTTTGTATCTATTGTTTGCTCTTGTGTTGTTAAGGTTGAAGCAGAAGTATTCATTGACCAGTAGGATATTGCAATGTATGATTTTATATACTATACTTAGATTGGACCAAAGTTCTAGGTTTTCTAGGTCTAGAATTTCGAGTCTGGTGGCATAAAGTATTCTGCAATGAGTAGAGGAGTGGAGAACTCTTCTTGTGAAATATTTCTGGACTTTCTCAACTGTGTTAATATCACATACGTAATGTGGGTTTCAGACTAATAAGCTGTATTCAAGTATTGGTCTAGCAAATGTTTTGTATGCTATAGTTATTAGTGTAATATTACCAGAAAAAAAGCTACGTAAGATTAGGTTAACAACTCTTAATGCCTTTTTGGCTATGTAGTTACAGTGGGCTCTGGCACTTAGATCATTAGAGATGAGTACTCCAAGGTTCTTGACAGAGTTTGGATCATCAACAAGGTCTGGACTGAGAAATGAAAATTGACTAGACTGTGTACCTTAACCAGAGATTTTTGAAGATGCACATGATCTATCATTTTTGGGTTATTTTTCCTGAAATCTTGGTCATATTTAGTGAAAGATTCTTTTTTGTTGTTGTCACTTTTTTTTCCTCTTTACTTTTTCCTTTTCTGGATGTCTCTTTTAGAGTGGAAAGGAAAAGAAGCGAGGCTGCCATCTACTGGCTAAAGCTAGTAGAATATATATTCCTATATAAGAAGGAATACCTTGAACTGACTAGACTCAATAAAAAGGTGGATAATACTTTGTTTTGAGAACTACAGAAGCTGATGTTAGAGAACAATTAAAGATGGTGTCCTGGCTTGGAATTTACTGAGTGATAAGTAAGATTGGAACTGCTGCAGAGAACAATCGCTTTTTTTATTGTGGTGGACTATAAAGGGCACTAAATTATATAAACAGTTATTTCATTGAAAATTGGGGATACAACAGGCCTTATAGATTACAAATAATAATGGTGAGGACATAATAAGTATAAAAACAGATACCTATTTTGTGGAGGGAAAATTCAATGCTGGGGTTACAGTGGGCCTCTTGGATTGCAAACTTAATTGCTCTGGATTGGTTTTAAAACATTGGGCTTTTGAGATATTAAGATACTGAGTCATTGAAGATGAACTGAAACTGAATTGAAGAAAAGCTGAAGCTGTCATATAGCTTTTCCCCCTTGGACATGTGGGTTATCTGTATTGATTTTGTGGGGTGTTGAATGTGTTGGGATTTATGGGTAACTAATTTCTGTGTGGTTTATCATTTCGGTGGATAGTAAGATTGGTGGAAATATTTATTGGTAGAAATAGCGATAGGAAGAACTAATAAATTAACACTAGCTACTGAGATGTCAACTTCAAATCAAATTCAAAATAGGTGTTATGATATGTACAGAATAATCCTTGAGTAACAAGGATATGCACATGGAAACGTTTATGAGAATAGTTATGAATAATTATTCAGCCACACACAGATATGCTGAATTGAGTTAAAGTTTACTTTAAGAAATAGCACAGTCCATGAAGGCTTCGGTGGTGGCAGGAATCTGTGATCGTGCGCAGTTCCTGCTATGCTCGCCGCTGGAGTGCCCCCAATCCAGCTGGATTTGGGGGCTAATAGTTACCTTGTAGAGGTAACTTAAGACTGGGGAGATCCAGCAGGGGCCCAGGGGAATCGCAAACCCCCCTCCTCAGCTCCCTTTTCCAAAAGCGGCGGAGCAGCGGTCAGCAATGGCCTCCACAAAGAAGCTTTCATCTGGATAAGAATGTGCAGGAGGAAGCTGAGAAAGTGAAAGTTTTTGGCTGAACCAGGATAACAAGTAACATTTAAATACCCTGGAATTTTAATTTTATTAAAGATACATTGTTCCCAATGAAGATCAGAAAAAGTGGCAGATGAAAGTTAAAAGGGAAAGTTGTTTTTTTTTTTCACTCTCCTTCCTTATGGTGAAAGTAGATGGAAATCGGAAAAACCCATTTTGGCACCAGCAGGTAATTAAATTTGAAAATTAAAGCCAAGGGGACATTAAAGATTTCTGAACATTGGAATTAATTAATTAATTATTATTATTATTTGCTATAAGTGGGATGGGAGAAGAAAAGAATTAATATTAAGATTTTGCTGGAGGAGGCTGCTTGGAACTTATAAGATCAGAGTTAAATTTTAACAAGGCTTCTAAAAGATATACTTTGGAACTTTGCAATTGAACTGTACCCCAGGGAGAGAAAGTATAAAAAGAAGAAAGTGTTAAATGAAACAGCTTGTGTCTGTTTGAATTGCATGGTGACTTTGGGACCTTGGAAATTATTATTTGAAAGACTAAAAACATATTATTTGAAAGACTAAAAACAATTTTTCACAATGACATTACTTGTTGATGAACTGAAAATGGAATTCAAAAAGCTAAAAGAAGAGGAACAAGAAGGGAAGGGCTCTTCTGGATCTGTTTTTCATTTCTTTGAAATGGCGATTTCTACCTACCAGAAATTACAAGAACAAGAAGGTTGGTATGAAGAAGAAGAAGAAGAAGAAGCCATCTCTAATTAACAAACAACTTTGTTGGTTTCTATATTGCCAACCCAACTAATTGGTGGAGAGATTCCTAACATTCTCCCCTTTGGGTAGGTCAATATTTAATACATTACATCTTTAAACTATAATTCTCACAACACTCTTTATGCTTAATTGCACCTTGAGCTTTCGTGAAATGATCTGCAATATTATGTTCAGTCATGCAGTATTCTAACTGAATTAATTTATTTTGAACACACTGTCTAACATTCAAATATCTCAAATAAGTATGTTTAGACCTTGTTTTAACAGCTAAATTAGTAGCCATACTAATTGCAGATTGATTGTCTTCATAAACAATAAACGGATCACATACAGTAATTCCAATATCCTTCAACAATTGTTTATAATATATCAATTCTGTACACATTAATGATAAACATGAGATTTCTGCTTCCATAGTGGATAAACTAATATGTTGTTGCCTAATAGACTTTCATCCTATTAAAGCATCACCCAACATTACCACTATACCTGATGTTGACTTATGAGTCATTATATCAGTAGCAAAACTTGCATCAGCATATGCAGTTAACACTAATTCATTACTTGGTTCTAAATATAATGAATAATTGATTGTGTGTTTTAAAAACCTAATTATTTGCTTAGTTGCTTGCCAATGCCTTTCATTTGGTTTAGCGTTATACCTATCCAATTGGTTTACATTGTACGATATATCTGGTCTAGACCAATTACTCAGATATGATAGACTACCAATTAAGGATTGATATATTTCCTTATCAAACATAGGACTTTTAATATCACTATGTGTAAATTCCTTACTCACTGGTGTCTTAGCAGATTTACAATGCTCCATGTTATAACATTTTAATAATTGGCTAATCTTCTTGGCTTGCAAAATTTTAAAACCTTTATTTGTTTTCACTATATCAAGACCCAAATAATGCTTAATTTCCCCTAAATTTCTAATCTTGAACTTTTTCTGTAATCTGTAAACAATATCATTTGCTTCTTGTTCAGTTTTAGTTATAATTGCTATGTCATCCATAAATAACAGTAATAGAGAAATTAAACTATCTTTTTCTCTTTGGAACAAACAAGAATCAGCTATACCAGCTTCAAAACCTATTGAAACTAATTCCTTTACAATACATTTATTCCATTCATAACTGGATTGCTTTAGACCATAAAGACTTTTCTTTAATTTCCAATAATCAGTTTTTCCATCATCCTTTAAACCTAATGGCTGTTTCATATAGATGGTATGTTGTAAAGATGCATGTATATATGCAGTTTCAACATCTACATGGTTGATTTTACATTTATTCTTAGTTGCCCAAACTAATGCTGCTCTCAATGTATTTGCTCTCAGATTAGGTGCAAAACACTTCATCATAGGTGCAAACACTTTGTCACCTTATCTGACTGAGCAAATCCTTGAGCAACTAATATTGCTTTATGGGTAATAGTCCCATCCACACCAGTCTTTATCTTATACACCCATTTGCAAACTGTTGCACACTCATCTGGTGGTAACTTTACATCCTCATACACCTCTAAATCCTTTAACAGTTTTAACTCCCTATTCATAGCTTCCTGCCAAGCTACCTGATCGTTTGTAGAATATAGTTTTATTTCATTGATATTAGAAGGTTCTTTTTTTTTAAACAAATTTTATTGATTTTAAAGACAAACAAACCATCATTAACCATTAAATACATAAAACCTCTTTCCATTATTAATTTTACAAGTCAAGTAAAATATTATTTTATGCAACATAATTCTGTTTTACACCATTTCAATATAAACATATAGATATCTCTTAACAAATTTCTCATTGTTAGGGATAACATTGTTTACCCTAACTGGTTCAGGTAAAATAATAAATATGTAATCATAGTTTATAAGTTAAAGTGTATGCAACTTTAAATATAGGAATGTAATTAAGGGAGTGGTTGTGAAAGCACTTTAAAAGAAGCAGGGAACGTCAGCTTGCTCTCTCTGGCTTTGATGATCCCTAATTACTGCATGGACTCAACACTGCGTTACTCGAACGGGAGAGAAACAAAGGACTGATTTATAAGTGAACTGACATAGGATATTCTGCACGGACTTTGCTCACTGAATATCCCTGAATGGACTGACTAAATGATACATGACTATTGGACTGTTATTTTGACTATGCTATGAACTCATAATGGAATAAACTATATTTTTGATAGCACAAGCTTATCTGTTATTTTTACTGTATGTTAATAAACAAACAAGCTTATCTCACTCATTTATCTGTGTGCCTATCTGAATAACGCTGCACATTCTGTTTAGCTTGTCTCCCTAACCCTGGTTGGGGAACCCAGGCTTAACACTGGTTATGGGCCCAGAGGCTGCAAAGTCAGTTTAACTAGGATAAAACAGATATATGTAAAATTGAGAGTTTGTGCTGTTATACATTACAGTAAACAGACAGCTGTGCTTTATTAATTATAGTTTTATATCCATATAAAGAAAACATGGCACAAGTCAATCTGCAAAGTTTGTCCCTTATATCCAAGCTTGATGGAACAAACTATGTATCATGGTCTATGAAATGTAGTCTACTTCTACGAGAGAAGGTTTGTGGAACATAATTGAAAATCCACCAAACGTAGAGGAATGAGATCCCGAGATTGAGGAAGATAGACTAAAGATAAAAGATTTTATGCAGAAAAATGAACAAGCTATTTGCATAATAGGACTAACATTAACTGACCAGAAACTTGTTCATATCCACGGAGAGCAAACAGCTGTTGGGTGTTGGCAGAAGCTGAAGAGGATTTATGTCTGAGATAACATTGGTGCTCACATAAATCTTACACGAAAGCTTTTCAGGACGCATCTCCAGACGAATGGTGATATGCTGAGTAATTTGGAAACTATGAAAAGCATTTTTCAAGAACCGCACGAGAAAGAGCTTATTTTCTCTGAACTACACCAAGTCTACATAATACTATCATCACTAAATGAAAGTTATGACAACTATGTAACTTCCCTTGAAATATTGCCTAAGGAAAGTTTAACTTTAACTGATATAACTGGCAGATTGATTCAAGAGGCCAGAAGAAGGCTTGAAAGAAATGAATTAAGGAGGGAACAACCTCAAAAAGAAGATAATGAATCTTCTACTGCATACGCAATTAAAAAGTGCTTTAATTGTGGAGGAAGAGGACATTTGGCAAGATTTTGTAAAAAAGCAAAGTGCCAGAACACTGGCCAGAATACTAAAAGTCATCAAAAGATAAATAAAAATTTAGAGTTAGCCATGTATACTAACGGAGCTGTAAAAAATAATTTATGGGTGGTTGACAGTGGAGCATCCCACTGTATAACAAATGATAACAGAAATTTTATTAAAATGTCCAAGAGTACACAGCAGATATTGTTAGCCAATGGCTGGAAACTGAAAGCTAAAGGTCAAGGTATAGCATATTGTTCTTTCATAAAAGAGAATGTAAAAATGTTATATGTACCACAACTTAAGTTTAATTTAATTTCAGTTAGAATTTTGGTTAAACTAGGATATGTAGTTACCTTTAAAGGAGATAACTGCATAATTGAAAAAGAAGATAAGAAAATTACTGCATCTTTAAGAGGTGAATTATATGTGTTAAATGATAATGGTTTAAAGGTGGCTAACATAGTTTATGAAAATAAGAAACGCCATGATGAATGTATTCACTTGTTACGTCGAAGGCTAGGGCATTTAAATTTTAAAATGCTTAAGAAAACTGTTGAATTATCCAAGGGAATAAGTTTAAAACCTGGTAATAAGTATTTGCAATGTAATGCCTGTAATCAAAGCAAAGCCAGGGTCACACCGGCTAATAGAGTTGATGGATTTACTACTAAATAGCCTTTAGAAGTAGTATTTGTTGATTTAATAGGTCCAAAAAAACCAAGTGTAGGAGGAGCTCGTTACATATTAAGTATAATGGACCATTATTCTAGATATGGGTTTTGCTATTTAATGAAGAGCAAAACTGAAACGTATCTAAATCTCTTTAATTGGATAAAATTTGCTGAAAGGAAAACTAAAAAGAAATTAGTAACTCTTATAACAGATAATGGTACGGAATTTACAAATAATAAATTCCAGAATAGACTTAGAATGTTAGGTATTCAACATAAAAAGTCTGCACCATATAGGCTACAACATAATGCTTTTATAGAGAGAAGAGGCCAAACATTACAATCAATGACACGAACTATGATGTCTGATTCAGGATTACCTGACAATTTATGGGGAGAAGCAATAATGTGTGGTAATCATATATTAAATAATGTTGTTAATTCAACAACAGGTGAATTACCATTCACACTGTGGCATGGTACAAAACCTGATTTAAGTTACATGCACATATTTGGAGCACCAGCATTGGTGCATATCCCTTCACAACTTAGACACAAAGGACAACAGAGAGCTAAAAGATTATTTTTTGTAGGATATAAATCTAATCATAGATCTTATAGATTCTGGGAACCAGGTACATCTAGAGTTTACACCAGTGCTAGTGCTAAATTCCTAGAACATGTAGGTTAGAGCAAGATTTAAATAATGAAGTAATTATTGAACCCTACAAAAGGCAGAAAGATCAGATTAGTTATAAGAAGAGTCCAATTAAAGAAGAAGTCCACGAAGAGCAAATAGGACCAGAACAAGAAGAAACTGTTGATCAGGAAGAGTTAGATAATCAAGAAGCGTTAATAAATGAAAGTCCACCTGTAAGTCCTGTAATACCTAGACGTACTACACGTGTAACTAGACCACCTGATAGGTATCAAGCAAGTATAGTTTGCCAAGTAACTAAAGTTCCAACTAGTGTAGATGAACTTAGGATGTATCCTGCTAAGGATCAGGAGAATTGGCAAAAGGCAATGGAAAAAGAACTAAATTCATTAAAGGTAATGAAAGTATATGAAGATGCTAAATTACCTCCAGGAGAAAAATCCATTGGGTGCAAATGGATATTTAAAGTAAAAACTGGAAATGATGGGACTGTTACCCATAAGGCTAGGTTAGTAGCTCAAGGATTTAATCAAACTGCATCTGATTATGATGAAGTTTTTGCACTAAGTCTTAAAGCAACATCTTTAAGGGCAGCATTAGTATGGGCAGCTAAGAAAAACTATATCATTCACCATTTAGATGTAGAAACTGCTTATTTGCATGCACCATTGCAGCACACTATATATTTAAGAAAACCAGTAGGTATAAAAGACAATAAAGTAAATAGTAATGATTGTTGGAAACTCAAAAAGAGTCTTTACGGGTTGAAACAATCTGGTTTTGAGTGGAACCAATATATTGTGAAAGAATTAAACAATATAGGTTTTAAATCTGGTTTAGCAGATCCATGTGTGTTTAAAAGAGAAAATAATGGAACAGTGTCATTATTGTTATTATTTACAGATGATATTGCTTTGATAACTAAGACTAATAATGAAGCTAATGAGATTATATCATTATTAGCCAAAAAGATAAAATTAAAGCATTTAGGTGAAATTAAAAAGTATCTAGGATTGACAATTAACAAAACAAATAATGGATTTAAGATATCTCAAGAAGATAAAATTTGCCAATTAATTAAAACGTATAAAATGGAACTTTGTAAACCGGCAAAGACTCCAATGAGTCAGGAAATTTGCCAAACTAATGATCAAAGTCCCAAATTTGATAAGTCCATATATCAATCTTTGATTGGTAGCTTATCATATATAAGCAATTGGTCAAGGCCAGATATAGCTTCTAGTGTTAATCAGCTGGCACGTTTTAATTCGGATCCGCATCAATGTCTTTGGCAATCATTAAAGAGAATTTTAAGATATCTTAAAGGAACAATGAACCATGCATTGTATATAGAACCAAAGGGTGATTTGAATATTAGTGCATATGCAGATGCAAGTTTTGCAACTGACATAAACACTAGAAAATCAACATCTGGAATGGCTATATTATTTGGTAAGACACTAATAGGGTGGAGGTCAATCAGACAACAGCATATTAGCTTGTCCACGATGGAAGCGGAATTTTCATGTCTGTCATTACTATGCACTGACTTAATTTTGTACAAACAGTTATTATTAGACATGGGTATAACTGTTAAAGATTCCATTATTGTGTACGAGGACAACCAGGCAGTTAGCTACTAGTATTGCTGTAAGTTAGCTACTAGTATTGCTGTAAAAACTAGATCAAAGCATACTGATTTAAGATACTTAAATGTTAGAGAATCTGTAAAGAATGAGCTGTTGTAACTATGTATCATTGCAACGATGTATCATTCATGTGTAATCATTAACTTCTGTCTCTTCAGTGACCTTTGCAAGGCACGTACAAGGGACAAGGAGCTAGACGGTTTTTAATAAGCTTATCCACATTGTAAATGATCTGTCTGGTATGCAGCTTTGTAAACATGCACATCCTGATGGAATTATCCTGTTTGACTTGAGCTTTGATTAAATTATTTTCTTGTAAAAAAGCACAATAAAAGAGCGTGTGCCAAGACATTCGGGGCGCGCTCATCCCAAGGAACTTCGCCTCCTGTCGTTTCTCTCTCCTTCGCTCCCTATCATGAGCCGCCCATCTGATGCGGGATAGCAAATACCGCATTCTGGTGACCCCGACGTGATTCCCTAAGGGGGATACGTTGCGACACGCCCATATCTTATCCGCTCGATGGGAGCTGTGCATTGCCAGGCCTGAAGAGAATTGCACATCATCGGATCTGAAACACGGTCTCGACTTTCGTAAGTATGGGTGGAAACTTTTCTCAACAACAGACGCAGCATCTGAAGGAATTGAGGGAATTAGTCGCTTCTTCTTCTAAATATTCTGCTAATTTAAAGGGCTCGCCTGTAAAAATGAAACCTATTGCTACATTATTGGCTTATGTGTGGCAACATTGTCCCAATTATTCAGAGGAAGGGTCCTTAAAAATTTCCACTTGGCAAAAAATTGGTGAACATCTCCATAATCCTCCTCGTGCACCTATTGGCATTTTGGTCATTTGGAGGAAAATTATGGAGGCTTTAATGGTCCATTATAAAATAGAAACAGGGAGTGTGTTTGAATCCCCCCCGCCAAGTTTTGATAACTTTTCTTTCCTTCAACCCTAAGCTCCCTCCATTCAATCCACTTCCACAAATGAAGAGCCCCCGTGTCCTCCACCACCCTCCCGAGGTGGGGGGGGGGTTGTTGTAAAAGCCATTCAACAAGCATTTTATGAAGGGGAAATGGATGAGGACACCCTTGCAGCAGCTTCCCTCTATCCGGTCATACAAGCCGGCAATCCCCCAGCTCATTATTCAACAATGCTCCACATGTAGTAAGCAAGGACATTCCAGTAAATCCTAGAGGATTAAAAGCTTATGAAATTTGGCAAATGGATGTAACTCAGTATCCACCTTTTGCCCCTTGGAAATATTTGCACGTTTCCATAGATACATATTCAGGGTTTATTCTGGCCACCCCTCAAAGGGGAAAAACTGTAAAACATGTCATCAATCATTCAATTCGTACCTTTGCCTCGCTGGGACATCCAAAAGAAATCAAAACTGACAATGGACCTGCATATACAAGTTCTGCGTTCCAGGACTTCTGTAACAGATGGGATGTAACCCACAAATTTGGGATTCCCTACAACAGCCAGGGGCAGGCTATTGTAGAACGAGCGAACTTATCTCTGAAACATGCTCTTGATCGATATTCGTTGCAGGAAAAAACCCCGAACCTCCCAGCATTGCAAAATTCTCTTAACATTTGTCTTTACACTTTAAACTTTCTTAATCTGACTGGCATTCCTCCCACTTCTGCTGCTTAGTGTCATTTTTCCTCCCCCTCACCCCTGCCTAACAGACCTCTAATATATTATCGCAGATTGCCAGATCCTGCCTGGCAGGGTCCCACTGAGCTTCTCACTTGGGGACGAGGCTACGCTGCGATTCTATTACCAGACAAAACCACTTGCTGGATCCCTGGTAGGGCGGTTAGACCCTATCATGGGAATTCCTCCGCTACATCTGTATCTTAAAACTCTTCCTGATATTCTTGCCTATATCTTCTTTGCAATTTCTACCTTACTTCAACAAAACCTATGCTTCCTGTCAAAAGACTATTCGTGTTAAAACCATTTCATTAACAGAAGGCTATTATACTTGTTCCATGTGGGTACGTCATGAAAATGCTACCCGTAGTTTTCACTCTGTCACTTCTGTTTTGTTTAAAGAACACTCTACCACTCGCTCTTTTGTTCCTTCTTTACTCTTCCTATGGAAAGGAACCTTAAAATCTTTTCTCTATTCAATCTAAACATAGGGGGACCTAGATGTCCTTCTATTGTATTATGGGTTCCCCACCCCAACTAACATCCTTTATGAATTACCAAATTAATCTTTATTGTCATTATTGTAATTATTATCCTTTTTCTACTAATTGCATTCCCTCCTCATTTCGCAAATGTTCTACAACTAACTTGTCCATAGCCCTCTCTCCTGCTTGTGATGTTTTTATATATCCGAACTCTGATCCTGTCAACAAACGATGCTTAAAAAGAACTGTCCATGACGATCCGCAGAAGTCTCATAGAAGAGATAATATTGCTTGGACTATAACTGACTTTCAAGGAGTTCGTTTAAGTTCTACAACCAATTTTTCTCACATAAAAGACTTCTACCCACCACTTCAATTCGATTTGGCAGATGCACCCACACAACCAGGGGATATTCTGCAATCTACACCACTTCAGGAGGAACTTTAACATCACGCCTGAAAGGAATGTATTTTATCCCTTAACCAGTGTTAAGCCTGGGTTCCCCAACCAGGGTTAAGGAGACAAGCTAAACAGAATGTGCAGCATTAGTCAGATAGGCACACAGATAAATGAGTGAGATATGTTCGTATGTTTGTTAACATACAGTAAAAATAACAGATACGCTTGTGCTATCAAAAGATAGTTTATTCCATTTTGAGTTTATAGCATAGTCAAAATAACAGTCCTTTAGTCATGTATCATTTAGTCAGTCCATTCAAAGATATTCAGTTAGCAAAGTCTGTGTAGAATATCCAATGTCAGTTCACTTACAAATCAGTCCTTTCTCTCTCCCGTTCGAGTAAGGAAAAAACACAGTCTTCATCCAGTAATTAGGGATCATCAAGCCAGAGAGAGCAAGCTGACGTTCCTTGCTTCTTTTATGGTGCTTTCACAACCATTCCCTTAATTACAGTCTTACAGTTAAAATTGCATACACTTTAACTAATAAACTATGATAACATATTTATTATTTTACCTAAACCAGTTAGGGTAAACACATTCTACCTACTAACCTTTAAGAAGAAAAAATAATAAGTTCATAATAATTTGATATAATTAGATAATAAATCTAAATAGTAAATTCTATAACATTCCGATTGTCTATTTCAAAAAACAAGTGCTACAATTTTATTAAATTTTAAAATCTATAATTACTAAACATTTCAATATTTTAATCTTTTATTAATTCTTATAACATTCTAGTTTTCTATTTCTAATACATAATGCCATCTTATGTACCTTGCAGAATCTTCTTTTTTAAAGAAATTATACCTTACCCTTTATCCCTAAAAAAAAATCCTTTTTTCCCATCTTGTTTCATACCTTTGTGGCTTTTCCCTCCCTTTTCCCTTCCTTTCTTATCCCCCCTGGCCTTTTACCCTCCCCTCTACTAACCTCCGCCTTTTTAGCTTTCCCTCTCTGTTGTAATCCTTTCTCCTTTTGCTCAGTAACATTGAGTTGGTTTTGCATCTTATTTTTTCCTTTCTTAAGTGTCCTCTTCCTTTACCTCCCCTATCAAATCTTCATTTTCTACAGTCATGGAGGGTTCTTCTATTGAGGATTCCTCCATTGAGGATTCCTCCACTATTTTATCATCAATATTATTATCGTTAGGATTATCGGTAAAACAATGGAGTCTCAACAACAACACTATCCTGTACCTTATTATATTCCTGTTCAAGCTTTCTCCAGCCAATATGCTCCAGAAATTTAGCACTTGCAACTGCAATATATATTAGTAGTACCTGGCTCCCAAAATCTAAACGATCTATGATGAGCTTCATAACCTACAAAATATAATTGTTTCATTCTATGTTGTCCCTTTCACCTTACTTGCATGGGAATATGAACCCATGCTGGGGTTCCAAATGTATGTAAATAACTGAGATCTGGCTTTTTTCCATTCCAATGAGTAAAAGGTAATTCACCAGTCATTGAATTCACTACGTTATTCGAAACATGGTTAGCACACATTATTGCTTCACCCAAAAGTACCTCTGATAAACCAGAATCTGAAATCATAGTCCTAGCCATAGCCTGTAATGTTTATCCTCTATGTTCAATATATGAGTTATGTTGTGGTCTTTCAGGAGCAGAACACTTTTGTTCAATGCCAGCTTTCTGTAACATGGCTTCAAATTTTCTATTGGTAAATTCAGTACCATTATCTATTACTAAGTTAATAATTTTCTGTTTCTTTTTCCTTTCAGCAAATTTTAGCCAGTTTACAAAATTCTGGTATGTTTCTATCTTCGTTTTCATTAAATAACAGAAACTATATCTGGAAAAATGATCAATTATGCTTAATATGTAATAGGCTCCACCTAAACTAGATTTCTTAGGTCCAATAATATCAGCAAAAACAACCTCTAATGGTCCACTGTTTGAATCCATTTACTCCATTTGCAGGAGTTACCTTGCTTTTTTCTTGATTGCAAGCATTGCAATTTAAATACTTTGTACAAGGTTTTAATTTTATACCATTACAAAACTCAACAGTTTTCTTTAGCATTTTGAAATTTATATGTCCCATATGTCTATGGAGCAGATGAATACATTCAGCATGAGACTTTTTATTCTCATAAACTGAGTTAGCATTAATTAATAGATTATCATGTATAATTAACAAACCATTATCCAATCTTGCAGTAACGCTTTTACCCTGTTTTTCAATTAAACATTTATCTCCCTGAAAGGTTATAACAAATCCTGCTTTTGCCATTGCTCTTACAGATAGCAAGTTAAATATCAGTCTAGGTACATATAGCAATATACATATAATAATAAACATTCATTAATACATGAACAATATGCAGTACCTTCTCCAGATGCTCTCAATTTCCATCCATTAGCTAATGATACATGTTGTTTACTCTTTGTCATGTTAACAAACCTCTCTTTACTTTTAGTTATACACTGCAATGCTCCACTGTCATATATATATCATGGTTTACAGTTGTAGTTGTACTTGATATGGCTAAACTAATATCTTTATAAGCTCTCTGTATAAGCTCTCTAGCATTCTGTTTCTTGCCCTTTTTACAGTATCTGGCTTTATGAACTTTAGCCCCACAAGAAAAACATTTTCTAACAATAGAGGCAGTTGAAGACAGTTTTTCTTCCTGTAGTTGTCTTTCTCTCAGTTGATTTCTTTTCTTTTTTTAAACAAATTTTATTAATTTTACATAAGACACAATACACAAACATACAAAACACAAAACATAAACAAAACTAAAAGATCTTTTCTGAAGGTTGTCTGATCCCAGGTTAAAACTCTTCACACAGACACAAATTCAAACATCATATTCATCCCATATATCCTTCCATATCTTATTATCATTTTCTTTTTTTATATATATATATAAAAACCATTTTTATCAATTTTATAAAAACAATGCAAGGCATAACAGCTTATAAATTCTTTTCTAGGAAAAAATAATAATAAAATACCAATAGAGCATAACAATTCCAAATTATAGTATCAATACTTTATCTATTTAACTTCATATCTTATCCCTACTTCTCCTTTTCATCCAAATTATTTCTTATTAATTAAAATTTTATTGCCTTTTATCAATATACAAAATCCAAAAAAAAAACCATAACAAAACCTTTATATATCCTTCCATATCTTATTACCATTTTCAATAACATTCTTTGTCTGTTCTATTTCCAACTATCCATTCATCTTTTTTCTTTTACTATACTTCTCCTATACACCAATTGGAGTAACGTCTATAACTCATTAACCTAACTTAAAAGTACTTCATATAACAATTTTTCTTGGGATTCTGTTTAAAAGATTCTAAACTTACATAATGAATTTTATACTCTAAATACACATATAAAAACACAAACTTATGTACCCTCCAGAATCCCTCTTTTATCCTAAATTAAATTCACCCATTGTCTCTAAATAAACTTTTTTTCTTTAGATCTTGCTTTCCCCCATTAAGGCTTCTTCTCCCCCCCTTTCTCTCTTGCTTATTCTTCTCCTTGCCCTTTTTACCCCTTTGTTTTTCCTCCTCCCTTTTCTTACTCCTTTTCCTTTGCTTTCTAACCTTGCCTCCACCTTTTTGCTCATTTTTCTCTTTTTTGGTTGTTTTTATAATTCTTAAAATCCCCCTTTTCTTATCCTTTTTCTCCTCCTCTCCGGAAGGGACCCATTGTTCATCAAAGATGGCTTCTTCTTCCTCTTCTTCCTTGTCCCAGTCCTTCTGCTGCGTAATCAACTTTTCATAAGTACATAACGCCATTTCTAAGAATTGAAACAAAGCGCCCAAAGTATCTTCCTTTTTATATTTTTGATATTCAGTCTTTAGTTCATCCACAAACGATGCCATTATGAAAAGAGAAACTTTTCCCAAAACAACCACAAGTATTTTTAATCAAAAACAATTAAAAAAAAGTTCCAAAAGTTAATACTTTTCTTCCTTCTTCTCTTTCTCTTTCTGGGGTTAATGTTTAAACAAAGAGGTCCAATTACCATATATCTTTCTTTGGGATTCTAGGCAATCTCCTCCTTTTTCAGCTTCTGCTCCAATTTTTTTTCCTCTCCCTTCCCACTTGCAATGTCAATTTTAAATAATCAGAAATCCATACCTCCAACAAGGGTTTTCCAATTTGTTAAATTTTTCAATGTCCAAGAATCCTTTTGTCCCTTAGCTTCAACTCTCAAAACAATTCACTTTCAATGTCCAATAAATCCAAACATTTCTGCTGTTTCCATGGGGTGGGAGAGTGAAGAAAAAACAAAAGTTCCCTTTAACAGCTTCTCCGCCGCTTTTCGCTCTTCTTAGGGATACAATGTATCCTCCAGCAATTCAAACAGCTCAGTTCCAGGCAATTTAAAGGATGTTACTTGACCCGGCTCAGACAAAACTTTCACTCTTCACATTTCCTCCAGCGCAATCTTACCCGGTTGCTGGCTTCTTCGTGGCGACCATTGCTGACCGCCGCTCCACCGCCTTGGGAAAAAGGGGTTTTTCCGGAGAAGGGGGGGTCTGCGACACCCCCACCTCCCTGTCCGACTCCCCTCTCTCTTCAGCTGTCCCTACAAGGCAGCCATATCCCCCTGACCCATCTGGATCGGGGGTACCTCGACGGCTAGCATAGCAGGAATCGCGAGCTGTCACGAATTCCTGCTGCCCCGAAGCCACGCGAAACCGGAAACCAACTCTCAGTTGATTTCTATCTTGCCTTCTTCTTGATTCTTCTAACAGTCTTCCAGTTATGCCAGTCAATGTAAGTTTATCTCTGTTCAAAATGTCCAGTGAAGACACATAATCATCATACATTTCATCCAAAGAAGAAAGAATGATGTAAACTTGATGCAACTCTGAGAAAATCAGCTCCTTTTCTTGTAGCTCTTGTAAAGTCAGGGGTAGGATATGACAGGGTTAACTACTGGTTCGGGATTTACGAGTTTTCCTGCCTGCTGTGAGCCGCACGCCTGTAAATCGTAATCAGCACACTGTGTGCAGAGAAGCAGCCTTTGAAACAGTCCTCTTTTCCTGCTTTTTAAACTGCAGCTGTGCCTCGTTCGGCAGCTGAAGTTGAAAAATCAGGAAATAAAGATCAGGTAACAGCCTGGGTGGGCGGGTGGGCAAAAACATCAGCAGACATATAACTGGTTCTATGTTTGCTGCTCTTCAGAGCTACTGGTTCTACAGAGGTGGACAGAACCAGTAGAAACCACCCCTGGGCAAAGTTATTTTCATAAACTCCAAATGAGCTAACATATTGCCACCTTTTATAAGACGGGCTCTAAACAGTTTATGTGTAAGGTGTATGTGTGCACCCACACTATCTTGAAAATAAATCCTGTTGAGGTAATTCTCTGTGAGGAGAATGAGCTCATACAGGGAGATGTATTTGAGAGAAGTGTTTGAATAATACACACACAACACACAGATACACTGTACAGTAAATATAGGTTTTTACTTCCAGAAACTTTTTAGCAAAGTTCAAGATAGCCAGTGCAAAGTCATTCACAGGTAAAATCAGTCAGTTTTCAGTCCAGGGATAATCCAATAACAAAGTCCAGTATCATAAACAGTTCAGTATCAGACTTACATCAAATCCAAGAATAACAGTTAATACAGGAACGGCAAAACTCTCCAACAAAAGGAAACAGAGAGATTCACTCAGACACACTCTCTTCTGAGACTAAGACTAAACAACCCAGGTTTCTGGCTCCATCTTATGGCCGTTTGAGAAACCACACCCAATTACACTTTTAGATTTTCTTAAAAAGACAGTATTAAAATGTCTATCCTGAGTTTCCGGTTTCACGTGGCTTCGGGGCAGCAGGAATTCGCGACAGCTCGCGATTCCTGCTGTGCTAGCCGTCGAGGTACCCCCGACCAGATGGGTCAGGGGGATATGGCTGCCCTGTAGGGACAGCTGAAGAGAGATGGGAGTCGGATAGGGAGGTGGGGGTGTCGCAGACCCCCCCTTCTCCGGAAAAACCCCTTTTTCCCAAGGCGGTGGAGCGGCGGTCAGCAATGGCCGCCACGAAGAAGCCAGCAACTGGGTAAGATTGCGCTGGAGGAAATGTGAAGAGTGAAAGTTTTGTCTGAGCCGGGTCAAGTAACATCCTTTAAATTGCCTGGAACTGAGCTGTTTGAATTGCTGGAGGATACATTGTATCCCTAAGAAGAGCGAAAGCGGCGGAGAAGCTGTTAAAGGGAACTTTCATTTTTTCTTCACTCTCCCACCCCATGGAAACATCAGAAATGTATGGATATATTGGACATCGAAAGTGAATGGTTTTGAGAGTTGAAGCTAAGGAACAAAAGGATTTTTGGACATTGAAAAATTTAAGAAATTGGAAACCCTTGTTGGAGGTATGGATTTCTGATTATTTAAAATTGACATTTTAAGTGGGAAGGGAGAGGAAAAAAAAATTGGAGCAGAAGCTGAAAAAGGAGGAGATTGCCTAGAATCCCAAAGAAAGATATATGGTAATTGGACCTCTTTGTTTAAACATTAACCCCAGAAAGAGAAAGAGAAGAAGGAAGAAAAGTATTAACTTTTGGAATTTTTTTTTTTAATTGTTTTTGATTAAAAATACTTGTGGTTGTTTTGGGAAAAGTTTCTCTTTTCATAATGGCATCGTTTGTGGATGAACTAAAGACTGAATATCAAAAATATAAAAAGGAAGATTCTTTGGGCGCTTTGTTTCAATTCTTGGAAATGGCGTTATGTACTTATGAAAAGTTGATTACGCAGCAGAAGGACTGGGACAAGGAAGAAGAGGAAGAAGAAGCCATCTTTGATGAACAATGGGTCCCTTCCGGAGAGGAGGAGAAAAAGGATAAGAAAAAGGGGATTTTAAGAATTGTAAAACAACCAAAGGAGAGAAAAATGAGCGAAAAGGGGGAGGCAAGGTTAGAAAGCAAAGGAAAAGGAGTGGAAAAAGAGAGGAGAAAAAACAAAGGGGTAAAAAGGGCAAGGAGAAGAATAAGCAGGAGAGAAAAGGGGGGAGGAGAGGACTTGGTGGGGGGAAGCAAGATCTAAAGAAAAAAAGTTTATTTAGAGACAATGGGTGAATTTAATTTAGGATAAGAGAGGGATTCTGGAGGGTACATAGGTTTGTGTTTTTATATGTGTATTTAGAGTATAAAATTCATTATGTAAGTTTAGAATCTTTTAAACAGAATCCCAAGAAAAATTGTTACACGAGGTACTCTTAAGTTGGGGTAATGAGTTATAGATGTTACTCCAATTGGTGTATAGGAGAAGTATAGTAAAAGAAAAAAGATGAATGGATAGTTGGAAATAGAACAGACAAAGAATGTTATTGAAAATGGTAATAAGATATGGAAGGATATATAAAGGCTTTGTTATGGTTTTTTTTTTTTTTTGGATTTTGTATAAATTTTAATTAACAAGAAATAATTTGGATGAAAAGGAGAAGTAGGGATAAGATATGAAGTTAAATAGATAAAGTATTGATACTATAATTTGGAATTGTTATGCTCTATTGGTTTTTTACTATTATTTTTTCCTAGAAAAGAATTTATAAGCTGTTATGCCTTGATTCTTTGTGCATTGTTTTTATAAAAATGGTTTATATATATATATAAAAGAAAATGATAATAAGATATGGAAGGATATATGGGGTGAATATGATATTTGAATTTGTGTCTGTGTGAAGAGTTTTAACCCGGGATCAGACAATCTTCAGAAAAAATCTTTTAGTTTTGTTTATGTTTTGTGTTTTGTATGTTTGTGTATTGTGTCTTCTGTAAAATTGTTAAAAATCTTTTAAAAAAAAAAAAAGAATTAATAAAACCTTGGAGGAATGTAATTGTAAACAAGTCAGAAAGAAATGAATATGATGACTATAAAATGGATAAATATAGAAAAGAAATGAAATTGAATAAGAGTAAAGAGAAATAATGAGAAATTTGCTGAAAGATATTTATGTGTCCATATGGAAATGGGATGAATTAGAATTATGTTGTATAAAAATAATGTTTTATCCGACTTGTAAAAATTTATAATGTTAAGAGGTTTTATGTACTTAATGGTTAATGATGTGTTGTTTGTCTTTAAAATTAATAAAATTTGTTTAAAAAAAAAATGTCTATCCTGGTTTATATATTGTCAACCCAAATTGCTGTTAGATGACTTATATTCCTAACATTCTCCCCTTTTGGGCAAGACAATATTTACAACTTTACAAGGGTGGAGCTGGTGTCGCAATGATAGAGCATGCAATCTTGGAGGTATGAGATCGCTGCCGATATCTTTGCTCCTGGACGGTCCTATCAGATCTAAACCATCCTGAAGAGATGGTGAAAGTGAAGAGCGCATCCTGTCAATCTCAGGGATACCGCAAAGTCCCTGGTAGATCAAGGAGAAGCTCCTCTTGCCAGCAGCAAAGAGGCAGCCATTAAAGCTGCTGAAGTTGGGACAGCTCCGAAACGAAAGAGAACAGAAAGCGAGAGTGTGCCAGTTTGGTGAGAACTTTTTTCTTTATTCTAAGATCTGAAAGGACACCCTAAGGAAAAGAAAGAATCTGTAAAAGTTTTGACAGAAGTGATTAAGCAGCAATTTTAAACAGGAATGTCAAAGTAATGTTTTTTTCTCATTGCTGGATTTTCTATACATGAACTTCTATTTTGAAACTGGACTGGTTTTTTGTTTTCCATCTATTTTTTTTTCTCCTTTTTGATTTTGTAACATTTTAGGCTAGAGACTCCCTTTTAGTTATTTCTTTTTTTTAAATATCTTTTTCTTTTTTTAATTAATTCTTATTATATTTTGCTTGGAAAAGGAGGGGAAAGAGAAAGCAAAGAAACTTTGTAACACTGCCAACTAGAGGCTTGGAAATATTCTATTTCTCTTGTGACCAGACAAAGCTGAGAAAGAAAGAACTGAGACTTTTTTTCAAGGACATTGCTATTTGATAAGATAGAGGGAAGAGCATGGGAGATTATTATTGCAGGTACTCTTCTGGATTTCTATCAACAGCTGGAGTCTGGTGTTGAAGTTTATAGGAAAAGAAAAGGTGATAAGTTTCTGGAGAAGAGTTTTATAAAAAGAGCCTTGGATAACTAAACAAAGTGCAATTGATTTTTCCTAAGCTGTGCTATCCCTCCTCAACAGTTTACTTTTTGAAATAGCTATTTGGATTTTTAGTTCTTTGGAACTTGTCTTTGCTTTTTTTTTTTTGCTTGTCTTTGGAAGTTAAATTTTTACGTTTGCTTTTTATTTTAAAAGAAAAGTTTTAGTATTAATGATTCCCTTCCTTTTCTTTTTAAGGGAGTAGCCTTTTTTTCTTTTTCTCTTTCTGCCTTTCTGGTACTTTTGTTTTTCCATCTACCTCCAATACTGGTTTTTTCTTTCTTTTTATCTTCCTGGCTTTTTTTTTTCTTTTTCTCTTATGCAGCCTTTTATATTTCAGACCTCTTAATTGGATTAAGGTGTTGAAGAACCTGAAGATTTTTTTTTTTTTTTAGCTTTTTATTCCTCACTTTTTTGTCTTTTTTAGGATTTTACAACTTTTTCTCTTTTGTGTATGTTTATGGTTTTTTCCTTCATTTTTGAATTTTCATAGTTATCTAACTAATCGATTGGATTAAGGTATACAAGAACCTGAGGAAATTCTTTTTTCTTTTTTTATTATTATTACTATTTGGCTTCTTTTTCCCTACTATTTTTATTTGGAATCGCAATTGGTTACTTCACAATTGAATAACCTGAAGATTTTGAATTGTTTGAAATGAGTAGGAAATTAACAGCTCCTGGTTCCTCAATTTCTACTTCCTCCTCTCCACCATCTGGAGGACAACATTCAATACAGACAATGTTAAGGCAAGAGAAAGAACAAGAAAAAGAAAAAGTGACCCTGCAGATGATTATGCAAGGAATTCAAAACATTCAAATAAGATCAGAGAATATTGAAAAGAGAATAGAGAACATCAAACAAAGAACAGAGAACATTGAAAAAAGAACAGGGAAAACCAATGAAAAAGTCGAGAACATCCAACAAATAATGAAGTATGATGAGAGACAACTAAAAATTGAAGAAGATAAACAAAGAGATAAGAAGATTGGAGACATTGATAACAGATAAGACAAAGATCTTGACAAAGAATATGCTGTCAAGACAAAAGGAAGAACCGGCAGATCTACTGAAAATTCAGGTCACAAATAAGATCAAGTACTTGGGGATATACTTGACAGCAAGATGCAGTACACTAAAAGAGAATAATTATATCAAATTTAAACAGCAGATAGCACTAGATTTGGTGAAATGGGAAAATTTACAACTGTCATTAATAGGGAGATTATCAATAATCAAGATAAATATATTACCCAGAATTTTATATTTGTTTCAAACAATTCCAATTAGGCTTGGAAAAGACTATTTTGAAGATTTAAATAAAATTATGTTGAAATATATATGGCAAGTGAGAATAAAGTTAAAACTTTTGCAAGAATAAGAGGAGGATTTGGTTTGCCTAATTGGGAGTTGTATTACCAAGCTACAAATTTGATGTGGGTTAAGGAATGGATAATATTAAGAAATACTAGATTGTTGACATTAGAAGGACATAATCTGTTGTTGGGGAAAATTTGTATGTTTTACAGGTGGCATTTCCCCCCGACAAGAATAGCCAGAATGTGCTTGTGGATGAACTAAAGACTGAATATCAAAAATATAAAAAGGAAGATACTTTGGGCACTTTGTTTCAATTCTTAGAAATGGTGTTATGTACTTATGAAAAGTTGACTATGCAGCAGAAGGACTGGGACAAAGAAGAAGAGGAAGAAGAAGCCATCTTTGATGAACAATGGGTTCCTTCCGGGGAGGAGGAGAAAAAGGATAAGAAAAAGGGGATTTTAAGAATTATAAAAACAACCAAAGAAGAGAAAAATGAGCGGAAAGGTGGAGGCAAGGTTAGAAAGCAAAGGAAAGGGAGTAAGAAAAGGGAGGAGGAAAGACAAAGGGGTAAAAAGGGCAAGGAGAAGAATAAGCAAGAGAGAAAGGGGGGGAGGAGAAGCCTCAATGGGGGGAAGCAAGATCTAAAGAAAAAAAGTTTATTTAGAGACAATGGGTGAATTTAATTTAGGATAAAAGAGGGATTTTGGAGGGTACATAAGATTGTGTTTTTTATATGTGTATTTAGAGCATAAAATTTATTGTGTAATTTTAGAATTTATTAAACAGAATCCCAAGAAAAATTGTTATATGAAGTACTTTTAAGTTAGGGTAATGAGTTATAGACGTTACTCCAATTGGTGTATAGGAGAAGTATAGTAAAAGAAAAAAGATGAATGGATAGTTGGAAATAGAATAGACAAAGAATATTATTGAAAATGGTAATAAGATATGAAAGGATATATAAAGGTTTTGTTATGGTTTTTTTTGGATTTTGTATATTGAAAAAAGGCAAAAAAAAATTAATTAATAAGAAATAATTTGGATGAAAAGGAGAAGTTGGGATAAGATATGAAGTTAAATAGATAAAGTATTGATACTATAATTTGGAATTGTTATGTTCTATTGGTTTTCTTCTTTTATTATTTTTTCTTAGAAAAGAACTTATAAGCTGTTATGCCTTGTGCATTGTTTATATAAAATTGATAAAAATGGTTTATATATATATATATATATATATATATATATATATATATATATATATATATATAAAAGAAAATTATAATAAGATATGGAAGGATATATAAAGTGAATATGATGTTTGAATTTGTGTCTGTGTGAAGAATTTCAACCCGGGATCAGACAACCTTCAGAAAAGATCTTTTAGTTTTGTTTATGTTTTGTGTTTTCTGTAAAATTAATAAAATTTCTTTAAAAAAAAAGAATAAATCTGAAAAATGTTGGAAATGTCATCAGATACCTGGCTCATATTACCATATGTGGTGGACTTGTGCAAATGCTAAAAAATATTGGACAAAAATCCACACGTGATTGGAAAAATGACAAAAAAACTTATAGATTTGAAACCAGAGATATTTTTATTGGGAATTTTACCTGAAATATATAGTAAAGACTTGAAATACCTGATTGTAAATGTATTAACAGTGGCTAGGAGTGTATTTGCTAAAAACTGGAAAAATGAGAAAACACCATCACAGGAGGAAATCATTAAGAAAATATTGGAATGTGCTGAAATGAGCAGATTGACATTTTAAATTAGAGAACAGGATGATAAACTATTTTATAAAATTTGGGATCTATTCTATCAATGGTTAGACGATAAAACATGGTAATGAAATATATAGATTCTTAGAAAATACTAAATATATAAAGATGTATTCTCTCCTTATTATATCTACAAAATTATTTTAGGATAGATTTGGGATGATAATATGAATTGTCACAAAACAAATTAAGTAAAATATGATTATTTCCAAAAGCATGAATGAATAAAAGTATAGTCAAATGATTGATTAATAATGATATCAATGTATTCAATATTGGATTGAAAATACGAGATCATATACAATGTAATTGTAATTGAAGACTACTAAATGGAAGCATAAAACAATTTGTAAACCAACAGGCACACTGTATGTACATATATGGAATATGGCCTGAGGTTTTTATGTTTTGTTTGTTTACGTTTGTTTTAAAAATCAATAAAAATTATATATATATTTGTATATATATATATATATATATTTGTATATATATATATATATATATATATATATATATATATATATATATATATATATATATATATACACAAATACCCGCGAGAACCTCAGAAAACAAATATATATATATAACCTTACATTCTAAGTCCATAATCCTTACAGATAGCCTTATGCTTTATAGAGCCTTGGGACTTTGTAAAATGATCTGCTATATTGTTTTCTGACATATAGTATTCTAGCTTAGTTAATTTACTTTGCACACCTTGTCTCACATTTAAATATCTTAAATCTCTGTGTTTCATTCTTGTCATAACAGCAATATTTGAAGCCATCTGTATTGCTGATTAATTATCTTCATAAACGATCTTCATAGAATCTGTTACATCAATTCCCATGTAATTGTTTATACAAAACTAAATCTGTACATAATAAAGACAACATGAGAATTCAGCCTCCATTGTTGACAAACTTAGATGTTTCTGTCTAATAGATCTCTGTCCAATCAATGCCTTTCCCAATAATACTACAGTACCCGATGTAGATTTTCGTGTATTTATGTCTATAGCAAAACTTGCATCAGTATATGCAGTTAAACTCAGTTCATCTTTAGGCTCCAAATACAATGCATAATGTATTGTTTGTTTCAGATATCTTAACACACATTTAGCAATTTGCCAGTGCCTTTCAGTTGGCTCAGCGTTAAATCTCGCTAATTGATTAACACAGTATGCAATATCTGGCCTTGACCAATTAATGAGCTAATATAAACTACCAAACAAGGACTGATAAATGTTCTTATCAAAAATAGGATTTTGAACATCACTATGGCTAAACTCCTGGCTCATTGGTGTTTTAGCCAGCTTACAAAGTTCCATTTTAAAACTTTTTAGTAATTGGTTAATTTTATCTGCTTGTGAGATTTTGTATCCTTTCCTAGTTCTATCTACCTTTAAACCAAGATATTGTTTGATTTCTCCTAACTGTTTTATCTTAAATTTCTTTTCCAATAGTGAAATTATCTCAGTAGCTTCTTGTTCAGTTTTGGTGTTTAATGCTATGTCATCAGTAAATAATAGCAATAATGACATTACACCGTTATTTTCTTTTTAAAACAAACATGGATCAGCCATGCCAGCTTCAAAGCCTATCTGTAGAGTTGTAATTGCAGGAATGTTCCAATCTTGGATGGCAAACCTCAGATAAAGAATGTTTCCAAGCAAATACAACTCAGGCAAACAAAGTCACTAATCTATGGATAAAGGAGGATTAGAGAGGGGAAGTAAACATATGTTAGACTTTAACTAGAGATAATTAATTGTATAGATTACTGTACTAAACAGTAACAAAAGTTAAGCAGTAACCAAAGTTAACCAATGATGGAAGATAACTAAAAATGTGTATAAATGCAAGACTATACTCCAATAAAGATCAAACAACTGGGCTGCCTCATCATTACAACAAGTGGTGCCTGAATAGGGACCCTCTTACTTCATCTGGCAAGGATTTGGTGCACCTTCAACCCTTTGTGGTTTCTTCAACCTTTTGGTTTCTGTAAGTATGGGGTCTTTGCTTTCTGAGGAACAAAGGAAGCATGTAGATGAATTAGGCTATTTGTTGAAGAAAAATAATACCGAGGTACCACAGAGAAATCTCTTAAGGCTGGTCCAGGAGATTGCATCTCAGTGACCCCAGAAAAGGGGTCTTTAAAATTAACTGATTGGGTACGTATTGGGAAAACATTGCATACTGAACCTCGAGCAAAAATCGAAATTTTGCATGTGTGGCATTTATGTGAGCATTCAATAGAAAAATTTCATCACAATGAAATTTCTCTTTTAACACCTCCATCTTCACGTTATACTAATGCTGTCATTTGTCCCCCTTCTTCACCTGAATATATGTCTTCAATTCCCTCAGCTCCTGCAAAAGCCCCTTGACTCTATTGTTCAGTCTTCTTTTCAGAAAATGGTAGAGACTTGTAAAAGGGATGCCTCTGTCTCAGGAACAGAACTTGCAGAATTACTGTCTGTTTGTCCAGTACAATATCGTCCTGGTCAAGGGCCACAGTTTGGACTGCAAGTAGCAGAATAGGAGTGTCTGCCTTATCAGATCTTAAGAGAGTTTAAAAAGGCAGTTACAGACTATGGGATTAGTGGTAATTTTACAAGAGGACTTGTAGAAAGAATAAAAAATGGTTATACATGGTTTCCAGTTCTGCGTGGCTTCGGCAGGAATTCGTGACTGTTCGCGATTCCTACTGCGCTTGCTGCCGAGGTGCCCCCGATCCAAATGGGTCAGGGGGATATGGCTGCCCTGTAGAGGTAGCCGAAGAGAGAGGGGAGCTGGACAGGGGGTTGGGGGTGTCACAGACCCCCTCCTCATCTTGAAAAACCCCTTTTTTCCGAGGTGGTGGAGTGGCGGCCAGTAATGGCCGCCATGAAGAAGCCTGCAACCGGGTAAGATTGTGCTGGAGGAAGCAAGAAAAGTGAAAGTGCTGGCTAAGCCGGGTCAATTAACATCTTTTAAACTCTCTGGAACTGAACTGTCTGAATTGCTGGAGGATACATTGTATCCCTAAGAAGATTGGAAAGTGGCGGAGAAAGCTGTTAAAGGGAACTTTTTTCTTCTTCACTCTCCCACCCCATAGAAACAGCAGATGAAGATTTGAAATTTATTTGGGCACTGAAGGTGAATTATTTTGAAAGTTGAAGCCAAGGGACAAAACACTCTTTGGACATTGGACTTAATAATTTAAGAAATCGGAAAACCCTTATTGGAGGTATGGATTTCTGATCATTTAAAAAAATTGTTGTTGTAAGTGGGAAGGGAGAGGAAAAAAATTGGAGCAGAAGCTGAAAAAGGAGGAGATTGCCTAGAATCCCAAAGAAAGGTATATGGTAATTGGACCTTTTTGATTAAACAGTAACCCCAGAAAGAGAAAGAGAAGAAGGAAGAAAAGTATTAATTTTTGGAACTTTTTTTTGAATTATTTTTGATTAAAAATACTTGGGTGGTTGTTTTGGGAAAAGTTTCTCTTTTCATGATGGCATCGCTTGTGGATGAACTAAAGACTGAATATCAAAAATATAAAAAGGAAGAACAAAATGGAAAAGATACTTTGGGCACTTTATTTCAATGTTTAGAAATGGTGTTATGTACTTATGAAAAGTTGACTACGCAGCAAAATGACTGGGACAAAGAAGAAGAGGAAGAAGAAGCCATCTTTGATGAACAATGGGTTTTTTCTGGGGAGGAGGAGAAAGAGGATAAGAAAAAGGGGATTTTAAGGTTTGAAAAAACAACCGAAAAAGAGAAAAATGAGAGGAAAGGTGGATGCAAGGTTAGAAAGCAATGGAAAGGGAGTAAGAAAAGGGAGGAGGAGAGACAAAGGGGTTAAAAGGGCAAGGAGAGAATAAGCAAGAGAGAAAGGGGGGGAGGAAAAGCCTCAATGGTGGGAAGCAAGATTTAAAGAAAAAAAGCTTATTTAGAGACAATGGGTGAATCTAATTGGGAAAAAAGGGGAGGGGATTCTGGAAGGTACAAAAGATTGTGTTTTTATATGTGTATCTAGAGTAGAATGTTTAAGATATAAAGTATTAATATATATGATTAGTTTTTTTTCTTTTTAAATGATATGGATAGTGGTTATATAGGTTTTTTCTTTAGTTATTGATCTTTCTTATAAAATTTATTGTGTAATTTTAGAATGTACTAAACAGAATCCCAAGATAAATTAAGTGTTATATGAAGTACTTTTAAGTTAGGGCAATGAGTTAAAGGCGTCACTCCAATTAGTGTATAGGAGAAGTATAGTAAAAGAAAAAAGATGAATGGATAGCTGGAAATAGAACAGACAAAGAATGATATTGAAAATGGTAATAAGATATGGAAGGATATATAAAGTGAATATGATGTGTGAATTTCGTCTGTGTGAAGAGTTTTAACTCGGGATCAAGCAGCCTTCAGAAAAGATGTTTTAGGTTTTGTTTTGTTTTCTATGTTTTGTGTTTTGTATGCTGATAAAAGGCAATAAAATTTTAATTAGCAAGAAATAACTTGGATAATTAGAATGAAAAGGAGAATTTGGGATAAGATATGAAGTTAAATAGATAACGTAAATATTGATATTATAATTTGGAATCATTTTGTATGTTCTATTGGTTTTCTTCTTTAATTTTTTTTTTTTTTTAGAAAAGAATTTGTAAGCTGTTATGCCTTGATTGTTTGTGCACTGTTTTTGTAAAATTAATAAAATTTGTTTTTTTAAAAAATGGTTATACAATGATCCCTGAAGATTGGAAGCAAATATTTCGCATGATTTTAACATCCATGTAATATGTGGTTTAGGAGAGTGAATGTATGAGACATGCTCAAGTTGCTCCTTTAGGAGGAGGAGGAGCATATACAGTTGAGCAGCTATTTGGTTCTGGACCATTTGGTACAATTCCTACTCAAGTTGTTCTTCCTCCAGCTACGTTAACTATTATTTCTGAATATGCCTTTCATGCTTTTCTTAAGGTACCTCAAGCTGGAGAACCTAGAGCAAATTTTTCAAACATTCGACAGAATGCCAATGAGCCTTATGCTAACTTTGTTGAGCATTTGTCCAAAGCAATTAGACAGCAGTTTGATCATCAGGAAGCTGCTGGTGAACTTCTTCACCAGTTAGCTATTGAAAATGCTAATGCAGATTGTAAAACTTGAAGAAATAGCACAGTCCAATAAACAGTTCATATCATACATGTTTTAACAGTCCAGAAATATCCAGTTATGATAGTCAACAAATGTCATTCCAGTTAAAGCCAGTGCTGAGAGCAGCTGCCTCTCTTCACCCCACCCTCCTAACTAAGCTAACATCCTCTCAGGCAATTAACTCTTCGCTCCCTCCTCCTCCCCACAACAGGTACCCAATGCTTTTCTATTCCCTTACACTTCCCTTGTGTGCTCACCCAATGCCCAATCTATTCCCCTACACTTCCCCCATGTGCTCACCTGATGCCCTACCCCTCCTTCATTCTCCCTCAAGTCTGGCTTGGTTGTTTTGTTCATTTGGCTGGCAAATCACACCAGCCATCTCCCCCCAGTCTGAGTTAAACAGCAACAAAGTGTTCATTTGGCTTGGAAGCCACACCAGCAGCTGAGAGGAGACTGTTTGGCTGGGAAGCCCCACCAGCAGCCATTAGATTGTTCAGCTGGGAAGCCGTGCCAGCAGCTAAGAGGAAAGCATTCTCTGGTGCTGCTGACCAAATGTGCAAGCTGTTTACTGCTACTGCTCTGAGGTTCCTGCTTCAAACAGTTATGTGTTGGGCTTCCTGGAACACCATTGCAGGAGTGTCAAAGCTCAACAGTGACATTAATTGGGCTGAATGAGAATGACTACGCTAAGATCACCCAGTTTTCTTTCATAGCTAAGACCTATCACCCATCTCCTCTCACTTGTGACTGTATGATTGTAACTTTGTTACTTGTATCCTTACAATTTATATTGACTGTTTCCTAGTATGATTTGATTGCTCATTTGTAACCTACGACTATCACTGTGTTGTACCTTTTGATTCTTGATAAACGTATCTTTTCTTTTTATGTACACAGAGAGCATATGCACCAAGACAAATACCTTGTGTGTCTAATCTCAGTTGGCTAATAAAGAATTCATTCATTCATATTTCTATTTGTTGTTGTTATTCCATGTATGCCCTGTCTTTCTATATCAGGGATCCCCAACATCCAGGCTACGGCCCTCTATGCAATAGTGGTCTGTTCGGAACTGGACCACGCAAGCAGCTGGCCCACATAGCTCAACTTGTGATGGGATGGCACACACGTGCATAGTTCAACTTATGAAAGGTGGGACAGCATCACACATGTGTCATGCCCCTGGTGGAGACTGACTCTGAAAGAGAGGAGGAACAGCCGATAGGGAGTGGAAGTGTGGCTCTGGAGGTTGTGGAGGAGGCTGGCGAAGGGCAGAGGCCAGCTGAGCAGTCAGAGGAGAGCTCAGGCCCATCCCCTATCCATCCTAGGGCATGCAGGGAGGAGAGGATAAGGGAGAGACTTGGTCTCCTTGGGAGGAGAGGGCCTTGATCCTCTTCATGGGCTGCAGGTGTGACAACTGAATAAGAGTTTGGACCTGCATACTGGCAAACGCTGGAACAAAGCATATAAATATCTCCAGTTTATCGTTCCTCTCTGAGTTTGGCATCCTTCCCAGTGCGTGTTATCTGTAGATATCCTCCAGTCCTTATCTTGCCTGGTTTGTGCTGTTTTTTTCCTTCTTCATGTAACTGTATAGGAGTTTTTTTTTTTTTTTTGTCTTCCATCAAAGATATTCGGAACTTGGAAGCAAAATGAAGGAATAATGACTATGTTTGTTTTGTATCCCGCCCTGGATTATCACAACATGCATGCAGGTGCACAGCTTGACTTGTACAAGCAGTGTGCATGTGCACATATAAACATCTACATATGCCAGTCCACCACTTGTATGGGCCAGTTCCCCTCTCCTTTTCCTGCTGAGATGCCAACCTGCAAAGTTTGGGAACCACTGTTCTATATGGTGTTATAAAAATAGAAAAATAAAAATAGATAAAAAAAGATATATTTTTTACTAATCATGAACATCAAATACAATAATATAATAAAGCCCAAACACCAACATAGCAGCAAATTATTTTTAGAAGTCCATTGATTGCATTTCGAAAAAAGAAGGAATCTTTAAAGAATCTCTTCTCAACATCTAGACATGTTCATGACTGGATAATTTCCCATTGAGCTATGCCCAAAGCCCTGTAAAGCTTCAAAGTTTGAAACCAACAAAATAATGTTGGACTTTTGACTATATCATAAGTATTCTAAACATTCACTGGAACATTTTTAAGATATGAGAGACAAAATGGTCCTTGGACATCCCTCAGACAAATGACCATAGATGTATAAAATCTATCACATCATCATCCTCTGAAACACATCCTAAAAAATGAAGAATCGTGTTTGCTAGTTCCTTTTTGGCAAATTTCTATGACTGATGGTATGCAATATAGCTAAAACTAAGAAACTTGCTAAGATCACTGTTTTTCCTTCCATCTGGTACAGGGCATCCACTAGGACATTTTAAGGGAAGGAGTGAGGGGAAAAAAGATGAGAGACAAAGCCTTCACCCATGAGAAATCAAGTTCAGCAAAGGGGAGCTGTTGGGTGGTGAGTGTGCCTGCCAGAACATCAAAATCTGTAACTTTGTGAATTAGAGTTGATATGAGTTAATGCCATAGACTCATATTTTTCTTCATGCTTTTATCAAGTGGTACAATACATCTGGGCTTTCAGCCACACAGAGAGTCCTTTCAGTGTTCAAAATGATAAAAGAAAACTGTTATTAACATTTAGGATTTTCCCAAAACCCTTCTTCTTTTTCATTTTTTTCCTTTGTTTCATTTTTTTTTTATAACCAAGGCCAAGTTTTGGATTGGCTATAATTTAAGAGTATCCTTTTGACATTCATGGAATTTATAGACATACAACCGGCAGACTATATCCTTCTGATAGATATGAGTTTGAAAAATCCCAGAGGTATATATTGCACGTATGAAATTTGCTTCTGCTTTTCACTGTTAATTCTAGGCCTTTGTTGGCATACATAATTGATTAATCAGGGTTTTGAAAGATTTAACACATTTCTTATTTTTAATCCAAAGGCACAAGAAATCCTTTTCATAATAATTTATAAAGTTGATGACTTTTGGTGTATGTGTACAGTGTGCTTTTTGCAAATCCTCTTCCATCATACTTTTGGTAAAATTAATACAGTTTACAGCCCTGAATCAAAGAGGAAAGAACAGAATTCTGAATATGGTAAAGGAAGAGAAATGAATTATGCTAGTCTGGTATAGGTCATACCAACACAATATAAACTTAAGCTAATTGAAACCAGAATACAGATATTTCAACTGCAGTGCCATTTGATATTTTCTTCTAAGAAAACAAGATATTTTACCCTCATAGTTTATTTTATACTGGAGTCTCCTTTTGATATTTGAACCATGGATAAGAAAAAAATGCATGCCCATCATTTAATGGTTCCATCAAAATTTAAATTGGTTAGTTTGGGGAATCAACTTTTTTTTTCAAACAATACTCTTAGAGGCCTTACCTATTTAATGATTAAAATAGTATTTCCTTCTTATATATTTTTGTTTTAAAAAGTAAGTCTGATGTAGAGAGAGAGACAGAGAGGCAGAAAGACACCATATTCTGTTTTGGGGTAAGCAATGTTAATGCAGAAAAAAGAGAAAGATATTAAATGAAACAAACTCTTAAGCAAACCTAGTTTTTCTCAGCACCTTTTACTACACCTCTCTATATTTTTCTTGCTTCCCCATATATTTGCATCATTCACATTATCTTTTAAACTTGCTTCTTTCTTTTTGAAGATCTCATAAATTTCATCATTCAGTTTAAAATTTCATTAATTTTAAACATTTATGGGAACATTTGTCAATACATTTAAATTGCAAGATACCTTGCAACCTCTTTATCATTGGTTCAATGTCTTGCTTTAAGCAAATTCATTTTATTGGATATTTTCAGAAAATATAATCCTAGCATAAGATGAGGAAAGCATGTTAGTTTATATTCTGTGGATATTTATTTTATGTCTTTTAGTTTCTCAATTACAATATATACATATTTTAATTAATTAATTCTAATTGTTTTCAACTTATTTTTATGTTTCTCCTGACAAAGACAGGTCTTGCATTCATAACAGCAAAGTGTGCTAAATAATTACAAAGTTCTAACAATAAATCTTTGTTTTATTTAAGGTTGCTACAGAAAGAAATTGGAGGCAAATTTGGAAAATCGGGACAATAAAAGCTTTTCTTAAAAACATGAATGACTTATCAAACTTTACAAAATACTTTGTCATGTCATCGTAGGTTAAAATAAAGTATGATTAGAAGATGTTACTGAGACAAAAAAAAATGAGAATGTTAACAGAGCTATAATAATTTTTATTAAGATATGAATTGTTTTATGGATAGTTCATAAATCTACTATAGATATTTGGTGATTAAATATACTCCTTTTTAAAAAGTTTTATTCCGCCTTTCACTAAAGTTTTATAATTATATTTGTCTAGCACAGGAAAATGCTGATTATGAGAGGAGGACAACAAAGCATTATTCCCTTTTCAACATTCAGAATGTCCTCTTCTTAAAATACTTTTTCATTTTAAAACTGAGGTAATCACAATTATTTATTGTTTCCAAACAGGCTGCAGTGGATTAGTGGTATCATTACATATACTTTAAATCTGTTGCATATGTTAGCTATTCCTGAGAAACAATACTCTTACTTTCTGAACTTCGAGAAAGACAATAGCTATGTGTAAAGACATAACAATATAATAATGAAGACATAAAAGCCAGGAAACATAAACTAGGTAATTCTGCATTCTGTTTCAACACTGTATTCATGTTCACAAGGATAACCTCATGCCAATCTGCATCAGTGTAGGTCCACCATCTTCAGCTTGATGTTCTGCTAGTATCCTGCTATCAAAAGACTTGGAAGGGGGGACAAATGGGCAATAAAATTTTATGCATTGTTTGCATAGGAATTCAGGAGCGGGGATGACAGCTGAGGAAAAGCAGATCAACCTGGAACTGGTTCAAGCCAAGGCATCTTGAAAGTTGCTTGTCCTGAGTGTGGAAATACTCAAATACCCAAATACCTCAATGTTCTCATAACATCCCGACAGCATCACCTTGCCTGGATTTGGACTTATTATGGGGAAAAGACAGGATTGAAGGAAATAGTTTTTTTACTGATGCACAGGCAACTCAGATTCTATCTGACTTTACTGCAACCAGCATCTCTTAGTAAAAGTACTTTCACCTCAACCAAATGGAGTCAAGGGTTTTTCTTCCCTAAAGAATCAGACTGGGACAGGTCTGACAATCAGTGTTAATAGTGTAGTAGATGTCTTCCAAAACTGGTCCAAGGTTATCTTGAAATTCCCTTTGGTTGAACTTGTCCGAGTAAGATAAGATGACATGGGGCATAATCCAAAATGAGCAGAATTTTGAAGGTGATCTTTTTTATTAATGGTAATACCCTTCTACTTCTGGGATAAAATAGTGAAGGAACCAGTCGTCAAAGATGAGAAAGCTTATCCAAGCTTTGATACAAATGTGGGAGTGGGAATGTATGTATGTATGTATGTTTGTTTGTATGTATGTATGTATGTATGTATACCATCTTCGTCAATGAGCTTCTTGGCAGATTCTGGAACTTCTTGGCTGCCTCATCTGTATTTGTTGTCTTAGTCGATTTCATTATGAAAGTTTGCACAAGCTTTAAGATGCAGGTAACACCCATGATTTACAATAAATATGTTTTCTGTTAAGTCGCAGGAATGAGACTCAGGACACCAGCATGATTTCCAATTGTTTTTACTTCCATCTAGGACAGAGCGCCAAAGAAACCATGGCAGCCCTTTTTATACTAGGGCTGCTCGCAGCTGTGGCCAGTGACGGCTCTTCAAATATTCCACTGCCACGGACCAACCAATTACAGGTAAGTATGCTAATACATAACAACACTCCCCACCTGGTCCAGTTCAACAAATTGGAACCTTGCCTACTGTATGTAATCACGTAGGTAGGTAGGGCTTTTATGGTTTCTACTGGACCTGCGCAACTCAGTCTCTGTTTGGGTCCTGCACTGTTTGGATGGATCTGTTGTTCCTCCCATCCGTCTTCTTGGAACGTGTTGTAACTATGTATCATTCATGTGTTTGCAACTATGTATCATTGCAACTATGTATCATTCATGCATTTGCAACATTGTATCATTCACGTGTAATCATTAACTTCTGTCTCTTCAGTGACCTTTGCAAGGCACGTACAAGAGACAAAAAGCTAGACGTTTGTTAATAAGCTTATCCACATTGTAAATAATCTGTCCAGTATGCAGCTTTGTAAACATGCACATCCTGATGAGATTACCATGTTTGACTTGAGCTTTTTGATTAAATCATTTTCTTGTAAAAAAGCACAATAAAAGAGCGTGTGTCAAGACATTCGGGGCGCGCTCATCAAGAGGAAACTTCGCTTCCTGTGGTTTCTCTTCCCTTCACTCCCTTTCATGAGCCGCCCATCTGATACGGAATGGCAGATACCGCATTCTGGTGACCCCGACGTGATTCCCTAAGGGGGATACGTAGCGACGCGCCCATATCTTATCAGCTCGATGGGAGATGTGCATCGCCAGGCCTGAAGCGAATTGCACATCATCGGATCTGAAACACGGTCTCGACTTTCGTAAGTATGGGTGGAAACTTTTCTCAACAACAGATGCAGCATCTGAAGGAATTGAGGGAGTTAGTCGCTTCTTCTTCTAAATATTCTGCTAATTTAAAGGGATCGCCTGTAAAAAAAGAAACCTATTGCTACATTATTGGCTTATGTGTGGCAACATTGTCCTAATTATTCAGAGGAAGGGTCCTTAAAAATTTCCACTTGGCAAAAAATTGGTGAACATCTTCATAGTCCTCCTTGTGCACCTATTGGCATTTTGGTCACTTGGAGGAAAATTATGGAGGCTTTAAAAGTCCATTATAAAATAGAAGCAGGGAGTATGTTTGAATCTCCCCCGCCAAGTTATGATAACTTTTCAATTTTCCCTAACTCAGGCAGAAGCTGCTGCCATTATTCAACAATGCCCCACATGTAGTAAGCAAGGACATTCCATTCCCATAGGAGTAAATCCTAGAGGATTAAAAGCTTGTGAAATTTGGCAAATGGATGTAACTCAGTATGCATCTTTTGCCCCTTGGAAATATTTGCACGTTTCCATAGATACATATTCAGGGTTTATTCTGGCTACTCCTCAAAGGGGAGAAACTGTAAAACATGTCATCAATCATTCAATTCGTACCTTTGCCTCGCTGGGACGTCCAAAAAAGAAATCAAAACAGACAATGGATCTGCCTGTACAAGTTCTGCTTTCCAGGACTTCTGTAACAGATGGGATATAACCCACAAGTTTGGGATTCCCTACAACAGCCAGGGGCAGGCTATTGTGGAATGAGCGAACTTATCTCTGAAACGTGCTCTTGATCGATATTCGTTGCGGGAAAAAACCCCGAACCTCCCAGCATTGCAAAATTTTCTTAACATTTGTCTTTACACTTTAAACTTTCTTAATCTGACTGGCATTCCTCCCACTTCTGCTGCTTCACATCATTTTTCCTCCCCCTCACCCCCACCTAACAGACCTCTGGTATATTATCGCAGATTGCCAGATCCTGCCTGGCAGGGTCCCGCTGAGCTTCTCACTTGGGGACGAGGCTACGCTGCGATCTTACTACCAGACAAAACCACTTGCTGGGTCCCTGGTCGGGCAGTAAGACCCTATCATGGGAATTCCTCCGCTACATCTGTATCTTAAAACTCTTCCTGATATTCTTGTCTATATCTTCTTTGCAATTTCTACCTTACTTCAACAAAACCTATGCTTCCTGTCAAAAGACTATTCATGTTAAAACCATTTCATTAAGAGAAGGCTATTATACTTGCTCCATGTGGGTACGTCATGAAAATGCTACCCATAGTTTTCACTCTGTCACTTCTGTTTTATTTAAAGAACACTCTACCACTCGCTCTTTTGTTCCTTCTTTATTCTTCCTATGGAAAGGAACCTTAAAATCTTTTCCTCTATTCAATCTAAAACATAGGGGGACCTAGATGTCCTTCTATTGTATTATGGGTTTCCCTACCCCAACTAACATCCTTGATGAATTACCAAATTAATCTTTATTGTCATTATTGTAATTATTATCCTTTTTCTACTAACTGCATTCCCTCCTCATTTCGCAAATGTTCTACAACTAACTTGTCTATAGCCCTCTCTCCTGCTTGTGATGTTTTTATATACCCGAACTCTGATCCTGTCAACAAACGACGCTTCAAAATAACTGTCCATGATGATCCGCAGAAGCATCATAGAAGAGATAATATTGCTTGGACTATAACTGACTTTCAAGGAGTTCGTTTAAGTTCTACAACCAATTTTTCTTGCATAGAAGACTTCTACCCACCACTTCAATTCGATTTGGCAGACGCACCCACACAACCAGGGGATATCCTGCAATCCACACCACTTCAGGAGGAACTTTAACATCACGCCTGAAAGGAATGTATTTTATCCCTGGCAATAATTTTGTTTGGATTTGTTCCACCGGTTTTATGGCATGTGTCCACGGGGATGAAATTGTTAAATCCAAATCATTTTGCATTCAAGTATGGCTTGTGTGTATAACTCTGATGATTTTATATCCCTACAGGTACCCATGGAATACCCCCTCTTGCAAAATCGTAGAGGCTTAGATCTGTTATTTTTTAAAACAAGGGGGATTGTGTTACGCTTAAAGAAGAATGTTGTTTTTATGCTGATAGCGGGGGGGGACTTGTTTTCTATTTCGCTATGGTTTACAACCTTTTTAACTGCATTGGCAGGATCATTAATAATCACTATATTGATATGTATTATAGGACCTTGTTGTTTTAATAGAATATTGCAATTTTTTAAAAATTAATTATCCTCTGCTGATGTTAATGTGCTATTGCAAGCTCATGTTATATCCTCAACACCGGACGAAAAAATGTCATTGCTGAGTTACCGCTCCTTGGACAACCCTGACGCTGACGGGTCGCACTCTTGCCTAGATGACGGGGACGGCGAACATTTCAGAAAAATGGTTCCTGTCTTCTCGGACGAGGAAGAAGACTCGTCATAAATAATAAAAACAGAGGAGATGTTGTAACTATGTATCATTCATGTGTTTGCAACTATGTATCATTTCAACTATGTATCATTCATGCATTTGCAACATTGTATCATTCACGTGTAATCATTAACTTCTGTCTCTTCAGTGACCTTTGCAAGGTATGTACAAGAGACAAGGAGCTAGACGTTTGTTAATAAGCTTATCCACATTGTAAATAATCTGTCCAGTATGCAGCTTTGTAAACATGCACATCCTGATGAGATTACCATGTTTGACTTGAGCTTTTTGATTAAATCATTTTCTTGTAAAAAAGCACAATAAAAGAGCGTGTGCCAAGACATTCGGGGCGCGCTCATCAAGAGGAAACTTCGCTTCCTGTCGTTTCTCTTCCCTTCGCTCCCTTTCATGAGCCGCCCATCTGATGCGGGATGGCAGATACCGCAGGAACGTCCTGGAAGGTTGAGTTGGACATGCCGCTCCCACCAGGGACTGCTTCCCCGCTATCCTTCTAGACCTGTTCCTGTCTTCCCGACTTGTCTTCTTCCATGGTCTCAGGTATGTGTTTGCATTTCCTGACTGGCGCTAATGTTAGTAGTGGTTGTTGCATAGTTGTCAGGTTTTGTTCTGTTATTTCTCTTGCTTGTGGAGGGTCTCCCCCCTCCCTACTTGTGTTTTGTCTGTTTGAGGGGTCTTCCCTCTCCCCTATAGTTATTATTTTTGAGGGGTCTCCCCCTCCTTCCTTGTATTTATTTTGTTTGTTTGAGAGGTCTCCCCCCTTCTGTGGTTCTGCTTGGGTCACTCTTCATGACTCTAGATCTGAGCTGGTCAATGTGCCTTCTCCATCTTCTCCTGTCCATGGTGTCTATCCTGTACGAACGGGTCCCAGTTATCTGGATTACTTTTGCTGGTATCCACAGTGGTTCTCCTGTGAGATTTTTTGCCTATACTGGGTCCCCTGTTTGAAATATGCAGCAATTACTGGAGGAGTCTGCTGGTTTTTCTGGGCTATATGTGGGGTGTAGTCTGTCTAGGTGTGATCTTGGTTTCCTCCCCATTAGTAACTCTGCTGGGCTTTTATTTGTTGTGGCACTGGGTATCATGTGTTGAATGGTTAGTAGCTTATCTATCTTTTCTTGTGTGTCCCCAGGCCCCAGCTCTTGTAATGTTTCCTTCATGTAACGTATCATGCATTCTACCCATCTGTTCGTGGCTGGGTGTTCTGGCACCGTCAGTGCATGCCTTATCCCGTTGTGCTAGAAATCCCTTGAATGTTGTTGCTGTGAATTGTGGCCCATTTTTGGATACAATTAAATCCAGCAATCCAGGTGTGGAAAAAAGTTTCCTGAGCTGTCTAATGATGGCTTCTATTGTAGTGGAGTGAATGATGCTTACCTCTAGCCATTTGGAGTAAGCATCATCCAGCACAGCTGGCCTTGTATTGTGACCTGGACATATACTTTCCTGGTGTTTGTCATGTTGGAGTGTCCAATGGTCACCGTCTGGTGTGTTTCTTCTCTTCTGTTGTTTGTTTCTTTCCCTTGCCTGTTTCTGTTGTCTTAGTTCCAACGGCTCCCTGTTTGTGTGTCTCTCTCTCTCTCTCTGTGGGGGTGGTGGTGGTGTTCCATCTTTGTCTAGGGCCATAGTTCTTTCTTGCTTGGCATGCCCCAGCAATATGTCCCCGCCTTTCACAATGTTTGCAGATTGCATCTAGAAAACGGCACTCAGAATGTGGATGGTTCCCCTTGCAATTGGCACAATGAAATTCTTTCCTTTTTCCATTCTGGTCCCTTCTGCCCTGTTCTGACCGGAGTTGATTTACCCCTTCTTTTTCCTCATCGTCTTCTGATGGGGATTTGATGTCCTCGTGGTGGCTTGTGGCGGTATTTTGGGGGTCTCCGGTGGCACTTTGTTCATCTTCTGCATGGTTGCCGCCAATTTCTGCATTGCTTCTGCTGCAGTAGTTTCCTCTATTGCTTCTTGGAGTGTTATTTTGGGTTTTGTTAATAATCGGCCCTGGAGTGTAAGATCTCTCAGTCCCAGGACCCAGGACTTTCATGGCTTCATCCATGTTTAGGAATTTGCATGGCCCAGCAATGTCCCTCAAAGTTGCAATGAAATCGCCGATGCTCTCGCCTTCCTTTTGGTCGCACCGATAAAATTCAGGTCTTTTAATTAGGCAGGAAACGGTTGGTGTGTAGCGAGCCCTCAGTTTTCTTTCCAGGTCCAGCCAGGCCATCGTTTTCATGTCGGTGGGTGCCGCTACACTTTGGCCATCTTAAATACCATGGGACCGCAATGAGTGAGGAAGACGGCTCTCTTCCTGTGTTCGTATACATTATGGAGCTCGTTCCCTTCGAGGAATATGAGGAATTGGTCAATGTACGATTCCCAGTCTTCGGTTGCTGGATCAAATGGTGCGGGTGGTGTGTTGTTTCTGGCCATTTCGCCTCGATGCATTGCTGGTGTTCTTCGGTCACCACATGCTTACTGGTTCCCTTTGTCTCAGTATCCCACCTTCATCGCCAGTGTTAAGTCGCGGGAATGAGACTCAGGACATCAGCATGATTTCCAACTGTTTTTACTTCCATCTAGGACTGAGCGCTGAAGAAACCGCAGCAGCCCTTTTTATACTCAGGCTGCTTGCGGCTGTGGCCAGTGATGGCTCTTCGAATTTCCCACCGCCATGGACCAACCAATTGCAGGTAAGTATGCTAATACATAACATTTTCAACAGCAATTTCAATAGTCTTCTTCTGCAAGTCATATGACATAACTGCACTAGTTTGTTTGGTGTTTATAATTCATGGCCTCATGGAATCTGCTTAAAAAGATGTTCCAGAATGCCTTTGTGTTCTAAGCATTAGCCTAATGCCCATCACTCTTGAACTTTGATCTACATGCCAAGAATTTCTCCTCCTCTTTCATTGCTTATATTCTCCTCTTATAGTGTTGATTGCATAGGCAGTGAACTTTTCACACATTCCATGATTGTGATGGATTGCTTCTATTTATAAGAATTTTGCCAGACTAACTGCACTGTATAGAACAACCAGAAAAGTATGGCAGATTTTTTTTGGGGGGGGGTGGCAGGTCTGCTCTCCTTTGCTTCTTCCCCTTCAGGGATTCTAGGCTAGCCAATCTCTTAACTCTTCTCCCTATTTCAACTGCAGATTCCATCACATCAACCCCTCTCTGAACAAGTCTTTTCCTTCCTTCATTTCTTCTTCTTCATTGGAGTTCTTATGGAAACTGGCACTGGGGTTGATGATGATGTGCCATAAATGCAAGTCTCCTCCTAGCCAAATGATTCCTCCTGAAAAATATCAGGCAGTAGAAAGTTCTCCACTTTTCCTTGGAAAATAAAGTCCCAAAATTGAAGGGCAAACCACTTCTGATACCCTGCTTGGACTGCTAAATCTCCAGAGAGGCACTGACTCCTCAGATAGGATATTTGAAGTGGATTCTGAATCTCTCCATAAAGTTCAGATAATTGTTCATGACTAGATCATTGCCCACAGATATTGACAACGAGTATTTTAGTAAACTCAGCAGGAAGGATACCAATGCCTGGTATATTGGGAATTCTGCTGGTTAGATCCCCATAAACAAGTCACATTGGGCAACATATATCCTGGTTATGCACAGATGCCAATAATGCTACCAATGGCTAGACATTTTGCTGTTGTTGTTTTTTAAACAAATTTTATTCAGTTTTACACATAAAAACAAAAAGCTCTTTTTAGTGGACAACATATTTCTGGGTCATCACTTTTACATACAAATATGACAATAGTTATACATTCATATATGCATACTTAATTCTATTATTACCTTTTCCATTCCAAACTTTCAGAAAGGAGAGAAGCAAGCAAATTAATCCTAGTCTCTTACATTAATCTCAATCAAAACATCTTTTCATTTCATTTCAATTATTTCAAATATAATCCTTTAATATTTATTTTAAAAATAACAATACCAATATATGTTTGTGTTCTGTCCTTCATTAACATACTCGAGATCCCCGCGCTTTGATTGGCCAAAGCGCGGGGCTCTCCGATTGGTCAGGCGAGCCGCGCCGATTGGCTCGCTAAGAATCTCCCGCGATTGGTCCGTTCAGACCGCGGGAGATTCAAAGCGGTGCCATTGGCCGCAGCCGCGGCGGCGAAAGGAATAAAAGCCGCGGGCTTTTTTCCTTTTGCCAGTTCGGTTCCAGCATACCAATAAAGAGCTTTGCACTAAGTCACCGACTCCTGGCATCATTTCGTGGACACAACACTGGCGACGAAGGTGGGATTCAGACCCTGAACCGAACCACGTGTCCGACGGAAGCCAGACGAACCACCGAGATGGCGAAAATCGCACCGCCCACCCCCTTCAACTCTGCCACCGAGGACTGGGAATCGTTCTCCGACCGATTCCGCATGTACCTCGAGTGCACCGGCATGAAGGACGCCTCCGGCCCAATGAAATGCGCCGTCTTCCTGACCCACTGCGGGACCGAGGTCTTCCAGATGGCCAAAGCGCTGGCCAAGCCCGCCGATGTGACCGCGATGGACTGGGACGTCCTCGAACCCGTTCTTCGGCGGCACTACGCTCCAGAGGTACCCATCCTGATCCGGCGAAACGGTTCTACCGGTGGGACCAGAGGTCGGGTGAGAGTTTCAGCGACTTCGTCGCCGAGCTGCGGCGCCTAGGGGGGCTCTGCGAATTCGATAACCTAAACAACGCTCTGAGAGACCGAATCGTGCTCGGGTTGTGGGACCCCGCCCTCCAGAGCCGGCTGATGGCTAAGGGCGACATCAGCCTAGCAGAACAGTTTGCCTAATAAAAAGTTACCAATGTTTCCCCTTCCCTTTAATAGTCTGTATTAGCTTATTAATTTAAGTAGTTCTTTAATCTGTCATATTTTCTTTCCATCACACATTCTTTCTATAGATTCTAGATTAATACAAGTTTTAACACAAAAGAAAAAGAAACAAGTATAGGTTTCCCCCCTTTTACTGCTTTGAGTGTGACACCTCAGTGGTTAAAATATACCTTTATTCCCTCATCTTATTTCCCAATAAACCATTATTTTTAAGTAGTTACAATAATAATCATTACATCTTTTCATTTGGATTCCGCCACATATTTTCCCCCTTAATTTTATTTCTAATTTCAAAAAAGTAAAAGGGAAAAAATTGACTATTCAATTTCTGGTCACTGATATTGACCTCATTTTTAAACATCTTCACATTCATTTCAATTATTACAATTTCTTCAATAAACCTTAACTTTTCTTTTAAAAATAAAAATGTATATTTATCTAATAAGAGTTATCAGTATCTATCCCTTCTTTAATAATTTATATTACCCTATTTTCTAAGGTTTTTAATTGCAAATATATTCTTGTTACCCCTTGTCACTCTGCAGAATCCCCTTTTTAATTCATCAACTATTATCTCTGAAAAAATGATTTGTTTTCATCATTTTATTATTTCTGTATTTCTTTATTTCATGCACCTGTTTCTTTTTTTTTTTAAACAAATTTTATTGATTTTAAAGACAAACAAACCATCATTAACCATTAAATACATAAAACCTCTTTCCATTATTAATTTTACAAGTCAAGTAAAATATTATTTTATGCAACATAATTCTGTTTTACACCGTTTCAATATAAATATATAAATATCTCTTAACAAATTTCTCATTATTTCTCTTTTCGTATTCAATTTCATTATTATTATAATTGTTTTCCATATTTATCCAGTTTATAATCATCATCTTCATTCCTCTCTGACTTGATTACCATTATTCTCATCCAACATTCCTCCAAAGGTTTTATTAATTCTCAAACAAAACATAGACACACAAAACACAAAAATATAAAACTTCTTTTAAGAAAGTAGTTTGGCCCCAGATTACCTCTTTTTGTATGGACTTCAATTAAATTCGTGCTCATCTTGTATACCATTACCTATCTTATTTACCATTCTATATCTTCTATATAACTTCTCCCTGCTTTTCATTCTTCTTATTTCTATTTTATTTAATTCATTTTAATTTAAATCATTATATTTGTATTTTTTGTCCATTCTTTCCAGATTATCCATTTATCTCATTCCCTATAGTAAAAAAAAAAAAAAAAAGAATTTCTCCTGAAATCACTGATCAGAGTATGATGCCTTTCTATCCTCCCCCAAATTAATATTTAAAATAACACCTGATACCCAATCTGATTCTGCTTAGTACATTCTACCTACTAATCTTTAAAGAGAAAAAATAATAAGTTCATAATAATTTGATATAATTAGATAATAAATCTAAATAGTAAATTCTATAACATTCCGATTGTCTATTTCAAAAAACAAGTGCTACAATTTTATTAAATTTTAAAATCTATAATTACTAAACATTTCAATATTTTAATCTTTTATTAATTCTTATAACATTCTAGTTTTCTATTTCTAATACATAATGCCATCTTATGTACCTTGCAGAATCTTCTTTTTTAAAGAAATTATACCTTACCCTTTATCCCTAAAAAAAAATCCTTTTTTCCCATCTTGTTTCATACCTTTGTGGCTTTTCCCTCCCTTTTCCCTTCCTTTCTTATCCCCCCTGGCCTTTTTAGCCCCCCCCTACTAATCTCCGCACTTTTAGCTTTCCCTCTCTGTTGTAATCCTTTCTCCTTTTGCTCAGTAACATTGAGTTGGTTTTGCATCTTATTTTTTCCTTTCTTAAGTGTCTTAAGTCCTTCATTTTCCTTCCTTTCTTTCTCCTTTCTCTCTTAGTTAATTTTTTAAATTCACTGAAGATGGCATCTTTTCTTCTTCTTCTTCTTTTTCTTCTTCTCCTTCTATTTCCTCCATCTGTTGTTGTGTTTGCTGATAAATAGCAAATGCCATTTCTAAAGAAAGGAAAGCTTCTTTCACAGCGTCCTTACTTTCTTGATATTCCTTTCTAAGTTCATCATCAGATAAAGCCACTCTTTGTTCTTCTTAAAGCAACCAAAATGTTTCAAAAGTTAAAACAATTCCTCAAAGTCCCAGAGACATCAATCAGTCCAAACAATGCAAAAAGTTCTCACTTTCTCTTCCTGGGGTGGTATCAGTAAAAGGGAAAAGAAAAAAAGCCCAGTCTGTATTTTACAGCCTTGTTGCAATCAATTTCTAGTCTCAAGATCTTCAAGGCATCTCCTCCAGCAAAATCTTAATATATTTTTTTTTGTCCTCTCCCTTCCCACTTATAACAAGAAGCCAAGTTTTTACCTTTTATAAAAAACAACAGGTTTCTCAATGGCCATTTGTTGATTCCATAGGGAAGGAGGGTAAAGTTTCCTTTCAGCACCTCAATTTTGCCGCTTGAAATCCTCCTCTGGAAACCAAGTAGTTTTCAAAAGTCATAGTTCTCAGGATTAAATGCCTCTGGATTTAAAAGTCCTGGATCAGCCAAAAAACTTTCTCTTGAAAACTTTCTCCCCTCTTCCTCCTGCTCAGTCTTACCCAGCTGCCGGCTTCTTTGTGGCGGCCATTATGGACCGCCGCTTGACCGCCTTGAGAAAAGGGTGTTTTGCCGGCTGGAGAGGGGATCTGCAACACCCCCAAACCCCTCACCAGCTCCCCCTATCTTCGGCTGCCTCTGCTGGGCAGCCTTAGCCTCCAAACCCGTCCAGATCAGAGGCACCAAAACGGCTAGCGCGGCAGGGATCGTGCAGGATTGCGGAACCCTGCCGCTGGCGAAGCCGACAAACCGGAAGTCATTCATGTACCTGTTTCTTACTACCTCTCCTCCCCCTCTTTTTCCCATATCTTTGCTCATTCCGGTTTATACCCATCTCTTTCTTGATATCTTCCTTTCCCCTTTTCTGCTGGCTCTTTCTACCTCTCCTGACTTCATAGGTATTCCCCTTTTTAATTACCTTCTTAAATCTCAACTTTTTAGCCTTCCTTCTTCCCCCTCGTCTTTGTGTTAATTGTCTATTTAAGATGGCTTCTCCTTGAATCGACTCCTCCTCCTCTGAAGTTCTTTCTTCTTGTTCTTCAATTGCCATTTCCATTTCTAATAACATAGAACTAAGTGATTCGTCTCATTCTTGTAATAATTCTCTCATATTTTTAAGTTCTATTTTTAATTCCTGAAGAGATATCATCATTACACACTCTTATATTTTATAATCCACAAAAAAACACTTTTACTTTCCTTCTTTCTTCTTCCAGTTTTCTAAAGTTCTCAATTGTTCCAGCCCAGGGTCTATAAAAAAACATCAATCAATCCCACAATGTCTTTCCTTGCTTCTTTCTTTATTCTGGTTCAGCTTTCACTTTCTAAGATTCTTATTTTGTTTCAATATTTCTTTAACATTATATCAACACAAGTTCATACAGAAACAAGATGCTTTCCCTTTTGTTTGAGTTCAAGTTTTTGTCAGAAGATGGCACTCTCCATTATACAAAGTCTTCACTTTTTCCCCCTATTTTTTTTATTTAGGGTTTTTTGAACCTCAATATTCCAGCACAATCCAGTCTCCAATTTGTAAATTTTATTATTATTATTTTTTGACAATCTTAAGTCCAGCTTTATTTTATGCCTGTTTATTACCAAAATATTTTAGTCCAATTTAATTAAGTCTTTATTTCTGGCTTCTTCCTTTCCCAGTTTGAAGCCTGCTTAGCTGTCAAAATTATTTTCTTATTTTTTTTCCTGTCCCTTTGTATTTTCGCCGCTCACTTTTCTTTTCTTAAAAGTTCAATGTTACCTTAATCCCAGGGTACTTTTTGTTTAGTTGTTTCACCCAACTGTCCTGGTTCAGATGTTATTCACCTCTTTCTTCCCTCCTGCACAAATCTTAGTCCAACTGAGTCCTCCTATTCGGGGTGGCCATTTTGGACCACCGCTTCAGTCGTCTTCAGGGGGAAAAAGACCAAGCCCAGGAGGGGAGATGCAGCTCCCCTCAATCTGGCTTACAGCTTCCCCTTCCTCCACCCCCCTCCAAGACAGCTTCAGCCCCTAATCACAATGATTGGGGCTCTCCAATGAAAGAACATGGACCATAGCCACAGACAGTTGCGATCCATGGTCCGTCAGCGAGGAGGGCTCAAACCCGGAAGTCCGACATTTTGCTCTTGTTGATGAATAAGTTTATCTGCAAATTTCCCACCTGAGTTTCTGCTGTTGATGTTGAAGTAAGGACTTCACAAATTCTTTTTTTCTTTTAAGTTTTTTTAAAATTTTACATATACACATCAATGCATGAACAGTGTGGTACCGAGGTATCATACATTTTGGTGCCAATAAGAATAATAACATTAATCATACTTGCTACATTTATCAAACTTAGGTAATTCTAATGTTAATGCACGTATTTGTACTAAATTGTTATCTTTCATTGCTTAATTTTTCAATATTTCAATATATTATTCCAATATCAATCATGATATTATTTAGACATATATAATAATTCCATAAAAATATAAAAATGTGTATATTAATAATCCCCCCTCTCTCTTTTTTATCCATTCTGATTCTATCTCCATTCTAATTTTTAATCATATCACCATTATATTTAAAAAACATTTCCTTTTTACCCCTCATCTCTTATCTGCATTAATACTTTAATTCTTATTCACTTTCATTTTAATACAATATTTAATACAATATTAATAATATTAATTACATTCAGAAAATATATTTCTAATATTAGTCACTGTTATTTTTATTGTTGTCTCTTTCTTGCCTTTTTTTGTTTGCTGGTTGATCAGTTCTATTTTTTCCTCCATTCTTTCTGTTGGCTCTTTCCTTTCCTGGGCATCTTGGTCTTCACTCATTGTCCCTTGTATTATATTTTCCAGCTTTCCCTCTATACCATATATTATTTATTTGATCTCCTTGTGGTTTCTTGTTATAATGTCCTTTATACTTTGATACATCAATGCCATACACTCCAAAGTTTCCCCTGATAGAGCATCTTGTCTTGTTTTAATAGATCCCACTCTTATCCAGTAATCCAGAAACCATATATTCAAGCCTAAGATTGTCTTCAAAAAATACACTGATTATAATTTCTTATGTCCCATAGTTAATCCTTCAATTCACTTTAAATAATCCAGGAAGTTGTTCAAAATCTCTTTATCTCCCCTTTATAAATTCAATCCTGTATCATAACATTCAGAGGTCACTTTAATTAGACATCTTACTTGTTCACACATTTAAATCTCCAGTAGTCACAGGGTGGATGCATATAACTAAGTACGGTAAGTATTGTTTATTCCATATCAAAGATATTTCCAGGCTTATAAATATAAGCTGTAATATATGCTGTATTTCCTTTCATCGACAGGTGGCACTCTCAGTTTAATTTTCAATGTTATAGCAAAACCAACTATTTTCAATCCAATTTGATTTTAATTCAATTTATAAAAGCAGGGTTAACTTTTTAAATAAATAATTCCAGCATTTTAAAATGCCTTCCCAGTTTCAAAATCCAATTTTCTGTATTTTTAAAAGTTTTTGTTTTTCTTCCCTTGATTTTTTCTTTCCAATCTAGTGTTTGTCTCAAAGTGCCCATCCGCTGCTTTAACAAGTAGTTCTGAGCCAATAATTCTCCTGGATTTTTCCTTTGGGGTTTGGGTTTTGAGTAAAAGGGAATCCTCTCACCCAGTTCCAGATATTGTTCACTAACTCTGCTCCAACTGTCCCATTTTTAGGCTGCCTCTTCTTCTCATCATGGCTGAGAGGGAAAAGAAAGCCCCAGGTAAGGCAGGAAAGATGTGGCTCTCCACAATCTCAAAGGGTGCCCCTCTTTGCTTCACTGCCCCTATAGGGCAGCTTTGGCTTCTTTCAGAGCCCACCAACAGGGAGAACGCAGCACGGGGGCACGGAGACCCGCTCTCCGTGACTGATCCCATTGCAAAGTCCCAGGTGGAGATATGGTAGCTATCTAGGAGTCTATTGCCATTGTTGTGGTTTTCCTTCCTCCGAGGAACTCAGTGAAAAATAAAAGTTGTAGTATCATTTTGATCTTTGTGCCTGGCAAGATTGTCAGGCACAAAGATCAAAATGATACTACAACTTTTATCCTAATAGTATGTTAATTGCAGCTACGCACTAATTTATAAGAATCTCACTAGACGAGTTATGCAAGGAGAAATAAATGTCCATATTCGATTCACATGGAGGAAAGTTAGGGACATGATTTATATCTAGAGAAGAAGCTATAGTATACAAAGGAAAGGAGATCTAGATCCTCAAACAAATCCCTAGAAGAGTAAGGGAGCAGAGAAGGGATTACAAATTTCTTGGCTACACAGTTAAATAAGCAAGACATTCTATTTTGTTGGTTGATTCCAGAAGGAATGTTGGTCTCTTGGGAAGAAAAGAAGATTAAAATAGATACTTTTTTAAAAGGCGCAAGAATTGTACGAGCAACTAGCGGGCTCAGAAGATCAAAGTAGCAAAGAAGATCTAGACTAAAACTCTCAAGAAGAACAAGACCAATCAAAAAATAAAGAAGAAAAACAAGAAGTAAAAACAACAACAAGAAAGAGAAGACCTTAAATCAACGAACAAAACACAAACGGAAATAAGAGCAATCAGGAGACAAAGAACCAGATATAACTAGAACTATGGAAAAAGAGGGGAAACTCATATCCATTAACATAAATGGCTTAAACTCAAAGACAAAAAGACAAAGGATTCTAGCAAAATTGATAAAACAAAATGCAGATATTATTTGTTTACAGGAAACAAAATATTTTAAAAACAGATGAAAAATATCTAGATTGCCCCAAATTAGGGACAGTGTTTACAGCTTCTGCAGATAATGAAAAAAAGAATGGAATAGCAGTTTACATTAAAAAAGAGATAAAGGCAACTTTAATATTTACAGATCTCAGAGGAAGAGTTCTAGCAATAGAAATACAGATAAACTTTTAAAAAATTCTATTAGTGGTAATTTACGCCCCTAATGCCAATCAAAAAGAATTCTATAAAGCTCTCTATGCTAAAATCACTGAATTGGAAAGGAAAAATATTTGTATTATAGGGGATTTTAACATTGTAGCAGATTATCAAAAAGATTATAATGGGGGGAATAAGAAGGGAAGGGGAAAAAAGAACAGAGAGCCACCTAAAATTTGTGTAAAAATGTTTAAACAATTACATTTAATAGACAGAGCGAGAAAATTATACCCAGATAAGAGACAATTTGCCTTCTATTCAAATCTCCAACAATCATGGTCACGTATTGATATGGCATGGATGAGTGGAGATTTAGTAGAAGAAGTGACAGAAGTAGAAATTATACTGAACTCTTGGGCAGACCACAACCCTCTTAGAATCAATTGGAAAGGTAAGAAAAAATCAAGGGGAAGGTAGACTTTAGATTCTCAATTATTAAAGGATGAGGATTTCACAAAGAAACTTAAAGAAGAACCAACTTTTTATTTTAAAGAAAATAATAATCTAGACACAACTATCAAAAATTTATGGGACACTATGAAAGCCGTCATACGGGGAATTATAATATCTTACACTGCTTAAAAAAATAAAGAAAAACATGCTCAACAAAACAATTTATATTAAACAATGAAGAAACTAGAATCTGAATTACAGGATGCCCCACAAAATGTTAAATTACAAGAACAATTGATTCTCTATAAACATAAACTAAACTTAGTTGAACAAGAAAATTTGATTAGAAACTTGAAAGTAACTAAGCAAATATACTTTGAACAAGCAAACAAGCCTGGTAGATGACTGTCTTATAAGCTCCAAAAAGAGAAAGAGAAAAGAACCATCTACCAACTACAACATGAAAGTGGAAATTATCAACATATAATATAGAAGAAAAAAGAGATTGCACATAAATATTTTGAGAAACTGATTAGAAAGAGAGAGTAATGAAGATCAGATAAGGGAATATCTAAGAGAAAAAAGAACTCGAGAAATTAATGATGAGATGAAATAATTTTTGACGAAGGGCATACTTATGACAGAATTAAAACAAGCAATTAGAACCCAGAAAAGTAACAAAACCCCAGGCCCTGATGGCTTCCCAGCAGAATTTTATAGAGCAATAGAAGAACAAGTGGGACCAATAATGATGGATTTACATAATGAGATATTATTATCTGCTAAAATGCCAGACATGTGGAGAGAATCATTAATTTATTTAATCATTAATTTTATCCAGCATTAAAACTGATAGAAAAGATAGAGGTATATGGGAAAGTGACTGGTCTGAAAATAAACAAAGACAAGACAAAGATTTTGACAAAGAATATGTTATCAAGACAAAAGGAAGAACTGTCGGATGTATTAAAAATCCAGGTCATGAATAAGATCAAGTACTTGGGGATACATTTGACAGCAAGATGTAGTACACTAAAAGAGAATAACTATATTGAATTTAAGCAGCAGATAGCGCTAGATTTGATGAAATGGAAAAGTTTACAACTGTCATTAATAGGGAGAATATCAACAATCAAGATGAATATATTACCCAGAATTTTATATTTGTTTCAAACAATTCCAATTAGGCTTGGAAAAGATTACTTTGAAGATTTAAATAAAATTGTATTGAAATACATATGGCAAGGTAAGAAAGCGAAAATAAAATTAAAACTTTTGCAAGATGCTAGAATAAGAGAAGGATTTGGTTTGCCTAACTGGGAGTTGTACTACCAAGCTACAAATTTGATGTGGGTTAAGGAATGGATAACATTAAGAAATGCTAGATTGTTGACACTAGAAGGACATGATCTGTTCTTGGGGTGGCATGCTTTTTTATGGTATAAAGGAACTAAAACACAGGGGTACTTTAGAAGACATTATATATGGGAGTCTCTGTGGTTAAACTGGGAAAAGACTAAAAGAAAATGTTATTTGAAAATTCCAGTCTGGCAATTGACTGTTGAAGCTTTTTCTTATCCTATAATATACAAAAAGGAACGGATATGGCTAGATATGGTGAAATATTGAATGAAATATTGAAAGAAAAGGGTGAACTTAAATCTATGCAAAAATTAGAAGAACAAGGTATAAAGATGAATTAGTTTTCATAAGCGCAAATACATTCAGGGTATGATAAAGATGCTAAAACAGAAGGTTTCTATGATAAATGGACTGATTTAGATAAGATTTTGACAGGTACTGATGAAAAGGTGATTAAAAAATTGTATGGATATCTGTTAGAAATTAAACTAGAAGAAGAATAAGTTAAAGAAACAATGATTGCTTGGGGAAGAATTTTGGATATGGGATTGATCTAGAGAAATGGCAATAATTGTGGTCTCAAAATTATAAAATGACATTGTCAACAGCATATAAAGAAAATTTGGATAAGATGTTTTACAGGTGGCATTTCCCCCCAACAAGAATAGCAAGAATGTTCAAGAATAAATCTGAAAAATGTTGGAAATGTCATCAAATACCTGGCTCATATTACCATTTGTGGTGAACTTATGCAGATGCCAAAAAATATTGGACTAAAATCCACACATGGTTGGAAAAAATGACAAATTTGAAACCAGAGATATTTTTACTGGGAATTTTACCTGAAATATATAGTAAAGAATTGAAATACCTGATTGTAAATATATTAACAGCAGCTAGGATTGTATTTGCCAAAAACTGGAAAAATGAGAAAGTACCATCACAGGAGGAAATCATTAAATAAATACTGGAATGTGCTGAAATGAGTAAATTGACATTTGAAATCAGAAAACAAGATGATAAACTATTTTATTTATTTTTTGGTAAAAGTTTTATTGATTTTAACAACATACAAAAAACATATAAGACATAAAACATGACATAGAAAAAAAATAAAAAATAAAAATAAAAAAAATTATAACATTCTTCATAAATTTACAGTGTATCGGTTGGTTTACCACTCCCTTTTGTGCATCCATTTCATAATCATCAGAATAATTATATTACATAATAACTCACATTATCAATCATCAATAAAATATCCCAATATCATTATTGAACAATCATTTGACTATAATTTTACTAATTCATACTTAAGCGAGATAACTATAATTAAGTTAAATTATTTTATGACAAATCATGAAATCATATCAAATCTATCATAATAAAATATTCTTAAAAATTATCAAACCAAGAAAAATTACATATTCATTATTTCCTAGATTTCTAAATATTTTATTATCATATTATATTATCTAACCATTGATAAAAAAGATCCCAAACTTCATAAAATTGTTTATCTTCTTGTTCTCTAATTTCAAATGTCAATCTACTCATTTCAGCACATTCCAATATTTTCTGAATCATTTCTTCCTCTATTGGTATTTTCTCACTCTTCCAGTGTTTAGCAAATACAATCCTAGCTGCTGTTAATACATTTACAATCAGATATTTTAAATTTTTATTATATATATCAGGTACGATTCCCCCCCAAAAAATCTCTGGTTTCAAATCTATGTGTTTCTTTATCATTTTTTCCAGCCATATGCGAATTCTAGTCCAATATTTCCTGGCCTCCTCACAAGTCCACCACATATGGTAATATGAGCCAGGTATCTGATGACATTTCCAGCACTTTTCAGATTTATTCTTGAACATTCTTGCTATTCTTGTCGGGGGAAAGTGCCACCTGTAAAACATCTTATCCAAATTTTCTTTATATGCTGTTGACATTGTCATTTTATAATTTTGTGACCACAGTTTTTGCCATTTCTCTAAATCAATCCCATATCCAAAATTCTTCCCCCAAACAATCATTGTTTCTTTAACTTGTTCTTCTTCTAATTTAATTTCCAACAAATAACTATAAAATTTTTTAAGCACTTTTTCATCAGTACCTGTCAAAATCCTATCTAAGTCAGTCAATTCATCATAAAATCCTTCTATTTTAGAATCTTTAAGATACCTTGCATGTATTTGCGCATATGAAAACCAATTCCTCTTTATACCTTGTTCTTCTAAATTTTGCATCGTTTTAAGTTCACCCTTTTCATCAAATATTTCCCCATATCTAACTGTTTGTTCCTTCTTATAAGTTATAGGATACGAAAAAGCTTCAATAGTTGATAACCAAACTAGAATTTTCAAATAACATTGTTTCTTAATTTTCTCCCAATTCAACCATAACGATTCCCGTATATAATGTCTTCTGAAATAACCCTGTGATTTAGTTCCCTTATACCATAAAAAAGCATGCCAACCCAATAATAAATCATGACCTTCTAATGTCAACAATCTAGTCTTTCTTAACGTTATCCATTCTTTAACCCACATTAAGTTTGCAGTTTGATAATACAACTCCCAATTAGGAAGGCCAAATCCTCCTCTAATTCTAGCATCCTGTAAAAGTTTTAATTTTATTCTCGCTTTCTTGCCTTACCATATATACTTCAACACAATTTTATTTAGTTCTTCAAAGTAATCCTTACTTAACCTAATTGGTATTGTTTGAAACAAATATAAAATTCTGGGTAAAATATACATCTTGATTGTTGAAATTCTACCTATCAATGACAACTGTAGGTTTTCCCATTTTTTCAGGTCGGATGCTATCTGCTGTTTAAACTTAATATAATTATTCTCTTTCAATGTAGTACATCTTGACGTCAAATATATCCCCAAATATTTAACTTTGTTCATAACTTGAATTTTCAATAAATCTGCCAGCTCTTCTCTTTGCCTTAATAACATGTTCTTTGTCAAAATCTTTGTTTTGTCTTTATTTATTTTTAAACCAGCCATCTCACCATACATCTCTATCTTTTCCAATAGTTTTAAAGCTGTCTCTAAAGGGTCTTCCAAAATAAAGACCAAGTCATCCGCAAAGGCTTGCAATTTGAATTCCTCCTTTTTGACTTTCATTCCTTTTATGTTTACATCCTCTCTAATATTTCTATTTAAGACTTCCAAGGTCAATACAAATAACAAAGGAGATAATGGGCATCCTTGTCTTGTACCTTTTTTTAATATTAATAGAGTCTGTGAATTCTCCATCTATCATTACTTTTGCCGTTTGCTTATAATATACGGCTTCTATTGCTTGGATAAATTTTCTAGCAAAGCCCATCTGTTCCAATAGTAATAATATAAATCTCCAGTTCACATTATCAAATGCCTTTTGGGCATCTAAGAATATCAAAGCCATTTGTTTTTCGGAGTGCGCCTCATAATATTCCAATGTGTCCAGGATTACCCTCATATTGTCTTTAATCTGTCTCTTTGGTAAAAATCCATTCTGATCAGAGTGAATAAAATTATTTAGGTATTTTTTAAGCCTTTCTGCCAAGATTGAAGCAAAGATTTTATAGTCTGCATTCAATAAAGAAATAGGTCTATAGTTCTTAATTTGTAATGGGTCAACCCCTTCTTTTGGAATAAGTGTAATATAAGCTTCTGACCATGTTTCAGGTATTTTCTTATTTATCATAACTTCATTCATGACTTCTAACAGTGGAATGCTCAATGATTCTTGTAGTGTTTTTTAAAATTCTGCCGGGAAACCATCTGGTCCTGGTGCCTTTCCATTGTTCTGTCTGTTAAGTGCTTCAGTTAATTCCATCATTGTTATAGCACTTTCTAACATTTTCCAAGTTTCATCAGGTATCTTAGGTAGGTTAGCATTTTGTAAATACTGTTTAATTTTTTCCTCATCAAGATCCTCTTGTTTATATAATTGTCCATAAAAATCTCGAATGATTGCCTTTTTCTCCTTATTACCATAACAAATTTGACCATGATCATCTATTAATTGTCATATTTTCCTTGATTCTTTCTCTTTTCTCAGCTTATATGCTAACCATCTACCTGGCCTATTTGCATCTTCAAAATAATTCTGTTTAGCACTTCTAATTTTTTGTGCCAATTCTTCTTTCTCTGCTTGATCCATTTTATGTTTAATTATGTCCATTTTAAGTTTGATATCTTTTTTCTGTGGCATCTTCTGTAATTCTTTTTCCAGTTTTTTATGGTCATCTTCTAGAGCTTTAATCATTTGCCTCTTCCTAATGTTCTTTTTCTTTATATAGTCCATTATTAATCCTCTTGCATATGCCTTCATTGTATCCCAAACATTCTGTATTGAAGTATCTTCTTTTTTGTTTTCATTGAAGAAGAAGGCCAATTCTTTTTCCATCCATTGTGTAAAATCTTTTTCCTTTAGAATAGTATTGTTTAATGTCCATCCAGATCTTCTTTTTTGTCCTTTCCATTTAATTGTCATTGGATTATGGTCTGCCCACGTACTTGTTTCAATATTCATTTCTTGAATATTAGATATAATTCTGTTGATGTCCAAATCATATCTATTCTGGACCACGATAAATGCCTGTTTGAATAAAAAGTATATTGTTGAGTTTTAGTATTTCTTTCTCTCCATATATCTTTTAAATTTAGTTCATCTGTCATTTTAAAAAAGGATTTAGGGAGAGTTTTCCTATTTTGTCGTGTTGTTTTTGCTGTATAGTCCAGTTTATTGTCTACAATTCCATTAAAATCCCCCATCATAAGTATGTTAACATAGTCCAGTTCAATCATTTTCATATGTAATTTTTTATAAAATTCTTCTTGCTTATCATTTGGGGCATAAATTGCAACCAAGAGAGTTTTTATATTATTATCCACTATTTCAACTATTAATACTCTTCCATCTTCATCCGTACAAATCAATTTGGCTGGAGTGGTTTCTTTAACGTACAAAACCATTCCTCTTTTCTTACAATGAGTCAGAGAAGTAAATATTTTCCCTAACTTTGATCGTATCAATAATTGTTCATGTTGTTTTTTAATGTGTACTTCTTGTAAGCAAATTATATCAAATTTTAGCTTCTCTAATTTATAAAAAGTTTTCCTTCTTTTGATAGCTGAGTTCAGTCCATTTATATTCATGGAAATCAGTTTTTTCTCCCCCATGGTTATGCTTTATATTTAGGTCTAACAGCTCTCGTGGATCTTATTTCATGTTGTTCTTTGATCTCCATTTGTCCACCTATTGCGCCTTCTTCCTTTTCAATCTCCATTTGGTCCTCTTCAAATTCAGTTAAAATCTTTTCTTTTTCCATCTCCATTTCTCTTCTTTCGAAAAATTCCTTATAAAACATTTCTGCTTTCGCAATTGAATCAATTCTGTATCTCTGTTCTTGCCATATAAACATTAATCCTTCTGGAATCAGCCATCTATAGTTCACCTCTTTTTTCAAAAGCATTTTAGTCAAAAATCGATACTCTCTTCTAATCTTTCTCATTTTTCTAGGTACTTGTTTTAAGACCAGAATCTCTTTGCCTTTATATTTCAACCCCTTCTCTCTTACCACTTGTAATATTTGTTTTTTAATAGTTTTTTTAGTGAATCTAACATGGACCTCTCTTGGTAATTGGTTCCTCATCGCATATCTTGTGAAGACTCGATATATCTCATCTACTCCATCCATCATCTTTTCCTCTGTTATTTCCAAGACTCCAGCCAAAATTTCAATCATTACTGCCGCCAAGTTTTGTCCTTTTTCTTCCTCAATATTTTGGAATCTAAGATAAAATTCTGACCTGTCCATCTCCCACTTCAACATCCCACTTTTTTTTTGTTCGACCATTGTTAATCTATTATCAATATTCCCAATTGTATCATCTCTTTGCTTGTCTTTCTCTTCTATTTTTTGGATTCTCTCATCATGTTTCACCATCATTTGTTGAAAATTTTCAATTTTCTCATCCATCTTTCCAATTCTTTGGTCAATACTCTCCATTCTTTGTTCCATACTCATTTTAAGATCTTGTATTCCTTGCATAACCATCGTTAAATCCACTTGCGCTTTGTCATGCTTCACCATTGTTGAGAGTCGTCCTCCAGATGACGGGGAAACAGGAGCAGAAGTTGAGATGCCCGAAGGTAAAATTTTCTTACTCATTTCGATAACTCAGGGTCTTCCGGGTCTTTTAATCCAAAGTGAGGTAGCCAATTATAATCCAATTTTTAAAAAAGGAAAACACCACAAAAAACAAAAACAAAACCAGTAATAAGTAAAAAGCCCAAAATTAAAAAGAAAAAGATTCTTCAGGTTCTTCAATACCTTAATCCAATTGTAGAATATGCAAATATAATTCAAAAGTAAAAATTAAAAGATGAAGAGAAAAAAAGAAGCAAAATAAAGCCCAATAATATCAAAAAATAATAAGAAAAAGGAAAAAAAAGAAAAAAGAAAAAGAGAATTCTTCAAATTCTTCTCACCTTAATCCAATTGAAAAACCTCAGAAAATGAAAAAAAGCCATAAAAATAAGTCAAAAATAGAAATCAAAAAGGAAGACATCCCTATAAAAAAGAGAAAAGAAGCAAAAAAAGGGTATTCTGAGGCTTCCCCTTTTTAAAAAAAATGAAATAAAAATGAAATATAATAAAAGATAAAAAATAAATATATCAATATTACAAAGTAGTGTGGGGTTGGAGGGGAGGGAGGAAACAATTAATAAGGAGTTAAAAAAAAAAAAACACACACACACTGCCTTTTATTTATCCAAGGCTCTTATTTGACTTCTCCACAAGTTTCAAAGCCAAACTTCAAATATTCATTTAATAATAGAAGTTCCAAAGAGCACCTGTATAAACATCCTCCAGTACTCTTCCCTCTATCTTATCATTTCCAGTAGCCTTGAGAAAAGTTTTTCAAACAAAAGTTTTTCAACTTCAAACAGAATATTTCCAAGCCTCTAGTTGGCAGTGTTACAAAGTTTCTTCAATCCACTCCCCCTTCTTCCCCCCAGAAAAAAGCCTAAAAAGAGAAAAAAAAATGTATATATATTTATGTATATTAAAAAAAGATATTAAAAGGGGCCTCTATTTTAAAAAATACAAACAGTCAGAAAAGCAAAGAGAAAACAAGTAAATATAAAAATATAAAAGAAAAAAGCCAGTCTGGTTAACTATATCGCAATAGAAATTCAGTAAAGAAAAAAAAAGTAAAAATAAAAAGCCAAGTCTCACTTTGACGTTTCTAAAAAAAAAATCGCTGCTAAATCAAATTCTGTCAATAATTTTACAGATTTCTTCTAATATTAGAGTGTTCTTGAGTCCCAAGCAAAAAAAAAGGTCCTCACCAGCCGATACACTTCTTTCTATCCCGTTCTTCCGGAGCTGTCCCAGCTTCAGCAGCCTAATGGCTGCCTCTCCGCCGTTGGCAAAGGGGCTTCTTCTGGATCGACTAGGGACTTGCAATGTCCCCGGAATCTACAGAACGCGCCCCTTACTGTCACCGTCACTACGAGACGGTTTAGGTCCGTTGGAACCGACCAGGGGCGAAGATATCAGCTGTGATCTCGAAGCCCCAAGATCGCAGCTGTATCACGGCGACGAAGCTCCGCCTTCTCCTCAAGATGATAAACTATTTTATAAAATTTGGGATCTATTCTATCAATGGTTAGACAATAACACATGGTAATGAAATAAGTAGATTTTTAGAACATAATGAATATATAAAAATGTATTTTTTTTATTATAGGATAGATCTGAGATGATAATGTGAACTGTCACAAAACAAATTAAATAAAATATGGATTATCTTGTAAAACATGAATGAATAATAGTATAGTCAAATGATTGATTAATAATGATATTAATGTATTTAGGAATATTTGATTGACAATATGAGAATATATACAAGGTAATTGTAATTGAAGACTATGAAGTGAAAGCACAAAACAATTTGTAAATCAACTGACACACTGTATGTCTATATATATATATATGGAAGATGACTTGATGTTTTGTTTGTCTACGTTTGTCTTAAAAAAAATAAAACTTTTTTTAAAAATTATTTAATCCCGAAGGGGGACTCAGATGCCAGAATGATACAAAATTATAGACCAATTTTTTTGCTGAATGTAGATTATAAAATATTTACTACCATTATTGCTACTAGATTAAAGGAAATTCTGAATGATTACATACATCTAGACCAAAAGGGATTTCTCCCAAATAGACAAATTAGGAACAATTTAAGAATAATAATGGATAGTCTGGAATATTATGAAGCCCACCCAGAGAAGCAGGCTTTTGACAATCTTAATTGGCAATTTATGATTCAGCAAATTTATGACATGAATTTTGGCACCAAATTTGAGAATATTATAACAGCAATTTATTCAGTACAAAAAGCAAATATCATAATAAATAGAGAAAATACCCAAACTTTAAATATAAAGAAAGGAGTCCGATAAGGTTGTCCGCTGTCCCCTCTGCTCTTCATATTATCATTAGAAGTACTATTAGAAAGAGTGAGGCAAAATCCTGAAATAAAAGAAATGAAGAATATAAACTGCAAGCATTTGCAGACAATAAAACTTTTATTATTGAAGACCCAATAGAAAAAGGCCAAATATTAATTAAGGAATGAAAAAGATATGGAGCGGTGGCAGGATTGAAAATTAATAGACAGAAAACGAATCTTCTAGCAGAAAATTTAACAGATCTACAAACAATAGAATTAGAAAGAGTACCAGACTTCAAACAACAAGAAAAATTAAATACCTGGAAATATGGCGGACAGCACACTGTAAGGCGATAAAGGAGAATAATTATAATAAGCTATTACAACAAACAAAAAAAGACTTAGAATTATGAATGAAAATGCAACTGTCATTCCTAGAAAAAATAGCAGCCATAAAAATGTCTATATTACCTAAATTTCTTTATCTATCCCAAACCATTCCAGTTAACTTAGAAAAGACCTTTTCGATAATCTTAATAAAATTTATTTGGTAGGGTAAAAACCCCAAAATAAAAATGAAACTACTACAAGATATGAAGAGCAGAGGAGGCTTTGGATTACCAAATTGGGAATTATATTATAGTGCAGCAACATTAGTTTGGCTAAAAGATTGGATTAATTTAAAGAATAAAAGAATATTAGCAAAAGAAGGTCATGATCTACAGAGAGGATGACATGCGTTTCTTTGGGACACAGGACCCACCAAACAAAAATATTTCCTCAGACATCTGATTAAAGATTTGCTGATATACAACTGGTTAAAAAGAAACACTATATAAAAATCCCAATCTGGCTATCTACAATGGAAGATCTACCCAAATAATCTAGACCTGAACAAAATGTTAAAGTATAAAGATTTATTGGACACACACAGAAACTTAAAAATAATACAGGAGCTCCAAGAATAACGGCAACAAGTAGACTGGTGGGCTTATCTTCAAATACAAAGCCGATATAAAAAGGATGTAAAGGAGTACAGAATATACTTGAAACCTCAACGATTAGTCAAAATCTTATTACACCCAGATAAAAAAAAAATTACCAAAATTTACAAGTATCTCCTAGAAGTAGATATAGAAGAAATAGTGAAAGGATGTATGATCACATTGAGTCAAAATATTGGTCATAACATAAAATTATCAGGCTGGGAGACTGTATGGAATAGAAATCACAAATTAACAAAATCAGCAGCATACAAAGAAAATGCATATAAAATGTTCTATAGGTGGCACTTACCCCCTTTGAGATTAGCGAAAATGTACCCTAAAATGTATCCTATATGTTGGAAATGTAATAAAAAAAAGGAGAGAACATATTATCATATGTAGTGGTCTTGCCCAGAGGCTTGAAAATATTGGCTCAAAATCAAAAATTGGCCACAGGAAATCACCAATGAACAATTAGACCTAGAACCAAAACTTTTCCTATTGGGGATCTTCAAAAAAAAAAAAATACATATAGAGCACAAAATACTTATTATTACACATATTGACTACTGCCAGGATTGCCTGTGCCGAATGTTGGAAACAGCCATATTCATAGAAGAATTGGTTATACAAAAAAGTTATGAATTGTGCTGAAATGAATAAATTAATTCTGAGTTTAAAAGATAAGGAAAATTCAATATTTTATAAGGTATGGGAACAATGGTATAGCTGGATAGATCAGAGACAGATTAATGATAGGTAATTATTAAATATAGAATATAGATAGAATAGGAATACAATTATGCACATATTAATACCTGTAAATATTGCACAAATGATTGTTATATGATAAGCACCACAAATAGCTGTTATTGAGTGATATATTTTTTTATGTTTTTAATGTAATAAAAATTCAATAAAGTTTATTTTTTTAAAAAAAGAATCTCACTAGACAAACATAGCAAGCGCAAAACAACTAGATAAACACTCCTGGGTTGGAGGGACGGCTGCTCTCCATCACTTATTCCATAAATTCCAATTAGCCAGTCTCTTAACTTCTCCAACTTCAGCTGCAGATTCTATTACAACTGCACTAATTACTTTGAACCACTTATAATTCATGGTCTCCTAGAACAGTGATCACCAACCTTTTGGACCTCAGAGACCAACAGACTCATAATTTTAAATCCTGCAGACCAGAAACCCTGGGAAAATTCCTGAAAACTGCAGGAAAATTCCCCACCCCGTTTTCCTACCAATCAATCATTCATTATTTGGGGTCACAGGATAACATCTCTAGCTCCGTTCTCAGGGGGAGAGAGAGAGGGAGGGAGAGAATTTTGACTTCATGCAAGGAAAGCAGCAGAAGTAGCAGAAGTCTTTTTTTCTCTCTCCCCAAACTCCACCACAAATGAGTCTTTGTGAGACTTCTTGTGCCGGCACAGTCTCTTGAAGCAAGATGCCTTGCAGGGTCCCAAAGACTCATTTCTGGCAGAGTTTGGGGGAGAGAAAGAAAGACTTTTGCTGCTTTCCTTGCATGCAGTCAAAAGCAGAAGATAGAAGCAGAAAGAAGCAGCCTGGTGGCCAGGCCAGGTGCATGGGGCATGTGGGGCAAGTTCCCCCCCGCCTTTCCCCCCCCTCCCCTTACTACCTCATGTTATTCACAATGCAAGTGATGCAAGCCTTGTGTTTCCGAGGGCCATGTTGTACACATGCAGCCTGGATTAATTGCTTTGGGGGGTACTTTGGGGGTGACATTCTCTGTGGACCACCAAAAATTTCTTCAGACCACCAGTGGTCCCCAGCCCACTGATTGGTGACCACTGTCCTAGAAACTTGTTAAAAATATGATTGTTCCAGAATACCTTTGTGTATTGATGTTTTGTAACCATCAATATTAAACCTCTTAATATTACATTCTTTAATTTTGTTTTTTAATCTAATTTAATTTTAGATTTCTATTTCAGTTTTGACACATAATATCTTTAAACCACCTGGGTTCTATTTGGTTTCATGTGGATGGATAATTTCTACAAGTAAAAATAAATTATAAGCTTGATTCTAGGTTTAAAAATTATCTCAGAAAATTATAATTACAAACCATTGCTGAATCCTAGCCAAGAAATTACATGGTAATGGTCCTGGAGTCACTTGAAGTCAAATTTAATTTTTTAAATATGTGCATTTGATTTGTCTGAATAGGTCCTTGCAGAGGTTTTTTTTCTAAGATTTTTGCAAGTGGTTTGCCATTGCCTTCTCATAGGGCTGACAGAGATAACTAGCCCAAGGTCACTCACCTGGTTTTGTGCCAAGGAGACTCTACAACTCCAGTTTCCCAGTTTCTAAACATGTCTTAACCACTGCTGATCAATACCTAACTAACTCAAATTTAACTTTAGGGAATCTTTATCTTTAGCATTTTTAAAAATATTGAACATATATTGAACACACACACACACACACATACATTTTGAACATACATAGATAAACAGTTTGAGCTAGTGATTAAGGCATTAGGTTAAAAACTGGGGAACAATGAGTTTTAATCCTTTAGGCCAATTACTGTCTGTCAGCCCAACCCACCTCACAAGGTTGTTATGGAGGAAACAGGAAGAGGAAGGAGTTTTATGTATGTTTGTCACCTTGAGTTACTTATAAAGTAAAAAAAGGTGGAGTAAAAATCAAATAAATAAATAGGTTTGTGTAATTTTAAATACAGTAGTATTGGTATATTCCTTATATTAGAAATATGAATTTGAAATTGAGATGCACAACTGATGTCATGATGATCACATATTGTGAACCAAGAACCATACATTTGTAATCATCAAAGTTACAAATTAATATCTTTTAGTTGCTTAAGTGTGTCACAGTTATATTTCCTTCCATTTTCATTATATTCTAAAAAAAAAGCAATAGTTTTATCTATATATGTACTGAAAGCAGTGGTGGGATTCAAATAATTTAACAACCGGTTCCCTGCTAATGATTTCTTCCAACACCCAGTTCATCAAACTGCTCAAAAAGTTAACAACTGGTTCTCCCGAACTGGTGCACATTGGCTGAATCCCACCACTGACTGAAAGTATATATGACACTGTTTTATTTTAGGATATTAAATTAAAATAAAAGCTACCTTCTTTTTAAATTAAAAGCACAAGTTTTATCATACAAAAGAATGTATATTGGGTTTGATGTGAAAAGTACAGCTTAAAATAAAGCATATATGCATGAACTTTGGAGTACGTTTGTGGCCATAAATTGACCAAAATATATATAAGACAGCATGAATTACTGATAATAAAAACAATAATAATATTTATAGAGAACATAAAACTTATTGGATTATTTGGTCAGACAGCAAAAAAAGTTAGATTACATGTTGTAACTATGTATCATTCATGTGATTGCAACTATGTATCATTGCAACTATGTATCATTCAAGCATTGCAACATTGTATCATTCACATGTAAACATTAGACTTCTGTCTCTTCAGTGATCTTTGCCAGGCACGTACAAGAGACGGGGAGATAAACAACTGTCAATACAGAATGATATCCTAACCGACTTGAACTGTTGTAAATCACACACATCCCGTTAACCTGGTATCCTAACTGACCTGAACGATTGTAAATCACGCGCATCCTGTTTAACCTGGTATCTTAACTGACCTGAACTATTGTAAATCATGTATATCCTGTTTGACTTGGGCTCTGAAAAATTTCACCCCCCTTGTGAAAAAGCATAATAAAAGAGCATGTGCCAAGACATTCTGGGCGCACTCATCCCGAGGAAACCTTGTCTCGTGTCATTTCTCTCTCCCTTGCTCCCTTTCATGAGCCGCCCATCAGATGCGGGATGGCAGATACCGCATTCTGGTGACCCCGACGTGATTCCCTAAGGGGGATACGCAGCGGCGCGCCCATATCTTATTCGCTCGGTGGGAGCTGTGCATCGCCAGGCCTGGCACATTCATCGGATCTGAAAGACGGTCTCGACTTTCGTAAGTATGGGTGGAGGCTTTTCTCAACAGAAGGAATTGAGAGAGCTAGTCGCTTCTTCTTCTAAATACTCTGCTAATTTAAAGGGCTCTCCCATAAAAAAGAAACCTATTGCTACATTATTGGCTTATGTGTGGCAACATTGTCCCAATTATTCTGAGGAAGGGTCCTTAAAAATTTCCAATTGGCAAAAAAAAAAAAATTGGTGAACATCTCCATAGTCCTCCTCATGCACCTATTGGCATTTTGGTCACTTGGAGGAAAATTATGGAGGCTTTAAAAGTCCATTATAAAATAGAAGCAGGGAGTGTGTTTGAATCTCCCCTGCCAAGTTATGATAACTTTTCAATTTTCCCTAACTCAGGCAGAAGCTGCTGCCATTATTCAACAATGCCCCAAATGTAGTAAGCAAGGACATTCCATTCCCATAGGAGTAAATCCTAGAGGATTAAAAGCTTGTGAAATTTGGCAAATGGATGTAACTCAGTATCCACCTTTTGCCCCTTGGAAATATTTGCACGTTTCAATAGATACATATTCAGGATTTATTCTGGCTACTCCTCAAAGGGGAGAAACTGTAAAACATGTCATCAATCATTCAATTCGTACCTTTGCCTCGCTGGGATGTCCAAAAGAAATCAAAACAGACAATGGATCTGCCAAGACAAGTTCTGCTTTTCAGGACTTCTGTAACAGATGGGATGTAATCCACAAGTTTGGGATTCCCTACAACAGCCAGGGGCAGGCTATTAGGCTATTGTGGAATGAGCTCACTTATCTCTGAAACGTGCTCTTGATTGATATTTGTTGCGGGAAAAACCCCCGAACCTCCCAGCATTGCAAAATTCTCTTAACATTTGTCTTTACACTTTAAACTTTCTTAATCTGACTGGCATTCCTCCCACTTCTGCTGCTTCGCGTCATTTTTCCTCCCCCTCACCCCCACCTAGCAGATCTCTGGTATATTATCGCAGATTGCCAGATCCTGCCTGGCAGGGTCCCGCTGAGCTTCTCACTTGGGGATGAGGATACGCTGCGATCTTACTGCCAGACAAAACCACTCTCTGGATCCCTGGTCGAGCAGTAAGACCCTATCATGAGAATTCCTCTGCTACATCTGTATCTTAAAAATCTTTCCTGATATTCTTGCCTATATCTTCTTTGCAATTTCTACCTTATTCGTATCCTACTTAAAGAACACTCTCCCACTCACTCTTTTGTTCCTTCTTTACTCTTCCTATGGAAAGGAACCTTAAAATCTTTTCCTCTATTCAATCTAAAACAAAGGGGGACCCAGATGTCCTTGTATTGTATTGTGGGTTTCCCCACCCCAACTAACACCCTTGATGAATTACCAAATTAATCTTTATTGTCATTATTGTAATTATTATCCTTTTTCTATTAATTGAATTCCCTCTTCATTTTGCAAATGTTCTACAACTAAGTTCTCCATAGCCCTCTCTCCTGCTTGTCATGTTTTTTTATACCCGAACTCTGATCCTGTCAACAAACGACGCTTCAAAAGAACTGCCCATGACGATCCGCAGAAGCCTCATAGAAGAGATAATATTGCCTAGACTGTAACTGACTTTCAAAAAGTTCGTTTAAGTTCTACAACCAATTTCTCTTGCATAGAAAACTTCTACCCACCACTTCAATTCGATTTGGCAGACGCACCCACACAACCAGGGGATATCCTGCAATCCACACCACTGCAGGAGGAACTTTAACATCACGCCTGAAAGGAATGTATTTTATCTCTGGCAATAATTTTGTTTGGACTTGTTACAATGGTTTCATGGCATGTATCCATGGGGATGAAATTGTTAAATCCAAATCATTTTTGCATTCAAGTATGGCTTGTGTGTATAACTCTGATGATTTTATATCCCTACAGGTATCCATGGAACACCCCCTCTCTTGCAAAATCGTAAAGATTTAGATCTGTTATTTTTAAAACAAAGGGGGATTGTGTGCTATGCTTAAAAAGGAATGTTGTCTTTATGCTGATAGCGGGGGGGGATTCATTTTCTAATTAAAAAAGAATGTTGTCTTTACGCTGATAGCAGGGGGGGGTTCGTTTTCCATTTCACCATGGCTTACAACCTTTTTAACTGCATTGGCAGGACCATTAATAATCATTATATTGATATGTATTATAGGACCTTGTTGTTTTAATAGAATATTGCAATTTTTGAAAAATCAATTATCTTCCATAACTGCTGATGTTAATGTGTTATTGCAAGCTCATGTTATGTCTTTAACACCGGATGAAAAAATATCATTGCTGAGTTACCGCTCCTTGGACAACCCTGACGCTGACGGGTCGCACTCCTGCCTAGATGACGGGGACGGCGAACATTTCAGAAAAATAGTTCCTGTCTTTTTGGATGAGGAAGAAGACTCGTCATAAATAATAAAAACAGAGGAGATGTTGTAACTATGTATCATTCATGTGATTGCAACTATGTATCATTGCAACTATGTATCATTCAAGCATTGCAACATTGTATCATTCACGTGTAAACATTAGACTTCTGTCTCTTCAGTGATCTTTGCCAGGCACGTACAAGAGACGGGGAGATAAACAACTGTCAATACAGAATGATATCCTAACCGACCTGAACTGTTGTAAATCACACAGATCCTGTTAACCTGGTATCCTAACTGACCTGAACGATTGTAAATCATGCGCATCCTGTTTAACCTGGTATCTTAACTGACCTGAACTATTGTAAATCATGTATATCCTGTTTGACTTGGGCTCTGAAAAATTTCACCCCCCTTGTGAAAAAGCATAATAAAAGAGCGTGTGCCAAGACATTCTGGGCGCGCTCATCCCGAGGAAACCTTGTCTTGTGTCATTTCTCTCTCCCTTGCTCCCTTTCATGAGCCGCCCATCAGATGCGGGATGGCAGATACCGCAATTACATTAGCTTTATTTAACAAAGGCACTATTTTGAGATTAAATTCTTGTAGTTAATTCAATTATTTTAAAGCATTAAACAAAATGTAGTGAATAGGCAGACACATATGGATAATTAAGAATATGACTTCAAAAGAAAATATGATTAATTATCGGTAACACCCAACAGCAGGAATCCAAGAAAGGGACCAAACATGCAACAAATATATCCTGGTTTAATTAATTTATTTGGATAGTATTCAAAGTTACAGGATGAAAATAAATTAAACAAATTGCTGCCAAAGGGGAAAGAGACTGAAATGTTTTTCCTCATTTCAAGTTTACATAGCTGAGGTTAAAAACAATATGTTAGTTTCGATCTTGAAAAACTTTAACTAAATCCCAAGGAGTTAGGCAAACAAATGTTGCAAATTTTAGTATTCAGTCAAGTAACTTTGAAGTGTTCCTGGTATCTGAGTGCCTTAACTTCAATTCCTTTTCAAAATGTAGTCAAAAGGCAGAATGTGGTGGCAAAATATTGCCTTAGTTTTTGTTTCCTGCCTAGTGGCAAATCTTAGTCACACAGATCCAGTCCTAATTTTGCATCTCATTAAGAGAAACCTTAACTTGCCATCTGCATGACTGAGTGTTTGTTTCATGAACTCTTGGAATTTCTGCTGAACTTTTAAGGTTTTAATTGGAGGAGGAACTCTATGAATGCTGCTCAGAAAGTGGTACTCTTGTTTGCTTTATGAGCATTCTAGGTGTTTGGCCAGCCCAGCTCTAACTATAGTAAAGTTTGGCCTTTGAAGATTAATGTTTGTTACCTAGGCATCTTTTTCATAAACCCATAACTATCATTTGAAAAACTACCCGGGTCTCTTTATTCTAAAACAGGGCACCTGATAGTTCTTGCCCTTAAAATATTTCAAGGCAAGTTGATATCCCAGATACTGTATAGAATTAAAATAAAATTATTGCTCAGTTGGAAATAGTATGAAATAAGTTGATAAAGAAAGGTTTTGTGTCTCCTGATGTTTATTTGAAGACAGAGGTAGGACCTCTTTCTATCACTATTAGAATACATTTTGCGTTGGGGCATTATAAGAAACTAGGAAATCTTCAATTCCACTTTGTTAAACTTTGTTTTCTTCAATATAGCTGGGAAACAATGTACAAACTTATATCAGCTGTTCTACAAATATATTTCTTGTTTCTTTCAAGAAACTTACTTCGTGAAACAAGAAAATATACTAGATTGGCATTTTGGAAGGGATGTCAGTAAAAATGCTACTGCAGTAATCATCCAAATTTTCATGGTTTCAACATTATAAAAAAAAAACATAGAAGCCTCTCCAAATATTTAATTAATATTACCAGTGTAATATTAAAGTAAAGTAAAGGGGATCACTTTACTCTTTACTTGCAGACCATGAGGGAAGATTTTGTAAGTGTCCCAGCATCTCTTTTTTTGTAGTGTCAGGAAGATAATGTCTTCTACTGCCCCATTACAGGAACATCAGAGCCAATCTATTGATGGAGATATTTAATTATAATTAATTCTTAATTGTAGCTTTTACTTATTTAATTTTGATCTGTTTGTTTCCAATATGCTTTATTTTATGTTCTTCTATGTTTCATTGTCATTATATGTAGTTACAAGAATAAATGTATTTACTTACAACACTTATTTACCCCTGTAGATTCGAAATATAAAAATATTATTCTGCCACATAAAGAGGATGCATATCATTTGGAAGTACCCAAAGATACTGCAGGCAAGTACCTTGCAGACTCTGCAAGACCTAGAATTAACTTAAGGCAAAATTATCAAAAATTGAAGCCTATTGCAAATTTTTTTTAAAAAAAAATAAATAATAAATAAATAATATTTACCATCTATTTCCAAGTCAATATCATCTCTTAAAATAATTCCTTTCATTATAATGAGACAAAGGTAGTTTGTTCTTACTTTGGGTAGCTTTCATATCCTGCAGTATGAGCTGGTGGTTTCTGTAGAGTAAAGATTCTAATTTATAATAAATGTTTTCTAAATAAAAATCTGAATTTATAATTGACTTAATAATTCAATCAATCTATTTTCTGCACTCAATAAAAGTGCTTTGAAGTATAAATAGGCATGAATTCTTGTCAGTAATGATATCTGTTCTCACATTTTTTCCAAGATTACATAGTAGCAACAGAAAAAAAAAAGATCTGGCTGCTTTAAGAAGGTATGTCCTTTCATTTTTTAATCAAATAGAATGTTGGAAAAATATTACATTGAAGGGCTTGGAACTCTGCCTGTCATTAGGATAACTTTACCAATCCAGAAAAGAATAGAATCAAATTTACTGTAATAGAAGAATCAGAAAAATAAAATTGAGTTTGAAAGTGGTCCAATTTGCTCAGGGTTATTATAATATCTCAATGCATCTTTATTGGAAAATTGGACAACTGGTCAGAATTTTACTGACTGCTCCATTCTAAGCCTGTCTTCCTCCTCTCAGATCACATGATCCAGAACATAGTATAAACACCTGATTTTGTGCTTTCCAATGAATACATATATGTACAACACAACCAGACATTTTGGCATCTAAGGCTAAGTCATATTCTGGTACCTTTGTGGTTTGGGTCATCTTCTGAGTTTTTTTTTAAGAATTTCAAAAAGATGTCTGTTAAGTTTGAGAATGGGTAAGGAGGAATGGAGACAAGCCTCTGAACGGTGAATTTCAGCTCTTTATTTACATAGTGACTTCTCAATAAAACAACAATAACCCTTGCCTTATATAGGCAACCCTTGTAATGTTTTAACCAATAACAGGCTAGGAACGCTAGCTTTTATGACCAATAGGAACGGGCCAATCCGGTACTGCTGCTTAACAGCCAATCAGAAATGCAGGGCCAGAACCCCGCACCTACTACAAGCTCACACTTTATTACTTATATACATACACAACACCCCTTCCCCCTGGTTCCTTAGTCTAAGTCATAGTCCCTTAAATAGGATGGTTGTTTTTTCAGTCTTTTGGATTTCCTTTGTATTGGCTGGTTGCAATCCAGCTGAGATAGATCGCCGCTTGGTGTTGGGGCTGCCTCTGGTTCAAAGTTCACTTCCAAGTCATTGCCCACATTTTCCACAATTCTCTGAGGCGCAAACGTTTCTCCCTCCAGCTCCACTTCTTGAGTTACATTTAAATCGTTGTTACCTTCGAGCGGGTTCTCTAGGATTTCCACATCTTCCGTACCTCCCCCCCCCCAGTTTGGTTGTAGGGGAGTTGCAGACTGGTTGCTGCAAGTCATGACCGTAATTGGTCGATATGCCGTTTCCAAAGTTTATTGTCAAGGCATTGCACAAGGTAGGATCTGGGGCTGGTTACACGTACTACTGTCGCTTCCACCCACAATGGGTCGCCCGATAAATTCTTTGCATACATGAGGTCTCCTACCTGGAAGGTGCGACAGCGGCCCCTGGATCCTAGTGGTTTCTCCGGTTCATAAGCTGGGTGCAACCGGTCGAGGTGGGAGCGGAGCCTTCGTCCCATAAGCAGTTCGGCGGGAGTTCTGCCAGTGATGCTATGTGGGGTGATGTATTGCAAGAAGAGGATTTGATTGACCTTGTTGTCAATGTTGTTGTAGTCTACTTTTTGCAAGGTTCTCTTCACAAATTGGACCATGCGTTCTGCTCGGCCATTGGTCACAGGATGCGCAGGCGAGGTGAGCGCATGGCGGATGCCGCGATCAGCAAGATGCTGCTCGAATACTAGTGCAGTAAACTGTGGCCCGTTATCGGACACCAGGACGTCTGGTAGTCCGTGGGTTGCAAAGTCTGTTGAGAACCTTGATGACTGCCTCGGAGGTCGTAGTCATCATACGACGAATTTCGAGCCAATTTGAGTAGGCATCGACTGTAAGCAGAAAGGTGTGGCCCTTGGTTGGTCCCGCAAAATCCAGGTGAATTCGGGACCAGGGTCCACGAGGTGTCTCCCATTCAGTAGGCATGGCTTTTGGTGGGGCGTTGCTGACTTCTTGGCACCGGGGGCAAGCTTTAACCCACTGTTCGATTTGCTTGTCAATGCCCAGCCACCATGCGTAGCTTTGTGCAAGTGCTTTCATTCGCACGATGCCGGGGTGGCCCTCGTGCAACGTTCTCAGCAACATTTTACGGAGCCGCTCTGGAATAATGACTCTATCACCCCAGATGATACAGCCCTTCTGGGAGAAGAGTTCAGTCTGCCTAGACTTGAACGGTGTGAAGTCATCTGATACTTGGTCCAATGGCCATCCGCATTCTACCCAACCCAGGATTCGTGCTAGGGTGTGAGAAACTTGGTTTCTCTCGCGATGTCTCATGCAATCAGTGGCGGCGAGTTGAGTGCCTCGATTTGCAATGTGGTTACCATTGGTGCTGGATCATCGAGAGTCTCTGGAAGCGGTGCTCAGCTCAATGCGTCGGCGTAGGGAATGGCTTTCCCCGGCCGATATTGCAACCGATAATTATAAGCAGCTAAGAATTCTGACCATCGGGTCATCCTAGGGGATAATATGTAGGGAGTCGGCTTATCCCCGGCTATTATCCCTAGCAACGGTTTGTGGTCAGTCACAATGGTAAAAACCCTCCCATACACGTATTCGTGAAATCTTTTCACAGCTGAGACGATTGCGAGGGCTTCTGTTGTAACTATGTATCATTCATGTATTTGCAACTATGTATCATTGAAACTATGTATCATTCATGTGTTTGCAACATTGTATCATTCACGTGTAATCATTAACTTCTGTCTCTTCAGTGACCTTTGCAAGGCACGTACAAGGGACAAGGAGCTAGACGGTTGTTAATAAGCTTATCCACATTGTAAATAATCTGTCCGGTATGCAGCTTTGTAAACATGCACATCCTGATGAGATTACCATGTTTGACTTGAGCTTTGATTAAATCATTTTCTTGTAAAAAAGCACAATAAAAGAGCGTGTGCCAAGACATTCGGGGCGCGCTCATCAAGAGGAAACTTCGCTTCCTGTCGTTTCTCTTCCCTTCACTCCCTTTCATGAGCCTCCCATCAGATGCGGGATGGCAGATACCGCAGGCTTCTTTATCAATTTGTCCATAGTTCCGCTCTGTTTTCGAAAGAGTCTTTGAAAAATATGCAACAGGGGCTTCGTTCCCATTAGGCAGCACGTGGCTCAAAATGGTGCCCATCCCAAAAGGCGATGCATCGCAGGTTATAACTAATGGCAAAGTCTCGTTATACTGCATGAGTACAGAGTCAGATGTGAGCAGTTTTTTAACATTTCGGAACGCCTGTTCTTCTCGGTGACCCCATAACCACATTGCTTTTTTATCTAACAATCGGTGTAAAGGTTCAGCGACGGTTGCTTTGTGCAGTAAAAATACATTATAGAAATTGATGAGGCCTAGGAACGCCTGGAGATCGGCCTTGCTTCATGGCCTGGGAGCGCTTTTGATCGCCTTTAACTTACTCTCGGTAGGGTGAATGCCCTGGCTATCAGTCAGGTACCCCAGAAACTCAACACTGTCAGTACATAATTTACATTTGTTTTTTTTAACTCTAAGACCAGCTTCTTGGAATTTTTTTAGGACTGATTTTAACCAGTCCTGTAAAAAATTTTTTGTAGGGGCTGCTATTAAAACATCGTCAAAATAAGGAACCACGCCCTTAATTCCTTGCAATAACCTTTCCATAAGGCTCTGGAAGATCCCCAGAGCTACACTAACTCTGAATTGCAGCCGGGTACATTTAAAGGCACCGCAGTGCATTACAATAGTTTGGGCCTGTGCCATTTTTTCATCCACTGGTAATTGTTGATATGCTTGAGCTAAATCCAATTTAGCAAAAACTTTCCCACCCCCCAGGGAATGGAGGAGGTGCTGGACCAACGGGACTGGATATGCGTTCTGCTGCAGGGCGTGGTTCAAGGTGGCCCGGTAGTCTCCACAAATTCAAATTTACCCGTCTGGCTTGATGGGTGTTACAATAGGGGTTTCCCAAGGGGAGTGATCAATGGGCTTCAACACCCCCTGAGCTATCAGTTTGTCGAGTTGTTTGTCGATTTTCGGTTTTAAAGCGAACAGAACTCGACAGGGTTTCAAACAAATGGGAGCTATTTTTGGATCTAAGCTGAATGAGATCGGGGTCCCTTTGAACTCGCCTAAGCTGTCCGCGAAGACATCCCCAAACTCAGATATAAGGTCTTCCTCCCAGTCACAGCCACTGACTCGGTTTACACCGGCCACTTCAATGCCAAGTGGCGTAAACCATTGGAGGCCAGTAGGCTAGACCTATCTCTATCAATGACCGTTAAAGGTAAGTACGCTGTGTGCTTCTTGAAGGAGACTCGGACTCAGCAGGACCCGACGACGGGGATTCGATTCCCCTGGTAGTCCTTGAGGATGAGGCGTTGGAACCGTAGATCTTGGCGTTGAATTGTGGGGATGAGTTGCTGGAGTGTCTTCCACGACACCATCGAGAGGGACGATCCCGAGTCAACTTCCATGAGGCAAGCCTGGTTTTCGATGGCTACTGTGACTCGAATTTTCTTAGTGTCCAAGGTTGAGGCGTGACCGATAGTGATAGTATGGTGAGCCTCTTCTCTCTGCAAAGCTCGATTTCTGTAGGAGTGGTTTACTGGTTCTCACCTTACAGGACGGTTTCCTGTCGATTGGCATTAGTTAGTCCCTTTTGAGGCCTGGCTGGGTCCTGGCAAGCTGCGGCAGACCCGTCCGATGTGATCTCGTTTCCCGCACTCATGGCAGAGTGCATCGCGGAATTTGTATTTGGATCTGGCATGGTTGGCTCCACAACCAGCACAAGGGCGTAAGGGCTTCGGATGAGGGTCCCAGTCGGACCGCAATTGATGGACCCCTTCTTCGTCGCTGTCTGACAACGAAGAGAGGTCCTCATGGTGCGTTGTTGCCAGCTGCCCTTCTGAACTAGGTGAGATTTCGCTGGCTGGTGGTGGTACCGGAGTGCGGTTCTGTCGTAGTTGTGCAGCCGACTTCTTGGTTGCCTCTGCTGCTGTGGCTTCGGCGATGGTGTCGGCAAGGCTAATGTCTCCTTTTGCCATCAGCTTGCTTTGCACGCCTGGTGCATCTAATCCCAGGACTAAGCGATCTCGTAGTACCTCTTCTAAATCGGCGAATTCGCAGAGGCCTCCCAAATTTCGGAGGTCTGCTATGAAGTCAGCCACGCTTTCTCCCTTTCGCTGGTTCCTCTGGAAAAATTTGTGCCGTCTCACCAGCGTAGGCACAGTTGGGGCGTAGTGACCTCGCAGGAGAGGTTCAAGGTCGTTCCAATCCATTGCCTTTGCTTCTCGGGGTTTGGCTAGTGCTTTAGCCATCTTAAATACAGTTGGACTGCAATGCATTAGGAACACCGCCCATTTTTTCCTGGTGTGGCGTCCTTCAAATTGTTCGTCTCTAGGAACATTTGGAAGCGATCCATGTAGGACTCCCAGTCCTCTTGGGTTGGATCGAATGGAGCGGGTGGTACGATGCCGCCAGACATGGTTCCGTTGTTGGTGTCGTCTGTCACGTGCTCAGTGTTCTTCGAAGTTTCGTTGGTTCAGATGTCTCCAAATCCCATCCTCGTCACCAGTGTTAAGTTTGAGAATGGGTGAGGAGGAATGGAGACAAGCCTCTGAACGGTGAACTTCAGCTCTTTATTTACATAGTGACTTCTCAATAAAACAACAGTAACCCTTGCCTTATATAGGCAACCCTTGCAATGTTTTAACCAATAACAGGCTAGGAACGCTAGCTTTTATGACCAATAGGAACTCTCTGTTAAGGGCCAATCGGATTCCCTGGAACGGGCCAATCCGGTATGGCCGCTTAACAGCCAATCAGAAATGCAGGGCCAGAACCCCGCACCTACTCCAAACTCACACTTTATTACTTATATACATACACAACAATGTCCTCATATTTCTAAATTATATCTAAGTCCTGATCAGGCATGTTGGCTCAATGAATGTGCTGTCACTATTGTGTGTGTGTGTATGTGTGTGTGTGTGTGTGTGTGTGTTTAATAAGGCTCCCCCCCCATTTTGGCACCCTTAAATCATGGCACTCCTCAGCTGGGGTTTACTCAGGTCTTAGCTTAGAGCCATCCCTTTACACAACACATATAGACCTGTTGAGACTCTCATGAGTACACATTTGCTCATCATCTGATTAGAGGCTGGGAAGAATTGCATACATATAGGCGTATGCATCACACTTTTGTTTCACCAGAGAAAATATAGATAATTTCTGTGGCTGACTGTTGCTGGTAAAGAGATTGAAAGAATCACAGAAACCATGTTCTACATGCTTTCCTTACATAGCCAGCCCTACTGGTTAGTTGTGACCCATTGAATTGCATAAACAGTTTCTGCAAAATGTGATAAATTTTACCAGTCTCTCCAAAGATGGAAAGAAAGAATGTTGCAATTTTGTGACTGGCTCCTTTATGTGAAGAGTGAATGATTGGACACAATGCTGCATTGAATGAATGCTGAAATAATGCATCTCAGGGCTGTTCTTAGATTTTTCCAATTTTATCTGTCAAGACCAGAAATGTGGGAGATTTAAAAGAGTATGTGGGAAATGGGAAGCTGGACGTTTACTTGAAACACATTTCTAGTCCTTCTGTCTTTATCTTTCTCCTTTCCTTTTTCTATTCCAGACCTGGAAAACCAATGGCTGCAGATGATTTGAGCAAGTGGTACAGAAGGCAATAATAATAGGCAGAAACAAAAATAAATGCTATGTGAAGCAGACATCTCATTTTCTAAAGACAGTGAAGCAAAGTACATCACAGCTATAAATAATCTACCTAAGATTCAATGCTGTTGTAATGGTTTATAACCTGCCACTGAAAAAATGAGATTATAAGCCATTGTGACATCACAAAAATAATATAAATTACATAATTGCATAATTCTCCTCATTTGCATGTTAAAATAATAATGCATATGATGTCACTTGACCAGATGCTGATAGAGGCATCAATTTTTACAACTCAAAGTTCCATACCAATTTTTAAATAAGTAATGTGATGCTGGAATTTCCAGAAGCATATTAATCAAAATCAAAGAGTTTGAGATGAAATTTCTCAGTAAAACATTATTTTTTCATTATTTTTTCAATTTTTCTTCCCATTCATTGTTTGGATTTTTTTCAAAATGTTTATGCTGCTCTTCAAAATATTTTTCCTCTTTGGAGTACTATGTTTTAGGCTGGAGTACAGAGCTTTTTTTCCCCCTAACTTTGTAAGCTTTTGAAATGTTTGTTTAGCTTAAGAGTGAGGTAAACATGCTAATAATAAAAATAATAAATAAAATAAGTAAAAATTGCTCTAAGAGAGGTGTATGGTACAGCTATGCTTAGGGCTAAAAACAAGTCTAGGGATGAAGTGATTTCCTTACTCACAATACATAAAGCAGCCTTCTACTGTACCTATCATTTGCAGAGAAAAAGAAAGACTTCCAATAAAAAGCAATCTGGTTTTTTAAAGATTTTTTTTTACAGAAAATTATCCGAAAATGATATTCTCCAGTAATCAGTGTTAAAGTCTTAGGAACAAATAATGTGTGTGTGCATGTGTGCACATGCACTCAATGCTTTGAATACATCTATTTAGACTTCAGCAAAGCATTTGACAAAGTAGACCACTAGAAAAATGTGAGATGGACAGCATCACCATTCGATAGATTTTTACTGGCTGACAAACTATACTCAATGAACAATCCATGTACATCTACATGGAGAGAAGTAAATAGTGGGGTATTACAAGGCTCCATCTTAGGCCAGTACTCTTCAGACTTCATAAATGACTTAGATGAGGGAATAGAATTCATCAAATTTGCAGATGACACATAGCTGGCAGGAATAGCCAACATCCCAGAAGACAAGCTCTAGATCCAAAAAGATCTTGACAGATTTGAACAGTGGGCCTTATCTAACAAAATGAAATTTAATGTGGAAAAAAGAAAGGCTTTACACCCAGATAGGAAAAAAGTACAGATTAGGAAAAACCTGTCTCAAAAACAGTGAGAGGAACCTTGGAATCCTAATGGATGATCACTTAAATATGAATCAGCAGTATGAGGCAGCAGCTAAAAAAGCTAAGAAAAATCCTCAGTTGTATAAACACAGCATAGAATCAAAATCATGTGAAATATTAGTACCACTTTATAAAGCCTTAGTAAAGCCACACCTTAGTAAAGCCATACTGCATCCGGTTTTGGTCACCACATTATAAAAAAAAAATGTTTAGACTTTGGGAAAAGTGCAAGAAGAGCACTAAGATGATTAAAGGCCTAGAGACTAAAACATATGAAGAATAGTTGCAGGATTTGGGACAGTCATTTGTCTGAAACAGTATAGGGTCTCCTACTTGACCACGGGGTTGGACTAGAAGACCACAAAAGTCCCTTGTAGCTCTATTCTGATTGATTGTTTGATTGACTGGATATTCTGCTTCAAGTATTGTAATCATCAAAGAAATTCTGAATATAAATATGTTGATAGATATGATATACTGTATGCTTGGATCTCTTGTATAACAAACTGACTTTTGTTAATTAATAATTGACCAATTATCTTACTTGCTGAAAAGAAAAAGTCAGTAGGAAGAAGAATGTGTTGATGTAGATTAGTTTTCTCTTTCCTTATTCTGGTTTCCACAAAATGGCAGAGTATATTTGGTAAAAATCTTTTTACCTTGTTTGTGACATACTGTAATGTATCGTTATAGCTAGATGGTGCCTAGTGAGTTTTCCTTTTCTTACTTAGTTTCAAGATTCCCATATGAATCAATACTGATGTAATTAAGCGAGAAATACAAGAAAACAAAAATATACGTATCATCCATAATAGAAAATTTCAATGTGACTATTAGATTAAAAACTTCTTTATTTTATATGCTACATATTTTTGAGCAATGCAGTAAGTGCTACTTTTTGATGGGAATTGTGATTAAAAATTAACTGCAGACCAATGCCAGAAAAACAATGCTTTAATAAAAAAACTAGATATCTATTTTGAGATTTAAAATTCTGCTCCAAACAAAAAGAAACCTCTAACGGTTGGATAGATTCATGATTTTCAGGGAACTATTCTTATCAGTAAAAAGATGAATTTTTCATCTGCAACAGTTGTATGTTTTTCTGCTAGAAGGTAACATTTCAATTGCATAGAGGATTATCTTACAAAATACGGCTAAATTCGACATCATATTTGTCTGTGAAACATGGCTCAATGCATCTCTCCCTGACTCCATTAGCACAGTAAGAGACTATCATGTTTACCGATCAGATCATGAAATCCGCAGAGGAGGTGGTGTTGCTATCTTCTATAAATAGTCCTTACATCTAAAAAGCATCCAAGTTACCCAAAGAGCTTGCTCTTCCTCAGATCATCATCTGTGAACTGTCCTTAAATATCACATTTCAATTCTTACGATGTTACAGAGCCCCTGATTATGACATTGAACATGTAAACAAGCTAAATTCACTACTAACATGGGCAACATCCTGCCAACACACTTTTATCTTTCTTGGTGGTTTCAATCTACCTCACATTAACTGGACCCTAAACGAATGTATAACTGAACCCATACATGCAACCTTCTACAATTCTGTAACAAATCTGGGACTGGAACAACAAGTAACAGCAATACTAGACTTAACAACTGCCTCGATCTCATCTTCTGCAAAAGTTTGAATTCAATTTATGGAATACAAATTAAAGAACCCTTTGCCAACAGTGACCACAACATGATTGACTTTTGTCTCAATATACGTCCACACAAAAATCAACACAATGACATGATCCCCAATTATAACTTCAAAAAAGGCAATTATTATCTTATAAACAACGAACTCTCATCCCTCAATAGAAATTGGCAATTTCTATTCACTGGATGCAATACTGTTGAAGACCATTGCAATGTATTTTTACTTGAAGTTAAAAGAGTCATCAAACTATATGTACCAATAACAACTCCCAAAACCAGAAAAAACAGATTACCCAGAACAATAAGGAAGCTTCAATCCAAAAAGAGATCACTTTGGCAGAAAAACAAATCTGGTCATGTTGCCAACTTCAAAAGCCGATACAAAAATTTATGGCACCAAATAAAGACTGGATGCACCAATTATCACATTAAACAAGAGGAAAACCTTCTACACACCAATTTCACCCGCACTTTCTACAATTCTGCAAACAACAAACTAAAAGACTCAAGGTCATCCCACCCCTGAAAGAACCTAATGGTAAAGACTGCAACAACGACACCATTAAAGCCAACCTCTTTAACACATTCATTGGCTCAGTTTTTGTAAACAGCAATGGATCATGCCCAGTATTTCCTAGTTGAACCACAGACAACTACAATGATCTAATACATATCTATTTTACAGAAGACAATGTTGAAAAAGCACTATGCAATGTAAAACCATCTCTATCTATTGGACCAGACAGAATATGTGCCTACTTCTTTAAAAAGCTATCCACTTCCATAGCCGAACCTCTAAGCATAATCTTTGAAAAATCTTTCAGGACCAGCTCCTTGCCAAAACTATGGCCACAAGCCACAGTCATCCCCATCTTCAAAAAGGGAGACCCCAGCCTAGTTGAAAATTACAGACCAATCTCCTCATGCTGCGTCACTTGTCAAATCATGGAATCAATTATTAACCAATCCATTATCTTCCACTTAGAGACAAACAGCCTGCTCTCTAATAAACAATTTGGTTTCAGAAAAAAACTATCCTGTAGTCTGCAACTCTCACTGCAAAAACATATAAACTACACAACTCGATCAGGGCAAAGCAATAGACGCAATTTACATAGACTTCTGAAAAGCCTTTGATTCAGTGGTACACTGCATTCTCTTTACTGATGATGTAAAGCTATTCAACACCACAGAAAATACTGCTACCCTTCAAAAAGACCTCGACTATGTATCAGAATGGTCAAACAAATGGCAACTTCAAATCTTAACAAATAAATGCTCTGTCTTACATATTGGCAAAAAAAATCAGAAAATAAAATACAAGCTGAATAGTCAAGACCTTGTTGATGATCCAAACTCTGTCAAGGACCTTGGAGTACTAATGATCTAAGTGCTAGAGCCCACTGTAACTACATAGCCAAAAAGGCATTAAGAGTTGTTAACCTAATCGTGCATAGCTTTTTCTCTGGTAATATCACACTACTAACTAAAGCATACAAAACATTTGCTAGACCAATACTTGAATACAGTTCATCAGTCTGGAACCCGCATTACGTATCTGATATTAATACAGTTGAGAAAGTCCAGAAATATTTCACAAGAAGAGTTCTCCACTCCTCTACTCATTGCAGAATACCATATGCCACCAGACTTGAAATTCTAGACCTAGAAAACCTAGAACTATGCCGCCTTCGATCCAATCTAAGTATAGTACATTAAATTATATATTGCAATGTCCTACCTGTCAATGAATACTTCAGCTTCGACCATATATTCTTTTCCATCATCATCCCGAAAGAGAGAGGGAAAAATATACTTCCCTCCATTTCCAGGCATTAAAAAGCAAGATTCTCCCTACAAAAGCACACAATAGATACAAACTCAAGGTTAACTGTACCAAACTTGATTGCAGGAAATACGACTTCAGCAACAGAGTGGCCAATGTCTGGAATACTCTACCTGACTCTGTGGTTTCTTCCCGAAACCCCAAAAATTTTAATCTTAGACTGTCTACTATTGACCTCACCACTTTCCTAAGAGGTCTGTAGGGGGCGTGCATTAGCACCCATGTGCCAACCATCCATCCTATTGATTCTTTTTATTTTTCTTATATGTATCCATTTCATGTATTCATAACTATGTTTATACTTACACCTATTATCTTGTGATTGACAAATCAAATAAATAAATAAAACAGCCCGAACAGCTTGAATCAATTATAAAGCTCATATCTTACAGGTGACCTTTTCATAATATCAGTAAGATGTTTAAGGCTTTTTACTAATCCTGTCTTTGTCTTTAACATGCATATGACATACAGTAAAAATCAAGTGAAGTTTTTCCAACCATATACCTATGCTGCAAAAAAACCCCTCAATTAAACTTACATAACATTTTTTTGGTGGACTCTTCAAGATCATCTCATATCCATGCTCATATCCATATTAATGCTAACAATTGTTATGATGAGTAAGAGTATTGGAAATATGCAAAGAAGACATAAAAATAAGAACAATTGCTGATCAAATTATGATTTTATTATTTTAAAATTCACATATAAATCAGTTTCACTCTTATCTGAAGACCTTGTTCCACTTCCACAATATCTTTTAAAATCTGTTTATCTACACAATTAATCCTTAAGTTACAACCACAATACAGCCATGTGATTGTCTTGCTGATTGTCTTTCCTACTCTCCTTAATGCAATGTTTAAGAAAAACATTGGGTGTCTTGGGATGGGGAGGTTCTGGGAGGTTAGTGCAGACCCCAGTCTCTTTGCTCTGGATGTCCCAAGGATTTTACCACCCCTTGAGATATTCTGTGCTCTGCTTCCTTCCCCTCAGGATCCCCATATCCCTTGGGACTTTTCCCCATCCTACGGAGTTCCACACCTTTACTTCCTCCTCCTTCACTTATTATGTACTTACTTTCTGTATAATAGATTTCTGAAGCTGCAAATCTTGCATTGGAGAAGGAGACCAACTGTTCTGTCCTTCAGCATCTTTGACAGCCACAAGGTATCTGTTCTATATTAGCATACTCAGAATACCCTTGTCTGATTGATCCAGACATACTGCAAAATGATTGGTTCAATAAACTACTGTGATTGGCTCACTATGAATCAACCGCAATTGGCTGGGCCAATCGCGGGAGATTCAAAGAACCGTCATTGGCTGTGAGCCACGAGCAATCCCTATATGAAGGGCTGCCGCGGCTCTGAGGTCTAGCACAGATCTATACATTGAATAAAGAGCTGAAAAGTCACACTGGTCTCGAGTCTCCTTTCCCATGATCTAACACTGGCGACGAGGATGGGATCCTGAGACAAAGAGACCCGCCGAGCACGTGGCAACCAGAGCTGAACAACCAACAAGATGGCTGGCAGCAATTCGCCACCCGCACCATTTGACCAGACGGCAGATGACTGGGAATCGTATATCGATTGGTTCCTCATGTTCCTTAAGAGCAACAATCTGAAAGACGCAAACAACCAAAGGAAGAGAGCCATGTTCCTGACACACTGCAGACCTGCAGTGTTCAAGATGGCCAAGGCACTGGCCAAGCCCCAGGACGTGAAAGAGATGGCACGGACAGACCTGGACCGGCTACTATGAAACCATTATGCACCGGCTGTTCCCAACCTCATCCAGAGGCATGAATTTTACAGAAGGGACCAGAAGGAAGGGGAAAGCATTGGAGACTTCGTGGCAGCCCTGAGGAACATCGGGGGTGTATGCGGCTTTTCTGACATGGACGAGGCTCTGAGGGACCGTGTGGTTCTCAGATTAAGAGACCCCACACTCCAGAGCCGGCTGATGGCTCAAACAGACATCACGGTTACTGAAGCCATCGCCGAAGCCACCACAGCCGAGGCCGTGAAAAGGTCAGCAGCAAAATGCGGCAAATGAACACGATAGACTGGCAGTTACTCACAAAAGCCAACCCAGCTCTGGACAAAAGACCAGAGGTAAGCCAAAAAGCCATGATCCCACACCACAAGGACATCAATTCCCCTTCCGAGACCGATGAGGAGGAGGAGGAAATTCACAGACTCCAATTGGAATGAGACCGACGGGAGTGGAGAGGTCGTAAGTCGGAGTTTCAGTGAGCCGGGTGCGGAGGAGACCATCCCCGTTCAGAGTGCCGGTTCCTAGACGCTATTTACCGGCACTGTGGAAACAGGGACACATTGCCAAAGTCTGCTGGAACAAGAAGAATTACAGCCCGAGGCGATGCAATAGCACCCCCCCCCCCAGAACCAGAGACAGGCATGCAGAAAGCCAGTGGAGCTGTGAAGGCAGAAGCAAGCGGTTCAGCGAAAACCGTCAGGAGGAAGAGACCCATCAGATGGTCACCATCAGGCACTCGAACACAACCAATGCCCGAAAAGCGCACGTGCAGGTCAACATCGAAAGCCAGCAGTGCAACATGAAGGTGGATTCTGGATCCTATCTCTCCATGGTATCCTGGAATACAATTAAGTGTCTGATACCCAGCATATGCAGATGGGAGTTAGAAAACCAGAGATTGATCCTAAAAGACTACCAGGGGAACTGGATCCCCATAGTCGGAATCGGACATTTTCTCATAGTTTTCAAAGGACACGCGGAGGTACTGACCATCATGGATAGAGACTGCCCAAGCCTGTTGGGACTGGAATGGTTCGTGCCATTGGGGATCGAGGTGACTGGCATCAGCCACGTCGCTGAAACAGACTGGGAGGAGAACCTCATGAAGGACTTCCAGGAGGTCTTCAATGGTGAATTAGGCAAGCACCGTGGGTCCCCAAACTCATTTAATCTGAACCCAAGTATTGCTCCAATCTGTCTTAAACCAAGACGAGTGCCCTTCGCACTCAAACCAAAAATTGATGAGCAACTAGACAAACTCATTGCACAAGGGGTCCTAGAGCAGATAGACCACGCATGGTGGGAAACCCCAATGGTCACCCCAATAAAGCCAGACGGGTCCGTGAGAATCTGCGGTAACTACAAGGTCACCCTCAACCATGCATTGCAGCAGACTGTATACCCCGTCCTGGTGGTACAGCACCTCCTACACTCGCTGGGGGGAGGAAAAATATTTGCAAAGCTCGACCTGGCACAGGCATACCAGCAGCTGCCAGTTGACGCTGAGACAGCCGAGGCACAGACTATTGTGACCCACAGGGGTGCATTCCATTGCAAAAGACTCCAATTCAGAGTCAGCGTGGCCCCAGGGGTGTTCCAGAGTTTAATGGAACAATTATTACAAGGAATCAAAGGGGTGGTGCCTTATTTTGATGATGTGCTAGTATCAGCGAAGAACAAAAGCCAATTGGAAAGCCACCTCAGGGAAGTCCTGCAAAAATTTAAAGAGGCAGGACTCAAAGTAAAAAAAGAAAAGTGCCAACTATGCACAGAGAAAGTAGAGTTCCTGGGGTATTTAATTGACAAAAATGGAATCCACCCCACCGAAAAGAAAGTTAAAGCCATCAAAGAAGCTCCTAGACCTCAGAACAAAACAGAGCTGCAAGCTTTCCTCGGACTTATTAACTTTTATAATGTTTTTTTGCCATAGAAGGCAACAACAGCGGAACCCCTACATAGGCTGTTAGACAAGACAGCCACCTGGTCCTGGGGCAAGCGGGAAGAAAATGTGTTCCAGAAAATAAAAGACCTGCTAACATCAGAATCAGTCCTCATGCAGTACAGCGAAACCCTACCACTGACCGTGACCTGTGATGCTTTACCATTTGGTGTTGGAGCCATCCTGAGCCACACTCTGCTAGACAGGAGAGAAGCGCCAATTGCATTCTTCTCCAAGATATTGTATTCTGCTAGTTTGGTCTAGTGGTTAAGGTATTAGAAAGCAGGAGACTGTGAGTTCAAATCCTGCCTTAGCCATGAAAATCAGCTGTGAGACCTTGGACCTTGACAGTTCTTTTTGTCAATTCAACTCACTTCAGCAGGTTGTTGAGGAGAAAATAGGACATGGACTATGTTCAGCATCTTGAGTTATTTGTGAAAATTATAAAGGGGGATGGATGCAAACAATTTTTTTAAAAAAAAGATGAATGATAAGTAAGAATAAGAAACACAATGCAGAAAAAACAAATATGCAATTCAGACTCAAGAATATCTATGGAGATTCTTGGTCATCCAGGTCATGATTGTCCCAAAGGGACTCCTCCCCCCCCAAGAGGCAACTGGACTTTCTGATTTTTCTTTGAAGAAATTTCACTTCTCATCCAAGAAACTGACAGGATGGTAGGGAATGGGGGGAACCAGTAGTGGGATGCTGCCTGTTTAACAACCAGTTAGGAGATTATGCACTTTGTGCACGTGGGCAGCTTTCAAAATTACTTTCAAAATTACTTACCTTCTATGTTACTTCTGGGGAATAACATAGCTGAAACACGGCAATCCGCTCTGCTGCGCAAATCTGCTGAGAGAATATAGGTAAATACAGCAGAGGGGTGAGTAGGAGAGGCGACTTAATCATCGGAAAGAACCGGTTCACTCAACGGCTGAACATCTGAGCTAGAGGTTTGCCCAAACCGTCTGAACTGATAGAATCCCATCCATGATTCAAACTCTTTGCAAACAGATGGACATTTGCATTCTTTTAGCAGGTCGTTAAAGTCACCTGGAAGTTTATCTGTGTATCAGGGTCACCTGAGTGATGTAAATTGGTGTGGAGACTTCTTGGAACTGTTGAAAGGATTCTGTTGTAGATTGGAGATAGATGGTATCATATCTCCCCCTCCTGTTGAGAGAGGGCTGTTCAATTTTGAAACCAATGGCTGCTTTAACCGCTCTTTCAAATCAGTGATCCTCTCTGTCCAAAATATGGACTTCGTTGTCTTCAGAACAGTGCCCTGTGTCTTTTAAATGCAGATGGACTACTGAATCGAGTACTGATATGTTTGTTCTCGTATTTGTGCCATGCCTTTATGCCATGGTTGTTTTGTTTTCCTAGTGTAATATCTGCACGTGGCTCACTAAATTGTACTGCATATATCATCAGGCACAGTGGAAGCATCCCTTCGGGTGAGCCTTCTTCTCCTCCTCTTGTGACCAGCGGCTGTAGTGGAGCAAGGGGAGTGCACACACCTGGGGACACTCCTCAAGCGAGCAGCCACCTGATCGCAGCTGGCGATCATTGTTCAGCCAGTCTAAATTCAAAAAAGAAGAAATGAAAGAAGTAATGAAGAGCACCAAGGAGAACTTGCTGGCTTGGTCCAGCCATGCCTTTGATAGAAAGACATACACACACACACACACACACACACACACACACACACAAAGAGAGACACAGAGAGACAGAGACAAAAAAGAGAGAGGTGGTAGTGTGTCCTGGGAATGCACCGGTGGTAGGGAGCTTCAGCGGCGGCAGCAGCAGAGCACACTGGGGTATTCCCCCAGTTGGATCCAGCAGCACCAGGGGGAGGAGAACATTCCCTTCTCTCCCGACCAGCACTGCCATGGCCCTGTGGCTTCTTCATGGCCAGGGGAGAAGGAGAACGTGGTTGTGGTGGGGCTGGGAGGGTGCACATGTGAGGAGAGGAAGGGGCCACCTGCCTCACGCCTGGTATTGCTGTGCTTTGGCACTTGCTTGAAGAGCATCTCCCCTTGCCCAGCCGTGGCTTTGAGGGAGACACACAGAGAGAGAGAGTGGGGGAGAGAGAGGAGAAGATAAGGCTGCATCGCTATCCCCTGCCATCGCCCTTACTTTCTCAGGCCAGGGGAGGGAGGGGAAGGTGAGGGGCAGGACCAGCCGCTACAGGCAAAGTGAAGAGGCGGCAATCAAGTATGGGTGAGTAGAAGCTTGGGAACAGTGGCTCCCAACTCAGCTGGCCCAAGGGGCTTTGAGGTCAGATGGCCTGGAGTGGCTGAGATCCGAGTGAGCATTGCACTCAGGATTTACCTGAATGCCCACTTCTTTGGTGTTGGCTTTACGGAGTTGCAGGGTGAGGCCAGGGATGACATGCAACAGCAGCACCTTTAGCTGCACTCACTTGTAAGTGTCCAAATAATCCGGTGAAGACACTGGAGGAGTCACTCAGGTAAATCTTCCCCCCTCTGCAGTCCTCCTCCTGCAGAAAACGGCCGTTTCCTGAGCTAAGAAGGCAAGGAGCTACAGCTTGACTCACCCAATTCCTAGGACTACCCTGAATGGTCCCAATTCGGTGCAAAGAGGGTGCTCCCCCTGGCAATCCCCCTTTCCCTCGGTGCTCTGGCTTCCCATGGCTCGCCAGCTTGAACACCGAGTCAGACCACTAGAAGGCTACTTCTTCATTTCTCAGCGGTGCTCCTGGGCCGTCCACTGCAGGACTCTCCACTTCCTTCCCCAACTTCTCCCTCAACTTCAAAATGATGATGCCTGTTGCCGACACGAGTGCGACTGGATGGGCATGGCGGAGCCAACCAGGGGCAATTGTTCTGGGTCCAACAAAGGGCTGCGGTGAGAGAGGGAATGGGCGTTGGTTCTTACCTGATATGCCCCTTCTCGGCGAGCCGCGAGGAGCATCCAGAGAGTGGGATGTGCTTCCGAGTCCTCTTCTCGCAGGCTGAGCTTTAGCTGAGGAAATGCTCTGCCCACTCACGTGACTCCAAGTAGCATTTCCCCAGTTTTTTGCGATAACGAGAAGAAAGGTTAAGAAATCCTACTAATCAACTATTGGCTCCTTGGCTGAAACTAGAGTACCCCCCAGACGGAGGAGTTAGGGTGGGGCTGGATGCTCCTCGCAGCTCGCCGAGAAAGGATGTATCAGGTAAGAACCAACACCCATTCTCCCTTGAGCCGCTTGGAGCATCCAGAGAGTGGGACATACCAAAGCTTGGCTGTCCTACGGGTGGGACTCTGTCTGGGCCGGAAGCCCCTCCGGGTCACTGATGACCCTCTGTAGGACTCGTCGGCCAAAAGAGGCCTCTGCTGAGGCGTATAAGTCTATTTTGTAATGTCTGATGAATGGGGACGGAGAGGCCCAAGTGGCTGCCCGACAAATGTCAGCGATTGGGGCTTGCGTGGCCCAAGCCGCTGAAGTAGCTGCACTCCTGGTGGAATGAGCGGTTATTCCCCCAGGAGCGGGCAGAGATTGTGATAGGTAGCATCTGGCGATAGTCGCCCTAATCCAGCGACTGATGGTTGAGGGAGAGATTTTGAGCCCCAATGTCCTGGGCTGAAAGGAGAGGAAGAGGGATTCTGACCTTCTCAGGGGTTGTGTGCGCTTAATGTATATGCGCAAGGCCCTTCTAACATCCAGGGGGTGCCAAAGGGTTTCCCTGTCCCTTGAGGGTCTGGGGCAAAAGTTTGGGAGGACCAGTTCCTGAGACCTGTGGAAGGGTGAGTTAACCTTGGGTAAGAAGATGGGGTCGGGGCGAAGGACCACCCGATCAGCGTGGAACATGCATAAATCGTTTCTGATTGACAATGCTGTGATTTCCGAGACTCTACGAGCAGAAGTAATGGCCACTAGAAAAACTACTTTAAACGTTAGAAATTGAAGGGAGGACTCCCTCAGAGGTTCAAACGGGTGCTGTCAGGCTGCGCTCCTTCTAGATCCCAAGAAAGAAATACTCAGTCTCCATGGTGTAGAGCAAAGTTATCCTTTTACTGGGAAATAAAGTGGTAGCTACAAAGCAATTCCGAAACTGAGAAATTGGCGGGTAGAATGCACATACAAAGAAATAGGTTTGCTCCCACCCCCCAAAGTTCAAATGCTTCTTCCAATTAAAACTTTTGAAACAGCTCATGTGGTCATCTCCAGATGGTGATGAGACGTCTTGTCAAATGACCTTGACATATTTTGATAAAAGTTCGCAGTTGCGCAAAAGAGGAAAAAGATAGCCAAGAAACGGAAAGTTAAAGACAAGAATCCCCCCTCCCCTTGCTAGCCCAGCAAGGAATGCAAACACCTCCAGCTCTCTTCCCATATAAAATCCCCCCTCCCACCGTTGCCATGACAGCCGAGAGAAATAATGAAACAATAGCAGAAAGGTAAAAGGGGAAGATATCTTAGCAGAAAGGTAGAAGGGGAAGGTATCTTGAGGCTGACATTCGGACCCCCTAGAAGAAGGACATAAGTCCCTGAAAGAAAGCAAAATAGTTACATGTTAACATTAATGTACATCTCTATGGTTTATCAGGATATTTGGCATGAAATTTCTTTAACAGTTCAGGAGCCCTAAGATCCTTTTCATTTACCCACTCAGAATGGGATGGAGGAAAATGTTTCCAAGCTACAAGGTATTGGGTATGACCCCTCCATTTTCTAGAGTCCAGAATTTCTTTAATTTTGAAATGTTGTTCCCCCTCAATTAATATTGGCACAGGGGGATCAGATTGGATCGGTCTCAAGGCACAGGTACGTTCTGGTTTCAACAAACTAACATGGAAAACAGGATGAATACGACGAAGAGTCTTTGGTAAAGTCAGTTGAACAGTTACAGGATTTATAATCCTCTCAATGGGGAAAGGTCCTACATACTTAGGACCCAACTTCTTTGATTTTTGGGTAGTTTGTAAATACTTGGTCGAAAGGAATACTTTATCGCCCACTTGATATGACATCTGTGGAGCTCGCTTTCTGTCAGCAAATTTCTTATGAGATTGGTGCGCCTCATCCAAAGCTTTGCGGACAACTGGCCAATGAAGTTGAAGCTGAGATATCCAATCACTAAATGACTGGACAGTTGGGTTTTCACCCAGCAGTTCAGGTATGGGTACAAAATCTTGCCCCGTTGCTATTTTGAAAGGGGTGAACCCCGTACTACTGTGAACAGAGTTATTATATGCCACCTCCACAAAAGGTAACAGATCCATCCAGTTGTCTTGTTGAAAATTTATGTAGCATCGGAGATATTGCTCTAGTACCCCGTTAGTCCTCTCGCAGGCTCCATTAGTTTGGAGATGGTGAGCGGAGCTTAAGCTTTGGATGGAGCCTATTAACTTCAGAAATTCCCTCCAGAAATTCGAGGTAAATTGGACTCCTTGATCAGAAACTACATGTTCAGGTACACCATGCAATCGGTAAACATGAAGAATGAAGAGTCTGGCTAAGGTTTTCGCCGAAGGGATCTTTGAGCAAGGAATGAAATGAGCTTGTTTGGAAAACAAGTCAGTCACCACCCAAATGACTGTGTGTCCACTGCTTTCAGGTAGATCTACTATAAAATCCATGGAAATTTCCTTCCAAGGGGCAGTTGGTCTGGCCACATTCTGTAACAGTCCTGGTGGCTTACCCGGCGGTCTTTTTGCTGAGGCGCAAATCGGACAACTCGCCACATAAGTCTCAATGTCCTTTTTCAAGGAAGGCCACCAAAACTGTCGTTTCACCAAATGTAAGGTTTTCACAAAACCAAAATGACCAGCCACTTTGAAATCATGGGTTTGTTTCAATACATGGCTTCTCAGGGTTTGTGGTACATACAATTTCACCCCCATCCAGGCTAGGCCTTCTCGAATGGTGCAGTTATTCGCATTTGCCAGAAACCACTCATCTGTCTTCAAAGCCTCCTTAAACTGTTCCATCAGATCAGTAGGTAGATCCCTCTCCTGGTTTCTTTTCTGTGCGCGGGTAACTACAGGGGCATCCAGTTGTGTAGTGGATACGATTGGCCTTATCACTTCTTTTCGGATACTGTTGTATTGAGGCATTCTAGACAAAGCGTCTGCCATAAAAATTTTTCCCCCTGGGATATATTTCAAGGAGAAATTGAATCGCTTGAAGAACTGAGCCCACCTAACTTGTTTAGGGGATAGTTTCCGAGGGGTCTTTAAAGCTTCTAAATTTTTATGGTCGGTCCACACTTCAAATGGGTGTTTCGCTCCTTCCAGAAAATGCCTCCAAGCTAATAAAGCCCAACGGACTGCAAATGCTTCCTTCTCCCAAACGGCCCATCTCCTTTCAGTCTCAGTGAATTTACGAGAAGTGTAAGCGCATGGTTGTAGTGTCCCCTTCTCGTTCAATTGGAGTAAGACCGCCCCCACTGCTACATCGCTTGCATCAGCTTGGATCACGAAAGGGGCGTCCATGTCAGGGTGTTTCAGTATTGGTTCTGCAGCAAAAAGTCTCTTAAGTTTTTCAAATGCAGCTTGGCACTCCATAGTCCAATTCAATGGTTGACTGGGCTTTGGTTTCAATTCCCCTTTTGTTTTTAGGAGGTTGGTGATGGGCATAGCTATTTTTGCAAAAGACGGGATGAATTGGCGGTAAAAATTTGCAAATCCCAGAAAACTTTGAAGCTGTTTACGAGTTTTCGGTGGGGCCCAGTCCAAAACGGCTCGCACCTTTTCTGGGTCCATTTCAATGCCTTCGGGGGAGATACGATATCCCAAGTAGTCGATTTTTTCTTGATGGAACTCACATTTGGATAGTTTGGCGTACAGTTTGGTGGCCCTCAGCTTGTGCAATACAGAGCGTACCAACTTCACGTGGTCGTTTCGTCTCCGTGTAGATAAGAATATCATCAAGGTATACCAGAACCCCTTTGTATAAATGTTCGTGAAGCACTTGATTGATCAATTGCATGAAAACAGCAGGCGCCCCCTGTAAGCCGAAAGGGAGAACATTGAACTGGAAACAACCCATTGGGCAGTTGAACGCAGTCTTCCACTCGTCTCCCTCCTTTATCCGGATTCGGTAGTATGCCTCCCTCAAGTCCAGCTTTGTGAAAATCTTCCCCTTTGCCAGGTGGGCTAACATGTCCTTCATCAGGGGGAGGGGTTACATGTTCTCTACAGATACTGCGTTCAGGTTTCTATAGTCAACTACCAGACGTTTGGAGCCATCTTTCTTCTCGCGGAACATCACAGGGGCCGCCACTCAAGGTCTGGCAGGCGCGATGAAACCCCGTTTCAAGTTCTTGTCGATAAACTCCCTCAATTCCTCCAACTCCCCCGGTGTCATCGGATACATCTTTGGTTTCGGGAGCGTCACCCCCGGCAGGAATTCAATGCTACAATCGGTCGACCGATGTGGGGGGAGCTCGTCGGAAGCCTCTTCACTAAACACCTCTCTTAAGTCCCAATACTCCTTCGGGATTTTTTCCTCTCCTTCCACATGTTCGGCACCCGTAAAAGCTATCTCGGCGGGTGCCTGGGGCTTCGGATGGGATTCCTCCTTCCCTTCTGGATAGGGTTGCTCCTCCCCTTCCGGTGGCCGATCGGTGCGGATGCGTATCCACCCCTCTCTTCAGTTTACATGGGGATTCCACTTCCGAAGCCATGGTAGTCCCAATATTAGAGGCTGTTCCATCCCAGGGGCCACAATAAAACACAGGGTCTCATGATGGTTTCCCATGGTCATCTCTAGGGGTTCGGTTACAAAACGTGCGGGGCAACCTCCCGCCACTGACCCATCCAGTTGGCAAAAGGATATGGGCGTTTTTAAAGTTCTCAGTTCGATGCCCATCCCCTTAACCACTTTCATGTTAATTACACACCTCGTGCACCCCGAGTCCAGTAAGGCCATCATCACTCCCTCAGTCCCCGAGGTGGGCCGCCTTAACTTTATTGGGATGGTTATGGGCCCTTGATTTGGACTTACCGGGACGTCATCTTCCGAATCTGTCTCGTTCTCGTCAAGTGGGGTTGGAGGTCCCAGCTCTTCTCCCGCCGAAAAGGCGACCTCTACAACCTCTCCTGTCTTCAGCCCGGTCTCGCGGGGTTTGGTTGAGGGGTTTTTTGGCTTTCTCCCGGGGTCCCGCGTTTTCGGTGGGTTCACTTTTACTCGACAATCCACCATCCGGTGGCCCTCCTTTCCACAACGGAAACATGCCGTGGTCTTGGCTCCTGCCACCATCCCTCTCGGTTGGGGCCCTGAGGTCTCTCGGAGACGGTGGGGAGCGGTTTTCTCCAGGCGGGGCCTCCTCTGCGTCTGTTTCTGGCTAGATCAATGTCTACCTCTTCCGCCAGCAAGTACCATGACTGTAACTCACGTGGATCCCTTCTGGAGATGCATGTGTGGTATACATCTTCATTTAAGCCATCTTTGTAGGCTTCTACCAGGGTCCCCTGGGACCAACCTCGGATGTGGTATGCCAGCTGCCTGAATTCTTGGGTATAGTCTGCCACCGATCTCCCCTCTTGGACTAGGGTCTTCATTCTGATTCTGGCCTTTCTCTCTGCCAGAGGGTCCTCAAACCTTCTCCTCAGTGCAGTCATGAAAGCATCGAGGGTTTGCAGTTGGGGGGAGTTATCATTGTACAAAGTCACCACCCAATCTGCTGCCATCCCTTCCAGGGTTCTGGTAACGCATCTCACTTTGGCTGCTTCAGAGGTGAACTCCCGCTCAAATTCTGCCATATAACTCCCAACTTGTACCAGGAAAAATCCCAATTCTTTGGGATTTCCTCCAAACTTTACATCTAAGGGGGGCAGGTGGCGTCTTCTAGGAGCCACTCCTATTGCTGGGGCTCCCCGGGCGGCAGCGGGCGGCTGCGCTGGCGGAAGCTGGGCAAGGGGGGTAGAGGTAGCTTGGCTCCCCCGGGCTGATCTCGCTCCCTCTTCCCCCTCATATCTTTGAGTTGTGCCGGGCTCCCCAGGAACATCCATAGAGAATTTCTTGGCTTGATCCAGTTTGCCTTCCATCTCCTCCCCCTCCTGCCAAAGCTGTCCCCTCGCACCTTTTCGTCTTACAGTGATCCTGGGAGGAGGGGGGTCTTCAGGGTCTCTGAACCCCCAACGACCATCTGGGCATCTCGGCTGGGGTTCCTTCCAGAGTCAATTCGGCCAGCATGTCAGCCACCGACGCCTCCGGTAGCGGCATCGGCTGCCCCCCCGCAGCTCCCTGATCCTCTTCATCGCCGGTTGGAGATGACATGGGATGAAACCCCCTCGGAAGAAAAGTTGCTGTTTTCTCCGGGTGTGTTGATGTGGGAGTTTCGGAATTATGTCAGGCTGCGCTCCTTCTAGATCCCAAGAAAGAAATACTCAGACTCCATGGTGCAGAGCAAAGTTATCCTTTTACTGGGAAATAAAGTGGCAGCTACAAAGCAATTCCGAAACTGAGAAATTGGCGGGTAGAATGCACATACAAAGAAATAGGTTTGCTCCCACCCCCCAAAGTTCAAATGCTTCTTCCAATTAAAACTTTTGAAACAGCTCATGTGGTCATCTCCAGATGGTGATGAGACGTCTTGTCAAATGACCTTGACATATTTTGATAAAAGTTCGCAGTTGCGCAAAAGAGGAAAAAGATAGCCAAGAAACGGAAAGTTAAAGACAAGAATCCCCCCTCCCCTTGCTAGCCCAGCAAGGAATGCAAACACCTCCAGCTCTCTTCCCATATAAAATCCCCCCTCCCACCGTTGCCATGACAGCCGAGAGAAATAATGAAACAAAAGCAGAAAGGTAGAAGGGGAAGATATCTTAGCAGAAAGGTAGAAGGGGAAGGTATCTTGAGGCTGACAGGTGCCTTGTAAGCGAAACAAGGACTTTGTTAAGGTCCCATGTGGGGAACCTGTGAACAGTCGGAGGGCACAAGTTGGTGGCGCCCCTGAGGAAAGCTCTAACCCAGGGGTGATGAGAGAGAGAACTGAAGTTATCACAAGAGACAATGGTTGAGAGAACAGAGACCTGCCGTCTCAGGGTGTTGGGGGCAAGCCCTCTACGTAGGCCTTCTTGAAGGAATTCCAAGACCTGCGCAATAGAGGGAGAGAGGGGGTCAACTTGGAACCCGCTACACCACTTGGAAAAGCCCTTCCAAGTGGCATCATAAATTCGTGTGGTGGAGGGTCGCCTAGCGGCCAAAATAGTGTCAATTACTTGACTGGAGAATTTTTCTCTTGTCAAACGGATCCATTCAACCTCCAGATGGCTAACTGGAGCCATTGGGGCTCCAGATGCAGAAGGGGCCCCTGAGAGAGGGAGATCCTGTCTGGGGGGATCCTCCATGGGGGCACTATCGAAAGATTGCGGAGGTCTACGAACCACGGTCTTCTGGGCCAATAAGGACCCACCAGGAGCAGGTCTGCCCTCTTGTGAATGAGTTTCTTTATGACTCTGGGAACTAGTGGCAGCGGCAGGAAGGCATATAAGAGACCTGGGGGCCAAGGGCAGCATAGTGCATTGTGGTTCTCCGACCCGTGAGACGGGTACCTGGAGAAAAACCATGGGAGCTGTGCATTGGACGGGGAGGTGAAGAGATCGACCCTCGGGAGGCCGAATATTCTGGACGCCTCCTTGAATAGGGATGGATGGAGGCGCTATTCTGCTTGGTCCACCGTGGCCCTGCTCAGCCAATCCGCCTGGATGTCGGAGATTCCGGAGATGTGCTCAGAGGAGGTTGGATTCTGCCCAATGGCAGAGGCGCTCGGCCTCCCTCATCAACTGAATAGACTGGGTGCCTCCTTGCCTGTTGATATGGGCTTTGGCCGTGACGTTGTCCGTGAGAATAAGGACGTGACACCCGCATACCAAGGGGAGGAATCTGCGCAGAGCCAGGTGGATGATGTGAAGCTCCAGCCAGTTGATGCTGCATCTTTGCTCGATCAGCGACCACTTGCCCTGTGCCGAGAACGAGTTGACGTGAGCGCCCCAACCAGATAGGCTAGTATCCGTGGTGAGGGTTAGCCACTGAGGTTCTGAGAAGAGGTGGCCCCTATTGATGGCAGGGTTGGTCCACCAGAGGAGAGACATGAGGACCCTCGGAGGCACCTTGACTCTGGACCTTGAGTTGCTTCTTCCAGATCTTTGGAATGGGAGCAGGAACCACTGGAGGGGTCTGCTGTGTAAACGGGCCCAGGGAATAATTAAGATGCATGAAACCATCTTACCCAATAATTTAGAAAAGTCAAGTAACGCCACTCTTCTTGATCGCCTAATCTGTTTGACCACAGCTTGAATGCTGAGGAACCTCTCCGAAGAGAGGAAGACCCTTTCTGTAACCGAATCAATTATGGCTCCCAAATGGGTGATTCGGGTGGATGGGGTTAGTTGACTCTTTTGCCAATTGATGAGGAACCCATGTGCTAGGAGACCGGAGAGGGTGGCTCTGGTGTCCCTGACTGCCTGGGTCTTGGACGAGGGAGAGAATAAGGATATCATCCAAATAGCAATGAAGGCGGACGGGAACGCTCCTGAGGTGAGCCGCCAGGGCCGCGAGGACCTTGGTGAAGGTCCTGGGGGCTGAGGCCAGACCAAAGGGGAGGGCCACGTATTGATAGTGAAGGTTATTATAACAGAACCTAAGGAATTTGTGGTGAGAGGGCTGGATTGGAATGTGTAGGTATGCCTCCGAGAGATCTATGGAAGATAACCAGTCACCCCGCCTAGTACCCAAGAGAATCGATTGCAAGGTGTGCATTTTGAATTTGCGCTGGATAAGGTGGCGGTTTAGCCGTTTTAAATATAATATAGCTCTGCATCCCCCAGAATGCTTGGGCACCACAAAGAGGTGGGAGTAGAATCCTCGTCCCCTCTGGGCCAGTGGGACGGGTTGAATGGCCTGAATGTCAAGTAGGTGTTGGATGGCTGCATCCATTAGTGCACGTTTGGCGGGATCTCTTGAGGTGGGGGATGTCATAAAGAAATCAGCAGGGGCGGACCGGAACTCAAGGGCGAGACCAAACCTGACGGTGTCCCTAACCCATGCATCGGATGTGGATTTGTCCCATTGAGCGGCGAAGTGTCTAAGGCGGCCGCCGATGGGGAGGGAGGAAGAAAATCTATCTGGGTCAGCGGTAGGGCCTCCCCCCTGACCCCCTAAAGGGCCTCTTATAGTTGCCGCCCCATCTGTTTCTGTCGCCTGGGTCCAAGCGGTCCTGAGACCGGAAGGAAGGGGGTCTCGGGTATTTGGGCGGGAAGGGGAGTTGGTAGGAGGGGTGGGGGAAACCCCTCCGAAAGGGCTGGGGTCCTCTTGTCTCTGGCCTCTGAAAAAGGGAGGGCAGATACTTCCTCTTGCTGCGGCCCTTGACCAGCAGGGGTTCCAAGGCTGGGCCGAACAGTTTGTCTCCCTTGACGGGAGCAGTGGCCAGCTTGACCTTGTTTTTAACATCCGCCTGCCAGTGCTTGAGCCACAGTAGGCGGCGAGCTGTGACATGGGATGTTATCGCTCTGGAAGAGAACTTTACCGATTGGTAAGTGGCATCAGCTGAAAACTCGGCTGTGGCCACCAGTTTCACTATGTCTTGGTGTGCCCTCACATTGGACGCGGGGACGTGTTCTCTCAGCTGCCGGAGCCAGCAGATAGAGGACCTTGTAAAGAATGAAGCGGCTGTAGCCGATTTCATGGCCCAAGCATCGGATAGATGGGCTCTGCGCAACGCCAGTTCTGTCCGCTTGTCCTCAGGTTTCAAGGCCTCTAAGGCCTCACTGGGGGTAGAGGAGGAAGCAAGGCCCACAATGGGATCGTCGACTTCCGGGATGTTTTGCAGGGTAGACATTGCCAAATCGAGATTGAAGAATCTCTTGTCTAGGTTAGAGGGTGTAGGGGGTCTCCCGTGGAAGCAAGTTGCTTCGTCACTAGGTCTACGAAGATGGGTGGGGTTGGGATGACCTCAGCTTCCACCACTGGTTGTGTGAAAATGGAGTCCTCTGGTCTCTCTGAGGCAGGGGGGAAGTCAGAGGGAGACTGGGGAAGAAGGCCAGAGACATTCTTGGCTTTAAAGAGGAGGGATTTAAACAAGTGTGGCTTGAACAGCCCCCCAAATATGGGTTGGTCGGGAGAAGCCCCCTCGTCCTCCGACATCTCCCCCTCGATGAGGTCCGCCTCTAAGAGGGGCTCACTATAATGGGAGGATCCCATCCGGGAGTCCTCTTCCTCTTCCCTGAAGTCACCAAAGTCCCCTACCTCCTCTTCCTCCTGGGCCCCTACCTCTGAGAGAGTACCTGACCAACCGGGGGATCCGGTTGTGGAAGGGATCTGATGGATAAAGAGTCGTGGTCGGGAGCTCGTGGAGAGAAGCCTGATCTGGACATGTGCTGCAGGCCTTCCGCAATGCCTTGGCGTATAGCCAATTCCATCCAAGCCTTGATGTGGGCTGGAACCTCAAATGTAGAGGGTTCTTGCTGATGCAGACCAGTGGCCATAGGCGTAAAGGTAGCTTCAGGGGTCAGTCTGGTCAGTGGTCCCGGGGTCAAGTGATCCTGAAGTGGGCTGCGCCTAGATAGGGAAGACGGGTCTGGAGGGGGAAGAGGTTGAGTAGAGGTAGAGGGGGTGGGAGAAGGAAGGGCTGGAGGCCCCAAGCAGGACTCCCTTGATTGCCTATCAAACTCCTTTTCCAACGCCTTATGGAGCCTTAAGGCGTCTCATTGGGAGGCCTTGGAAGGTTCCTTGTCCTGCCTGCGCAAGTAGTGGGACTTTGCCTTAGCCTTCAAGGAAGGTCGTTTGGAGAGATTGTCGTCTGCCATTTTGATAATTATAATAACAGTATTAATAGTAAAGGGCGGTTGGCTCGCCTGGAATTGGCCTGAGTGCGGCCGAGTGAGGTTTGAGCTGGCCCACTCCCCCTTTTGAAATTTAATATGTACAGTGGTAACAGGTAGTAAGATATATATATATATATATATGTATGTATATAATATGTACAGATATATAATCCTCTGATTTTTTATATATATTTTTATTCTTTTTATTTTTTATTTTTTATGCTATCTGCATGTAAAGGTTATCTATGCATATACGTATAAAAAATATGTAATTTCGTCTGTAAGTTTTTCTCTCTTTCTTTTCTTTTCTTATCCTTTTTTTAAAAATATATAAATAATAGTAGGAAAGGAACCAAGGAGGTACCACAGTACAGGCCGGATTCACCAAATAAATGCCTGAGGCCTAGAAGGAGAGAGGCCTCTGGCAGCAAGCCTCCAGCAACAGGCTGGGGGGGGGGTGCTGCAACCTCGCCCTGATAGAGGCTGCGGGAGGCCAACAGAGACAATGAAAGCAAGCCCGAAGGAACGCTAAAAGCAACTAACTCTTGACCCAGTGGGTCTTGGACTTTACTTCCACCGCAGCAGCAAGAATCAGAAATAAAATGGCGCCCGACCACGATGCGGCCCCAAGATGGCGGCAGCGAGCTGAGCAATGTCGGGCGCCTTCGGGATGGCAAGGAGGGCTTGTACGGTTAGCTCAGCACACCTGGTGCTCTTAAGGAGCGAATAGCCCTTCCCGGTTGGCGTTTAGGGTGGGGGGGAATCCAGCAAAAGTTGCGCGCCACAAGGCAGCGCGGAGACAGCGACGTGATCTAATAATGGGGGGGATTGTGCGAAGCGCTGCGAACCTGCCCGCTTGGCCCCTAGGGGCGAGGGGAGACTTCCCCTAAGTCCAAACCCTTTGCGCAGGAGGAAGGAAAGGAAATATCAGACCTGAGAATGAGGAAAATAGCCAGTATAATACACGCAGTATGAATCAGCCAAGGAGCTCCTTCCAATAACAGCCTGACTCTTCGAGGCTGAGAAAAAGACTGGGGGAACGCTACTTGGAGTCATGTGAGGGGGCGGAGCATTTCCTCAGCTAAAGCTCAGCCTTAAAGCTCAGGACTCAGAAACACATTCCACTCTCTGGATGCTCCGAGCGGCTCGAGGGAGAAGGGGTGGCAGGCAAAGGGGCCATGCGGACAGCAAAGACTCATGCTCCCTGATTGCCCACCCCCCCACCTGCAGTCCAGCAGCCGCACTGAAAAAAGCATGCAGCAGCTGCAGGCATCTTGCAACAAGGGGGGCGGGTGAGTAGCCCTGGGACATCCACCCACCTGTCTGCTGGCTGGCCAGGCCAAGCCGGGCTGGAAGAGGCACGTCTACCGGGAGAAGGAAGAAAATGTCTTCCGGGAGGCGGGCAGGCAAGTGGATGCCCCAGATGAGCACTGCATGTGTAGCGACTGCACATGCAGTATGCATGTGCAGCAGCCCTGGGACATCTGTCCGAGCTGCACCACATAGTAGGGAAAGCTAGGGGAACGGCCTGGACAAGTGGGCAACCGGGTAACTGAGTCGGAGGTGTGGCCAGCCAGGAGTCGGCGACCCATGCCAAATCACCACTACTGGTTTGCCTGAGCCGGTGCGAACCAGTTGAATATCACCTCTGCTCTCAGTGCAGGATTCCCTAGATTTCCCTGAAGACCACTAACAAAACAAACTCACTGCTCTGTGGGATAGTTTATTCCTCTGGTTGACAGGTTGCATAATCAGGAAATCCCCCTGAAATTCTAACTTGGATGGCCAATTTCAGAAGATGCTTAGAGATTATTACGCTATTTCCTTTTATCAGCTTAGGCAGATGTATTATCTATAATCATAGCAGACAAATATAGCATTGTAACAACTATTTATGCTGGTATATTTTCTCATATGAATTACTGCAAAGACTGGAAATTACTGGAAATTTAAGTTAAGGTAATTCTTGTTTATCAATTTAGCAATTGTTTGAAGTTACAAAATATAAAAAAAAGCTTGGTGATCAGCTCCTGGTTCTGCAACCACTGAGCACTATTCAGGTAATCATGAGGACACAGATAAACCTCCAAGTGCTTTAATGACCCTCTAAAAGGATGCAAATGACCAGCTGTCTGCAAGTAATATAAATCCTTCCATTCCCCACTGTCCTGTCAGAGTTGAAGAAGCTTCTTGGATGAGAAGGGAAATGTCTGCAAAAAAAAAACAAACAAACACAAGAAAGTCCAGTTGCCTCTTGAAAAAAGTACCTTTGGGACATCCTATGCAGTGCTTGCCTCTAATTGTTGGAGCATTTCAATATCTTAGCAGAGCTTTTGTGTTCTCAAAGCAAATGCTGCTTGGTATGCATCCCTCCTGTCTTGAAATCTGGAGAAAATCATGTCAGCACAAACTGTGATGTCCTTATAGTGTGTCTTTAATGTGCATGTGGAGACCAGGTGATTGTATATCCAGATCCATAGCACAACATTCTAAATGAAGTGATTGTTGTGCCTCCCCCACCCCCATTTCAGCCAATGTTCAACCCTATGTTACATTACCAACCATGGGAAATTAGTCCATGAGCCAAGACCTGAATTTTCACATATTGGTACCACCCGAGGTGACTAATAATCTTAGGTGTTTTTGGCTTCTTTTATGTCTCTAGTTTATGTTTTGATGTGATAGCCCTTGTTAACTCGTAGCTTAATCGAGGTTATCACTCTTAGAATAGATGCACCCTATGTACACGGAAAGAAAGGGTGAACACATACTTTGACAATATTCTCTATTCTGAACATCACCACGTTTATGCTAATGACCAAATATACTATCCAAAATATCTCCAGAACCCTTTCATTGTTAGTATGCATGAACAGTCTAGTCATGGGCATCTGGAGGGAGGGTGGGGGGCAAGGGGGGTCATTTGCCACCCCCACCCCCACGTGGAAAATGAAAAAAATAATAAAAAGAAATACAAGATTTAAAAAAAAGATATGGACGATAATAAAAATTTATAAAATTTTTATCAATAATCAATATTCTCCGACGCAGCTGATGTAATTGAGCTTCTCCCTTTGATTGGTGAAATAATAACACCATTTTATTCTCAAAGCCACCTTCAAAGTCTAATTACAATCTCTAGAACAGCTAAATTCTACCTTTCAAATATGTGTTTACCGTGCTTAGAAAACGCACATTTCCTTCGCTCCATTGCACATATCCTCCAGTCCAACACCCAAAATATTTTTTTTGCCCCCCCCTGCATTTTTTTCTCAGGACGCCCATGACTCTAGTACAGTCATGTTCAATACCATACAAAGCAGCGTTCAGGCACTTTCAACAGTAAAAGTAATGTTCATATTACTTGCAATGGAAGTTCCAATTACATGTAGGGTTGATCTAGCTAATTTTTTTGGTTTAGGCCTACTTTTGTTTGATAATTCAATTTAATGTTAGCTGAAGAGCAGATTCGATTTGTATTAGCTACAGTGTTCCACAAGAATAACAGATCCTGAAATCAATACACTATAGCATACATACGTTATTCCCCACCATCATCTTGGTCAACATCAGAGTCTGTTAGTTCTGCTTGTGCCTCTTCGTCAGTTGCCTGGTTGCTGCAGGTTTGTAGTCTACACATGTCAGTGCACTTGAGACCATTGCTGAGGCAAGTGCACACTGGAAGTTTACATGAGCGCACACACTTGCAGGAGAGGAGCTGTAGCACAACATCAGGGGCAGGGGAGCCACGCATCCACTCAACAATGAGATTCCCATCTTCATCAGTTGTCCAGCCACAGTCCTTTGGGTTTGGGACAGATGGCAAAGGCTCAAGACATCTCCACCAGATGGCAGCCTGATAGTTTGCACGTAGCATATGCATGGACAGGCAGTCCTTGCAAGGAGGAAGTTGGCTTGAGTCCACTTCTCCACGCCTGGCACAGAAGATCTGGTAACGGAGCTTGTTCACCTCTGTTGTGTGAGTGGAAGGATGGTACAGCTGACAGGTGATCTCTTGCAGTTTCTCTGACAGCTCTTCAGATACGTTCCATGAACGCCCGAGTTCGGCGAAGGCTTCTTGTTGAGACCTGTCAGACTTCATCTGCTTTAGAGCCGTCATCTTGCCGCGACCAGCGAATGCACTGATAGTGTCACAACCCGTGAAAGCATGCATACCAATCAGGGCCCTGCAGACACTTAACCCCAGTGCATTGCTGAGTTTGGTGATGTCAAGGAACCTTGTCCGGGCCTTTGTTCCACACTTCTGGTACATGTGGCAAGGTATTTTGTTGCACATCCCCAGGCACAGAACTAGGACATCTGTGTCCTCTGCTGTGACAACAACAGACTCATAGCCAGACTCTGCTGCATGGAGAGCATGGAGAAGTAACCTGGTGTCAGCTTCTTCCTGTGATGATCTCAATTCTGAGACCTCTTCCCAGTGTTCTTTGGTGATCTTGAAGCACAGATGCTCACAGGTAACAAAGAGAACCTTGTCTCGGAGCTTCTCCCTCAGCTGTGGATCCTTCCACTGCTCCACAAGAAACTTGATCAAGGCTGTCTTGTTAGCTGGACTGCATAGGATCTTCCGCCACTGCTGAATCTTGTGCCCAGGTGCAATGTCCTTGAACTGGATTCCTGTGCCTGCACCCCTGTTGGCTCGTTCGACATCTTTGATGGACATCTCCTTGTAGACGTCAAAGACAATATCTACACGATGGCTCTTAGAACCTTCATGGATGACATGGGACAAGGCTGATTCTGCCAGCTGCAAGAAGGTTTGGTCATTCCCTTTCAGCTTCTGGACCAGGCTCATCCCATCAATGATGGTCGCTGATGGCTCTGGGATCACTTCAGCTGGGGCGACATTCTTTTCCAACTCTCTTGCAAGGGCCGCTTTGTTGGTCTTGCGGAGTGACCCATCACCATTGGCCAGTGCCCACGGTAAAGGTCCCAGTGGATGGGCCAAGACTTCACCCATCTGCAGCTTTCTGGTCTCAGCAATCAGAACCATCTGGCCAAAGAGGTTTCTGTCAGCCTTTAGCACCAACTCTTTGCCACGGCCTTTGGTGTTCGTCTTCTTCCTGATGTCAGAGAAAGTGTGCAGCTTCTTCTTTTTCATCCTGTCATGGAACTGTGTAGATGGGATATCTTCTTGCAAGCGCTCTTGCTTGAAGGTTTCGTACGCTTCCTCTCCAATCTTGTAGGCTTCAAGAAGATCCTTGGTCACTTCTGGTGGTGCCATGGAGGCAGTTGACAAGCTCACCAGCTCTTCATGCTCGGGGCTGAAAGGGTTCAACCAGCTGGTCTCCATCAGCTGAACGAGGGACTGCACATCAGCTTCATCTCTTCTTATCCTTGGCAGCTGTAGGTCTGGATGATGGAAGTCAGTGTCATGCTGACCTACCATGTTCCTCAGTTGCCTCAAGTATCTACTGCGGTACTCAGATGTCAGATAGTACCTTGCCACAGCTCCACCTTTCAGGCTGAAGCCCTTGGTGCCTCCTGGTGTCTGCGTGTCTTTGTTAACCGTCTCCTCAATTGTCTGGTCCACAGGTATCCGCCCAAATGGGTTCTGACTCCCAATCTGGACAGAAAAACCTCCCTGCATGAAGTGGGCATGCACTTCAGGGTGTTCTATTGGCAGTCGAGACATTTTGGCATAGTAGTAGGTCAAGAAGCGGGCATAGTTCACCTTGTCATAGGCAAAGCACCATGGGATCATCTGCCTGATTGCTGCCAGGTGAAGCATCCAGTTGCCCTCTCTGGATGCTCGGATCAGGCACAGCATGATCTCTGCCATGTCCAAGTAGGACATCCAGAATGCAGAGAGGTTATCTGCATTTCTGAGAGACTCCAGGTAGACTTTAAACAGCTTTATTGTGTGCACACATGACTCGTTATTAAGCAGGTCTTGCAGTGCAGCCTGAGAGACACCGTCGTGGAAGCTGGCAATCTTCTTCAGGGTTTCATCAAGGTGGTGAATGTCTCTTGCATGGTGTTCCTCCAGCCATCGGAGGAATCCTTTCCAGGCAAGCCTCAATAGTGCTTCATAAACCAGCTTGTGACATCTTACTGCTCTGTTGTACTTGCGACCATCCATCACACCATTCACTGAGCCTTCTGCAATGACACCAGCTTCAACACAGAGATCCCTGAGCCCTGCATCTTGAAATCGCTTCCCTATGATGGAGAGCATATTGCAGATTGTGTGGAAGTCTCCCATCCTGACGACGATGCTGTTGAACTTGTCATGTTTCCATACTATCTCAACAGCCTTCGCATAAAGCGCCTGGTCAAAGACACAGACAATCTGGTTCAGCTGAAGGGCCTGCATGATGTGTAGGGTCCGCTCCAGCACTTCATTGACCGTGGACATGTCCTTCCAGTTACACAAACTCCAAAGAGGCTTGAAAACAAACTTACTTTACCTGGAAAACAAACTTAATCTATCTGCCCTTCAAAACTCTTTGTAACGATGTTGGAAGAGAAAAAAAAAACATATTAGCAATTTACGAAATACATTTTAATTTGCTATGATGCTCTACATTTACCACAAAAAGTCTCTGCACATGATTTTAATAAATTATCAACATCAATTAGGTTTAATTCTAATGATTTACAGCTTCATTTCGCAAATATATGTGTTATCATGTGATATCACAAGGCCGCTATTCAGTCAAATTGATGGTTTCTTAAAAAACATACAAAGCTACATATCTGAAAAGGCTATCACATCTTAATGTACTTGGTATGGACCCATAAACATTTTAGTACCATTAAGATTTGGTCACCCAAGATGGTACCGATATCTGGCCTGGCCCATGGACTAAATACTGTCACAATACCAAACAGGTATTTAAGTGGTTCTTGAATGTGTTTGGCATTCAGTCCAATAATTTTTCCTCCTATTTTTCTTCCAAATGTATAAATGGCAGCAAAGAGTTGCAGTTTTCTGTATTTCTTAACTGCCATCTAAGAGTCATCCATATTTGGGCAGCCTAGATGCAACTTTTAGGTAAATGTTGAAGCAATGGAATACAAGAAAAATTGGAGTTGTTTCTCAGAAATATAGAGATACGCATCATAGATTTATGTTCCTGATAAAATAGATCAGAAAAAGTAACTGTGCAGCTTAAGAGTCTGATTTTTTAAGGGAAAGCATTACTCCAACATTTCATACTATCTTATTATCTTATTTTAAAAATTATTTTTTATTTTATTTTTACAAACAGTCCATCTTTCATTTAAACAGTGTGTCATCTAGGTACAAAAATCTTGTGTAATAAGATTTTACTTATGATTACTACAAATTCCTACTATAACAACAATATCTACATTATTTCACATTACTATACATAATATGCCTTATTGTTATAATCATCCCCTTCTTAACTCCTTCCACTCTATATTCATATACTTAATTTCTAACTTCCATTTTATTTTCCAACCATTCATAAAATAGCTCGCATATCATATAATATTCAGTTTGTTCTTTTTCTTTAATTGCCAGTGTTCATCTGTTCATTTCTGCACATTCTAATATTTTCCTGATCACATTCTCTTCTATTGGAATTTTTCCACTTTTCTAGTTTTGACCAAATATTATTCTAGCTGCAGTTAATACATGAATAATTAAATATGTCTTTTCTTTACTATACCTTTCAGGTATCATCCCCAACAGAAATATTTCAGGTTTTAAATCTATATGTTGCTTTATCATTTTTTCCATATGTATTTTTGTCCAATATCTTTTGGCTTTTACATATGTCCATCACATATGATAAAATGTTCCGGGTGTCTGGTAGCATTTCCAACACTTAGCTGATTTATCTTTAAACATCTTTGCTGGTCTTGCCAGCACAAAATGCCATCTATAAAACATCTTATATAGGTTTTCTTTACATGCTGTTGACATTGTTAGTTTCTAGTTTCTGTCCCATAGTTTTTGCCATTTATCTAATTCTATAGCATAGCCAAAAAAAATTGCCCATGCTATTGTCTCCTTCACTTGTGCTTCTTCGAATTTGATACCAAGTAGGTAATTGTACAATTTTTTTCCAATTTTTCTTCTGTTGCTATTAGTATTTTATCCAGTTCTGTCAATTCTTTATAGAAGTCTTCTGCTTTAACATCTTTTTAATATCTAGACTGTATTTGCATATATGAGTACCCAACCATATTAATCCCTTGTTCATTTAATTCTAAAGCATTTTGTGCTCACCCTTTTCATTCAGAGTATCTTTATATCTACAAATATTTGCCATATTAATAATATTTGGATATATAAGCACTTTGTATTATGTGTTATTTAATGTCTGAATTGAAAGAGGTGTTATAGCAGTGGATATGCCAGGCCAATTGGAAATGATCAAGATGCTGATACTGATATTGAACTGTTCATCCAAAGACTCCTTTTCTTGGAATGTCTGCTTGAGAGACTTTCTACTGACATTTGAAAGAAGAATTACTTCACACTGGCACACTTTATAATGACTGTCTCAGGAATGAGCTGGCAAAAAGATGGAGGTGATGCTGTGAAATCTGATCTTCATAAGCTTGATCTTCATCACCACTTCTTAAGTGGTGTACTTTCATGCTGTAGCACATAAGACAAGTGAGATGTGGACTCTTTTTCTGATATATGGAAACATATAGCGGAATTTTTTTATGTAGAAACTTGAATGTGTGAAATCTGGGCTTTTCAATCACATATAGTCTCATCATGCAGCCAATGTAAGAAATGATTGATTCTATAAGGTTGACAAATAACCCATGATATACTTCTTGTGGTTGGATAGGCTGGTAGTAAGTCCAAGAAAAACCATGATCCTCTTCATTTTGCATCTGCTGTGGTTGCTGCTGCCAAATGTATACTGGGCTTGTAATTTTCTCAGCCTGTTTCTCTAAGAAAGGATTTAAGGCTGTCTGTTGCATCTTAAATCTGAAGGTTTGTTAGGTGTCAAATTGCTAAATTGTGTTTAACATCTTATCTTTTTAAAGAAAGCTTTGCTTTGTGCCTCTACAATTGCCTATGTAATTGTATTCAAGAAGTATAACACAATTTGAATTTCCAACAGGTGAGTTTTTCTGGTCTGTAACATGATTGCTCATAAAATACTCTGTGTGCATTGAGTTGCCAACACACTTGAAAAGCTGCAAATGACATGAAGAGGTTGTATGAACATATATTCTCTTGATTGGAATGAATTGATTCCTTTCAAAGATAAGATGGTACCTTCATGCAATCCAGTGGTTGATGAGTTTTTGCAGATGCTGGAATAATACATTTCCCCTCAACTTTATAGTTAGATAAGTATACAATGTATTTATTATGTATTTATTTTTAGTCTTCTATATTGCCTATCTTGTTGAGGCAACTGATTAAGGATACTTAATCAGGATACTGATTAAGTTACAGAGTTCTAAGAAGATTGCTGATGTACTAATTATATAGGGGTTCATAAGGGGAAGGGCACAAATGGATTTACTTATTTATCAGACATCCTGGTATTATTGATCCAGAATATAACAACAATATAATGCATGTGTGATAAATAGGCCTTGTAATGAATATCTATTATTTATATATTTATATATATATTATATGGTTATGTCTTCTTTTTCCTCTGAATAGTAAACAATAATAAAACAAAAATATAAGCATAACAGCTGGTGTTGGGGAATGCACAAAAACAAAATGCAGAAGTAACTTTTTAAAACCTGTATTAATACACAAGGATGTCTCACCTACTTAAGTCCTAGGAGAAGAGTTGGGTTTTAAGAACTCTTTTGAACAAGGTCCAAGGTGGAAGTCAAAAGAATATCTGGTGCTTTGGTGGGATATAAACTTCTGACTCCTACCATAGGACTTTTATTTATAGTAACTCCGTTTATATGATTTTTAATTCATCTTTCTATTTTATCTAAAAATATATTTGCAGCCTATATGTATGGCAAGGATGAATTATATATTTCTAAACTATATCTCATCATTGTAATTGTTGTGAATTAATAAAAGTGCTTGAATAAAGATTGTTCAAACCTTAAAGTAAAGTGCAGGGTTCTGGCCCTGCACTTCTGATTGGCCGATAATAGCGATATCGGATTGGCCGGTTAAGGAGAATATGATTGGCTATTAACGAGCCTTTCTCATTGGTTAAAAGAACTAACGTTCCTGTGTTTTCATTGGCTAAATACCCAAGAGCTTGCATATATAAAGGGGGCTGTTGTGGCCGTTTTCAGAACTGTTGCACCATGTTAAATAAAGAGTTGAAGTTCACTGTTCATCGACTCGTCTCCACTTCTTGCGCCATGCACAGAACATAACACTGGTGACGAAGGTGGGATGTGGAGACGTCAGAGCTGACTGAACACTACAGAGCGATAACTGAGCACGTGGCTGAAATGCACCAATGATGGAACCATGTCCGGCAGCATCATACCACCTGCTCCATTCGACCCGGCACAAGAAGACTGGGACTCATATATGGATCGCTTCCAGATGTTTCTGGAAACCAACAATTTGAAGGATGCCACTACCGGAAAGAAACAAGCGGTATTCCTAACTCATTGCGGACCGACCGTATTCAAGATGGCCAAGGCACTAGCGAAACCGGCAGAAGTGAAGTCAATGGACTGGGACATCCTCAAACCCCTGCTAAGGGCCCACTATGCACTGACTGTACCAACGCTCGTTAGAAGGCATGAATTTTACCAGAGAGATCAGCAGAAGGGCGAAAGTGTTGCTGATTTCATAGCTAATCTCCGGAATCTGGGAGGCCTATGCGGGTTTGTCGACCTTGAAGAAGCCCTGAGAGACAGAATAGTTCTGGGATTAGATGCACCTGGCATGCAGAGTAAGCTGATGGCGAAAGGCGACATTAGCCTTACAGATGCCATCGCTGACGCTACTGCAGCAGAAGCAACCAGGAAGTCGGCTGCCCGAATGCGCCGCACCCACGCCCCACTTCGCCAACTCGCCATTGAAGTTTCACCTCACTTAGAAGAACAGGCAACGACAGCCCACCACGAGGCTCTCGAATCGTCATCGGAAAGTGATGAAGAAGAGGTCAACCGGCTCCGGTCTGAACGAGACCAACGCCAGAGATCGCAGTACCAATGCACTGGTTGTGGGGCAAACCATCCCCGATCAGACTGCAAATTCCTCGACGCGCTCTGCCATGTGTGCGGGAAAAGAGGCCACATCGGACGGGTCTGTAGAAGCAAACAAGGACCCAGCCAGCCCCCGAGGGGGGCTAACTATCGCCAATCCACAGGAAGCTGTCCTGTAAAGCGAGAACCCTTGAACCACCAATGGAACAACCACTCCTACAGAAACAAACCCCTAAACCACTCAATGAAGCGAGAAGAGGCGCACCAAACTATTACGATTGGTCACGCCTCATCACTGGACGCCAAGAAGATCTGGATGAAGGTGGCCATTGAAAACCAGCCTTGTATGATGGAAGTCAATTCAGGATCGTCCCTCTCGATGGTTTTCTGGAAGACCCTCAAGCAACTCATCCCTACCGTCCGGCGACAAGACCTCCGATTCCAAAGAATCATACCCAAAGATTATCAGGGAAATAGAATTCCAGTCGTTGGATCCAGCCAAGTCTGTGTCTCATTTAAAAATTGTACCGCATCTCTACCCTTGACTGTAGTCGACAGGGATCGGCCTAGCTTGTTAGGCCTCCAATGGTTCGCTCCACTTGAAATTGAAGTAGCCGGCATTCACCGAACCAGCAGCAACGACTGGGAAGAGGTACAAGAATTCCAGGACGTCTTTGCAGATAAACTAGGCGAGCACAAGGGGACCCCGATATCATTTAACCTCAACCCCGAAATAGCTCCCATCTGCCTTAAGCCTCGTCGAGTTCCATTTGCCCTTAAACCAAAGATTGACAAGCAGCTTGATAAATTAATAGCCCAGGGGGTGTTAGAACCAACCGACCATTCTCCCTGGGAAACCCCGAACGTGACACCCATCAAGCCGGATGGATCGTTAAGCCACCCTGAATCACGCCCTGCAGCAAAATGCTTACCCGGTACCGGTGGTGCAACACCTTCTCCATTCCCTGGGGGGCGGAAAAGTCTTCACTAAACTAGACTTAGCCCAGGCATACCAACAACTGCCTGTAGACAAAAAAACGGCAGAGGCCCAAATGATCATTATGCACCGAGGTGTGTTTAAATGTAACCGACTCCAATTCGGAGTAAGCGTGGCCCCGGGAATCTTTCAAAGTTTGATGGAAAGACTATTACAAGGGATAAAAGGCGTTGTCCCCTATTTTGATGACGTTTTAATTGCTGCTCTGACTCAAGAAATACTAAGGGAGCGCCTGGGGTTGGTTCTTCAGAGATTTAAAGACTCGGGTCTCAAAGTTAAAAAAAACAAGTGTCAATTATGTACGGATCGAGTAGAATTTTTAGGATATTTAATAGATAAACAAGGCATTCACCCCACCGATAGCAAACTTAGGGCAATCAAAAACGCCCCAAAACCCCGCAATAAGGCTGATCTCCATGCTTTCCTAGGCCTTATCAATTTTTGTGCAAGGTCTTTCTGCCTCACAAAGCAACCGTAACCGAACCCTTACATCGTTTATTGGACAAAAAAGCACCCTGGGTTTGGGGGCACCGAGAGGAACATGCGTTTTGACAAGTAAAAAACCTATTGACTTCCGACGCTGTTTTGATGCAGTATAATGAGACTTTGCCTTTAACGGTTACATGTGATGCATCACCATTCGGAGTAGGCGCCATTTTGAGCCACGTTTTACCAAACGGAAATGAAGCCCCTGTTGCCTCTTTTTCAAAAACGCTATCAAAAGCAGAACGCAATTACAGTCAAATCGATAAGGAAGCTCTTGCTATTGTATCTGCTGTTAAACGATTTCATAAATATATTTATGGGCGAGCTTTCACTATAATAACTGACCACAAACCTTTACTGGGAATAATAACGGGAGATAAACCAACCCCTTATATATTATCTCCCAGACTGACTCGCTGGTCAGAATTCTTGGCTGCCTATAAGTATAAGTTGTAACACCGCCCGGGGAAAGCCATTCCCCACGCTGACACATTGAGCCCTGCACCACTTCCAGAAACCGTTGACGACCCTGCTCCGACCGTCACAACACTGCAGATCGAGACACTCCAAAAACCGCCGTTGACAGCTCGCGATATCGCGATTGAAACTAAACGCAATCCCATTTTAGCACGTGTCCTCAGCTGGGTAGAGCGTGGATGGCCATTGGACCAAATCCCTGACAACTATGTTCCCTTCAAAAGTCGACAGACGGAACTGTTTTCCCAGAAAGGCTGCATCATTTGGGGCGATAGAGTCGTTGTCCCAGAGCGGTTACAGCGAGTGGTACTGAGAACCTTGCACGAAGGCCACCCCGGCATCGTGCGCATGAAAGCACTCACACGAAGCTATGCGTGGTGGCCGGGCATAGACAAGCAGATCGAAGCCTGGGTAAAGACTTGTCACAAATGCCAGGAAGTCAGCAATGGCCCACCGAAAGCAACCCCAACAGAATGGGAAACACCCAGGGGACCGTGGTCCCTTATTCATCTGGACTTTGTGGGACCTACGAATGGACACACATTTTTATTAACAGTGGATGCCTACTCAAACTGGCTCGAAATCCATGAGATGAAAAATACAACAACCAAATCAGTCATCAGGAAATTGGACAGATTATTTGCAACACACAGACTACCGGACGTTCTGGTATCCGACAACGGGTCCCAGTTTACCGTGCTTTCTTTGAACTGTATCTGGTGGACTGCGGTATTCACCATGCGCTAACTTCACCGGCGCATCCTGCGGCCAATGGAAGGGCCGAGCGCATGGTACAATTCGTCAAAAGAACTCTACATAAAATGGACTATGGCGATATCGAAGACAAGATTAACCAGATACTCCTTTTGCAGCACATCACTCCACACAGCGTTACCAACAAAACTCCCGCTGAGTTATTGATGGAACGAAAACTCCGCTTCCACCTCGACCGACTACACCCATCGTATGAACCTGAAAAACGGATACAGCAGGAAATGCCGTAATTTCCAGGTAGGCGACTTGGTTTTTGCGAGAAACTTTTATGGCGACCTATTGTGGGTCGAGGCAACTGTAATCCAAGTAACCGGACCCAGATCGTACCAAGTGAAATGTCGCGATGATAGAATATGGAAGCGCCATATAGATCAGCTGCGTTCAAGGCTGCAGTCTGAGGTCTGTGATTCCGGTGATTTCCAAACTGAGGGGGGAGGAGACGCCGAGGAGGCTGAGTTTGAAATGGCGGAAAGCACAAGCGGAACAAATGACCGCTCAGACACAACATGTGAAGAAGGATCGGGGACAGGGGTAAACTTGCCTCAAAGGGATACCAAGGACATTAGTGGTAACGGAAGTTTAGATACAGAACCAGAGGCACCTTGTTCACCAGATAATGTCCTACCCCAACAAGACTCTAGACAAATACCGGGAGGACAACATAAATCAAATAGACAATCAAAACAACCTGCCTAACTCAAAGACTACGTTACTGCACCCCTTAAACGGAACCCGGGGGGGAAGGCGTGTTGTGAATTAATAAAAGTGCTTGAATAAAGATTGTTCAAACCTTAAAGCAAAGTGCAGGGTTCTGGCCCTGCACTTCTGATTGGCCAATAATAGCGATATCGGATTGGTCCATTCAGGAGAATCTGATTGGCTATTAACAAGCCTTTCTCATTGGTTAAAAGAGCTAACGTTCCTGTGTTTTCATTGGCTAAATACCCAAGAGCTTGCCTATATAAAGGGGGCTGTTGTGGCCGTTTTCAGAACTGTTGCACCATGTTAAATAAAGAGTTGAAGTTCACTGTTCATCGACTCGTCTCCACTTCTTGCGCCACGCACAGAACATAACAGTAATTCTTCTAAAAATAACAATCTGCTTAGATGAAAATTTGATTATTTTTCTGCTGCCCTTAGATTCTTCTGTGCATACCACTTTACATTATTTTTTTTGCAGAGGGTCTAAAAGCTAGAAGCATTACAATATATTTTCATTCATTCATTCATTCATAATTTTGGTTTAGGAACTGTATACTGCAACCTATATTTGATGTGCTCTTTATTTTGCCATATATTTTGCCAAGTTTATACAAATAAACTTGAATATATAATAGCATGTGGAAGAATAGTTAAAAGGTAATGCTCAGCTAATTCTGAATATTATATTTATTAAAGCAAATCATATTTGTTTTAAAATGTAGTTTCAAGCAACAGTGTCCATAAAATATATTTTTATTTGCTTCTTTTTCCACATGTATTTCCTACAAATTTTTGTAACTTTCTTTTCCCAATTTTATTTTAATAGCTTCGGTAGCTACTTCAGTAACTTCACTGGATTTAATCTTTACATTTCAAAGAAATTAATAATTGTATTTACTGATGTTGAAGCTTAAGAATCTGAACCTTTGGGGGCCATCTTGATTTTTTTAAAAGTAAGTGTTGATATATTTACAAGTCTGTGTTATTATTTGGGGTAACAGAAATAAAAACCAGATCCAACAGATAATGTTACTGAAACTGAAAATCAGTTTGGCTTGCAAAGCTTTTAAATTAAAGCAGACCTGAAATGCCAAATTTACTTAGATTCACCACTGTTACCAGTTCTTTTACATGCCTATTTGCATTTGATAGAGCTAGAACAGATTATATTTGTGTGGTCCTGGGCAAGGTACAAACAAGGTAATCTGTACATTTCATCTGGCTCCTGCTTCCCCCCGCCCATATTCCATTGGCTCTTCTTTGTGTCCATCCCTCACATTATTCTCTACTGTAGTTATAACAAAATGCAACCACATCTAACAACTTCAGTTAAGGGTGTGTATAATCACAGCAGTTGAGTTGGCAAAACTAATTGCAGCCATGATTTCTGTTACGGATTAAGCAATTGCGCTAATTAAAAGCTTAAATAGTTTTACTTCCACAGCAGGCTCGAAATCCTGCACTTCTGATTGGCCTGCCAGCAGCGGATTCTGATTGGTCGTCCCAGGCCAATCTGATTGGCTGTTAATGGGCGCTGCCGATTGGACACCGCCAGCTCGGCAAACTCAAAGCATTGGCTGTTATGACAGCAGCGAGCCCTATAAAAGGGCTGCTGCCGCCCAAGTATTTTAGCTCTGTTCTGAAGTCACTAATAAAGAGTTGAGTCACTTTCCGATGCCTCGTCTCTGTTCTTTGCGCCCACGCTCCGAATAGAACACTGGCGATGAGGATGGGATGCGGAGACTTTAAGAGCTGATCAAACACTCAACGAACCCTACAGAGCACGTGGCTAAGAGCGCACCGAAGAAGCGGCAGAATGACTAGCAGCGCTATACCACCCGCTCCATTTGACCCGGCTAACAAAGACTGGGACTCGTATAAGGACAGGTTCCAGATGTTCCTGGAGACCAACAATCTGAAAGATGCTATGCCTGGCAAGAAACGAGCTGTATTTCTGACCCATTGCGGGCCTGCCATTTTCAAGATGGCAAAAGCACTTGTGAAACCAGCAGAAGTCAAGACAATGGACTGGGACAACCTTGCCCCAATCCTCTGGGCCCATTATGCATCGGCGGTGCCAACACTCATCAGAAAACATGAATTTTACCAGAGGGACCAACGGGAAAGCGAAAACATTGAGGACTTCATTGCTGACCTCAGAAACCTAGGAGGACTCTGTGGCTTCACAAATCTCGAGGAAGCCATGAGAGATTGAATTGTTCTAGGCCTAAGAGACCCTACGACCCAGAGCAAGATTATGGTGAAGGGAGACATCGCCCTCGCAGATGTCATCGCCGATGCTACTGCAGCAAAAGCAACCAGGAAGTCAGCCGCTTGAATGCACCGAGCGAATGCACTGCACCGCCAACTCGCCAGCAACGCTACGCCGTTTTCCGAGAGGCACGCGACAACTACCCACCATGAAGACCTCAAATCCTCATCAGAAAGCGAGGAAGAAGAGGTCAACAGACTCAGGTCAGAACGTGACCAGCGGGACCAAAAGAATCAAAAATCCCTGTACCAATGCTCCGGATGCGGGGGCAGTCACCCGCAATCCAACTGCAAATTCCTAGACGCACTCTGCCATTCCTGTGGGAAGAGGGGCCACATCGCTAAGGTCTGCAGAAGCAAGCGAGGACCCAGCCCAACCAAGAGAGAAAACAATTTCCGACAGACAACAGGCACCCCGCCAGTTAATCGGGACCGCCAAAACAACCAATGGAACTTTCAATACAGAAACTGAGCAGCCACCACTTCATCCCGATGAGAAGAGGCACACCAGACCATCACCATAGGCCACGCTTCATCCCTTGATGCAAGGATAATCTGAGTGAGGGTCGCCATCGAGAAGCGACCATGCGTTATGGAGGTCAACTCTGGATCGTCCCTATCGATGGTATCCTGGAAAACCTTCAAGCAGCTGACATCCGTCGCCAGGACCTCAGCACTCAAAACGTCATATTGAAAGACTACCAAGGAAATAGAATTCCGGTCATCGGTTCCAGCAATGTCTGAGTCACCTTCAAGGACCACACTGCAACCTTACCGTTGACCATTGTCAATCGAGATCGGCCCAGCCTTCTGGGTCTACAGTGGTTTGTGCCATTAGAAATCAAACTAGCTGGCATCAACCAGACTGGCAGTGGTGACTGGGAAGCAGCCCTCGTCCAAGAATTCCAGGACGTGTTCAGCGAGAAGCTAGGCAAGTACAAAGGGTCCCCTATATCGTTTATATCAGCCCCGAAGTTGCGCCCATTCGCCTTAAGCCTCGAGTGCCCTTTGCACTCAAGCCAAAGATTGATGAACAATTGGACAAATTAATAGCACAAGGTGTGTTGGAACCGATTGACCATGCTCGATGGGAGACCCCAATCGTGTCCCACATAAAACCAGACAGATCGGTGAAAATTTGTGGGGATTACTGGGCCACCCTAAATCATGCGCTCCAGCAGAGCGCTTACCCCGTACCTGTGGTCCAACATCTTCTTCACTCCCTTGGAGGTGGGAAAATATTTGAAAAATTGGACTTAGCTCAGGTGTACCAGCAGTTGCCCGTAGACGCACAGATTGCAGAGGCCCAGACTATAGTCACGCATAGAGGGGCTTTCAAGTGTAACAGACTCCAGTTCGGAGTAAGTGTAGCCCCCGGCATTTTCCAGAGCTTAATGGAAAGATTGCTACAAGGCATAAAAGGGGTTGTGCCCTACTTCGATGATGTACTGATAGCTGCCCTGACTAGATGCATTTTAGAAAAACGACTCCGAATGGTTCTACAGAAATTCAAAGATGCTGACCTAAAGGTCAAGAAGGACAAGTGCCAACTCTGTAGAGAAAAGGTTGTATTCCTGAGCTATCTACTTGACAAACAGGGAATTCATCCTACTGAAAAAAAACTGACTGCCATAAAAAATGCCCCAAGACCTAGGAATAAAACAGACTTTCAAGCTTTCCGAGGACTCATTAACTTTTATAACATCTTCTTGCCCCAGAAAGCAACTGTGGCCGAACCCCTGCATAGGCTCCTTGACAAGAAGGCTTCCTGGGTCTGGGGACAACGCGAAGAATGAGCTTTTCAGAAAGTCAAAGACCTTTTAACCTCAGATGCTGTATTGATACAATATAACAAGACCTTACCTTTAACCCTTATCTGCGATTCCTCACCATTTGGGGTAGGAGCCATCCTGAGCCACATCCTACCAAACGGTACTGAGGCACCTATTGCATTTTTTTCCAAAGACTTTAGCTAAAGCTGAGAGGAACTATAGCCAACTTGATAAAGAGGCTCTCGCTATCGTAGCTGCTGTCAAACGCTGCTATCGTAGCTGCTGTCACAAACCATTACTTGGCATTTTAGCAGGGGACAAACCAACACCCCACATCTTATCGTCAAGAATGACGTGTTGGTCGGAATTTCTAGCCACATACGATTACCAATTGCTACACTGCCCAGGGAAAGCCATTCCCCACGCTGACGCTTTGAGCCGCTCATCACTACTCGAAGTCATAGACGATCCGGCTCCAACACTAACAATGCTACAAATCGAAACCCTTCCTCTCTCCACCACTGACTGCATGAGACACTGCCACAGAAACAAGGAAAGATCCTTGTTTAGCACGAAATCTCAGCTGGGTGGAAAGAGGTTGGACTGACAACGAACTCAGTGACATCTTCAAACCCTTCAAAAACTGACAGACAGAGCTTTTCTCCCCAAAAGGATGCATATTGTGGGGAGACAGAGTTGTCATTCTGGAGCGGCTACAACAGAAAGTCCTGAAACTGTTGCACGATGGACATCCTGGCATCGTGCGAATGAAGGCACTAGCCAGGAGCTACGCGTGGTGGCCAGGTATAGATAAACAAATAGAAACTTGGGTGGCCACTTGCAACTAGTGTCAAGAAACTCGCGCAGATCCACCAAAAGCCCCACCAACGGAATGGGAGATATCCCGGGGTCCCTGGTCCCGCATCCACCTCGATTTTGCGGGACCCACCAAAGGACATACCTTTCTCATAACCGTGGACGCCTATTCAAATTGGCTAGAGGTCCAAAAAATGAAGAGCACTACCACAGAAGCAGTCGTTAAAAAATTAAATAAACTATTTGCTACACATGGACTACCGGATGTCCTGGTTTCAGATAATGGTCCCCAATTCACTGCTCTCGCATTTGAACAGTACCTAGCGGATCAGGGGATACGCCATGCCTTGACCTCACCTGCCCACCCTGTGGCCAATGGTAGGGCTGAGAAAATGGTCCAATTCGTGAAGAAAACTTTACAAAAAATGGAACAAGGGGACATCGATCATAAAGTAACCAGGATGCTCCTCCTCCAACATATTACACCACACAGTACTACAAACAAAACTCCAGCCGAACTCCTGATGGGACGGAAACTTTGATCACACCTTGACCGCATACACCCTGCCTACACACCAGAGCAACCCCTAGGGTCCAGCAGCAAGTATCGCACGTTCAAGGTAGGCGACCCAGTTTTCGCAAATAATTTCTCAGGTGACCCATTGTGGGTCCCCGCTACCATAATTCAACTTACGGGGCCTTGTTCCTACCATTTACAAACTGCTGAGGGGAAAATGTGGAAGCGCCACATTGACCAACTTCGTTCCAGACTGGCACCTAACCCTGTCTCTAGCCCTGAACCTCAAACCTGGGGTGGAAGGGAAAGCAAGGGGGCCGAATATGAGCCAAAATACAATGCAGTACATGAAACCCAAAAATCAACACAACCAACCTCAGGATATTCACCTTCCAAGGAAGAACTGGACCAGATGATAGCTTCGCCACAAATCAGCACCGCGACAGCAGCAAACCCAAGAAACTCAGGAGGCAGCCTTGACGGAAGCAGGGATGACAGCCCCACGTTGCCCAGCGAAGTGGTTGACCCAGCCGTGCCGTTCAGCCCAGCAAATAGCCCATCGGAAACAGAGCCAAGGCAAGAACTGTTGGGGCAACGCAGATCGGGCAGACAGGTGAAACGACCTGCATACTTGCAAGAGTACATCACCCCACCCCTCAGACGAAACCTAGGGGGGGAGGGGTGTTACGGACTAAGCAATTGCGCTAATTAAAAGCTTAAATAGTTTTACTTCCACAGCAGGCTCGAAATCCTGCACTTCTGATTGGCCCGCCAGCAGCAGATCCTGATTGGTCGTCCCAGGCCGATCTGATTAGCTGTTAACAGGCGCTGCCGATTGGACGCCGCCAGCAAGGCAAACTCAAAGCATTGGCTGTTATGACAGCAGCGACGAACGGAACAATTTCAGTCCCTATTTTTAATTTGCTCAGAAACCCAGTATGCATATAGTAGCAGCTGCAAGATTGAAATTTTTGTAGGGAACATACAAAAGCAAGTATACTTAGTAGTTTCTTTTAAAAATATGGCATTAAGCTGTCTCCAGCTAGGTGAGCATGGCATTTGATTCAATCTCTTAAAAAGATGTCTGAAAAAGCATTTAAAAGCTAACCAAGAAGGCAAAATACAGAGATAACAGATCTTGTTATCAATCTGAGATCAGGATTCTATTGTTTCATTGGTAGGCTTAACATATATGGCTGGCAAACTCGGAACTAAGTGTAGCAGAAGAGATGGGGGATTCACCTAGTGAACGGAGAAAGAGAAGGAGAAGGAGACAAATAAGGAGTTGTTAGTGCCAGACCTTAATAAGTGAGGCGCTTTAATTGAGAGGAATGCCGATACTGTAGGAAAGGGAAAAAAGCCCGGATGGCCAAGGCGGTCGTGGCTTCCCCGCAGGACACCTGGGGCCTAAGCAGACATACTCTTGGATTCCCGCCCTTCCGTTGTCTCCCCCTCCCTCCTTTTTGGCTTTTTAAACGAAAGCGCTGAGGATATTAAGCGGACAGCCCAGGATCGAGAACCATCAAAATATCAAGGGAAGAAATCCACTGTTGCTTCCCCCTCTCCACGTGGAGACGCGCGCAAAAAAGTTGAGCGAGCTGAGTAAAGCGCGCCTTGCATTTTCTCCCCGTTCTCCTTCGCAAAATCACGGAGGAGATGATGGTAATGATGGTGGTGAGGGCGTTGAAGTAGTACTGTCCGGCAACATCTGTAAAAGTTGGGTGGGAGGAGAAAGAAGCGTCGGTCCGGTAAGCAACGGAACCGACTACTTTTCAACCACGTGAGTAGCGCGCTGAATGTTTTCTGTGGGATAGAGGGGGAATTAGGGAGTAAAAGGATAAAATAGTTTCTCAGGATCCAGCCACGACAAAAAATATTTTTATTCTGGGCAAGATAGGGTCGTAAAAAAGGAGTTTGACTTGGGAAAAAGCTGCTAAGATTTCCTCTCCGCCCCCTTGCTCCCCCGGTTTGCTGTTGAGTCGAATCAAAGAAATGTCACTCAGAGCTGGTGAGTCAGAAGAGATCGGGTTACAGGATCCCTGGAACTGATGTAAATTCTTGAGAAAAGAGGAATCAGCGTACACAGACACAACAAGAGGGTGAGCGAGTGCATGCTCTGTGTAAGAAAAGCAGAAATATAAAACAAGATTACCCCCCCCCCGCCACCCTTCCCTCTTTTGCTCCCCTCTTCTTTTCGTTCTCTCTCCAAAACAGAAGCAAAATGCCCTCTTTCATCCCTAGGGATCAGTGCTGTTAAGAGTTAGGCACGGCGGAGGAAGCGCTCACATTGCGTCAAGCAAGAGACGTGCGGCAGTGAGGGCCCTGATCTTTTCCTATGGGAAGTTTGGGTCGCCTCTTGACCTCAGGAGAAGCACTGACGGCAGCAGCAGCAGGTACGTCTCCGTCTCTGTCTCTCTCTCTGTGGGGGTTAAAAGTTCTTTGTTTAACTTGAACGGACCTTCAGAAAAGAAACCAGAATAGATTTTGTTTTTTACAGAAGAGGAGGAGGGAGAGCCGCCTTTCTCATTCCATACTTGATCTCTTCATTTGTTTTTATTTCAGTCTAGAGGATGGGACGCCAGGAGGTTGAGAAATTAAGGATTTCAAGTGACTCAAAGATGGTTGGGAAGGGGCAGTCTAAGATTGCAATTCAATGCACACTGAATTGGGAGTGGTCCCGTGCCATAAAACTTAGTTGAAGTTTTGTCCTGTATGAGTAACTTTGCACAAACAGGGACAAAATCGTGCTGTAGAAGGCAAAACCCTGGCATATTTACCTTCTTCTGTTTTGACTTGCCAAATCTGTTTCATTCCAGTGTGAAGCATTTGGAGGCTTAACTTCCCACAGTTCTGTTGAATTGCACATTTTGTAGGCTTGCCACAGCTGTTTGGCCTTTTCTAAGTGGGGGAGAGTAGGAGAAGGGAAATAGCATTTATTTTCTTGCCATCAGTTCTGCAGTGGCTGGAAGTTTGCCACATATGGAAGGTTGAAAGCAAGTGATCGGATGTGGTATTATACACAACCTCCAGCTATTATTTCTAGTGCTAGGAAGGATGCCCTTTCAATTTGCCCCATTTCTGACTTGGATTACTTATTTAAAAAGGTTTAAGAAAGGAAAGTGGTCCAAGGAAATAGGAAATAGGAAAGTTCTACTTTCAATTTTATCATTTCTGAGATAGAACAAGGAAGCTTCCTTTCTTCAACTTAGAGATTGGCGAGTTAAGATTTTGTAGGCAGGAATCCACTTTAATCAGCTGCTACAATTTCCATTGTATATTCAAATGCAGATAGAAAGCATGGATTGCAGCACTTTCTTTCTCTGAATTTTTTGTTCTGTCTTTCAAACTTTTTTCTATCAGTAAGGGAAGCTGCAGACCAGACAGCCAAATGAATTGTACTCTAAAGATTTGAATGAAAAAGAGGCAGAGTAAATATTTATAAGCAAAATAATGAGGATTACATAGGTATCAAAAGAATCCAAAAAGTCCAGGGAGATGAACTCTTATGCTTCTCACCATTCAACTTCGGGTTGTTCATAAAAGAAATTGTAGGGTATTGTCTTGCAAGCACCACGTGGGGAAAAAAGGTAACTAACTCTGCTTTTTGAATTCTCTTGTGTTGATCCCATACTTTGAGTCTGGTATTTGTGGTCTTCAGTTACTTTATTTCTATAGATATTTATGTAAAACCTTTTCTTGCTGCTCAGTGCCAGCTGTTCCACATTTTCCAGCTGCCACTTTGGTTTGGAATGATGGGCTGTTTGCTTCTTAACCTAACAATCCTTTTAAAACCTAAAATATAGGTGACAGTCATTTGGAGAAGCTAATGTTAAACAATTCATTGTTAAACTAGTTAAGTATATACGATGAGTTGTCTTTTTCTTATTGGCATTAAAGTTTTATTTTTTTTAAAGACTTGTCAGTTTTGATGCTAGAGATTGCAATTTTAATTTCATTTGAATGGGTCACAGAAAAACTCAGCATATTCCAAATCTTTTGAAATATATGGTTCATTAAATTGCCATTTGGTTTTAAGAGGAATGATTTTAGTGCCTCTTTTTGTGTTCATGCTAAAGTACTAACGACCCATTTGGATACTCAGAACACAAAGGAATAATTATATTATTCCTTATATAATATAATATTTTTTAGAGAAGATTAAATTAAAAAAGAAAGAATTGTATCCCTGAGCCTGAAATCAGCTAAGTAGCCTTTGCAGTTTGGAGTATTTTTTGTGGTTATAGTTTTAAATTTAGAAAGGTGCCTTGATGATTGATATTTATAATTGTTTCCTTTAGGCTGTTTATTAAAAATTAATTGAATTTTATATTAATTGCAAATCCTAAACATTATTTTGGAGAAGAAAAAATTACGATGTTAAAAAATAAATAATTTAATTATTTTATGAAATATTGCTTTAATGCTTGGTAGAGTCACAGCTCCCTGTAAAAATTAATCACAGATAGCTCCAACAGTGCAAAATGTATAAACTGTTTCAAAAATATATTTATAAAATACTATTTGCAACACACTGATAACTATTAAATACATTATTTTTCAGCCTAATTTAATTTTTTTTAGGTAGGATTGACTTGATTGTAGAAGTTTTTATTTTTTTTAAAAAAAGTTCTATTCTTGTATGATATTTATTTACTCAGTAGAAGAAAATCCTATTGAGATGAATGGAAATTATTACCAGCCAAGAAAAAATATAGAGAGAATTAAGTTCTTAAGAAATGCTTACCAAAGGAAAAATATCAAATCATTGGGTTAAAATTTATTGTAAAGTTTTTAAATTTATGACTATAATCAGATTATGGGTTTCCAGAGTATATGATTTTGAACAGAAAAACCTATCAAATTAAAAGAACTATTTCAAATGGTGTAATTTGTTGTATATTAGTGAACATAACTAAAGTCTGCACATATATATATTAAACTTATTGAAAATGGTTTATAGTATTTTTAGGCATTTTCTGCTATTTTCTTAAGAATGTTAATTGTCAGTCAAACTTGCTTGTAAAGAAACAGAATTTTGCTTGTGCAAGTTACTCATTCTCGGCTTTTGTTGCAAATAGAACAATCAAAGCATTTGCTTCAAATGCTGAAAAGTTAACATTTTGTTGAGAAGGATTTGACTTCTTTTATTGATAAAGTAGATTATACTTTCTTTTACTTATTTACAGATACTATTTTTAGAATATTCTTATAAAAAAATCTCCCTGATTTGCTGTTACTGCTAATTATTTGCACCCATTGCACCCTGCAGGGTGTTTATTTTAGGGAGAAAACATTTTTGAAAATGGTTTCTTCTTTGAACAAAGCATCTCTAGAAATAATAAGTTCTGGAGAGGAGTGGACCAAAGAGTTATGAAGGAAATAGTTGAATAGCTATTGTGGCATGTATTCCGTAGTAAGGAGGCAGTAATGTACTAAGAAGTGGTAGACTGGAAGCAAGAGTAAATCAATGAGTCATGAAATCCTTAGGAAGACCTTAGTAATGGAATGCTAATGATTTTAGACTATAGTAGATTATCTCAAAAGTCAGTTTCCTCTACTATATGCAATTGTAGTAAATCCCCTGAGTTGTAGCAATACTTTGATGAAGGCTTTACTATTACCAGCCCACATATTGTGCAGTTTATTTGATTTGTTTTGAAGATAGCAATACATACTTAGCCTGATTGGTTTGCAGTGAGGAATTAAGATGTTACAATAACTGTGTCTGTTTTTACCACTGTTGCAAATAACTTCAAACATCTGTTCAATCAAAATATTTCTAAATGTATACTCCCATTATTCCTTCATTACATGTTCTGTTTATATTTGTAATACTGGAATTTATTAAAAGCAAAATAGAGAAGGGTGGAGTAAACAAACAAACAAAAAATGGGACACTGCAAAACTTTTTAAAAAGTTCTGTCTGTGTTTTCCTCATCTTTCCTTTTATTGATAGGTCTGTGCAATAGAGCTGTAGACTGGCAAAGACTTTAAATGAAATTTTACACTTTGATGATTTTTCCCCAACTTTGATATATTGACAGCAAAAGGAGCTGCAAAGCTTTTATATAACTTGAGCAGTAACACCAAGCAGCAGTCAAATGTCTCTCAACATTTGTGTTTAACTGCAGAAGAAAAACATGTCCATGGGCAGTTGAGGTTCTTATCAACTCCCTAATCCCAGATCCCAGCAAACCTTGAGGGCATGCCTCAGATCTTGCTGAAATCATTGTAGACTCTCCCACAGTTTGCAGATTAAATATGCTATGTGTTCCTGGCTCCAACAGCAGTTTTATGAGCTTACTAAGCTTCCTCTTTTAAGATCTCTTTTTTTCTGCTGGAGTTTTAAGGAGCTGCTACAAGGCAATGTTGTCTGGACTGAGTGGCTCTTTTTTATTTAGAGACAGATGGGATATATATATGTAAAAATAGACAGAGTTGTTATTTTTAAACTAGAAGAGTATTTACACTGATAGATCAGCTGCAACAAAAAGGTTTTTTGTTAAAGGAAGCTTTGATAGGATGGAGTCATAGAGCATTGTGAAATTTTACATAGAGCTAGATTAGATAATGTTGATTGAAAATGAAACTTCTGTTCAAATTTCAGCAGATAAACAAAAACTCAATATATTATTCTTCAATGATTCTGAAAACCATGTTGTTTTTACCACCTTGCCAAAATGACCTTGCCATTACTACAAGCCAAATAAAATAATTTTTCAAACAATTAAAAATCAATATTTTTGCAACTTATAAGTAAGAAAAACAATTTTCTCAGTCTTTTTATTTTTAATGCTTGCTTTTTAATAGCTGGTAAACAGTTTAATTCCTAAAGTTAACTCTTTATATTTATGTATGTAACGTAAGAATGGTTTGTTAAAAGAAGGAAAATACTTATAACATTGTTCAGCAACATGTGTCAAGTTATTCCACAGAGAAGTTGAGCCAATTTTATGCTTAAAGGGTATGGACTAAATTAAATAGTCAAAGCCCATTTGTCAAAATACTGCAGGGTTTCTCTTAGTTTTTAGCTCCCAAATTCATTGTCTTCTTGGACCAGTCATTAGTCAGCATGTATTCATGATGCCTTCAGGCACTGCTACCCAATATTGTATTTTCATACCATTGTAGCTCTCAAAGTGTACTTTACTGACTTGTACAGTTACTGCACTACTTCTCTGATTAGGTTTTGAGGTAAGCTCTCTCTGCTTTTTTTCAAAGTCTGCTTTTTTAGAGTTTTGGGAAAAACAAGGGGTTGAATTATTTTTCCTACCAGAAATACATTTAAATTTCAGTATAATAGGGCTGATGCTATAAAGCATTATGTCACCAAAATTTAAAAACAAAATCATGAAAATGTTCTCTTGCCAGAGTGAAAATGTGTCTATTTATTGCTTATTTGGTGGGAGAATAAATAAAAGCAGAATAGAAACCAAACTCTTGCTAGCACTTGTAGTTTATTTGTTGTATTACTGAAATGAGAGCGATACAAGAGCATGGGTAGACTTACTATATACTATTTCATCTTTTCAGCCCCCAATTCTGGGGAACTATATCTGTCTCCATTAATAGTTATATAGTTATAAAAGTTATATTATGCTACAGGCATGGTGAGAAATGCTGACTGTTCCCTTCTATGGTTTAATCATACCCTTTTTAGTAGCCATAATTATAAAAACTCTGTGTTACAGCCAGGACATACTGTTGATCATAAAGGAATTTCTGCATTTTTGTTTCATAAAGGCAAATTGAGATTTTGCAGGTAAGGATTTAGATGGCAAAAAGTTTCTGAAATAATTATAATGCTATAAATTTTATAAATTAAAAAGATACTTTATCAGAAATGGGAATATTCCCCCCCCCCCCATTTTGGTTGGAAACACAGGAGTTCATTGGCAATTGTTTTGCACATTCCTTTAGTTCAGTGTAATTTAAAAATAATTGGAATAGTAGGAGGATTTGGAAGAGGGCAAAATGTTGTCTTATTCTCATTATGCATGAAATTGATAAGACTCTGATCTTCTTACTCAATATTCACTAGGAATTTTATGGGACATGACATTTCTTTACACTTTTAAATTATAGCCATATTTCCTAATCATAAGCAGACGTGCAGGCTACTAAGTCCCTTCTTATTTCAATAAAATAGTAATTTTGAAATTATTCTTTTAAAGGCTTTCTATTCAAGATTTTCTGTGCTTAAAAACCTTGATTTCAACCCCCCCTCAATTTTACTGACCATGAGGACAAAATGTTTGTTTATTGAAAGGTATATCTATGTTTAACAAAAAGAGTGATTAAAGCTGAGGAAAAAAGGAAATACTGAGAGATGTGATATTTAATACCTAGATTTATTTAGTCAGTGGTAGTCAATATTAAACCTAAATCAGTTTTAGATGAATGGAAGACGAAATACCTGGAATATGTTGATGATCATTCTTTTAAAAAACCCTTCCTTTTTTATCTTATCTGAAATGCTATGATTAATGAAGGCTTTAAAACAAATTAATAAGAACCTGCTTTAAAAAAATGTTTTCACTAAAATTTCCAAAAAATTACATTTTTTTCTTTTTATGATCGTATAATCCCTATTTGAAGTAGAATCAGGGTAGAACACTTCTTTACCACTTTGACACATTACCTTTGAATATTGTTAAGTGTAGCAACATTTTTCTTTGGAAAAAACAAAAACATAATGCCTATGGTGGTCTGATTTCATGGTAAACCTAAATGTTCATTTATTCATGCTAACATGTAAAAGGTCTATAAGCCTAAAACATCTGTCAGTATCTTCAAGTCTTATTTAGTGTAGAGTTTTGGTTCTTGAAATACTAGGGCAGTGCTCATACTAAATGTTCAGTTCTAAAAATATAAAAAGAGAGTACATCTGTGAATAAATACAGCAGTATTTAGTACAGTGTGCTATAAAAAACCAGATGAGAATTAAGCAGTTTTTTTTTTTACAGGAAAAGTCTTTTAACTTATTTACTGTTATTTTCATAACAGTTATTTGAACATTAGTTCAAATTGTAATTTAAAAAAAATGTGAGGTAGGAGGGCTAATCTTTTTATTATTTATTGATAAAGAATGATAAATTTATTTGCTTATCAATCTTAAATCTTGGATTGATGATTGCATATATAGCAAGTTTAGAAAAGGAGCACAATCTGTTTAGTTCAGCCAGTTATGAATTGGCAGGCTCAACCATGGTCAAACCTTTATTGAAATCTTTTCTTTCCTTCCTTCCTTCTTTCTTTCCTTCTTTCTTTCTTTCCTTCTTCCCTCCCCTTTTTTCCCTTTCCAATTCCTGTATATGTAATATGTTATATTTTTTACAGATTGTATAAAAACATCAACAAATTACAAATTGATAGGAGAGATATAAACTATTTCAGAAGCGATGTATTCTGTATTAAGCAGTTGATGGAGCAGCATTTTCTGCAAGATCTAAATAGCTTCAGTTCCCCCTGTTTTCTGAAAGACATTGGATCAGGTGGTGCCATGAGCTCAGGTCAATTATTTTGGTTGTTCAGATTGACTATATCATGGTTTTAATATACTGTATTTAATTTATTGACTTTTATGTGGGATATGCTCTACCCTGAGTCACATTGGCAGTTAAGTCACCATGTGAATTGAATTGAAATAGATAGACAGATCAATAGAATACTATAGTAATTTCTTCAACACATTGGTTTATTGAATGCCTTTGGCTATTTAAGAAATAGAATGAGAATAGATGGTAGGCTTTTTAGCAAACCTAGCACTGTCTCATACACTGACCTTTTATATGAGGGCTGCTTTTTTGTATTATGATCTGATAGTTATTGATGGTTCTGCTTTTAAAAATTTGTTCATTTCCTGAAATATACTAAAATATGTTTTATGAAGAAGTATTTATTTCTTCATACCATCATTTTCATTTTCATGCATGTCCCTGAATTCTAATATAAGTAGACTGCAATCAGTCGAAGTTCAAGTGGCATGATACTTGATTTAGTGTGAATTATAAATTGATGACATATCATGTTTAATATAACCCTAGATTCAGTTAATGTGAGGTTAGCTCACAGTCTGTTTAGTCTAGTGCAGTTGTCGTTGGGATTTTAGACACTAATCATAGTGGGAAAAATGGAAAGTTCTGTTTAAGAAAAGCTTAAAAAAGGAGGCTCATTTTGAAGTACTTCAGCAGAATACAGGATGTAGCAAGTAAACTTGGATATGGGATTATTCTCCAGCTTGTCCTTTGTTCACTTATTCATTCATTTTAGTTACATATAAAATTTACCTATCTAGAAAATAAGTAGGAATGATATTTATAATTTTTTTCTTTTATTTGGCTTTCTAGAACTACTCTGTTACATTGTTAAAATACAATTGAATTGTAAATAATTTCTTTTAATGCTTTACTGTTTATTTCGCTAATAACCATATACAATTTATATTTAAAAGGTTTAGTTGCCTATTTTCATCAAGCTGTATTCAATTGCATATAGAATAACTCAAATCATTTTGTGAGCTTTATTATCAGGACTATATGTCTATATAGTATTGTGAATGAATGAAAAAAGTTCTCACTGCTATACTATTTTTTGCTGACAACTTTTTAATACTTTTTTAATCATATATTTAAGCCTTTCTCCATATAATTCCTTTTGTTTGTATTTATCATTGAATATCACATAATGTAAATCAGATCTGTATTTGATTGAGTGAAAGATCCAGGAATTTAACATTAATTCTAATTAACGTGATCTTCAGAATCTGAGGAATCTCAAAGATTATTTTCTTATAGAATTAGTTTGTGAAATGTACTAAAAGCTTTACTTTTCTAAAATTATAAACAATTTCTTTTAATGTTTACTGAATGAATAATCAAAATGTATTTAAAAAACATTAATGAAAAGGGGTCACTATATTTTTTTAATGAAAACAAAATTATGTTCCTAATATCTGAGCAGTAAGAATAGAGTAGAGACTCTCTTATGTTCTGAAGACTTTTAGGACCTGATAAAAATTAGAAGTGATGCATATGTATGTATTAGAATGCCTTATGTTTGGATGGTATAGATTCCCAACTATGGATCACTGCTATAGATCAGGGGTCACCAACCTTTTGGATCTCAGGGACCACCAAACTCATACTTTTAAATACCAAGGACCACTAATATGAATTTTTTAAAAAAGCTAATATATTTAATATAATTTTTATGTTAAATATAAATTTTATATATATATATATATGTATGCATGTATATATATATATATGTATGTATGTATGTCATTCAGCTTTGTTCGGGTATTTTCCCACATCATTGTAGTTGTGCTTTTAAAGTTGTAGCAATGTTTCGACAGAATCTCATCTGCCATCATCAGGCTTCTGTATGGCAGATGAGATTCTGCTGATGATGGCAGATGGGATTCTGTCGAAACATTGCTACAACTTTAAAAGCACAACTACAATGACGTGGGAAAATACCCGAACAAAGCTGAATGCCATACATGAAAGTACCCGTGAAAACTTAAGAAAACATATATATATATATATATATATATATATATATATATATATATATATATATACACGCACACACACATACACACACACATAGATACATAATACACACAGACAAACACACACACACACACACTTATTTAATTATAACAAAAATGTAAATGCTTAATGATAACAAAATAAAACGTTCTCCTGAGAGCTGTTCGGATCATCCAGAGAGTGGGAGGTGCTTCAGTCTGTGTTGTTAAAGGCTGAGCTTAATTACTGAGGAACGTTTCGCCCTCCATCATGTGGCTCCCTTGTGTTCCCCAGTTTACGCTCAGCCTTTGTGAGTTTAGGCTGTGTATTTCACCACTCCTTGGCCGATTCAAGAACTCTTTATTCCTCAGGTTTGATGATCATTGTCTCTGTTTCTCCTTAGCCTCTAAGCGCATTGGGATAGTGATAAAGCAGGGGAGTGCGTTTTTTTTGCCCCCGGGGGGGCTGTAGAGTGGGTGGCTTTCGCGCTTTGGCACCAATCCCCTCCCAATTCGATCCTCTTTCCTGCCGCCTTTCTATGCCGCACTCATAGCGGCTTTATTCGATTGCACTTAGATAGCGCAGCTGGTGTTCCCCCCCACCGTAAACACTGATTGCCCCAGGAAGAGGCAAAAATTACCTGGCTGCCTCTCTCGGCCCCTAGATGTGCCAGAGAGGCTGATATATTGCTCTGAGCAGCCCGTGATTAAGGGATCGTGGGCGGCCCCCATTTTGGGCACCACTGCATGTTGGGCGCCACTCTTAGAGGTCTCATTGAGCTGCGAAGGGACTAGCTCTAGTTATAGGCCTTCCAGCCTGTGAGAGCTATTAGGTATTCAGTGGAATTGGCAAACTTGTTGGCTTTCCACAGCACGCTCAGGGCAGGAAATAACAGCCTATCCCTCCCAGTTGTTGCCTGGGAGCTCCAGCTGCCAGAGGCCTCATTCCAGCCTCAGGCGTTTCATTTGGCAAATTGGTGATATTAACAGTAATTTCTGGGGTCACTCCTTCCTGGGAGCTCCAACCAGACCTTGGATTAAATATTTGTAAAAAAAATAAAAATAAAATAAAATAATAATAATAATATTTATCAATAAATAGATAACTATCTATATCTATATCTATATCTATCTCTCTCTCTCTCTATATTTGCATATATATATATATATATATATATATATATATATATATATATATATATATATATATATATATTCATCTTATCAATATTTGTCAATTTCACATTGCCAACACTGGTTGGATTATATATCTTGATTGTACGCTTACGTATAGAGATATTAATAATTATATTATAGATTATATACATCTAAAATTTGAAAAGGGGGTGCGGGCCAGCTGAAAGGACACCCGGCCTTTGTTGTAGGTCAAACCCTTGGTGAGCCAACTGCCTTTACATTTGTATCACAGTCCTTTCCTCTACAATGGCAGATGACAATTCCAGCAAAGGCCTTTCTTTGAAGGCCAAATCTAAATCCTACCACCTGCGCAGACAGGCTAAGGAAGCCTCTAAGGAAACTTCCAAAGCTTCTCAGAGAGACGCCCTAAGACGTCATAGGGCACTGGAGAAAGAATTTGACAGGCGATCTAGAGAGACACAACCGGTATTTCCAGCCCCCCCACCCTCCGCTCCTTCTACCTCCAGACACCTCCCCCTCCAGATTGCTCTTTCCTCTCCAGGCGCAATCCATCCCAGGGACACCAGGTCCCCGGACCAATGACCAGGCTGACGCCGGAAGCAACATTTACGCCCACGGCCGCTGGTCTGCGCCATGAGGAGGCTGCCACAGTTGAGATCCCTGCGCATATGCAGGCATGGATGGAACGGGCTATTCGCCAGGGGATAGCAGAGGGCCTGCAACAGATGTCCAGGTCTGGTCCTCCCTCGATGGCGCCCGAACATGACTCGCCATCAGTCAGGTCCTCGCCTAGATCGGACCCCACTCATGGTCAGGTACCTTTACAGGGGGGCAGTCCTCTCCCAGAAAAGGATCTGGAGGAGGCCATGGAGGACCTAGATCAGTTCGGGGAGGAGGAGGAATTGGAATGGGGATCTACGCACCAAGGGGAGCCCCTATCGGAGATAGACCCTATGGAGGGGGATATGCCGAGGACGAGGGCCTCACCCTGCATCAACCCACCTTTGTGGGTCTGTTCAAGCCACACATGTTTAAATCGCTTCTATTTAAGGCCAGGAACATTTCTGGCCTGTCTGTGCAGTCCTCCTCGGCTCTCCCTTTCCCAGCAGAAGGACAAGAGGACGCTATTTTTAGGCAGCCCGTGGTGGAGGCAGAGGTAATCCCGGCCCCGCCCATATTTCATGACCTAGTCTCAAACCAGTTAGACTCTACAAGGGCCCCCCCTGCCCCATCCAGCCAGGACAAGAGGTTCTTTAACCTCAAACCGAGCTTCTGCAACCTGCTAGATGAGCCCATCGTTGGTTTGGCATCCTCGTCCTCCCCCAGTGATCCCCTGGAGGCCCTGAAACCCGAGGACAGGAGGTCCGAGCTTGCTTTACGTAGGGGTCATCAAGCGGATACCTGGGCCATTAGATCGGCCATGGCCGCTTCCTTCTTCACCAGGTCTTCTATCCGGTGGCTCCGTCAACTGAAGCAGCATGTCCCCCTCCAACACAAGGGCTCATCAGGACATCGCTAAATTGATGGCTGCGGCGGAATTCTCGGCCGACGCCACCTACCACGCAGTTAAGTTCCCCGCCCGCCCGAGCAATATCCTCTCATGTTACAGCTCGCCACCTGCTCTGGCTCAAGCACTGGCAGGCGGACATAAAAAACAAGGTTAAGCTGGCCACTGCCCCCATAAAAGGGGACAAACTATTCAGCACCACCCTGGAGCCATTGCTATCAGAAACCCAAAGCAAGAAAAAATTTCTTCTCCCGCTTTTCCGGAGGTCAGAGTCAAGAGCCCCTCAGCCATTTCAGAGAGGTTCCTCACGACCTTTCTACCAGTCACCTTTCCTGCCCAGGTACCCGAGACCCCCCTCCTTCCGGCCATTCCAGCCCCAGGATCGAGTCGATCCGGGTGACAGGAACAGGAGGGGTGGCAGCTATAGGTGCCCCTTCAGGGGTTCAGGAGGGAAGCTCTTCCAGCTCACCAGATAGACCCCGTCCCTTCCTTCCCATCGGCGGACGCCTCAAGCATTTCTCCGACCGGTGGGACTCCTCCACCTCTGATGCCTGGGTCCGAGACACCATCAGACTGGGCCTCGCACTTGAATTCCAGCACGCCCCCCCTGATTTTTTTATGGCATCCCCCCCAAGGATCCCACCAAACGCAACCTAATGGATTCAGCTATCCACCATCTCCTCAGCATACAGGCCATACAACCTGTACCACCATCCCAGCGGAGGCAGGGGTTTTTCTCCCACCTCTTCATGGTCCCCAAATCCTCAGGGGGATGGAGGGCTATTCTAGACCTGAAATGCCTTACCCGTTACCTGACCTACCGCAGGTTTAAGATGCACACCCTACAATCCATTCTACTAGGCATCAGGCAGGGAGATTGGCTATCCTCTATAGATCTTTCAGAGGTGTATCTTCACATTCCAATCCGGCCCTCCCATTCCAAATTCCTCAGGTTCTCTACAACCATAGCCACTTCCAATATGTGGCCCTTCTCTCTGGATTGGCCTCTGCCCCGAGAACCTTCACTAAGGTCCTCGTAGCCCTAGTGGCCCACCTAAGGGACCTCCTGGTTCGTCTCCACTGTTACCTGGATGACATCCTCATCCTGTCTCACTCCACACCCCAAGCAGAAAGGGATATCAGAGCTACTCTCTCTGCCCTCCAAGACCATGGGTTCGTAGTAAACTGGCAGAAGAGCCATCTGTTACCTTCTACACGGATCACCCACTTGGGGTCCGTCATTGACTTGGTTCAGGGAGAGGTTTTCCTTTCCTCCGAGAAATTCCATAGCTTCCAGGAAACTGTCAAACATATCAGACGATCAAGAAAAGTAACACTTTTAGAATTGTCTAAACTACTCGGTAAAATGGTCTCATGTATCTCCATTGTTCCCTGGGCCCGTTTACATACTAGATCCCACAGTGGTTCTTGCTCCCGTTCCAAAGGACCGGCAGAAGCAATTCAAAGGCCACGGTCAAGGTGCCTTCAAGGGTCCTCACGTCTCTCCTCTCCAATGTCCCGCCATCAACAAGGGACATTGCTTCAAGGAACCCCAACGCCTCACCCTCACCACAGACGCCAGCCTGTCTGGATGGGGCGCTCACATCCACTCGCTCTCGACACAGGGCAAATGGTCACAGATAGAACGGACACGCAGTATAAACTGGTTGGAACTTCGCGCCATCCACCTGGCCTTGCGCAACTTCCTCCCCCACGTATGCAGGCTGCATGTCCTGATACTCATGGACAACATCACTGCCAAGGCTCACGTCAACTGACAAGGGGGCACCCAGTCCATAAGTTTGATGAGAGAGGCTGAGCGCCTCTGCCGTTGAGTGGAGCACAATCTCTTCTCCCTGAAAGCCGAGTACATCTCAGGGGTCTCAAACACCCAAGCAGATTGGCTGAGCAGGACCACGGTGGACCAGTCCAAGTGGCGCATCCACCCATCACTGTTCAGGGAAGTGACCATGATGTTTGGTCTCCCGTCAGTAGACCTCTTCACATCCCCGCTCAACACCCAACTCCCCAGGTTTTTCTCGAGGTACCCCTCCCACAGGGAGGGGAGGGAGAGAAAGTGGGAGCTCCTTTCAGATCCCAGGTGGAGGATTGAGAGGCTCAGATGTGTAGCTGAGGAAAAGCTGATGGGGGTTCTTCCACCTGGAGACAGGCAAGGAAAGATGTCCCTGGGGGCACTTCGCTCGCTTTAACACTTCGCCGCCAAATCCAGCCACAGCCAGTGGTTATTTGGGGGTGGAGGGGAGAGAGAAAGCATCTCTCGCATAACCAGGGGAGGAAAGGTGAAGAAACAGAGCTCACTCTTTCACTGAGATCTACAAAACGCCAATCTACCGTGTTCCAGGAATTCTTTGAAATCATCAAACGCTCCCATTTGCAGTTCCCGTGCCTCCCGGCTCAGGTCCCTGAGATGCACGCTCCTACACACAGTGGCAGTGGCAACAACGGTCCTCTCCCCCAGCACCCAATGTCGGCTTTCCCCATTAGTTTTCTAGCTTTGAATTGCTCCCGGCTCTCTCTCTTTCCTCCCCCCACCCATGTGCAGGCAGGAAATGAAAGGGAGATGGAACCATGCACAGCTCTCCCCTTTTCTGTCTCTCCCAACATCGAAGCCTCGGAAACGCAGGCAAAGCCGCTACAACGGTAGTGCCCTGAGTTGTTTGCTTCTCCACTACTGCCTCCTCCTCCTCCTCCAGTACCACTTCCTTCTCTGGGTAGGGTGATTCTTAACTAACTGAGCATGCTAAGGCAACTCAGGATGCTACTGCTGCGGCGGCTTTGCCTGCGTTTCCGAGGCTTCGATGTTGGGAGAGGCAGCAAGGGCTGGACCTGTGCATGGTTCCGTCTCCCTTTCCTTTCCTGCCTGCATGTGGGCGGGAGGGAGGAAAGAGAGAGAGCTGGGAGCAATTCAGAGCCAGAGAACTAATGGGGAAAAGCTGACAGTGGGTGCTGGGGGAGGGGACTGCTGTTGCCGCCGCTGCTGGGTGTAGGAGCTGGTTGGCACGTGCATCTCATGGTCCTGACTCCAGGGTCCCTTGGAGAGCCGGGAGGTGCAAGAATTGCGTGGCCCAGATTAATTGATTTTGGGGGGCATTTTTTCTGTGGCCTACCAAAATTTTTCCACGGCCCACTGATTGGCGACCTCTGCTGTAGATACAGTTACTTTAAATACCCAAATAAAACTACAGGTTTAGGAGTGGTCCATAGTGTTTTATGATCTCAGGATTATTTCTAGGTAAATAATAATTTTTCTTAGAACTGAGTGTTTTGGTGGGGAAAATATTTTTAGTAACAATTTTAATTTCAGTAGAATACAAGATATTGCAAACGAAAAAGAAATATCTAGAAAAAGAGATGTAAGTAAAAAAGAAAAAATAGAAAAAGAAAATAAATTAAAGTCAAGAATGTGACTTCCTACCCTCATGACAAGTCAAAAAAGTTTCACTATCTCCTCAATAGAAGAGAATATATGGAGATAAGGATTGAACTCTGAAATCCTTGGTACCCTTGAGATTGATTTTGTTTGTTTCTTTGCAGGTGTTTCATTATTTGACTGTGGAACATAACATCTTCAGCAATAGAAGGGAGTGGGGTTTGCTCTCTGTTTATATAAAGTATTTGGTCCTATGGCGAGAGTGTTTTTTCCTTGGCTGTTTCTTAATTGGGCTGCTTTTGCTACTTGATTATTTGTTTTAGGTGGCAGTTCCGTGATTATAGTATCATTTACTGTTTGATTATTGTCTAGTGTTAATCCCTGCTTATCTGGGTCTTCATTGCTAGCAAGAAGTGGTGTGGACTTTTTGTTTCCTGTTGATCTTTTTTATTGTCACTTTAGAATGATGTGTAAATATTGTTTATCTGTATGTGTCTTCTGATGGCTGATTTGTCTGAGTGCCAAGCTCAAAGGAATTTTCTAGCAGTTTTCAATTTTAGTTTGCTTTAAAATGCTCAATTTCCCAGTTAAAACTGTAGTCTTGATGGTAGTTGTCAGCATTTTTGTATGTTTTGGGATGTTATTTGTTTCATTTGCTCCTTGAGGTTATTTATGTGTGCTGGCATTTATTTAATCTCGGTTACATATAAAAATTACATTCTAAAGACAAAAAGAAAAGAAAACTCTAAACCAAATTACTCAAACTAAATCCTAGAAGCAAAGAGATACCTGAACCTGAATGGCTTGTCAATGTCAAGTTGCCCATTATCCACAGCAGAACAGAATATCTTATAGAAAAGCCTCAACTACAACTTAAATGTTGATGACAATTAGAATTCATTGTAAAATTCTGAAAATAGCATTTAAAATTTGCCACAGAGACTCAAGAAAACACAAGGCAGACACTGGTACCACAAACTAGAATACCACAGAATTATAAGCATCTTAATGTACAGGAGAGAGCAACCCATGAAAAACTAAAGAACCAAAGCATATCATCCCTCCAGCAGCAAAGACCAATTATCAGTTATCATGGTCAAATACAATATATACAGAAAAACCAAAGAATTACTGGAAGATAAATAAAACCTATATCCCAGCAAACACAGAGACTACAGAACCAGATTAAACGAGCTCTTACTAATCTAACCAAGAAAAGAAAACTCAGACAATCAAACAATAAACAACAGCCTAATTAAGGAATCACCAAGACTAATATTGCCAGTACTGACAGGGCAAACTGTTATATACAAACCAATTTCCTTATCTAGTTGGACAACAAAATGCCTGCAAGCTAACAACTCAAGCATCAAGGACTCCTCACTATATCTTCATCCACTTTAGTTAACAGATGTAAAACACTTACCACTTAAGTATTGCCTATACTTAAGAGTTTAATTATTAAATAAACAACATTTTCTAATACAGGGGTTGGTGAAAAGTCCAAACATAGCCTGAAAATAATCACATTTGTTAAAATAAGAAGTATAAAGTTCATTACTTCATATCTCAACACTTAAGTGTAAAGTTAAGTGAAAACAAATCCAATAAACAATGTTTTTCCATTCTAGATCCCAGTAAATTCCCCACTCCCATTACAACATACCCCATTTTAAACTTGGTAAAATAAGTCAACTTTTTTTTTAAAGCAAATTTTATTAATTTTTAAAAACATACAAAACATAGATACACAAAAATACAAAACATAAAAACATAAAAATTCTCTTTTCTGAAAGTTGCTTAGTCCTGGGTTAAAACTCTTGGTACAGACACAAATTCAAATTCATATTCATTTTACATACCATTTCATATCTTAACATTTTCATTTTCTATATATCTTCTCCTTTCTTTTAAATTTTCCCAATTTTATTTTATCTCCTCTCAATTCAAATCATAATATTTATTATTCTTTGTCTGTTTTATTTCCAACTACCCATTTATCTTTCTTCTTTGAAAAAAAAAAACTTCTCCTGTACACTAATTGGAGTATGACGCCTTTATCTCTTCCCCCTATATTTATAATACTTAATATAGAATACATACTTATATTGGGATTCTGTCTGGTACATTCTAAAATTATGCAGTATTATCAAAACAATACAAATCAATTCGTTAATATTAATAATCATTTATATCTTAAACATTTAACACATTTTTTTTCAGTTAAATCACATACTTCTATGGGAACACCTATTTTCCATAATTATTCCCCCCCCCACATCGCTTATTATAGATCATTATTTCATTACATGTTCCCCCTTCTCCTTCTTCAAATCTCTCATTTCGCAAATAGTTTCACTAGTATAACATGGTCTAATCATTAATATTAACAATCATTTATATCTTAGACATTTTACCCCTTTCAATTAAATATCATGCCTTTGTGGGAACACTTCTTATACTTTCCAAAATTATTCCCCCCCCCCCCACAGCACATATCTTAAATCATTGTTTCATTAAAGTACTCCCCTTTCTTAACAAAGATTTCACTAAATTATACTAAATATTTTATCACATTTTAAATTGCATATTATTTCCGATCTTCTATGGTTATTTCTGAGTACAGATATAGAAATACAATCTTATGTACCTTTCTAGAATCCCTTTTTCAATAAAATTTATCCATTATCTCTAAAAAACTTTTGTTTCTTTGCATCTTACTCCCCACCAATAAGGCTTCTCGTCCCTTCCTTTCTCCCTTGCTTCTTCTTCTCCTTGTCCTCTTTACCCCCTTGTCTCTCCACCCCCCTTTTATTCTGCTTTCCTCCTTTCTGTTGTTTTCTAGCATAGTATCCCCTTATCACCTTCTTCTTCTCTTTTTGGATTGTTTTTCCAGGTCTTAAAGTCTTCTCCTTTTTCTCTTTCTTTTTTTCTTCCCCAACCAAAGTCACTTGTTCTTCAAAGATGGCTTCTTCTTTGTCCCAATCATCCTGTTGCTCATTCAACTTTACATAAGTACAAACCGCCATTTCTAAAAATTGAAAAAGAGTGCCAAGGACATCTTTCCCTTCTTGCTTTTCTTTTTCATATTTTTGGTAAATAAGTTTTAGTCCATCCACAAGTGATGCCATTATGTAGAGAAAAAGTTTTTCCAAACAGCCACCCAAGTGCTTTTAATCAGAAATAATTTTCAGAAATTCCAAAGTCATCAAGCAGTCCAAACAAGCTGTCTCTTTTAAATACTTTCTCCTTTTTCACTTTTTCTTTCTAGGGTTAAAGTTTGATCACAAAGTTCTCTTTAAAATGTATCTTTTGGAAGTCTTATTGATGTTTAGTAACTCTTTAAAATTAACTCTTTAGAGTTTTAGGCAATCTTCTCCTTATTTTCAAGTTGCTCCAATTTTTTTTTTCTTCTCCCTTCCCACTCACAGCCAAAAAAGATTCTTTTTTTTCCCCTTTAAATATTCAGAAATCCTTATCCCTTCAACATTCAATTACCTCCAACACAGGCTTTCGGATTTCTCTTATGATTCCATCACTGTCACATTAGGAAGGAGAGTGAAAAGAAGAAAAAAAACTTTCCCCTTTAGAATGTTCACTGCTTGTAACTCTTTCTGGAAGCAATGTATCCTTAGCAGCCTTCCAAATTCCAGGGCACTCTCTCTTAGCTTTGTCCCAGTCAGAAGCAACTTTCACAGCTCTTCCCTCTTCCTCCAGCACAAATCTTACCCCGGCTGCAGGCTTCTTTGTGGCGGCCATTACTGACCGCCACTCCACCACCTTGGGAAAAAGGGGTTATTCCTGGCTGAGGAGAGGGTCTACGATACCCCCAAACCTCTATCCAGATCCCCTCTCTCTTCGGCTGCCTCTACAAGGCAGCCACAGCCCCCAGACCCATTTAGATCGGGGGCACCTTGGCGAGTGCAGCAGGAATCGTGGAGAGTCACGAATTACTTCCGCCACCGAAGCCACGCAAAACCGGAAGCCTAAATAAGTCAACTTTTCTTTTTATAACAAACTTTATTAATTTTTTTTAACACACACAAACAAAACATAGGATGTAGTAACATAAAATATCTTTTCTAGAAGAAACAAATCTTATTTAAAAAGAAGATAATTCCAAATTATCATACTTCTATATATATATTTATCTTATCTAATCAACTTCATATCTTTTCAAAACTTTTCTTTATTACTCCCTTTCGTTCTATTTAATCATATTTCTTCTGTCTTAAAAATATATATTTTCATTAATATTCTTCCACATCCTGTCAGACTTAAACAAACATTACACAAAACATAAATGCATAAAACTTCTTTTTGGAAGGCGGCTTATCCCGAGTTAACTCTTTTTATACAGACATCAATCAAAATTTATACTCACTTAATATACTATCTCATATCTTATTTAACATTCTCTATTTTCCATATATTTTCTCTCTCTTACTCATTCTTTTAATTCTATTTTATTTATTCCATCTCAATTAAATAATTATATTTGCATCTTTGGTCTGTTTTCTTTCAATCACCTACTTATCCTTTCTATCTAATACAATATTTCTCCTGTAAACCCAGATTGAAGTATGACAACTTTTTATCTTCCCCCTAAATAACACTTAAAATAATACATATTTTCCGTACTGATTCTGCTCCGTACATTCAAAATATTACATTTCAAAATAGTAAAACAAACAAATAATATTGAGTTTAATAAGTAATACTAAAACTAAAACCAAGTAAAAAAGAAATATTAAATTTATAATATAGTAAAAGCAATGTTTCATAAGAAATTAAATTCTATTATTAATTCTTAAACAATACTATTATGAAATTAAAAAATTAAACTCTATAATTAAATCATGACTTCGCTTTAATACATTTTTAAATCATATAATATTCTAATTTTCTAACTCAACTTCAAATACTAATGTCTACAATGCATTTTTATGTACTTTTGCAGAATCATTTTTTAAAAAAGATTATCTCACCCCTTATCTCTGAAAAAAAAAAACATTTTTTGCATCTTGTTTGAAATCTTTATGACTTCTCTTTCCTTTCCCCCTTTCTTTCTTCTCCATTCTAACTTTTTGACCGCCCCATCTCTCCAATTTCACTCTCTTAATTTTCCCTCTCTGTTGTATTTCTCTTTTCTGTTGCTTTCTGACATCATATTGCTTTTTCATCTCCTTTTTCTTTTTCTTGGTTGCTTTTTTAAGTTCTAAGTTCATTTTTTCCTTGCCCCCTTCTGCTTTTCTTCCTCCACTAAATGTGTTTGTCCATTAAAGATGGCTTCTTCTCCTTCATCCCAGCCTTCCTGTAGTATTTCTTGGTAGGTAGAAATCGCCATTTCCAAAAAGCGAAAGATAGATCCAAACGAGCCCTTATCTTCGTTTTTCAGTTTTTGAAATTCCATTTGTAGTCCTTCAAAAGATAATGCCATTTTTTCTTTCTTTCTTTTTTAACGCAACCCTAATGTCTTTAGTCCCTTTAAAAAAAAAAACAAAATTTCACAAAGATCTCAAAGTCACAAAGCAAACCAAATCAATTTTAAGTTGTTTTTTTTTTTAAATCCAATGTCCAGAAATCCTTTATCCCTTGGCTTTAAATTTCAAATTGAGTTACCTTCCGTGCCCAAGTAGATTTTCCAGATCTCCGTCTGCTATTTCTATGGGGAGGGAGAGTTAAGAAAAAAATCTTTTTTCTCCTTAACAGCTTTAACCGCAGCTTTCAGTCTTCTTTGGGAAACAATGTATCCTCAGGTAATTCAAACAGTTCAGTTTCCAGGGTAACTAAGAGTTGTTATTGTCTCGGCTCAGCCAAATTATCACTTCCTCCTGCAACCTCCAGCACAAATCTTACCTGGCTGCAGGCTTCTTTGTGACGGCCATCACTGACCGCCGCTCCACCACCTTGGGAAAAAGGGTTTTTTCCGGCTGGGGAGGGGTATGTCCCCAAACCCCTGTCCGGATCCCCTCTCTCTTTGGCTGCCTCTACAGGGCAGCCATATCCCCCAGACCCATTTGGATCGGGGGCACCTTGGCAGCAAGCACAGCAGGACTTGCAGACAAACAAATTCTTGCTGCAGCCGAAGCCACGCAAAACTGGAAGCCTAAATAAGTCAACTTTTTGTTCCTTCCTTTTACAGAAACAGTCCTTGACAGATTCAAATGATTGTTATCCTGTCTCAAATTTCTTCAAAATTTTAACAAGTTTTTTTTTATAAATCAGCAAGTGTCCTACTTCTAGTTCTGGCAAAGAGCCTAATAGACTTTCACTGTTCTGCTCTCTGCTGTGCTCATTGGGTCAGTGGGCTGAAGGATATTATATTTTCCTCTGACATTTCCAACTGCTCAGATGGTGTCTATGTTTGATCAGCTTCATGTTTCCTTCCTGAGATTGACATTCCATAAGTTACTTAGAGCAGCCTTTTCAAGCATCAGATTTAAACTCGAAGTGTGAGTTTTTCTGATCATGACATGAAAAAAAATATTTCCATTACTCTCTTAAATTAACATTTTTATTTTCTTCTTAATCTTTAGAGGCTTATCTGATATGTTTTCTGTGTATCCAGTGATAAAGTCTTGAGATGGCTATACAGAATCATGCCAAATAAATTTTATTCTAATTTTTTTTCTGTTCTAGCATCTTCTTAAATCTTCATTTAATGAATACCCTGAAAACAGGGTATTCATTAAAACACACAACATAGCAATCACTGTTAATTTTAAGGCATATTGCTAGTCCTTAAAATACCTCTGAACACCATTGCCTATATTGCTTATGTCTCCAAACTGAAAATATTTTTTTTCTTTCATGGAAAAATGCTTTAATTCTGTACAATTAATTCAAAGTCTTAATATTCAAAATAAAATGTTCCAACGTTTTCTGGGCATTTAACCTGTTTAAAATGTAACATAGCCAAAACATCTTGATTTTGGTTGTTTATTTTGAACCTAAACCTATAAAGATACAGTTTCATTTTCTTATATTGAGGATTAAGGGCAGCCACCTGATATTTCCAGCCTTGATATTTTTGAAGGTGTCTAATTTCCTTGAAGTAGTTAATAGGCAATTTCTGAAAGTAGTTACAAATGAGTACAAACTTAGTGTCCTTTGAAGTCTCTGACTGTGGTTGGAGCAAGAATGGAATTCTACCTTTAATCATCATAAAATTCTTGAAATTATGGCACCCTGTAAAACAGAAAGATGAGAAATTGTCATGGCTTTTAATGTACTTTGGTTCACAGCTCAGTGACAACATATGTTTGGATTTATTCATCTGTTTACTACAAGGAATTTTTCTGTTCCTGGTTCATTATATCAATTCTCAGGTAAGAGGGCTCTGCCTGAAATTTGGGAAATTACAATCATATGTAATAGATGATATTGGTCCAGAAGATCAATAGTTTGTTAGGTATCCCTTATTTGTTTGCTTCTAGCATAATGTTATTCACAACGATTTTTGCATTACTCTTTCTTTCTTGATTGCCCTATGTCAGGTTTGCTTTACGTGTCTTTGATTTCTTCTTCATTCAAGTCTATTTTCTTTTCTTCCTTCTGAGGACTGATTTGAAAGAACATTTTGCCTAAATCAGGGCTGTCAAACTCTATTTCATTGTGGGTCGCATCAGGGTTGTGTTTGACCTTGGGAGGGGCAATGTGAGTGAGGCCAGTTCAAAATTACTCATGTTGGGGGCACCTGTGATGGCCCAAGCACACTGCCAGTGAAAATGGTCTCCTGAGCTGTTTTTTGCTGCAATGGCCTTCTGTAACTCTTTGCCAGTGAAAACGGAGCTCCAAAGATCTGCTCATAGCCCTCGCGAGCTCCATTTTTGGGTGTGATGGCTGCAATGGTCTCCTGCAACCTTCTGCCAATGAAAACAGAGCTTACCCTTCCGAGCTCCCTTTTCACTGGCAGAGGCATCATGGGCCAATCCTTCACTGTTTCCAGGGTGGCCCCTTGGAGCAGATCTAAGCACCTTATGGGCCAGATCCATCCCCTGGGTCTTGAGTTTGACACCCCTGGCCTAAATTGTTCTTTATTTTGAAAGTGGACTTGCAGTTTCTTTGCTACTATTCCACCATTCTTCCTTGTGCTTGCAAGCACATATACTAAAATTGGAACTAACACCATGCTTCCTCTTTCCTGGTAAGAACAGAGCTACTGTTTGCACTGTGGCATATTTATTTATTTATTTATTGAGTTCACGTTGCCACCTATTCACCCAGGATGACTCAAGGAGGCTTACCGAATATAAAACCATATTTAAAACAATAAAACTAACAAAAAGAATAATATTAATATAGTACAATATAACAACATCACCCCCACCCACCCACCCACCACGGTGATAGCAGATCACACGAGCCATTTAATGGGCTCCATCCCCCTCTGGGTTCCCCAGGCTTGCTGGCAGAACCAGGTCTTCACTGCCTTCCAGAAGAGTATTAGAGTGGGAGCTCTTCTAATATCTGAGGGAATGATGTTCCAGAGAGAGAGCGAGAGAGCGCTACCACAGAGAAGGCTCTTCTTTTGGGTCCCACCAGGTGTATCTCCCTCAGAGATGGGACCTGCAACATTCCCTGCCTCCCCACTCTGATGGGTTGGGTAGATATCACCAGCAAGAGATGTTCCCTCAGATAACCTGGTCCTAAGCCATGAAGGGCTTTAAAGGTGACAACCAGTATCTTGAATTGCACCTGGAAGCAAATGGCAACCAATGCAGCTCCTGTAGGAGAGGTGATACATGTGCACACAGGGGTCTGCACAAAACCATACCAGGCCACTGCATTTTGCACCAACTGGAGCTTCTCAATATTCTTTGAGGGCAGCCCCATGTTAAACGCGTTGCAATAGTCAAGATGGGAAGTGAATAGGGCATGAGTGAGTAGAGACTGTTGGTCCAGGAAAGAGCGTAACTGACATACAACCTGCAGTTGCAAAAAGGCCCTTTTGGCTGACTTTGTTACTAAGCTCTATTCCAGTTCATGAATATACTCTGACAGGAAACTTTGGCTTAGAAACCAGAAATGGTAGAGGAGACAGGTTTGTAGACTTCTGCAAAGAACAAAGGCAGTGTAGGATGAATACTTTCTTCAAGCTGCCAAAAAGATGCCTCTACACTTGGAGATCATTGGCAGATGCACGAAATAATATGGTAAGGAACCAAATTGACTATTTTACAATAAACAAAAGATTTAGAAGCTCAGTAAAATCAGTGAAGATATACCCAGGTACAGCTGTATCATACAATCATAACATACTACTTGCTAAAGTCCAGCTAAAACTAAAAAGGATGAAAAATCCCAATCCTCCTAAACCAAAAATTGACAGGGACTTCATTATTAAACATGGAGATAAGATAAAAGAACTGGAAATTAATTTAAGAGAAACCAACAACTTGAATAATGAAGATGTATTAGTGAATTGGAATCAATTTAAAAATGCAATAACAAACTCCAAACAGAGGGGAAGGATACTGTAAAATCTCTAGTCAGAGGTAGTATTTGCTGGTTTTCCAAACTACTCAAAATTCCCGCTACAGGTTTTCCAGAACTGGTCAGAACCTGCTGAATACCACCTCTGGACTAGATGACAAAGATATCCGAATGATAAAGAACTCCTTACCTCAACTCCTTCCTTCAAAATGATGCGATAGATAATTATAAGAATTGTATCCTTATCATTTATATTGACTGTTTCCTAGTATGATTTGATTGCTTATTGTACCCTATGACTGCTGACCCTCAGATTAGGGATAGACCCAGGGTTCCAGAGGCCACATTTAGCCCTACTGTGGTGGGGCTCCACCCAGCAGATAAACTTGATCCTGAGTTGTCTGATGAAATTAAGGGCCTTATATCTCAGACCATTTCACATGGTGTGGCCTCTATCCTGCAGATGAGGAGCCATCCTCCTTCCTTGGCCTCGGAGCCTTCAATGCAGACTATCCATTCGTACCAATTACTTATGGAGGTACTTAGGCACCAGGGCTCAGTATCACTGGCCCACTCAATTAGGAGCAGGGCATCAGTGATGGAGAAGGAGGACCAGAGGGAGCAGGGGTTTTCAAAGGACAAAGACTTATCCCTGACCCTTCTCCCTTTACTGAATTATTCAGTCCTGCAATCTTTAAATCATTGCTTCAAAAAGCCAGGACTATGGTCCATATAGGCTTAGAGCCCCGCACTCCTTCAGAACCAGCAGATAACCAAGGCCCCAACAGCAAGGTGTTCTCAGAACCTACTAGAGTGCAGCAGGACATTCCCTGCCCTAAGCTGTTGCTTGATGTTGTCCAGAGACAATGGATTCAGCCAGGTTCCTCTCCCACCCTGGGGGGAAATGATTTTTTTTTTAAAAAATATGGCTCCTCTCTTTTCTGAGGCACTTCACTGCCTACATTGGATGAGCCATTGGTTTCCCTGGTCTCTTCCTCCACCGTGTCTGGGGACATAGTGGAGTCCTTGAAAGCTGAAGATAGGAAGGTGAAATTAAATTTCTGCAGGATGATTAGGCCAGTGGTTCCCAAAGTGGGCGGTACCGCCCCCAGTGGGCTATGGGATGACTTAGGGGAGTGCTAAAAGGCAAGGGGATGATGGGGTACTAAGAGGCAAGGGGGGTGGCAGAGGAGTGCTGAAGCTAGGTGGCAGAGGAGTACAGGGCGCAATTCAGCTTCCCCCCACCCCACTTATCTGGCTTGCTGGTGGCCGAGAGGAAGGCAAGCCAGGCTGACCCATTGCCTTGGGTCCTGCCTGGATTCTCCACAGCTGCTGTACCTACCTGCTAGGGGTGGGGGTGGAGGTGGTGACCAGGGAGCATGATGCTATGCTTCCTTGCCTGCCGCTCCTTCCCTCTGCTGCTTGCCAGCCTGTGCGCTTTGGCTGAATGCAGGCTGCGGCTGTGAGAATGATGCGAGTCAAGCCTCATGAGAGTGGATCTTCCAAGCCTCATGAGAGTGGAACTTGCATAGCGGTGGCCGGCATTTGGCTAAAATACTCGGAGGGGTGGCTGGCAGAGGGGCGATGCAGGCGACATAAGCCTCATGCTTCCTGCACTCCCGCACTCCCCCTCAGCCGCCGCATCCTGTGAGCCCTATCAGCTGACAAGATGCGGGCTGGCGGTGAGTGGAATAGTGATGGGTCTGCCCTGATTGGCTCACCTTTTCCTCTGCCACCAGCTGCGGGAGGAAGCTAAGTTTATATGCTATGGTTTGGGCTTTCCCGACTGCCTACAAACTTACCTTCCTCCCGTGGCTGGTGGCAGAGAGAAAGGTGAGCCAGTCAGGGTGGGCTGGTTTACCTTTCCTGCAGCTCACTTCTCCTGTAGCTCCTGTGGTGAGCAAGGCTGCAGCCTCTTTTTAAGTTCCCAGCCTTTTCCCTAAAAGGGGGGGGGGTTGGAAGTCCCACCCGTGGCCCCTTTGAAGCCTTGCCTGCCAGTTTTCCAGGCAACACAGGACTGGCGTGAACGGACAATTGCATTCACTCCCTGGGACTCTGGGAGACTTGTCACTAGGAATGCTGCTGGTTGACTACCTTGTTGGAAGAGAGAGAGAGAGAGAGAGAGAGAGTTTCAGGTGGGTCTCCTAGCTTAGGAGGAGAGAGTGAAGGAGAAAGGGAAGGGATAGAGAAAGAGAGGGTGGGAAAGAGTAAGAAAGAGAAAGAGAGAGGGAGATACAAGAAAGTAAAGAAAGAAAAGGGAAAGAAAGAAAAAAGAAGAGAAAAGGAAAAGAGAGGAAGAAAAGGGATAGACAAAGAAAGAGGGGATGGAAGGAAGAAAGAAAGAGAAAGAAAGAAAGAAAGAAAAGAAAAAGAGAAAGAGGGAGGGAGGAGAAAGTGAATGGGATATATGGAGGGAGGGAGGGAGAAAGAAAGAGAGGACAGAGAAAAGGAAGAGATGAAAAAAGAAAGAAAAGGGAAAAAGAAAAAAGGGAAAGGAAGAGAAAGGAAAAGAAAGGAAGAAAGGGGATAGACAAAGAAAGAGGGGGGATGGAAGGAAGGGGCAGAAAGAAAGGAAAGAAGGAAGGAAGGATGGAAGGGAGGAGAAAGTGAATGAGATATGTAGTCCAACTACCTGCTCCAGCAGGGTTAGAAGGGAGTGTGTGTGTGTGTGCGTGCATGGCTGTCAAAACTCCAAAAACATGTCAAGTAGCTCTGGGGAAGTCAACCGGCCATTAAGCAAGGACCATTTGTATTTGGTTTGCCAGTCACATGGCCGCCTGGCCAAGCCCACCCAGTCATGTGACCACCAAGCCACGCCTAGCCAGCAAACTACCCCCACCCAGTCACATGACCACCAAGCCACACCCACAAATTAGGCTACGCTCATATAACCTGTTGTTAAGAAATTTGAATCCCACTCCTGGGTGGGGAGCACTGATGAGTTTGTAGCACCAAGGGGGTGGTGGACTGAAAAAGTTTGGGAACCACTGCATTAGGCCAATGCATGGGCAGTTAAGGCAGCAGTAGCTACTTACTTTTTCATCAGGGCATCCTTACTCTGGCTTCGACAATTGCAGGCGAGTATTCCCTCAGAGGAAATTTGGATGCACCAGGATATTAACAAGCTGGTGGCAGCCATGGAATTCATGGCCGATTCATCCTTACATGCAGTCTGTTTTTCCTCCAGGGTCCTTGCCTCCAGTGTCACATCTCATCGCTTACTATGGCAATGGCAAGCGGATGCCAGGGCAAAGTGGAGGCTCGTCTACACTCCCTATACAGGAACCGCTATATTTGGGGATACCTTGAACCCCTTCCTCATAGAGAACAAGGAAAAGCGCAAGGTCTTCTCCCTTACTAGGAGAGCGGATAGGTGGACTTCTTCCTATATCCGCAGATAGCCCTTTTGGCCAACTGACTCCAGACTGGAATTTACTCATTCCAACCAGCCTACTCCCCTAGACCTTGACTGTTCGATGGACATATTAGGGTTTAGAGACAGGACTAGACAACAATTCCAGTCCAAGCAGCCCTTTCGTGGCGCTAGAAACCATCCCAATTGCTGCTCCAAGTGACTGCCAGGACTCCATTGGCAGTCATCTGGCCTTATTTGCGAACCAATGGGAGAAGATCACCACAGATTCTTAAGTCCTGCAGACTGTATGATTTGGAGTTCCTCTGGAGTTCCTCTCCACTCCCCCAAGAACCTTTGCTCACTGCCCCACCTTCAAAAACCTCATCAAGAGAGGCCTTATGAACAAGGCAATCCAACACCTGTTGGACATCCAGGCCATTGAGCCATTGCCGGAGGACCAAAGGTGGCACAGTTTTACTCCATCTTGTTCGTAGTTCTGAAGACCTCAGGTGGTGGAGGGGAATAGACAAATGAAGTCCAGGCAGAAGAAGAGCATCATGGCTTCAAAGTCTAAAGGACTGGTTTGGACAAAACTCAACAGCACTTTTTTGTGTGGCTGTTGATAAAAATAGGATTGCCACCATGATTACCAACATCCAATGACAGATATGGCAGAAGAAGCGGAAGGAGGAGCAGGAGGAGAAGGGGAGGGGAGGAGGGGGGAGTGGAAGAAGAAGAAAGATTACTATAGAAGAACATTTTTTTTCTGAGCAAATTCATCATAGTGCATTTTAGTTTTTTAAAAGAATATGCCAACAAATAATGCATTGTTTTATTCTGCCTCTTATTCATGTGTCAGAACTGATAAATGAAACTATAATGTATTGTCTGTGTATTATGTGTTTGCATATATTCACAATGTGGGAAAATATGATATTTTCTTTGCAGGAAGGGAGAAGATTTTCATTAGATCATTATGTTAAACAAAAATGAGGAAATATCAAGTATTGGATCATACATTTAGTTCTGCAGTAAATTATGTTGCTATAGTTTTGTACGAATCATTGTTAAACATTTCTAAGTGTATTGGGTGTTAAGCATAATTTGGGTAAACTTTAATAAATCTAAGTATAATACTGTTTCTGTGTTATATTGTCCTGTGTATATGTTGAGTGGATTTGACTGAGATACACAGCTTTTTTATCCTTCAGCATTCCCAAGGAATAAAGTATCAAATTATAATACAGCTGATAGAGTTTTTTATGCTTGAAATAAATTGTAATTTTCTGATTGTTCTACATGCTAACCCTTGTGATTTACCCCCCCCCCGCTTTTATTTTGTTGAGACATCTCCCCGAAGAGTGTTTCCAGTAGCGCAGATCAAAGTGGTGCGTATGAACACCTCAAATACATAGGGCCAATTCTGAAAAAATTAAGTGTTCTATCTTTGCTTGCACACTGATCAGGGCACTCTGGATGCTGATAGTAATCAGCATAAACTTTCCCTACTGCTGATGTAATGATGATGAATGCCGTGACATTGTTATTTCAGACAACTCTTCTCAGTGGATGCAAGCCACTTATTAATAAATAGAATATAATTTAGGCAGCATCAAATAGAAAGAGGGATAGGAATTTGAATGACTGTATTTGGTTAAAGAAGCAAAAACAATATGGTCCCAAGTACAGCAAATTATTTCTGAGAGAGAGCAAAATGTTTAGAATTTTAGATCTTGAAAGCTTACTGAAGTTCAATAAAGGGATTAGATTTATATTTATAGCCTTAGGGTTCACACCACTTGTTCACATTTCTCTTCAGTCCTGAAACCCATATGCCAGACGGCTTCAAACATGGCAAATGCACAATTTACAGTTCTGGAAATGAAATGCTCTGGAAAGTTTTGAACATTATTACTTTAAACCAAATTTTATTCACATTCTCCAGTCTTCACTGCTCATTTTCCCTATCCATTCAGTCTGTCTCAAGAAGAAGTTAGCTGCTACATGAATTGTGCTCTTTTATTCTTGCTTGAGTTGTACATCATCATAAACATCTGGATGACCTATTCAGTTAGTAAAACTTTCAGTCAGAGTGAATTTTTTATGTGGAATGTTTTTATGTTGTGAAAAAGGTTTGGTATTTCAAACATTTAGTCTGCTGCTGCTGCTGTCTTAAAAATCATAAATTTATAGGGGGCTTTTTTTTTTTTTTTGGTTAATACAGAAGGTAACCAGCATATTATACTTTCTAGACCGCTATGATAGAAATACGGAGATTAGAAGTATGGGCAGACCTGTTGAATCTAAGCACAAATAGTGTACTATACTGTTAGTGGTCTAGTCTGATCCAAACTATCGTGGTATTCTGCACAAGTGAAAAACATATAATATCATAAATGTGGAGTAATATGGCCTAAATGATTACCACTGCATTTGATATTCATATTTTTTTTAAAATAAATTTTATTTGGGTTTTCACAAAAAAAACCATAATACAAATAAAACATCTTTCTTTGAGAATAGCCTGATCATGGGTTATAGCTTCTTCATACAGACACAAACTTAATTTCATGTTCATCCTTGTATTCTATTCCATGTTTTATTACTATTTAACATTTTCTACATAGTTTTTCGCCTCCATTGATTTTCTTAACTTTACTTTTAATTATCTCATATCTCAATTCAAATCGTTATATTTGTACTTTTTGTCTGTCCTGTTTCAATTTCATATTATCTTTTCTCGTTAAACAAATTTTCCCTTGTAGTTACTAATTGGATATATCTTTTAATTTTATCTATTCAACTCTTATTTAAATTTCAATTTATACCTTTAAGATTATAGCAATCAATCTAATACATAAATTTCCAATCAAATTCTGCTTGGTACATTCTTAAAATACACACTATATTCTTTAAAAAAGATTTTATATATATATATATATATATATATATATATGGCATTCAGCTTTGTTCGGGTATTTTCCCACGTCATTGTAGTTGTGCTTTTAAATTTGTAGCAATGTTTCAGCAGAATCTCATCTGCCATCATCAGGCTTCTGTATAGTGTTCATCTGTAACTCACAGATGAACACTATACAGAAGCCTGATGATGGCAGATGAGATTCTGCCAAAACGTTGCTACAACTTTAAAAGCAAAACTACAATGACGTGGGAAAATACCCGAACAAAGCTGAATGCCATACATGTAAATACCCACGAAAACTTGAGAAAATATATGTATATGTATATGTATATGTATATGTATATGTATATGTATATGTATATGTATATGTATATATATATATATATATATAAATAAAGCACTCATTCTATTCCAATTCAATTCTATCGTTAATATTCATTAAAATTTTAACATCTTTTTCTTTTCAATTGAACATCATACTTCCTTGTGAACACTTATAAACTTTCCATAATTAATTCTCTTTTTTTCCATATTTCTCTTCACTTATATTTTATAATAAAAATCATTAATAATAATTAAAATGTTTCCTTTCCTAATTTCATTTTCTCATTCATCTTCTTTCATTTATTTATTAACAGACGTGCCCTATATTACAATAAATATTTTATCCATCATTTTAATCATCATATTTTCTAAAAATTATTTCTATTTCTAATATAACAATACTATCTTATGTACCATTGCAGAATCCCTTTTCAATTAAATTTTCACCCATTATCTCTAAACAGGCTTATACTTTCAATCCTTGTACCGTTTCCCTGTTTTCTGTATCTTGTTTCTGTCTTTTATAACTTTTTTTCCTTTTCTTCTTTCCCCTCTTCTTCTCCCTCCCATTTCCCCCCCTTGTCTCTCTACTTCTAATTCTCTCTTCTGTGATCCCTTCTTCTGTTGCTTTCTAATATTGTAATTATTTTTCCAAGTATTATTTTTTTTTTGGTTGCTTCTTCAAATCTTAGACTTTTCACTCTCTTTCCCCCCTGTCCTCCACCCCCCCCCCACATAACATTACTTGGTCATTAAAGATGGTTTCTTCTCTGTCCAGATCTTCTTGTTCTTGTTCTTTTTGTTTCTTATAGTTCCAGATCTCCATTTCAACTCCAAGAGTTGAAATACGAAACCAAAAGAACTTGTGCATCTTCTTTGTACTTTCTAAGTTCCATTTTCAGTTCTTCTAGAAGTGGTGCCATTTTAAACACTTTTAAACAACCATCCAATTGATTTTAGTCATTTAAATGCAACAGCCAAAAATCCAAAAAACACCAAAAAATCCAAATAATCCAAAGGTGTTTCTTCTTGCTTCTTTTTTCCACTTTCTCTTCCTGGGGTTCTATTATTTTGTTACAAAGTTTCAGTTGAAGTGTATCTTTTAGGAATCTTGTTAAGGTTTCACTGTAAATTCCTTTTAGTTCCAGGCAGTCTCCTCCATTTTTTCGAATCCTGCCCTTTTATTCTTTTTCTCTCCCTTCCTGCTTTTAAAAGTTTTAGATATCCAAAAAGCTTTATTATCCCTTTGACGTTTTATTTTCAGCTTAAATGCCTAATAATGTAGTTTTTTGTCAATTTCTTAATCAAGTCTCTTAGTTATCAGTATAAGGAAGGGAGGAATTAAAAAAACCCCAAATCCTTTCCCTTCCCTCTCTCCTTCGCTGCTTCAGAATCTTCTTTGGGAACTATGTTATTTTTATAGTTTAAATTCCAGGGTACCTTACGTTGTTGCTTTTTCAGTTTAACCCAGTCAGCCAAAACTTTCTCTTCTTCCTCCTGCACTTTTTTTTCCGGTCGAGTTCTTCTTTGAGATGGCCATTTTGGACCACTGCTACAACTGCCTTTGGGAAAGGGAGTTATGGCCAGCTGGGGAGAAGAGATTATAGTTTTCCTGCTGAAATGTTATCTTGTAAGACAGTTTTTGAACCTATTCCTGGATAAAAGCATTTTAGATGTGTCTGAGAGCATTTTTGCACAGCTCAAACAGGTAAATCTTCCTTCTGGAAAATATAAATGTGGTCTGTCAGAGTTATAACTTGACCACTACAACATGTCAGCTGTTTTGTATAATATTTATGAACTATGTAATATACTCTAAAAAAGAATATATTTGTTCTCCGTAGAACTGCTGCGAGCATCCAGAGAGTGGGAGGTGCTTCAGTCTTCACTTCTCACAGGCTGAGCTGAAATTGAGGAACGCCCTCCTCCTCCACGTGGCTCCTCCATGCGTTCCTCCCAGTTTTAGCTCAGCCTTCGAGAAGCAGGCAGCTTTTTCTGATTCCTTGGCCGTTTCAGGTGATCGATGAAAGTTGGATCAGGTTTGATTCATTTTTTCTTTCCTCTCCCTGCAAGGCTAGTGCGATCCCAAATTTAGTTGGTGGAGCGATTTCGCTCCCAGGAGGGAAGTTAGGGGTTGGAGCCTTTTCCCCCCCCCTTCTAGTCTATCCTCTGCCGTTCCAAGCGTGCTGGGCTCAGCCGCTTGGCCCTGCGCTGTATTTTAAAAGCGCAAATTGCGTCTTCTCCCCTAGAACGCCTCAGAGGAAGCAACGCTTCCTCTGCCAGCTCTTTCCTTCCTTTTTTTTGAAATTGTGGTGGGCTGGTGCGCTTCTGAGCTGTGCTTTCTGAGCCGGGCGGCCATTTTGGGCACGCCTCGTGGCCGGCGCCATTTTGTTTTTCCTAACAAGTAAGGCCTTTTTTCCCTTTACTTTGAGAAGTGAGCTGCGAGGTCTTTGTAGGCCCTTAGCGGGACCGTCAGGCCGCGTGGAGCCTTTATTTTTACTGTGAGAGCACTGTGGTCCTGTGCCCTGCTGTCTCTCTTAGTGTTAATATTGTTGGCTTTATTCCTTGACTCACAGCTAGTTCAGAAGCGCAGGCACGTACTCTCCATGTTGTTGGGGGGCTGCCTATAGAGGCCTATCTCCTTTTTTCTTATCTTGCTTTTTCACTTGCTTGGCCTTAGCGTTCATTTGGTCTATTTGGAATTATTACTATTATTATTTGCAGTACCTTTTGGGGCTATTTGGTTTTCCTTACTTGAACCTAACCCCTTTTTTGTATTTAATAGCTAAGTGTATATATTCAGAATTTTAATTTAATTGCTAGAATTGTTTTCTGTTTTTTTATTGCATAAGGTTTTTTTTTTTTTTTTTTAAATTATTTCAAAAAGGGGGACGTGACCCAATTTTAGGAAAACCGGTTTACGTTTGTAGGCCGAACTCCTAGGCGTGCCAACCGCCATTTTTCTTTCAATACCATGGCAGAGGCTAATCCTACTGGCTCTTCTCTGAAGGCCAAGTCTAAGACGCACTACCTTCGCAGAAGGGACAAGGATTCTTCCAATGCTTCTCAAAGAGATGCCTTACGACATCATAAGGCCCTAGAAAGGGAGTTTAGCAAGCGAGCTAAAGAGTCTCACTCTATAACATCTGCCTTCCCTTCTACCCCCCCCGCCGAGCCAACCATCTTCCTCTAGGGGCAGTACTTCCACCCGAGGCCGCCAGCCTTCCCGTGTACCAGAGGCGACATTTACGCCAACCGCTGCAGGTCTACGCTCTGAGGATCCTGCTCCAATTATTGTACCTGAGAACATCAGAGAATGAATGCAGTCTGCCATCCGTCAAGGTATAGCTGAAGGAATGCAGCAGCTCGCTAGACCGGATTCCTGAGGGAGGACTCCCGAGGCTGAGTCTTTATCCGGGAGATCTCCTTCTGCACCAGTGTCACAGCATGGTCAGGTACCTCCTCACATGGATGTTCCATTCCCAGAGGGGGAGGATACCCAAGAAGAAGAGGGAGTGGGCCTTGAACCGTTCGGAGAGTACGAAGGTTCTGACAGAGGTTCCTTACAGTATTCGGAACCCTTTCTGGAGGGGGACCTAATGGAGGGAGAAATGTCGGAAGATGAGGGTCTTTCTCCTGAACAACCGGCTGTTGTGGGTCTTTTTAAACCCCATTTATTTAAGTCCTTGCTATTTAAGGCAAAGAACATTTCAGGTCTGGCCTCTCAGCCTCCTTCTGAACCCCCTCCATCGAGTCCAGAAGGTCCTGATGACCTTATGTTTAGACAGCCGACAGTGGCAGCAGACATTATTCCGGCCCCCCCCATCTTCTCAGATCTGGTAGCAAAGCAGTTGGCCTCGGTGGGTCCTTCTCCAGCCCCTTCTAGTCAGGACAAGAGCTTGTTTACCCTGGATTCGGATTTCTCAGCTATGTTAGATACCCCGGAAGTAGATGATCCAATTATAAGGCTTGCTTCTTCTTCCAATCCTACCGATGCAATAGAGGCACTGAAGCCGGAGGATAAGCGAGCAGAGATGGCGCTCCGGCGGGCTCACACCGCTGATGCCTGGGCTATCCGGTCGGCTACGGCCGCTTCTTTTTTCACCCGATCCTCCATCAGGTGGCTCAGACAGCTGAAGCAACACATTTCCTCAGCTGATACCAGAGCCCATCAAGATATTGCAAAGATCACGGCAGCGGCGGAATTTGCAGCCGATGCTACCTTTCATTCGGTTAAATTCTCATCCCGAGCTATTTCTTCCCATGTTTCTGCCAGACGATTGCTTTGGCTTCGACACTGGCAGGCTGATATTAAAAATAAGTCTAAGTTGGCTTCAGCCCCCATAGTAAAAGGGAAATTATTCGGGCCCGCTCTGGAGCCATTACTCCTGGAGACCCGAAATAAGAAAAAGTTTCTGCCTTCACTTTTTCGTAGGCAGGAAGCCAGGAGTTCCCAGTCCTTTCGGAGGGGCTCCTTTCGTCCCTCCTTCCAGTCATCATTCTCTCTGAGATTTCAGGGCTCTCCCTCATTTTCGTCATCCTACCAGGACCGGGGCGCCTCGGGAGACAGAGGCAAGAGAGGGGGCAGGTACAGAAGGTCCTTCAGGGGTTCCGGGAGTAGAACGGCCCGCCGGCCCAGGTAGCGTTGCAGGTTTTCTTTCTATAGGCGGCCGCCTCAGGCATTTTGTAGACAAGTGGAAGGAATCCACCTCTGATACTTGGGTTATAGATTCAGTGCGCTTTGGCTTGACCCTGCAGTTTCTTTCTCCTCCCCCCGAACATTTCAGGGTTTCACCCATTTCTAGGAATCCTACTAAACGGGCTCTTATGACTTCTGCCATCAAACATCTCTCTGATATTAGGGCTATTCAACCTGTACCCCTCTCCCAAGAGGGAAGGGGTTTCTATTCACTTTTATTCTTGGTGCCTAAACATTCCGGGGGATGGAGACCCATTTTAGACCTTAAGAGGTTAAATCGTTTCATTGTACGCCATAAATTCAAAATGCAGATTCTGCAGTCGATTTTACAGGGCATTAGAGAAGGAGACTGGCTTACGTCAATTGACCTTTCCGAGGCTTATCTCCATATTCCCATTCATCCCTCATATTCTAAATATCTCAGATTTTGTTATAATAATCAGCATTTCCAGTATGTAGCCCTTCCCTTTGGTCTAGCCTCAGCCCCGAGATCTTTCACTAAGGTGTTGGCGGCTATTGCAGCTCTCCTCAGACAAATTCCCATCCGGATCCACTGTTACCTTGATGATATCCTGGTTGTATCCCCTTCCCGACATCAAGCCGAGAGCGATACTAGCGCTACCCTCTCGGTACTTCAGTCCCATGGGTTCTTAGTGAACTGGGAAAAGAGTCAGCTTACTCCTTCCACTAGTATATCTCATCTAGGGGCTGTGATTGACTCTGTTGAAGGAAGGGTCTTTCTCTCTCAGGAGAGACTTATTAGTATCCGCACCACTATCAGAGATATCCGGTGGACCGGGAAAGCATCGTTGCTCAATTTATCCAAACTGCTAGGGAAGCTAGTTTCCTGTATTTCCATTATTCCATGGGCTCGCTTGCATTCCAGATCTTTGCAATGGTTCCTCCTGCCATATCAGCGTTCAGGAAGGAGCACGTCAAGGTTTATAGTGAAGGTCCCGCCGAAAGTTCTCGCCTCCCTCCTGTGGTGGATGCGACCATCTGTCAACAGAGGTCAGCTATTTCAGGAACCTCAAAGGGTTGTTCTCACGACAGACGCAAGTCTTTCCGGATGGGGAGCCCATCTCCAGTCTCTCTCGGCACAGGGAGTTTGGAACCGTTCGGAGCGAAGTCGCAGTATCAACTGGTTGGAGCTTCGTGCAGTGTACCTGGCTCTGCGAACATTTCTTCATCAGGTAAGGGGGCGCCATGTCCTGGTCCTAACGGACAATACTACAACCAAGGCCCACATCAATCGGCAAGGGGGCACCCATTCCTCCCTTCTCATGAGAGAGGCCGAACGACTGTGTCGATGGGCAGAAGCGCACCTCTTATCCATCAGAGCGGAGCACATTTCCGGGGCCTCCAACGTCCAAGCAGACTGGCTCAGCAGGGCGACACTGGATCAGGCAGAGTGGCGCCTACACCCACATCTGTTCAGAGAAGCAGCAGTCAGGTTCGGTCAGCCCCTAGTAGACCTTTTTGCGTCTCCACTCAATGCACAAACACCGAGGTTCTTCTCCCGTTATCCCTCCAGCGGAGCAGAGAATCACGATGCCTTGCGTTGCCCGTGGCCTCCCGGGCTACTGTACGCCTTCCCTCCGCTTCCATTAATCCCCAGGGTGATTCGAAAATTGATAGCCGAGAAAGCAGAGATCCTCATGGTGGCACCTTATTGGCCCAGGAGGCCATGGTTTGCGGACCTCCACAATCTGTCAGTATCTCCACCATGGAGGATTCCGTTGGATCAGATTTCGCTGTCGCAAGGCCCGCTGCTCCATCCAGAGCCACAGTAGCTACAGTTGGCCGTTTGGAGGTTGAGCGGGAAAGGATGATTGAGGAAGGCTTATCAGCACAGGTCATTAACACCATTTTGGCGGCTAGAAGACCTTCTACCACTCGCATTTATGATGCAACCTGGAAAAGTTTCTGTAACTGGTGCCACAAATCATTCATCGACCCACGCTCTCCTTCAGTTGCACAGATCCTGGCCTTTTTACAAGATGGCTTAGATGGAGGTTTATCGCCTAACACCTTAAGGAGGCAGGTAGCGGCGCTCTCAACGGTGGTTGCTGGCGGTCCTTTCGGTCCCCTTTCCCACCATCCTCGAATTAAGGCTTTTCTTAAAGGGGCTTCTAATTTGCGCCCATCAGTAGTGCATAGGTACCCGACATGGGACCTTAATAAAGTTCTCCTAGCCTTGACTAGATCTCCTTTTGAGCCTCTCAGGGAGGCATCACTTCAATTTCTTACATTTAAAGCAGTTTTTCTGGTGGCTATTACTTCGGCTAGAAGGATATCTGAAATTGCAGCTCTATCCGTAAGAAAAGATCTGTGCATTTTTCATTCAGATCGGGTGGTTCTGAGACCAGACCCAGCATTTATGCCGAAGATTAATTCACCGTTCCACAGGGCACAGGAGTTGGTCCTGCCTAATTTTTGCCCGAAGCCTCTGCGCGAGCAAGAGAGGCAGTGGCACACCCTTGATGTTCGAAGGGCTTTGTGTATTTACATTTCTCGCACGCAGTCCATCAGGAAGACAGAGTCTCTCTTTTTGTCCTTTCAGCCAAAGACACTAGGCTGTAAGGTTTCTCCGTCCACGGTAGGCAGATGGATTAGGGCTACCATATCCAAAACCTATTTAGTTCAAGGTATTCCAGTTCCTAGTGGGGTTACCGCTCACTCCACCAGAAGTGCAGCTACCTCAGCAGCCTGGGCTACTCAGGCGTCTATTCTTGATATTTGCCGGGCGGCCACCTGGACTTCCCCATCTCCCTTTATAAGACATTATAAGATTGATGTTTACGCCTCAGCTGAAGCATCTTTTGGCAGGCGAGTTTTGCAGCAAGTGGTGAGAGATCCTGGGGAAGTTCCAATCCAGATGGACTCCCACCCGTAGGACACACTGGCTTTGGTATGTCCCACTCTCTGGATGCTCGCAGCAGTTCTACGGAGAATGGGCGTTGGTTCTTACCTGATACGCCTCTTCTCGTGGAACTGCGTAGAGCATCCAGCCCCACCCTGTTGGTACGTCTGTAAAGGGGGAAAAACCTGTTTCGGCCAATGATTTCTAATGTTGTAGTTCATGTTGTTTAATACTTAAGAATAGGGTTTTTTTTTGTCCTCTCGTCTTCGATAAAACTGGAGGAACGCATGGAGGAGCCACATGGAGGAGGAGGGCGTTCCTCAATTTCAGCTCAGCCTGTGAGAAGTGAAGACTGAAGCACCTCCCACTCTCTGGATGCTCTACGCAGTTCCACGAGAAGAGGCGTATCAGGTAAGAACCAACGCCCAATTTACATTATCTGATGGCCTACATTGAATCCAAAATATTTTGCAGCACAGTTAAAAATCCTGGCAATCAGCTTTAGACCTTAATAAAATATGCTGATGGTACTTAACGTTACATCTCCATATCTGGTGACCCAAATAATACTGTTAGTACCCCCTCATAATGCCTGGACATTGTAGGGACCTAGATGGAAGACAATGAGCAAGACCATGACTTCTGGTGCATGAGGTTTCAAGATCCTGGTCTTTGAAATCTTTACTTCTGGACAGGGCTGCACAACCTGTTCAGACCAGTTCACAACTTAAGAGTGGACTTACTCCTACTTAAAGAGCAGGTGGAAGTCATGGCTAAGAAAGCCTTTGCACTGCTTCAGTCTGTGCACCAAATGTGGCTTTTCTGGATCTGGACTCACTGCCCTAGGTCACTCAAAATCTAGTAATTTCTCTTCTGGATTATTCAATGTGCTTTACATGGGGCTAATCTTGAAATACATTTGGAAGCTTCAACTCATACGAAGTGTGGCAGCACAAGCATGCTACAGCACTGCTTTAGGAACTATACTGGCTGCCAATTTGGGTGAAGTTCAGGGTATTAGTTAAGACCTTTAAAGCCTCCATGGCATGGGTCTAGATTACTTGATGGTCCACTAAGACAAGCAACTCATGCCAGAAAAAGAGGAATGCTGCAGACCCTATCACTCCAGCTGCTGGGATTCAGAATAAAAGCCTTGTCTGCTGTAGCACCAGTCCTGTGAAACATCTTTGTCCCTAGGGCAAGGTTTGCCCCACCCTCCTATCTTTCCACAAAAGCCTGAAGACCTGGCTTTGCTGGTTTGTCTGGGAACCCAATAGGGGAGTACCACATTGGAAATGGCTCCTGGGTTGATTAATCCACCCATCTCCCCCCCTGCACTTCCTGGTCCCCTTCTGTCCATCTTTTAATTTGTATGATTGTTTATCCATTGTTTATTTTTATTGTTCCATTGCTTTGCTACATTTACATTTTTCAATCATTTTGTTCTGTTTCACTATTGTAAGCCACCCAGATTAGCCCCACACAAAATAGGCAGAAAATAAATTAAAACAGATACAAATAAATAAATATTGCTTCTATATGGTATCATCCATTTTAACCATGACACAGGAACTGCATCCCATCATTTTTCCATCACTTTGACAAAAATGAGCATACAAATATGAATATCAGATGCAGACTTCTGGTTTGAGCCCCTTCGGCAACGGACTGAAATCTGCGATCGATCCGTGCTTGCCGCTGGAGCGCCCAGAGCCGGCTGGTTTTGGGGCTAAGCCACCCCGTAGAGGTGGTGAAGAGGGGGGAGACTGCCAGCAGGGTCGAGGAGAGCCACTTTACAGAGAAGAGTCTAAATACCATAAAAGGATGGCAGCTTTTTCAAGAGATTGTCAAAAATAATATCATATATATATTGAATTTAACAGATCTTTCTAAACAAAAGCATTTTGTACAAAATTATTGTAATTTACAGTATTCTGTAGAAAGATAAAAATAAAGAATTGGATTTGACTTTGAGTGACTTCATGGATACATCCATGTAGTTTCCTTCGTAGCCTTTTATAATGTTTTTGTTCACTTTAGTCTAGTTGTCATGGCCCGGGACTTGGATACTGATTCTGAAGGTGAAGAAAGCTTCTCCAGTAGAAATGATGAGTTTCAAATGGTTCTTGGCTTTGTGTCTTCTGAGACGGACATTCCCCAAGTTTTGCTTTTTCACTTCAGAATCAATATCTGAGCCCTGAGCCACAACAGTTTGGGATTCTCATGTAAATCCTGATGTTGTTCAGCTTTTTGAAATCAGTGTCATCAATTTACTAGGGTATTCACAGAATAAAAGGCGAGTTCATGTGAGTTGGGCGTACAGTATAAAATTATGATCAAAATAATGAAAAGTGCCCCACTGCATATAATTTTATTTATATTTCTGTAACGATAGAATCAGAGTTGAAAGGTACTTTGGAGGTTTTCTAGTCCAACCCTCAGTCTAGTTCCTGATTCGATGTGGATAAATGGTTTTACAAACTTATTTTTAAAATCTCCAGTGATGGGATATCCAGAACCCTGGGAAGTAAACTGTTCTCCAGCACGACGATTGGAGAATCCACAGAGGGTTCATACATGCCTTTCTGCCTGGGGACTGTCAGGTTTGATTCCAAGCGCTTTTAATGTGTTATGGAGGTTTGGGGGTTTTTTTTCTTGTCGTTTGCTGTAGCCACGGTTAGCCACCAGCCTTGCAGCCTTGAAGGGAGTAATTTTCCTGTGCAAGGGTAGCCTGCTGCTTGCCTGAGGCATCGCTAGCCAGGCACTGCCGTTTTAAAGCACTGCAGCGCTTCTCAGCTGTTTTGGGGGCTTTTTGATCTTATGATTTGCGGCTTAGTGGTTTCTTTGCGATCCGCTTAATTTCAGTCCCAGGCTGATTGCCAGCCCTCTCAGGGACTCTCAACTGTCAGAATCATCAAATCAGCTCTTCATTAGTCAGACAGCTTGAAGACAAGCATGGCTACAGGGATTGTGTGCTGGCTTGCCGCTACTGGGCCCATTGCAATTTAGCCCCATTTTAAAAGGGAGCAACTGCCATTCAGGCAGGCAGTAGCTTTTTTTTCTTTTGAAAGCAGAACTGCTCCTGCGCTAAGTAAGCTGGCAAAATGGCTGAACAGCTTCAATCGGCTGACAGCATGGCAGGGCAAGAAGCCTCTTCTTCTCCTCCCAACAAGAGATCCAGCTTCAGAAGAGGTAGATCCTCCAACTAGGAGACAGCTAGCAAGATTAGAACCAAGACTATCTACTCTAGAAAACCTTCTAGAGCTGGAGAGAAGGATGCTGACAGAAGAATGAGGGCTCTGGAGAAACAAATTTCCAGAGTGCAGAAGGCTCAGCAGGAAAGTATTAAATCTCTTGCCTTGACTGAAGCAGTTATTCCCCCCCACCCCACCCCACCCAGATTTGCTGGAATGAATGTCTGGAATGATGGTATTGAATGCTGAACTGAAGTCTACAAAGAGGACCCCTGCATAGGTATTTGGAGATTCAAGGTGTTGTAGGATGTAAGGCAGAACCATATTAACAGCATCATCTGTCAATCTATTTGCTTGGTATGCAAACTTCATGGATCTAACGGCGGATCCGTGATGGTTTTCAGGTGGACAGCACAAGCCTTTCAAAGATTTTCATAACTACAGATGTTAGAGCAACTGGTCTGTAGTCATTCAGTTCCTTCATGGAGGGTTTCTTTGGCACTGGGATGATAGTAGAGCATTTGAAGCAAGAAGTGACCTATTGAAGATTCAGGTGAAAATGGAGGGCCAATTGGTCAGCACAGACTTCTAAGCAACAAGGAGTTATCTTCTCTGGCTTTTCCTGGCTTTTGTCTGTGAAATAGATCTTGCACTTCTTTTTCTGTGATTACTAGAGGTTGTGAACCCATTGGGTTGGCTGTTGTTGGTGTGCTTGAGATGGGAGATAGGTGGGGATAGATGGCTGTAGTTTCCTTTCAAACCTGAAGTAAAACACATTCAGGTCATCTGCTAGTTGTTGTTCTCCTGAGAGCCGGTCGGATCATCCAGAGAGTGGGAGGTGCTTCAGTCTGCGTTGTTGAAGGCTGAGCTTAATTACTGAGGAACGCTCTGCCCTCCATCACGTGGCTCCCTTGCCTTCCCCAGTTTATGCTCAGCCTTCGTGAGAGTAGGCTGTGTATTTCACCACTCCTTGGCCGATTCAAGAACTCTGATTCTAAGGTTTGCTGATCATTGTTTCTGGTTCTCCTTAGCCTCCAAGTGCATTGGGTAGTGACAAAGCAGGGAGCGTGTTTTCTTTGCCCCCGGGGGGGCTGTACAGCGGGCGGCTTTCGCGTTCCGGCGCCAATCCCCCCCAATTTGATCCTCTTCCTGCCGCTTTTCTATGCCGCATTCATAGCGGCTTTATTTGATGGTGCTGTAATAGCGCAGCTGGTGTTCCCCCCACTGTAAACGCCAATCACCCCAGGAAGGGGCGAAAATCACCTGGCTGCCTCTCTCGGCCCCTAGATGTGCTGGAGAGGCGGATTTTGGCCCTGAGCAGCCTGTGAGTAAGGGAGCGTGGGCCATTTTGGGCGCCGCCGCGTGTCAGATGCTGCTTTTAGAGGGCTCATTGAGCTGCGAAGGGACTAGCTCTAATTATAGGCCTTCCAGCATGTGAGAGCTATTAGATAAGCAGAGGAATTGGCAATCTTGTTGGTTTCCACAACACGCTCAGGGCAGGAAATAGCAGCCTATCCCTCCCGGTTGTTGCCTGGGAGCTCCAGCAGCCAGAGGCCTCACTCCAGCCTCAGGCGTTTTATTTGGCATATTGGCAATATTAACAGTAATTTCTGGGGTCACTCCTTCCTAGGAGTTCCAACCAGACCTTGGATTAAATATTTGTAAATAATAATAATAGTAATATTTATCAATAGATAGATATCTAAATATATTTAGATATACAATTAGATAGATAGATAGATAGATAGATAGATAGATAGATAGATAGATAGATAGATAGATAGATACGTATTTGCATATATATATATTTACATCTTATCAATATTTGGCTATTTCACGTTGCCAACACTGCTTGGATTATATATCTTGATTGTACGCTTACACATAAAGATATTAATAATTATATTATAGTTTATATACATCTAAAATTCCAAAAGGGGGTGCAGGCCAGCGAAAGGACACCCCGCCTTTGTTGTAGGTCGAACCCCTGGCGAGCCAACTGGCTTTACATTTGTATTACAGTCCTTTCCTCTACAATGGCAGATGACAATTCTGCTAAAGGCCCTTCTTTGAAGGCCAAATCTAAATCCTACCACCTGCGCAAACAGGCTAAGGAAGCCCCTAAGGAAACTTCCAAAGCTTCTCAGAGGGACACTCTAAGACGTCATAGGGCACAGGAGAAAGAATTTGACAGGCGATCTAGAGAGACACAACCAGTATTTCCAGCCCCCCCCTCTGCTCCCTCTACCTCCAGACACCCCCCTCCTCCAGATTGCTCTTCCCTCTCCAGGCACAGCCCATCCCAGGGACACCAGGTCCCCGGACCAACGACCAGGCTGACGCCGGAAGCAACATTTACGCCCACGGCCGCTGGTCTGCGCCATGAGGAGGTCGCCACAGTTGAGATCCCTGCGCACATGCAGGCATGGATGGAACGGGCTATTCGCCAGGAGATTGCAGAGGCCTGCAATAGATGTCCAGGTCTGGTACTCCCTCGATGGTGCCTGAACATGACTCGCCATCAGTCAGTTCCTTGCCTAGATCGGACCCCACTCTTGGTCAGGTACCTTTACAGGAGGGCAGTCCTCTCCCAGAAAGGGATCTGGAGGAGGCCATGGAGGACCTAGATCGGTTCGGGGAGGAGGAGGAATTGGAATGGGAGTCTATGCACCAAGGGGAGCCCCTATCGGAGATAGACCCTATGGAGAGGAACATGTCCGAGGACAAGGGCCTCACCCCGGATCAACCCACCTTTGTCGGTCTGTTCAAGCCGCACATGTTTAAATCACTTCTATTTAAGGCCAGGAACATTTCTGGCCTGGCTGTACAGTCCTCCTCGGCTCTCCCTTCCCCGGCAGAGGGACAAGAGGACGCCATTTTTAGGCAGCCCGTGGTGGAGGCGGAGGTGATCCCTGCCCCGCCCATTTTTCATGAGTTAGTCTCAAACCAGTTAGACTCTACAAGGGCCCCTCCTGCCCCATCCAGCCAGGACAGGAGGTTCTTTAACCTCGAGTCGAGCTTCTGCAACCTGCTTAACACTCCCGAGGTAGATGAGCCCATCATTGGTTTGGCATCCTCGTCCTCCCCCAGTGATCCCCTGGAGGTCCTGAAGCCCGAGGACAAGAGGTCTGAGCTGGCCTTACGTAGGGCTCACCAAGCGGACACCTGGGCCATTAGATCGGCCAATGCCGCTTCCTTCTTCACCAGGTCTTCGATCCGGTGGCTCCGTCAACTGAGGCAGCATTTCCCCCCCTCTAACACAAGGGCTCATCAGGACATAGCAAAATTGATGGCTGCGGCAGAATTCTCGGCCGACGCCACATACCACGCAGTTAAGTTTTCTGCCCGAGCAATATCCTCTCATGTTACAGCTCGCCACCTGCTCTGGCTCCAGCACTGGCAGGCGGATGTAAAAAACAAGTTTAAGCTGGCCACCGCCCCATAAAAGGGAACAAACTATTCGGAGCCGTCCTGGAGCCATTGCTATCAGAAACAAGAAGCAAGAAAAAATTTCTTCCCCCCCCTTTCCGTAGGTCAGAGTCAAGAGCACAGCCCTTTCAGAGAGGTTCCTCACGACCTTTCTACCAGTTTCCTTTCCCTCCCAGGTACCCGAGACCCCCCTCCTTCCGGCCTTTCCAGCCCCAGGATTGAGCCGATCTGGGTGACAGGAGCAGGAGGGGTGGCAGCTACAGGCGCCCCTTCAGGGATTCAGGACGGAAGCCCTTCTGGTGCAACAGATAGACCCCGTCCACCCTTCCCCATCGGTGGACGCCTCAAGCATTTCCCTGACCAGTGGGATTCCTCCACCTCCGATGCCTGGGTCCGAGAGACCATCAGACTGGGCCTCGCGCTTGAATTCCAGTGCTCCCCCCCTGAATTTTTTATGGCATCCCCCCCTCCAACCTAATGGATTCAGCTATCCGCCATCTCCTCACCATATAGGCCATACAACCTGTACCACCATCCCAGCGGAGGCAGGGGTTTTACTCTCACCTCTTCATGATCCCCAAATCCTCAGGGGGATGGAGGGCTATTCTAGACCTGAAATGCCTTAACCGTTACCTGACCTACCACAGGTTTAAGATGCACACCCTACAATCCATTCTACTAGGCATCAGGCAGGGGGACTGGCTATCCTCTATAGACCTTTCGGAGGCGTACCTTCACATCCCAATCCGGCCCTCCCATTCCAAATTCCTCAGGTTCTACTTCAACCATCACCACTTCCAATATGAGGTGCTTCCCTTTGGATTGGCCTCTGCCCTGAGAAACTTCACTAAGGTCCTCGCAGCCCTAGCGACCCACCTAAGGGACTTCCCGGTTCATCTCTACTCTTACCTGGATGACATCCTCATCCTGTCTCACTCCAGACCTAAAGCAGAAAAGGATATCAGAGCTACTCTTTCTGCCCTTCAAGATCATGGGTTCCTGGTAAATTGGCAGAAGAGCCATCTGTTACCATCTACACGGATCACCCACTTGGGGTCCATCATTGATTTGGTTCAGGGAAAGGTTTTCCTTTCCTCTGAGAGATTCCGTAGCATCCAGGAAACACTTCAAACATATCAGACGATCAAAAAAGGTAACACTTTTAGAATTGTCTAAATTACTCGGTAAAATGATCTCATGTATTTCCATTGTTCCCTGGGCCCATTTACACACTAGATCCCTACAATGGTTCTTGCTCCCGTTCCAAAGGACTGGCAGAAGCAATTCAAAGGCCGCGGTCAAGGTGCCTTCAAGGGTCCTCACGTCTCTCCTCTGGTGGACCAGTCCCGCCATCAACAAGGGATATTGCTTCAAGGAACCCCAACACCTCATCCTCACCACAGACGCCAGCCTGTCCGGATGGGGCGCTCACATCCACTCGCTCTCGACACAGGGCAAATGGTCACAGGTAGAACGCACACGCAGTATAAACTGGTTGGAACTTCGCACCATCCACCTGGCCTTGCGCAACTTCCTCCCCCACGTATGCAGGCGGCATGTCCTGATACTCACGGACAACGTCACTGCCAAGGCTCACGTCAACCGACAAGGGGGCACCCAGTCCATAAGTTTGATGAGAGAGGCCGAGCGCCTCTGCCATTGGGCAGAGCGCAATCTCCTCTCCCTCAAAGCCGAGCCCATCTCAGGGGTCTCAAACACCCAAGCAGATTGGCTGAGCAGGACCACGGTGGACCAGTCCGAGTGGCGCATTCACCCGTCACTGTTCAGGGAAGCGACCGTGATGTTTGGTCTCCCGTCAGTAGACCTCTTTGCATCCCCGCTCAACACCCAATTCCCCAGGTTTTTCTCGAGGTACCCCTCCCATGGGGCCGAGAATCACAATGCCCTCCATTGCCCCTGGCCCACAGGGCTTCTATATGCATTCCCTCCATTGGCCCTGGTCCCCAGAGTCATCCAGAAGCTCATCTCCGAGAAAGCAGAGCTGATTTTAGTGGCACCCTACTGGCCCAGGCGCCCATGGTTTGCGGACCTCCGCAATCTATCGGTGGCCCCCCCTTGGAAAATTCCCCCGCACAGGATATCCCTTTCCCAGGGGCCCCTCCAACACCCGGACCCTCAGTGGCTCCAGTTAGCCATTTGGAGGTTGAGCGGGAACGTCTAAGGAAGGAGCAGTTCTCTGACCAGGTTATTGATACCATTTTAGCCGCAAGGCGGCCCTCAACAACCCGAATATACAATGCCACTTGGAATAGTTTCTACAAGTGGTGCCGTAATTTCCAAATCAATCCTCTTTCACCCTCCATTGCTCAAGTTTTGGAATTCCTCCAAGATGGTCTAAGGAAGGGAGTTTCTCCGAACACCCTGAGGCGTCAGGTAGCAGCCCTCTCAACTGTAATTATTTGCAACAATCTGGGTACCCTCTCCCTCCACCCTCGCATTAGGGCATTCCTTAGGGGACCAACTAACTTGTGTCCCCCAACTGTACACAGATACCCTACCTGGGACCTCAACAAGGTCCTGGTGTCCCTTACTAAACATCCCTTTGAGCCTCTCAGGGAATCCTCACTCTAGTTCCTAACTTTCAAAGTCGTCTTCCTGGTGGCCATGACTTCAGCTCGCCGAATATCAGAGATAGCCGCCTTGTCGGTGAGGAAGGACCTTTGCATCTTCCATGCCGACCGGGTGGTTCTACGGCCGGACCCAACCTTCTTGCCTAAGGTCAATTCAGCCTTCCACAGGGCACAGGAACTCACACTTCTGAACTTCTGCCCCAATCCCTCACGGGAAAGGGAGAAGCTTTGGCACACCCTGGATGTAAGACGGGCCCTCCGCATTTACATTAAACGTACCCAGCCCTTTAGGAAGTCCGAATCCCTATTCCTTTCCTTTTAACCAAAATCCTTAGGACACAAAGTGTCCCCGACAACCATCGGCTGCTGGATTAGAGCTACTATTTCCAAAGCTTACTTGTCCCAGGCTCTGTCGGTGCCCAGCGGAATAATGGCACACTCCACCAGAAGTGCAGCCACCTCGGCAGCTTGGGTCACCCAGACTCCAATTGCTGATGGGGAGGCCCCACCTGGGCCTCCCCATCTCCCTTCATTAGGCATTATAAGATCGACATGTTTGCCTCAGCGGAGACTTCGTTTGGTAGACGAGTTGTCCAGCGAGTCCTCAAGGAACCGCAGGGATTTCAGAACCAGATGGAGTCCCTCCCATAGGACAGCCAAGCTTTGGTATGTTCCACTCTCTGGATGATCCAACCGGCTCTCAGGAGAATGGGCGTTGGTCCTTACCTGACACGCCATTTCTCTGGAGCCGGGAGGATCATTCAGCCCCACCCTTTTAGTTCACCGTCTGGTTGTTTCGGCCAAGGAACCGCTTAGCATAGTAAGATGAGAGCACGATCTTCTCTTCACTCTCGTCTTCGCGTAAACTGGGGAACGCAAGGGAGCCACGTGATGGAGGGCGGAACATTCCTCAGTAATTAAGCTCATCCTTCGACAACGCAGACTGAAGCATCTCCCACTCTCTGGATGATCCTCCTGGCTCCAGAGAAATGGCGTGTCAGGTAAGGACCAACGCCCAATTTCCTTCTGCCTGGAAAGGTTGTTTGCTGTAGCCAGTGGTGTTTTTAAGAGTTTTCCACATGTTTGCTGGTTCATTTGCATCGGAGAATTAGTTAGAATCTCCTCCATGTTTGCAAAGACTGGGTGTGTATATGTGTGTGTGTGTGAGGAATCAGAAAGCTGCTCCTTAAGGAAACTTTGCCTAATTCTTAGCAGATGGTCTCATGAGTATGAAATTGGTAGTGAATTGCAGATAATAATAAAGAATAAAGAAACTATTAGCTTCTCCATAGAGCTGCTCGGAGCATCCAGAGTGGGAGGTGCTTCAGACTCTGCTTTCACAGGCTGAGCTTGAATTGAGGAACACTCCTCCTCCTCCTCCACGTGACTTCTCCATAGCGTTCCCCAGTTTTGCTCAGCCTCGTGAGAGACATGCAGTTTCTGATTTAGCTCCTTGGCCGACTCAAGATCTCTTCTATTTCTTACTATAAGATTTGATTGAATATTTTTTTCTCTAGCCTCTGCACAATTGGTTTCTTCTCTAGCTTCAGGGGAACATTTTCCTCGCCCCTCAGGGGGAAAAAGTGGGCGGTTTAACAGCGCTTTTGCGCTACCCCCCATCCTCGATCAACTCCCTGCCGCTTTCCACGCCGCTCTTGTTAGCAACTTGAATTTATTGCTCTCCAAAGCGTCGCTGGTTTCCCCCCCCACGAACGCCGATCATCCCAGGAAGGGGCGACTCTCTCCTTTGCTGCCCCTCTCAGCACTCTAAGTTTGCTGGAGGAGCTTAATTCCGCTCCTGAGAGGCCCCGACATCTAGCGCAGTAGCCATTTTGGGCACCGCCTTGTGGTCAGGTTCTGCTGCGAGTCACTCTAGCTCACCAAAAGCTCTAGCTCACCTTATCAGCCTGTTCAGAACTCTTTCACTATAATTGGATACCTGTTTATATTGTTGGCTATTCCGCAGCTATGCTCAGGGCGAAGTAATAGCAGCACCTCCCCTCCCAGTTTTCACCTGGGAGTACAGCTGCTGAAGGCCTTATCTCTCCTTCTTTCCATTAGCCTCAGGCGTTCATTCGACTAATTGGATAACTAATCAACCCCTGGTTTATATGCATACCTGGCTGGCTGATTGAGAAGATAAGCAGTATCCAACCTGATTAAGGGTTGGATGAGAGACCACTACAAAATATCAATGCTGTAGGCTCGATTGTGAAATGAACATTTTCTAAATTTTAACAGCCAAGGTTGTTACTCTTATTGGACCAAGATCCAAATTTATTCCAATCAAATATACATATTTATATATATATATAATAAATACACACACACATACATACACACACAAACACACACACACATACATACATACATACATACATACATATATTTATATCATAGTACGTACCAAAATTCCAAAAGAGGGCGCGGACCAGCTGAAAGGACACCCAGCCTTTGCTGCAGGTTGAACCCTAGGCAAGCCAACCGCCTTTAGTATCCTTGCATACGCTCATTACTTCTTAAAATGGCAGATGACAATTCTTCTAAAGGTTCTTCTTTGAAGGCCAAATCTAAATCTTACCATTTGCGCAGACAGGCTAAGGAAACTTCCAAGGCTTCTCAAAGGGATGCCTTAAGGTGCCATAAGGTGTTGGAGAAGGAAATCGACAGGCGATCCAGGGGGTCACGCTTGGTGCCTCCAGCCCTCCCACCCTCCACTCCTACCTCTACTCAACACCCCTCTCCAGATTACTCTTTCCTATCCAGGCACAGCTCACCCCAGGGTCATCAGGCTCCTGGAACAACCAGATGAATGCCCAAAGCTACATTTACTCCTACGGCCGCTGGTCTGCGCCAAGAGGAACCTGCCATAGTCGAGGTTCCAGAGCAAATGAGGTCATGGATGGAGCTGGCTATCTGCCTGGGGATTGCGAAAGGTCTCCAACAGATGTCCAGACCCGGCTTCTTCCCGATGGCTCCTGAACATGAGTCTCTATCTGTCAGATCCCTGCCTAGATCGGATCCTCCCCATGGTCAGATACCTTCACCGAGGGACAGTCCTCTTCCAGTAAGGGAGCAGGAGGAGGAGGAAGGGGGCCTGGATCAATTCAGGGAGGAGGACGAATTTGAATTGGGGTCAACACATTACAGTGAACCCCTCTCGGAGACAGAGCCAATGGAGGGGGAGATGTCCGAGGATGAGGGCCTCACCCCCGACCAACCCACCTTTGTGGGCTTGTTCAAGCCACACCTGTATAAATCACTACTCTTTAAGGCCAAAAACATCTCTGGCCTGTACACACAGTCTCCCTCTCCCCCCCCTTCCTCAGCTGAGGGCCCAGAGGATTCCATTTTTAAACAGCCCATTGTGGAAGCCAAAGTCATTCTGGCTCCGCCCATTTTTTCTGATCTGGTATCAAAACAGTTGGCTTCCACAGCCCCCCCCGGCCCCATCCAGCCAGGATAAGAGATTTTTCAACCTTGATTCAGACTTCTCTAGCCTACTTAATATCCCTGAGGTTGATGAGCCCATTGTTGGCTTAGCATCTTCCTCCTCCCCAGTGACCCTCTGAAACCTGAAGACAAGAGGGCTGAACTGGCCTTATGCCGGGCTGACCAATCCAATGCTTGGGCCATTAGATCGGCCATGGCCGCTTCCTTTTTCACCAGGTCTTCGATCCAGTGGCTCCACCAACTAAAACAGCATGTCCCCACCTCCAATACAAGGGCGCATCAGGACATCACTAAGCTTGCGGCCGCGGCAGAATTCTCGGCCGATGCCACCTACCACTCGGTTAAGTTTTCCACCAGAGCTATAACTTCACATGTTACAGCCCGTCATCTGCTCTGGCTCAAACACTGGCAGACAGATATCAAAAACAAAGTCAAATTGGCCACTGCTCCCATCAAGGGAGACAAATTATTCGGCCCAGCTCTGGAACCCCTAGTTGAGAGCCGAAGCAAGAAAAAAAATTTTCCCTCTCTTTTTCGGAGGTTAGAGCCCAGAGTCCCTCAGCTCTTTTGGAGAGGGTCCTTCCGATCCTTCTACCAGTCTTCCTTCCTGCCCAGGTACCCGAGACCCCCTCCTTTCAGCCATCCCAACCCCAGGATTGAGTCAATTCGGGCGACAGGAATAGAAGGAGCGGCAGCTCCAAGAGACCCTTCAGGGGATCAGGCGGGAGACCCTTCCGGCGCCCAAGATAGATCCCGTTCCTCCCCCACCATTGGCGGACGTCTCAAACATTTTGCCGACCAATGGGATTCCTCTATCTCCGATATCTGGGTCAGAGACACCATCAGGTTCGCACTCACCCTTGAAATTCAGTGCGCCCCCTCTGATTTTTTCATGGCATCCCTCCCTTTGAGGGACCCCACCAAACTCAATTTGATGGATTCTGCTATTCAACATCTCCTCGACATACAGGCTATCCAACCCATCTCACCCTCTCAACGAGGGCGGAGTTTTTACTCCCACCTCTTCATGATCCCCAAACACCCAGGTGGATGGAGAGTAATCCTAGACCTAAAACGACTTAATCGTTACCTGATCCATCGCAGGTTTAAGATGACACCTTACAGTCCATTCTCTTGGGTACCAGGCAAGGGGACTGGCTCTCCTCTATTGATCTTTCAGAAGCATATTTACACATCCCAATTCGGCCTTCCCATTCCAAATTCCTCATGTTCTGTTACAATCATCACCACTTCCAATATGTGGCCCTCCCTTTTGGGTTAGCATCGGCCCCTAGAACCTTTACTAAGGTCCTCGTGGCTCTAGCGGCTCACCTTAGGAACCTCCCCGTACATCTCCATTGTTACCTGGATGACATCCTCATCCTATCTCCCTCAAGACATCAAGCAGAGAGGGACACCAGAGTTACTTTCTCTGCCCTCCAAGACCATGGGTTCCTCATAAACTGGCAAAAGAGCCAACTGTCGCCATCTACCCGAATAACCCACTTGGGGTCCGTAATTGATACGGTTAAAGGTAAAGTCTTTCTTTCCTTGGAAAGACTCCTTAGTATCCAGAAATCTGTCAAACAGATCCGGAGGTCAAAAAAGGTAACTCTATTAGATTTGTCTAAGTTATTAGGTAAGATGGTTTCATGCATTTCCATTGTTCCCTGGGCCCGTTTACACACCAGATCCCTACAGTGGTGCCTGCTTTCATTTCAAAGATCCGGCAGAAGCAATTCAAAATCCATGGTCAGGGTACCTCCAAAGATCCTCACGTCTCTCCTCTGGTGGACCAACCCCACCATCAACAAAGGTCATTACTTCAAGGAGCCGCAGCGGCTCACCCTCACCACAGATGCCAGCCTATCCAGATATGGCACTCACGTCCACTCGCTCACGGCACAGGGAAGATGGTCGGAGACAGAATGGGTACGCAGTATAAACTGGCTGGAATTTCACGCCGTACACCTGTCCCTACGCAGCTTCCTCCCTCAGGTATGCAGACGTCATGTCCTTATCCTCACAGACAACGTCACAGCCAAGGCACATATCAACAGACAGGGGGGCACACAGTCCATACGGTTGATGAGAGAAGCCGAGTGCCTCTGCCGCTGGGCGGAGTCCAATCTCCTCTCCCTCAAAGCAGAGCATATCTCAGGAGTTTCAAACACCCAAGCAGACTGGTTGAGCAGGGCCACGGTGGACCAGTCAGAATGGTGCCTCCACCCGTCTCTGTTCAGGGAGGCGTCCACAATCTTCAGCCAACCGATAGTGGACCTCTTCGCATTCCCTCTCAATGCACAATTCCCAAGATTCTTCTCGAGATACCCCTCCCACGAGGCGGAGAATCACAATGCCCTACGTTGCCCCTGGCTCCCAGGGCTCCTATACGCATTCCTCCCACTAGCTCTAGTTCCCAAAGTCATCCAAAAACTGATCCACGAGAAGGCGGAACTGCTTCTGGTGGCCCCCTACTGGCCCAGGTGCCCAGACCTCTGCAACCTATCAGTAGCCCCCCCCAGAAAATTCCCCCGAATAAGATCTCCCTTTCCCAGGGGCCCCTCCTGCATCCGGATCCCCAATGGCTCCAGTTAGCTGTCTGGAAGTTGAGCGGAACTGCCTAAGAAACGAGAAGTTCTCTGACCAGGTTATTGACACCATCTTAGCTGCCAGGCGGCTCTCAACTACCCGAATCTATGATGCCACTTGGAATAGCTTCTGCAAGTGGTGTCATAAATCCCAAGTCAACCCACTCTCGCCGTCTATTGCCCGGATTTTGGATTTCCTCCAAGAGGGACTGAAGAAAGGGCTTTCCCCCAACATCTTGAGACGACAGGTCACAGCCCTCACAACTGTTCTCTCTTGTGACAACATTGGTTCCCTTTCCCACCCCTCGCATTAGGGCATTCCTCAGAGGAGCCACTAATGTGTGCCCTCCGACCGTTCATCGGTATCCTACATGGGATCTTAATAAGGTCCTTGTGTCACTCACTAAACACCCCTTTGAGCCTCTAAGGGAGTCCCTCCAAACCCTCCAGTTTTTAACATTCAAAGTTGTGTTCCTGGTGGCCATTACATCGGCCCGTCGGATCTCGGAAATCGCAGCTTTGTCAATTAGAAAGGACCTCTGCGTTCTTCACGCCGACTGGGTGGTTCTCCGGCCCAACCTTACCTTCTTGCCCAAGGTCAACTCAGCCTTTCACAGGGCACAGGAACTTATTCTCCCAAAATTTTGCCCCAAACCCTCGTGGGATAGGGAAATGCTTTGGCATACTCTGGACGTGAGACGTGCCCTGCGCGTCAAGCACACCCAGCCCTTTAGGAGGTCTGAATCCCTATTCCTTTCCTTTCAGCCCAAGACATTGGGTCACAAAGTATCCCCTACAACCATCAGCCGCTGGATCACAGCTACTATCTCTAGATCTTATTTGTCACAGGCTCTGCCAGTACCCAGCGGAATAACAGCACATTCCACCAGAAGTGCGGCAACCTCGGTAGCTTGGGCCACCCAGGCCCAATCACTGATATTTGCCCGGCTGCCACTTGGGCTTCCCTGTTTCCCTTCATTAGGCATTACAAGATCGACATATTTGCCTCAGTGGAAGCCTCGTTTGGCAGACGAGTCCTCGTTTGGCAGGCGGGTCCTCAAGGACCCAGAGAGGCTCCTGAACCAGACGGAGTCCCTCCTGTAGGACAGCCAAGCTTTGGTATGTCCCACTCTGGATGCTCCGAGCAGCTCTATGGAGAATGGGCGTTGGTTCTTACCTGACACGCCCCTTCTCGGCGAGCTGCGAGGTGCATCCAGCCCCACCCTAATTTCACTGTCTGGTGGGGAATCTTGTTTCGGCCAATGATCAATTAGTTAGTTAGGATGAGAACACGGCTTTTTCTTCTCGTCCTCGCAAAACTGGGGAACGCTATGGAGGAGTCAAGTGGAGGAGGAGGAGCGTTCCTCAATTCAAGCTCAGCCTGTGAGAGCGGAGTCTGAAGCACCTCCCACTCTGGATGCTCCTTGCAGCTCACCGAGAAGGGCGTGTCAGGTAAGAACCAACGTCCAATTTCACCGAGGCAGCCATCATCTGCATCCTCTTGGATAGTTCTCACTATCAGGAAATTTCTTCTTATTTCTAAGTTGGATCTCTTGAGATGTTCCATTCATTGCTTCTTTTTCAGGTGTTTCCTGTGTCAGCTCTTTAAATATTGGAAGACTGGTATCATGTCTCCTCTCAATCATATTTTTGTTAAATTAAATATATTTACTTCCTTAGATGTTTTCATAGGATTTAGCTTGCAGACTCCTTATTATCTTTGGTGCTCTTCTCTGCACTTTTAAAAAAGTTTTATTGTCTTTTTTATATTGTGACCAGAACTGGATGCAGTATTCCAGATATGGCCTCATCAGTGCAGTAGAGCAGTCCCCTTGATCTTAATGCTCTCCATCTGTTGATGCTGCTAAAGACTGTTGATTTTTTTGGCAGCTGCAGCTACTTAGGCATTGGCCCACTATGATACCAAGATCTCTCTTATTTGGGCATCTGGGTTTTCCTGCCTAATGCAGAAACTTAACTTTTCTCTAGACTGAACTGCATTTTAATAAATAGGATTCAATGCTCTAGTCCAGGCCTGCCAAACTCCCGGCCTATGGGCTGGATGCATCATGTGCTGGCCATGCCCACACCTTGTTTACCAAAGAGGAAAAAAGCCTGGATACATCATGTGATGCTGCAGTGATAACGTGAGTTTGACACCCCTGCTCTAATATGTGAAGTTTCTTTTGAAGCTTGAGTCTATCTTCTGAAGTATTAGCAATTTCCTCCAGTTTTGTGTCATCTGCAAATTTGATGAGTTCCTCTTCAATCTCCTCATCTAGGTTATTTATGAAAATGTTGAAAAATATTGAGCCCAAGAGAGAACTTTGAGAAACCCACTGCATGCTTCACTCCATATAGATAAAATTACGTTTAAGATTACATGCTTGGTGTAATTCATCAACCAATTGCAAGTTCATTTTATCATGGTATTATCTTTTTTTATCAAGAAGTAGTCGTAATCTTGAAGCTTGATTATCTTTTCAGGATTTTCTGGCATCAAGGAGATTGGTTTAAAGTCTCCTGGATCCATCTTTTCCTCCCTATTAAGAATTGGAACTCTTTTCCTGTCCTCTCCATGTTCCAGGAGCCCTCAAAAGATTTCATTCCATTGTTTGTGAAATTACATATTACAGTTTCTTCAGTACTCTGGGGTGTAAACCAAACCAGGAGATTAAATTCATTCAGACTAGCTAAGTATCCTCTAACCATTCCCAGGTTTTCCTATTTTTTCTTTTTGCATAAGCACAGATGCAGAAAAAGAATTAAATGGTTCTGCTTTCTCCCTGCTGTCTGTCATCTTGCCAACAATTTCCTTGACATTTGCTATTGCTTCTTACATTTTGAAAGATTTTGTTGCTGTTTTCTTGTCATTTGTTGCATATTTTAAATCTTAAGCTTCCTGACTCCATTCCTTGCAGTTTTAGGCTATTTGCTGGTATTCTACTCTAGTTACAAGCTCCTCTTTCCATTTTTTTATGCTTGTTCCTTTTGTCCCTCAGCAACTATGCTAATCTCATCTTGATTTTTCTCTCTAGCATTGTTTTTAATTGGTCATTTTCTATCTCATATTTTTCAGAATTTCTCAAGAATTCTGAACTGTTTTTCCCTCTAGCATTTCCATTCATGGTATCCTTTCAATCTTTTTTCTCTTAATTTTTTGAAGTCTTAAATTTTTTAAAATCTAGAACATCCAACCTTGTTCAGTTACCCAACTACATTGTAATGAATCCTAATGTGGCTTAGTTGCTCACCATCAAAATTCCTTATAACTTTCACCCCTCCATTATTTCATCTCCATGAATAAGTAATTTGTCAGAGTGTCAGGCTTCCAGAAATTCCCTGGCATTTTTGGACTTGGCTTGGTCTAAGTCAGGGATGTCAGACTCAAGGCCTGGGGGTTGGATGCGGTCCATGAGGTACTTAGATCTGGCCCGTGGGGCCACTGTGGAAACAGTGAAGGACTGGCCCATGGTGCTTCTGCCAGCAAGAATAGACCTTGTGCGGCAGAGCATTTGGGCCACCACAGACATGGATAATGTTGACATGCCTACCTGAGCCATGCCCACCCCAGCCCCGAGAGATTAAACACAACCCTGATGCAGCCCTCAATGAAATCAAATTTGACATCCCTGGTCTAAAATGGTCACAGTGTCCATTTCAATTCTATGTAAATACATTTCTAACAAGGAACAACTTTTCTTCCTATGAGAGTGCTATGACACATGTCCTACCTACCAGTATCAGATACAAACCACCAATCAACTGTTCAGCTGGATGGAAACTAGCCCAAGAAAATTAACCTCAAGGAGTAGTTGGAACAGACTATCACATGAGAGCACATGGAGAGACTGGCCACTGCCATCCTAAGTACTTTCTAGAGACATGCAGAAAAAAAAATACTAAGCTGCAAATCAAACTCCTCAAACTCTATTCCAGACCCAAAGAAGCACCAAAGACTGAATGGGTAATCAGCGTGTCCAGCTATCCATTATCCACTGCAGAACACAAAATTCTTTAGAAAGAACTTAACTATAGCACAATGATGCCAATTAACTGGAATTCTTTGCAGCTCTAGAAGGAACATTTAAAACTATTGGACTTCCCACTGAAGACTAAGAAAATATCAGACTTTATTATTCATTATAATAAATATGTTATTTATTATACATTATTCCACAGACCAGAAGAAGACAAAAACAGAAGCATGCCACAACAGAAGACAAAACAGTTCTCAGAAACCTAAAAAAAGGATCAGACTATCTGTTCTGTCCTCATTTACATACTCGAAATCCCCGCGCTTTGATTGGCCAAAGCACGGGGCTTTCTAATTGGTAAGGCGAGCCGCGCCAATTGGCTCGTTAAGAATCTCCCGCGATTGGCTCGTTCAGAGCGCGGGAGATTCGAAGCGCTGCCATTGGACGCGGCCGCCGCGGCGAAAGGAATAAAAGCCGCGGGCTTTTTTCCTTTCGCCGGTTCGGTTCCAGTTTTCCAAATAAAGAGCATTGCATGAAATCACCGACTCCTGGCGTCATTTCGCGGACACGACACTGGCGACGAAGGTGGGATCCAGACCCTGAACCGAACCCCGTGTCCGACGGAAGCCAGACAAAGCACCAAGATGGCGAAAATCGCACCGCCCGCCCCCTTCAACCCCGCCACCGAAGACTGGGAATCGTTCTCCGACCGTTTCCGCATGTACCTCGAGTGCACCGGCATGAAGGACGCCTCGGGCCCGCTAAAACGCGCCGTCTTCCTCACCCACTGCGGAACCGACGTTTTCCAGATGGCCAAAGCGTTGGCCAAGCCCGCCGACGCAACCGCCATGGACTGGGACGTCCTTGAACCTATCCTTCGGCGACATTACGCTCCCGAGGTCCCCATCCTGATCCGGCGCAACGAATTCTACCGGCGAGACCAGAGAGCGGGTGAGAAATTGAGCGACTTCGTCGCCGAGCTGCGGCTCCTAGGGGGGCTCTGCGAATTTGATAACCTAAACAACATCCTGAGAGACCGAATCGTGCTCGGTCTGTGGGACCCCGCGCTCCAGAGCCGGCTGATGGCTAAAGGCGACATCAGTTTAGCAGACGCCCTCACCGCAGCCGCAGAAGCAACCCGTACTTCCGCCGATAGCATGCGCAGACCTGACACGAAGGACCGCGGCGGAAACAACAACCTGGCGAGGTCGACCGAACAAAAAACCGAGACAACTACACACCAGGGCGATTTCCACTCTACATCCAGCACGTCCGAAGACGAAGAAGACATACATCGACTTCAGACTGGGCGCGACCAACGGAACCGGAGAGGTCGTAAGTCAAGGACCAACTGTGCCGGTTGCGGCGGCGACCACCCCAGGTCGGAATGCCGGTTTTTCGATTCCATCTGCCGGCATTGCGACAAAAAGGGGCACATCGCCCGGGTTTGCCGCCTGAAGAAAAACTGGAGTCCAACTCGATGGGACCAGAACGACCGGAGAAGGGAAAGCTCCCCGCCCCGGCCCAGAGATCGCCACTCGGACAGCCGATGGGACCGGACCGGACGATCCTCGCGAGGCGGCGACAACCGGCAGAGAGAGGAGACCCACCAGACGGTCACCATCGGCCACGCCATCACCAACGACGCCCGGAAAATCCATGTCGAGGTACTCATCGAGGGCCAGCCGTGCAAAATGGAGGTAGACTCCGGGTCCAACCTCTCCATGATTGCATGGCACGAGATAAAGCGGTTGGTGCCTACCCTCCAAAGGAGGAACGTAGACAGCCAAAGACTTATTGTAAAGGACTACCAGGGAAACCGCATCCCGGTAGTTGGCACCAAAAACTTTAATGTAACATATAAGGGGCGCACCGAACAACTCCCCCTAACGATCGTCGACCGCGACCGCCCAAGCCTACTGGGACTGCAATGGTTCGCCCCGCTCGACATCACTCTCACGGGAGTCAACCACGTCGCCGACGACGGTTGGGAACAGCGACTAGCCCAGGAGTTCCAAGAAGTCTTCGACGGAAGCCTGGGCAAGTACCAGGGGCCCCTTATCTCGTTCGACCTAGACCCTAATGTCCCCCCCAAACGACTGAAACCTAGGCGGGTGCCATTCGCCCTAAAACCCAAAATAGACGAGCAAATTGATAAGCTCGTCAAACAGGGGGTATTGCAGCCCATAGACCACGCCCGGTGGGAGACCCCCATAGTCACCCCGATCAAGCCAGACCGGTCGGTGAGAATCTGTGGGGACTATAAGGCCACCCTAAATGGCGCGCTGCAACAAAGCGCCTACCCCGTCCCAATAGTGCAACACCTACTGCACTCACTGGAAGGGGGCAGGGTTTTCGCCAAGCTCGATCTCGCCCAGGCATACCAACAGTTGCCGGTCGACGAGCAAACGGCAGAAGCCCAGACCATCGTCACCCACCGGGGAGCTTTCAAATGCAACCGACTCCAATTCGGAGTCAGCGTGGCACCAGGTATATTTCAGAGCCTGATGGAAAGGTTGTTGCAAGGTATCAAGGGGGTGGTACCTTATTTCGATGACGTTCTAGTGTCGGCGCCCAACCAAGCCGAACTAGAAAGCCGACTAAGAGAGGTCCTAACTAAATTTAAAGAAACGGGACTTAAAGTAAAAAGGGAGAAATGCCAATTGTGCACGGAATGAGTGGAATTCTTCGGCTACCTCCTAGACCGGCACGGCATTCACCCCACAAGTAAAAAAATCAAGGCCATCAAAGAGGCCCCCACCCCTAAATCAAAAACTGAACTACAAGCATTCTTGGGGTTACTGAACTTTTACAATGTTTTCCTACCCCAAAAGGCGACGGCGGCGGAGCCTTTGCATAGGCTCCTGGACAAGGCGGCGACCTGGACTTGGGGGAAACGGGAGCAAGCCGCCTTCCAAAAAACTAAAGACCTCCTCACCTCCGACGCCGTCCTCATACAATTCAACGAAACCCTGCCTCTGGCCGTCACTTGCGACGCATCACCTTTCGGCGTCGGCGCCGTCCTCAGCCATACCCTTCCTGACAGAAAAGAAGCACCCATCGCGTTCTTTTCAAGGACCCTCACCAAACCGGAGCGGAACTATAGCCAACTGGACAAAGAGGCTCTGGCTATAGTTGCCGCCATAAAACGGTTCCACGAATATCTCTATGGCCGGCCCTTCACCATTATAACGGACCACAAGCCGTTGCTGGGCATCCTTGCAGGAAACCGGGCCACCCCGAACATTCTGTCTCCCCGAATGACAAGGTGGTCCGAGTTCCTGGCGGCCTACAACTACGAACTCATACACAGACCGGGTAAGACGATCTCACATGCGGACGCATTAAGCCGCTCGCCGCTACCGGAATCCGACTCTGATCCAGCACCAACGACGACCACCCTCAGCATCGAGACCCTACCCAACCTACCCATAACCGCGTCAGACATTGCCCGGGAAACTAATAAAGACAGGCGTCTGGCGCGGATTTTGCATTGGGTAGAAAGAGGGTGGCCGGAAAAAGACAACGACGAGTCCGTCAAGACGTTTCGGAACCGCCAAACAGAACTCTCGTTGTTAAAAGGGTGCATCTTATGGGGTGACAGGGTGGTCATTCCGGACAAACTACAGGGGAAGGTTTTGGAAATGTTGCACGAGGGGCACCCTGGCATCGTAAGAACTAAAGCCCTGGCCAGAAGTTATGCTTGGTGGCCAGGGATGGACAAGCAGATAGAGGCCTGGGTAGCTAGGTGCCAGCGATGCCAGGAGACTAGGCCCAGTCCACCCACAGCACCCGTCCTAGAGTGGGAAACCCCAAGGGGACCCTGGTCCAGAATCCATATAGACTTCGCCGGGCCCACAAATGGACACACCTTCCTCATAACAGTTGACGCTTACTCCAACTGGCTGGAGGTAAGCAACATGAAGACAACAACCACGGAGGCCGTGACCAAAGAACTTTGCAAACTCTTTGCAACACACGGCCTCCCAGACGTCATCGTCTCCGACAACGGGCCCCAGTTTACCTCCCTGGAGTTCGAGAAATTCCTGGCGGAAAGGGGCATCCGCCACGCACTAACAGCACCGGCGCATCCGGCGGCGAACGGTAGGGCGGAACGGATGGTCCAATTTACCAAAAAAACCATCCGGAAAATGGACCACGGGGAGATCCAAGAAAAAATCAACAGACTTCTCTTTACACAACACATAACCCCGAATACCACTACCAACAAAAGCCCAGCCGAACTGCTAATGGGTAGAAAGCTGAGGTCCCCACTCGACAGGTTACACCCTACGTATAACCCGGAGCGGCCCCCAGACTCAAGCACAAAATACCGAACGTTCGCACCCGGGGACCTCGTATATGCGAAAAACCTGACGGGAGACCCCCTATGGATCCCAGCCGTCATCACCCAAGCAACAGGCCCACGCTCGTACCGGCTACAAACGGCAGACGGACGAGCGTGGAAACGACACATCGACCAACTTAGGTCTAGGACAGCAAACGAACCCACCTCCCAAAACGTAAGCCAAGGGGGGAGGGAATACCCGGGTGACCGATTACAAGAAAAAATAAACCAGCAGTACTTACCGAAACGCAGCCATCGCGACCCCTCGCCAGAAAAGAACAGCCAAGCCAGCTCGACCGACCCGGAAAGACCGAGCGGGAGCGGCGAAACCCGTAGCTCAACCAACCCGGAAGGCCCAGGTGGGAGCCACGGAGAAAGAACCGGCCCGATCGACCAGCCGGTTCGCACAGAAGCAAGAGCAACCAAAAACCCGACCGAACCGGCCGGGATCCCGCTTACAACTGAGTTGCGCAGGTCAAGTAGGACCAGACGGAGCCCCGCCTACCTACGTGACTACGCAACGTAAGGACTGAACCAAGAGGGGAGGGGTGTTCTGTCCTCATTTACATACTCGAAATCCCCGCGCTTTGATTGGCCAAAGTGTGGGGCTTTCTAATTGGTCAGGCGAGCCGCGCCGATTGGCTCGTTAAGAATCTCCCGCGATTGGCTCGTTCAGAGCGCGGGAGATTCGAAGCGCTGCCATTGGACGCGGCCGCCGCGGCGAAAGGAATAAAAGCCGCGGGCTTTTTTCCTTTCGCCGGTTCGGTTCCAGTTTTCCAAATAAAGAGCATTGCATGAAATCACCGACTCCTGGCGTCATTTCGCGGACACGACACTATCATCATCATTCCCACAGATAAAAGCTGAACGGTTATTATGGACAGATCACAATATTTACAAAACATAAAAGAACTACTAGAAGACTAAACCCCTAATTACCAAAGAGGAATAGTAGCAAATGAGAAGCAGTAGACCCATCCTCTTTTATAGATGCTCTAAAATACACAATTTTGACATATCAGTCCAAATGTATCATTGCATCATTTTGTATGTAGAGATATCTAAATACAACATATCTGCATACAACAAGAATTAACAAAAACATTTGCGCACAAACACAAAAGGATGCAAACATTCCATCAACTCTCCAGTCTTCAAACAACCGGAGAAGTAACTATAGATGAGGATGAAATCATGGTCTCATTTGATGCCACAACACTGTTCTTCTCCATAGATCCAGAATTAGTCAAAGAATCTATGTCCACAGTTCTCCACAGCACACCTGACTTAGCTGAGTACATGAAAATTGAAACCCAATTCAGCACAACCAACATAAGACTTAAAAATAATAACACTACCATACATCAAGAACATCTCATAAACCACCAGCAATCTACTATAACCCATAGAATCAGAGTAGCACACAAGCCAACTGAAGCCCTTCAAAACATTCCAAGTAAACCAAAGATGGCAGTATCAGGAGTAATCTACAACATACAATTTAATAACTGTAACACTTACTGTGTAGGACAAACAATAAGAAAACTGGCAGAACACATCCATGAATACCAACTAGCAGTCAGAAGGCATGATGAAAACTCTTTAATTTCACAATTTATGGACAGACTTTTCTATAGTTTCAGTTTTAAAAACTGTGATCATCTTGGATCAAGCCAAGTCCAAAACCTCAGGGTATTTCTAGAAGCCTGACATTCTGACAAATTAGCCATATATAGACAAATAGACAGAAACAATATCTATAGACCAGTGATGGCTAACATTTTTCAGGGTGTGTGCCAAAAGTGTGTGTGCCTGCACACGTGCACTCACATGCCTGCATCCATGATGCAATGTGATCACAACCCCATTGCACATGCGTGCGCAACCCCGCATGCCTCTGCGCATGCATGCACATCTCCCATGCACATGTCTCTCTCTGCACATGCATGGCAGATACCCGACAATCAGCTGCCTAATGGGGGCTGTGCGCATGTGTAGTGGGGCTCTTCCGGGTGACCTCTACATGTGCCATAGGTTTGCCATCACGGCCATAGACTATGCAAAAGAGACAATCAGCAGCCAAAACTGTAACAAAAAAAAGACCAAAACATCTCCCCACCATCAATCAACATCCAGATGAGCATAAGTCAGTGATAGCTAACCTTTTCAGCACTGAGTTCCAAAATGGGAGTGCATGTGTATGTACGAAAAACAGTTCCCTGATGTGCTCTTACATGCCCGAACCAGAAGAGCAACGGGTGATGGCTGGTGTGCCCAGAGAGATGGCTCTGTGTGCCACTTCTGGCATGCGTGCAAAGGTTTGCCCTTACGGGAATAGGTTAACCCAAAAATTAATTTCAGGCCAACATTCAAGTAAACAGTATTACAATCAAGGATATGCCAAACAAGTCAACACTAAACAGTTCAATCAAAGAACCTCCAAGACCACCCCAGGGCAAGCCACTAGAAATATAAACTGAAAGCAAATCCAATTTCTTACTATCACTGATAATATTATCTAGTTTGCAAGAAAACAACCAAGGCCAGAGAGCACCAAGGATCCCTAATTTAACCCTGAGCTACAAATATTCTCCTTTATTGGTAGTAATTTCTTTGTTTCCTTGGGTATTTGTTCATATAGATCTTTCTAGTTCAAGTGTCTTAAGTGTCTTCTGCACCAATTGCACAGTGGCAGATAGGACAGCACTCCAGAGGGTTAATGTCATTGCAGAGAGGATCATTGTTGCCCTCTCCCCTCTTTGGAAGAGCTTTATAGCTCCACTGCCTTAAGAAAGTTCAAAACATTCTCAAAGATCCATCTCATCCTGGGAACCCTTTTTTTGAACTATTACCATCTGGCAGACAGTACAGGATAATAAAAACAAGAACAAATAGACTGAAGTTTCTATCCCAGGGCAGTAACTATAATGAATTCTACTGGAAAGTGCAATATTAATGCAATATCAGGTTTTCAATTCAATTCTGTAGAATGTGAAGGATGTGTGTTTGTGTTTTATTTTTATAGTTATAATGTATACTGAAGATGGCATTTAATTTCATTGTACGAGATGCAATGGCAATAAAGTAAACCAACTAACTAAAATCTTGTAACAACTGTTAAAATTCAGGTAATCATTTTCTGCTGATGAAAGAAAAAGTAAATTGATATCAGTGCCACTCCCCCCCCCCATTAAATAATATATGTACAAGGGTTCACAGTTGTGTTTGCTTGATTACTGCATGTTGGCACTGTTTAAAATTAACTTAAGAATGGTGATTCTTTTCTGGATTTAAAAAGAGTTGAACTTTCTTTGTTTTAGCTTTGGAAGTGTACAGAATATATCTGAATACAGAATACATTTTCATTCAGATATATTATTTCTGTTTCTTGAATGATTATGTACCAATAACTTGTTTGCATAATTTCAATTTTGCCATAATGTATATATTTCAGGCTTGTATGTTAATGTTTTGAAAGCTAGAGATGCACCTGCAAGCAGGTTGTTGGTCTCGGAAAGATTAGCTTGAAACTGGGGCTCAGATTAATTAGTTGAATGGGCTCAAGCCTGCGGGAAAATTGCAAAAGAATCAGGCATGGTTGAATGGAAAAAATCCATGACTGTTTGCTTTCATGGAGGAATGTTTATCCCTCTTTTAAAAAAAAAAAATCTATGAGAGCTCAGAATTGCTTTTTTCTCTGCACTGCGATCATTCTGGCAGGGATAGTAACTTAAATCATCCTTTCCATATTGGAAAACGAGGTTGAGAACAAAATGAGAAATACCTAAAACTTTTACAGTGCAAAAATAAGTACTTCAAAATATGATAATTTATGGGCTATTGTTTCAAAGTGAATTTTGTTTAAGATTAGTTAATAATAATAATTTTTTTATATTATATAATTGTAAAAGTTTCCTTCAAGTGTACCTGATAATCAGAAAAGACCAAAAGAGGCAAATTGCTGTACCCTGTATTACTATGTGTGTATATCTTAGCTTTTGCTATTTGGGAAGCAGGAAAAAAAATTAAAAATAGAAACCACAAATTTAGTAGTAAGCAATAGAAACTATGTTTAGACAGAAATAGTTAAACCCTAAGAAGTAGTAGTCTATTTTGATAAAATAAACAATACTAAAAGGTAAACAAACTATGGTATCTTTAAATCTGTAGAATTTCTTCATAAAGAGTTTGGTGCTATCCTTAAAAATATAAAAATAGATCCTAAAAAGAATAAGAAAATTAAAATAAGGGGGTTTTATGCCCCAAATTTAATTTTTTTCTCTTCAGATAGTGTTTGGATAGTGTTGTGATATGATTTGCTCTCTAGCCATGGATGAATTTTCTGTAATCAGGAGTTTTCCTTTCTATGCTTGTTGAAGAAACAATAAAATATTTTTCCAGCATCTAGACTAATTCATCATTCATTCATTTTACAACTTCGGGAACTTCAACTCTCAGAATTCCCTAGCCAGCATCTTAAAATTGACATGAATAAAATTGTTCTCTATTTTCTATTACAGACATTTTTGGGTGCTTTAAAAAGTTCTTGTATATACTAGGAGAGGAAAAATGGCTACATAAAACTTACTATTCTCTAGCCATTTTTTAACTTCATCTTTATTTTTTCAAATATTTTACTTTTATTGAAATAGCAGAATTATATGATATTTGCAAAGCAAATAATTTTTTGCTACTTTTCAATAATATATTTTGGACAAAGTTATTATTAGAATATTATTTGTACACAAGGATGCCAAGTAGGGACACCATCTCCCCCACTCAAATAACTTCTACTAATGAACCGTATTTCCTTTTATTTGAAATTGAAAAGCAGCAATACACAATCATCACAAAGAAATCGAAATGCACACAGACAGGCACAGAAACACACACACACGTACACAGAAAAATATAGCTGCACAGATACACACATACACATAACATTTTTAACTTCTTTTAGGTGTCCAGAGCCAACAAGGTGAGATGGACAGCCATATAAATAAGAGTTATAATTCAGGGGTAGAACGAAGGAAATGTCAAAACTCTATTATTATATTTTTATTCCTTCTACTTCCAGATAGATAAAATGAGACAAAAAAAGACAAAAAATATTCTCACCTTTTAATATTTTGTTTGGTGATTTAAGACAACTTGAAAAGGTTTGGGGCTATGTAGACTCTTACTTTTTGAACCACATAGTGTTGACATCTTTGAACTGCATAGATAGGTTCAAATTTAAGTTAGCTTCAAATTAAGATAAAGGATAAAAAATATTAAGTACTATATAGATTCTAATGTGCTAAGATTTTCCTTAATTTGCAAAACAATTTTAGTACTGATTTTTTTTTTTGAATTGAAGTTGTTTTAAAGTTACTTTAAAAAAATACAGATGTTTAAATATTCAGCATTCATTCCAATGTAATCTTACTGGCAGAAAATCCAATAAATTCAAAATTATTTTTGATTGTTTTACTTTTTTTCTTTTTATAACATAACTAATTCAAACAGTGGAAAAGTATCCCTATAACATTACCTGTGAATAACCTCTAAAATGAAAGGCAGACAATAGTTTATTCATTGAATGACAAAATTATATCCTACTAATCCTCATATAAACTATAATCATGATTATCTGGAAATCTTTATAAGTGGCTTATCATTAATCTCTTCAAAAGAAAGTTAAGGCAGGTATGGAAATTTCAAATTCTACACTATGTGATGTTGCCTAAACCACAAGAAAAGATATTATAATCTGTATTTAAGTAGAGTGAACCTTAGGTTCAAATTCCTAATGCTGTGTAATGGAGTGAGCTCCCATTACTTGTCCCAGCTTCTATTCAAAAGGATGTAAAAATGCAAGTAGAAAAATAGGGACCACTTTGGTGGGAAGGTAGCAGTGTTCTGTGCACCTTTGGCATTTAGTCATGCCGGCCACCTGACCATGGATAGCTCTTCAGATAGCTCTGGCTATTTGACTTTGTAACAGATTAACACCGCCCCCCTAGAGCAGGTAACGACCAGCATGTATGTGCGAGGGGAACCTTTACCTTTATCTATTTTAGCAGTGCCCGGCAGAGTAGCTTGTATCCAATGTGTATTATGCCACTTTTGCTATGCAATATTGTTTTAAACTTCAAGTGAGAGGTTGCATTTCTATGCAATGTGAAAAAAATCTAATTCATCTCAAATGAAGATCTTTTACATAATTCTGTGTACCTTTTGCCATATTCAATTTTTCACTTGAAGTCACTATTTGTTTACTTCTTCAAAACAGCTATTATGTGGCAGATTTGTAAAAAAAAAAATCAGCTGTAAAGATATTTATCTTATGTGGAAATACTGAAAGTATTAAAAAATAAAATCAGTTTTTTTTTTCCATCAAAAGTTTTTTATTTTATATTTATGATAAATCCATCCTTCATTTAAACAGTGTATCAACTGGGTACATATATCTTGGGCTAACAGTTGTAGTTAATACTTTTCTTACCAATATAACAATAATCACATTTCCTTTATAAACCATTGCCTCTTACATCTACTATCTCTGTAACAATCTTCACTTATTTCTCTATGTATTCATCTACTCAGTTTTAGCTTGTTTTATTTTTCAACCATTGATAAAATATATCCCATACCATATAATATTCAGTTTCCTCTTTTTCTTTAAGTGCCAGTATTAATCTATTCATCTCTGCACATTCAAATATTTTCTCAATCACTTTTCCCTCTACTGGAATTGTATAGTTTTTCCAAGTCTGAGCAAATACAATCCTAGCTGCAGTTAATAATGAATAATTAAGTATATTTTTTCTTTGCTATAGCATTCAGGTACCATCCCTAATAAAAATATTTCAGTTTCAAATCTATATGTTGCTTTATTATTTTTTCCAACCATTTGTGTACTTTTGTCCAATATTTTTAGTTTCTACGCATGATCACCACATATGGTAATATGATCCAGGTGTCTGATGACACTTCCAGCATTTGGCTGATTTGTCTTTAAACATCTTTGCCAATTTTGCTGGTGCGAAGTGTCATCTATAAAACATCTTATACCAGGTTTTTTTTTGTATGCTGTCGATATTGTTAATTTATCATTTCTTTCCCATAGCTGCTACCATTTATCTAATTCTATGGTATACCTAAAAATTTTTGCCCATACTATCGTCATTTCCTTTACTCGCTCTTCTTCTAATTTGACACCTAGTAAATAACAATAAGTTCTGAACAAGTAATTTTAGATTTTTTTTTTAACAAAATTGCACTTAGCAAATAAAATAAAATGCTATAAATCTTTGCAGGGTGACAGCTTCTTATGTGTTCTGAATGTGAAAGCAACACTTTTAAAATTAGCTCCAAAGCATTTAACATTTGTATGTTTAAACTGATTTACTGATAACAAATATTTATAAATACTGGTTGTAGATCCCCTAATACTATGCCCAAAGTGGCATGTGAAACCATGTCGCCTGGCATGCACGGCCTTGCCTGTTTGTCTTTCAGGTCTCTGGCACACATGTGTGCACAACAATCAACTGTCCTTCATGCATGTGCCAGTGCTGAAAACCAGCATGCACATGCATGCTGGCCAGCTGATTGTCGGGTTCATATGTGTGCCAGAACCCAGAAGTTCAGCTTTACCGGAGTGCGATACTTTTGCACATGCAGCAGTGTCACAAACTGGCCTATGCTTGCATGCCGACCAGCTGATCGTTGGATGCGCATGCATGCGAGAACCTGGAGGTTCAGCTTTTCTGGAGCGTAGCACAACAGGTTTGCCATCACTGCCCTAATGTATTGGAGATCACTTCTAGCACTAACTTGTTTCATTTTGTAACCGCTGTGGGCTGCTACTGTCCTATTACTGTCCACCCCCAGTAGTGAAATAGCTAACATGAATATACTGTAAGTATTTAATCCTATATTTGTTCTAGGCTGAATAGAAAATAATTCTTATAAGACATATGATTATAAAATCTACTAGCACATATTGTCAGTTGTTGGGCAAAATTGTACTCTAGAAAAGTATTTACTTCCATGTCAACTGAACTCCGACCAGTGGGACACAGTTGGGACAAGAGCCCGAATTCCAATTTGACATGCAAGCTCTTTTAGCTGAGTGGGACAAGAGCCTGAATTCCAATTTAACATGCAGGCACTTTTAGCTGAGGCAGTAAAGCAAGGTGTGTCAGCAGCCTTGAAACAGACCAGGCATTCACCTTCTGAGACTTCAATTTCATCCTCAAAACATAGCAGGAGACAGGGGTCTTATTACAAGGATGATCTATCACTGCATTCAGAATCAGGTTCTTATGCTCCCGCTGGAAGTTCACTCTCCATCCCACTTGGCATGGGACAACTGATTGATAGGAATTATTCTGATGATGAAGGCTTGAATGATTCTGACCAAATCTCTATGCCAGGCCTATTCCAGCTGGCCATATTCAAGTTGCTCCTCTTCAATGCCTTGCCCTGTGGCATTCAAAGAATGCCACAGGGCAAGGATGGTTCCTCAACCACAGGAGCCTACAGATCCTTTGGAAGATCTGACCCATTGTTGACCCATTGTTTTCTGAGAAAACCATTATGGCAGATGTCATCCTTGCACCAAAGATGTTCACTACAGTCATCCAAGGCAGTGGTCGTCTCTTGGGGCAGATCCAAGCTCTTCCTCTCTGGACAGAAAGATGTTCAATGTGGGAAGCTGATCTCTCCAAGGCCCTGGAAGTGCCCACTGTGGACGACCCAGTCGCGGCCCTGCAAGCCAACACTGATATTCCTAGGGAGCCTGAGGACTCGCTGAAGGCAGAGGACAAGAGGGCTGAGCAAACAGAAAATGTACTTGTCAGCAGCTTGGGCAGTGAAGGCTTCCATGGCCGCCTCCTTTTTTAACAGGGCATCTCTCATCTGGCTTCAAGAACTGCAAGAGAGAATTCCATTGGATGATGTCAGGTCACACCAGCATATAAACAAACTCTTAGCAGCTGTGGAGTTTTTAGCTGATGCCACCCTCAGTGCAGCCAGATTTGCCTCTAAGGCAATTGAGGGGACTGTAGTCTCTCATCGCCTGCTCTGGCTCAAGCAATGGCAGGCTGATTTGATAAATAAGTGGAGGTTGGCCACTGCTCCCTTTAAGGGGGAAAAATTGTTCGGTGAAGCCCAGGACAAGTTGCTAGTGGACTCCAAAGACAAATGGAAGATTTTACCCTCCAGATCTAGAAGGGGTGAATTCTGATTGATGTCCTATTTCAGATGTTCCTTCTATAGGAACCCCGAAGTTGGAGGGGGGGATCTAGACCCCAGAGGCCTTTTGTTCCCAGGTAGAAATTGCCCTTTTAACAATAAATGGCCCCTTCGAGGGACTGGGGGTCGTCCCTTCCGATGCCTCAGATAAAATTGCTGCAAATCCTCTCATTGGGGGACGTCTGGCCTTTTTTGCCAGGTATTAGGAGGAGTAACCACAATATCTGGGTCTTGGAGACGGTCCACTCAGGCCTTTCTCTAGAGTTCCTCTCTATGCCCCCAAGGTTTTTTATTCATTGCCCTGTCTCTAAAAACACAGAGAGAAAGGTCCTCATGGAAACAGCCATTCAGCACCTGCTAGACATTCAGGCTACTCGGCTGGTACCTGTGGACCAGAAGGCATGGGATTTTATTCTATTTTGTTTGTAATTCCAAAAGCCTCGGGGGGATGGAGGGCAATTCTAGACCTGAAGCATCTTAACACTGGATAAAACACAGGAGGTTTAAGATGCACTCTCTCCAGTCTATTCTGGAGGAAATTAGGGAAGGGGATTTCCTTACCTCCACAGATTTAACTGAGGCCTACCTTCATGTCCCCATTTTTCCGGCCCATAGACAATTCCTCAGGTTCTGCTATAATGGGTGGCATTATCAATAACAGGACCTTTTCATCAGCCCTCAGGACATTTGCGAAGCTATTGGCAGCCCTGGCAGCCCATCTTAGAGCTATCCCAGTCAGAGTCCAGTGTTACCTGGATGACATACCGGTCCAGTCATCCTCCCTATCTCGAGCAACAGAGGATTTGGAAATCACCATTAAGATGCTCCAGGAGCATGGCTTCTCTGTCAACGAAGCCAAGAGTCACTTTACTCCTACCAATAGTCTGCTCCATCTGGGAGCTGTAATAGATACCATTTCTTGCAAGGTGTCCTTGTCCCAGGAACATCAGGATAGTATCAGGAAGTTAATTGGGCAAATAAGTAAACATAAGTATCCTCACTACGTTTTCCAAACTCCTGGCAAAAATGATATCATGCATTAATATAGTGCCCTGGGCTAGATTGCATGCCAGGAGACTGCAATGATTTATTCTCCCCTATCAGAAGACAGGTAAGAGTTACTCCCATTCACAGGTCAGATTAACTCCGCAGGTCTTTAGATCCTTGCAATGGTGGTCATCTGAGGCACTTTCCCTGGGGCTCTTATTCAAGGACCCTGACAGGTTGGTACTGACTGCAGATGCTAGTCTTTATGACTGGGGAGCCCATATCCAATCCTGGTGGTCTAGGCAGATTTGAGCCATAATATTAATTAGCTAGAGTTTAGGGTGGTCCATCGGGCCCTAAGGCACTTAGAGGACCCAGTCTCAGATAAGAACATCCTGGTTTTGACTGACAATGTGTCAACCAAGGTGCATATTAACTGCCAAAGAGGAACACATTCATGGCCACTGATGCTGGAGGCAGAACAACTCTGCTTATGGACAGAGACAGGTTAGAGCTGAGTACATTTCAGGCATGGCCAGCGTTGAGGCTGACTGGCTTAGCAGAGTCACCATAGACCACGAAGAGTGGTGTTTGCACCCCACTTTGTTTCAGGAGCTGTCAGAGCGCTTCAGAGTGCCAGCTGTGGATCTTTTCACCTCCCAGGAAAACACAGATTCTACTCCAGATTTATGGTTCCAGGGGCAGAGGGAACGGATGCCTTATGCAGCCCTTGGCTCAGGGAACTTCTTTATTCCTTCCCTCCTCTGCCCCTGATCCCGAGGGTGATTCAGAAACTGTTGGGGGAAAGAGCAGAACTCATTCTTGTAGCCCCTCATTGGCCCAGAAGGCCTTGGTTTGCGGACTTAATAAACATATCTGTGTCCTGCCCTTGGAGGATCCCAGAGGACAGAGTGTCTCTCAGCTGGGGACCAGTATTACATCTGGAACCCTAGTGGCTTCAATTGGCTGCTTTGAGATTGAGCAGGAATCTCTGATCCGGGACCATTATTCCTCCAAGGTGATAAGAACCATACAAGCCTCTAGGAGGCCCTCCACCAATTGCATCTATGGTGCAACCTGGAAAGCTTTCAGCAAATGGTGCTCTAGATATGACAAGGATCCTACTAAGGCCTTGATCGCCCAAGTGCTGGACTTTTTCCCAGATGGCCTAGACAAGAGACTTTCACTCAACACATTGCGGTGGCAAGTTGCAGCCTAGTCTTCTATTCCCTCCTTGGGGGGAGTAGAATCATTATCTAGACATCACACTGTCCACAGATTCCTGAAGAGAACCTGAGGCCTCCAATGGTTTATCATTATCTGACATAGACCTCTCTAAAGTACTGCTGTCGCTTACTAAGGCCCCATTTGAGCCACTGAGATCCACTTCCCTGCAGTTTTTGTCTTGCAGGGTGGCCTTCCTAGTAGCAATCACTTGTGCTAGAAGGATTTTGGACTTTGCAGCTTTATCTGTCAGGAAGAACCTTTGTGTGTTTCACACAACTGAGTTGTATTAAGGCTAGACCCTTTGTTCGTGCCAAAGATGAACTCATGGTTCCACAGAGCCCAGAAACTAATCTTGCCTGATTTTGTCCGCATCCTGTACATTCTTTAGAAAAAAGATGGCACACTCTGGACGTTCGGGTGGCCCCGTGTATTTATGTTAAGCAGACATCTCCCTTCCAGAGGTCTGAATCCCTCTTTATTTCTTTCCAACCTTCTATGGTCTGCAAGGTTACTCCAACGATTGTGGGGAGATTGATAAGACTGCATATCCAAAGCCTACCAAACCCAAGGACTGGCAGTTCCTCCAAGAATAATGGCCCATTCAACAAGAAGTGCAGTCAATGCAGGCCTCTTTGGAGGAGGTTTGCAGGGGGGCAATCTGGGCCTCACCTTCGTTCATCAGACACTATAAGCTGAACTCTTTTCTATCTGCGGAGGCAGCCTTTGGATGGAGAGTTCTTCAAAAGGTCCACCCTATCTAGGGGATTCGGATCGCACTAAGTCCACCCATAGGACAGCCAGATTTGGTATGTCCCAATCCTGGATGCTATCTCCACCACAATGGAGAAGGGTTGTTAGTTTTACCTGATGTGACCTTTCTCTTTGGGTGGTGATAGCATCCAGTCCCACCCTAATGTAGGTCCGGTGCGAATCTAATGGAACACATTGTTATAGGAGAAAATGTCAGTCTGTCACTATTCCTTTGCCAATTTCAGGGATGCCCTTAGCAACAGGGGGGAGTGTCCTCAAAGATCTGACAGACTCAGTCCAATCAGCAAGTGGTGACTGATAACCCAATCATAAATGCTATCTCCACCCAAAGAGAAAGGTTGTATCAGGTAAGAACCAATGACCCTTTTGTAACTGCTATGGGCTGCTGGTGTCCTCCGCCCCCAGTAGTTAAATAGCTAACACGAATATATTATAAGTGTTTAATCCTATATTGAATCAACAATAATTCTTATAAGATTATAAAACCTGCTAGCATATATTGTCAGTTGTTGGGCAAAATTGCAGTCTAGAAAACCTGTATTCTTTACTGGATTATTTTTGTATTGGTATGATAAATACACAGATATGCAACTGTTAGTCTTCTTGGAAATTAGTTGGTTATGTGAATAACAGAAGTATTGAAAGAGCTAGCAGCAAGAAATGAACCTAAAAATAGAAGATTCAAGCTAGGATAGCAATATATTAGGATAGCCATATATTACATTGTAGGGTTCCTGAATGGTTTTACAGTCTCCTCATTCTCTCTCTCTCTCTCCCCCCTCCCTCCCTCCTCTAGGTGTCATACTTTGATAATCCTCTTTTAGCTTTACATTTCTAAAACAAACAAAACATGCTTTTTGCATGATCATCCTTAAAGATAAAATTTGTTATGGTTTGGTTAAACTGATGTAAATGTCAACATTTAAATATTTAGATTGAGAGTCAAATGGATGATCAGTTTATCTTCAGTTATATATAAAAAAGAAGAAATAAGTTGGCTTTCTGCCCAATCCCTTAGCAATTATTCATAGATAGCTTTTGGGTGGTGGGAATGTGTGCACAAGGAATATATCAATCTTCCTTTGTACATTTTAATTTCTTCTGCATCATTTGGAAACAACTCCTTTTGATTTAAATATCTTTTACATATAGTATTTAAGATGGTAACTCCAGAAATTGGATATCCTTATATCTTTATGGTAGAGGGCAGGCTGCCTAGAAAATGGCCTCATCTTTGCTTCTGTTACCCTGCCTCTTTTAAGCCCTCTCTCTAATAAGCAAAAGAAATGCTGAGGAAGAGTTCAGTGTAGTTTTACCAAGGCATTAACAAACATTAATGCTTTACATGATCTTGATTTTATCCTTCTGTTTAATGCAGCCTAGGACTACATTGATTTTTTGGTTGCTGCAGCAGACTTCTGGCTTATATTTAAAGTGGCTGTCCACTGGGATTCCTAGATCCCTCTTGCTGTTGAGCCAGGTACTATCTATTCTGTAGCTGTGCAATTGTTTTTTCTTGCCTAAGTGAAAATTCAATTAAATGAAATTCAGTGGTGACTTTTCTCACCACTCTTTACATAGGGCCAATGCTCAAACTGTCAAGATTTTTCTAAATCTTGAATCTATTCTCTGGAGTGTTGGCTATTCTTGCCAGCTTGGTGTCATCGATAGGTTCCCTGTTTATCCTTCTCTAAATCATTGAAAAAGAAATTGAAGAATACTGGCCAAAGACAGAACCTTGGGGTACCCCACTTCACTTCTCTCCATGTAGATGCAGTTCCACTAAGGACTATACATTGAATGCAGTTTGTCAGCCAGTTATTAATCCATCTGGTGGTGATGCTGTCTAACTCTCATTTTTCTAACTTATCAAGTAGTCGTTGTCTACTTTATCAAATGCCTTATTGAGGCCCAAGGAAATAATGTCCACAGCATTTCACTGGTCCAATAATGTAGTCACTTTGTCAAAGAATGCAATAAAATTTGCTTTGTATGATTTGTTTTGTATGATTTGTTGTTGATTATTTTTTCCTGGATCTTTTCTGGTGTTAATTTCATGCTAATATGTCTGTTGTTTCCTAAATTTATTCTCCCCCCCTTTTAAAAATTTTTATTGGTTTTTAAGATGAACATAGACAAACAAAACATAAAAACATCAAGCCATCTTCCATATGTATACCTACAGTGTGCCGGTTGGTTTACAAATTGTTTTGTGCTTCCATTTCGTAGTCTTCAATTACAATTACAATGTTAATACATTTGCAATCAGGTATTTCAATTCTTTACTATATATTTCAGGTAAAATTCCCAATAAAAATATCTTTGGTTTCAAATCTATATGTTTTTTTGTCATTTTTTCCAACCACGTGTGGATTTTAGTCCAATATTTTTTAGCATCCGCACAAGTCCACCACATATGGTAATATGAGCCAGGTACTTGATGACATTTCCAACATTTTTCCGATTTTTTCTTGAACATTCTTATTATTCTTGTCGGGGGAAAATGCTAACTTTTCTTTATATGCTGTTGACATTGTTCATTTTATAATTTTGAAACCACAATTTTTGCCATTTCTCTAGATCAATCCCATATCCAAAATTCTTCCCCCAAGCAATCATTGTTTCTTTAACTTGTTCTTCTTCTAGTTTAATCTCTAATAAATATCCATACAATTTTTTAATCACCTTTTCATCAGTACCTGTCAAAATCTTATCTAAATCAGTCAGTTTATCATAGAAACCTTCTGTTTCAGAGTCTTTATCATACCTTGAATGTATTTGTGTATATGAAAACCAATTCATCTTTATACCTTGTTCCTCTAATTTTTGTATATTTTTAAGTCCACCCTTTTCATTCAATATTTCACTATATAGTTTGTTCCTTTTTATATATTATAGGATAAGAAAATGCTTCAATAGTTGATAGCCAGATTGGAATTTTCAAATAGCATTGTCTTTTAGTCTTCTCCCAGTTTAACCTCAGAGACTCCCGTATATAATGTCTTCTAAAATACCCCTGTGTTTTAGTTCCTTTATACCATAAAAAAGCATGCCAACCCAACAACAGATCATGTCCTTCTAATGTCAACAATCTAGCATTTCTTAATGTTATCCATTCCTTAACCCACATCAAATTTGCAGCTTGGTAATACAACTCCCAGTTAGGCAAACCAAATCCTCCTCTTTTTCTGGCATCTTGAAAAGTTTTAACTTTGTTCTCGCTTTCTTACCTTGCCATATATATTTCAACACAATTTTATTTAAATCTTCAAAATAATATTTTCCAAGCCTAACAGGAATTGTTTGGAACAAATATAAAATTCTGGGTAATATATTCATCTTGATTGTTGATATTCTCCCTATTAATGACAGTTGTAAATTTTCCCATTCCCCAAATCTAACGCTATCTGCTGCTTAAGTTTAATATAATTATTCTCTTTTAGTGTACTGCATCTTGTTGTCAAATGTATCCTCAAGTACTTAATCTTATTCGTGACCTGAATTTTCAATAGATCTGCCAGTTCTTCCTTTTGCCTTGATAGCATATTCTTTGTCAAGATCTTTGTCTTAACTTTGTTTATTTTCAAACCAGCCACTTTTCCATAGGCCTCTATCTTTTCTATCAATTTTGATGCTGTTTCTAGTGGGTCTTCTAAAATGAAAACCAGATCATCTGCAAATGCTTGCAACTTAAATTCTTCCTGTTTAATTTTCATCCCTTTTATATCCTTTTTTTCTCTAATATTTCTGTTTAGCACTTCCAAGGTTAACACAAATAATGGGGGGGGCATCCATGTCTTCCTTTTCTTATATCAATAGAGTCTGCCAGTCTACCATTACCTTTGTCGTCCCCTTTTTGAAGTATGTTTCATTGTGTCTCTTTTCCAGGCTTCTGATAGTTCTGTGATACTTTAGGATCTTTGAAAGAGATGGTTGAATAGGTCTGAGATCATTCTACTACTTCTGAACCCTGGGATGTAATCAATCTAGACCTGGTTATTTGAAGTCTTGTAGTATGAATAGTAGCAGTGACTCCTAGCCTGTGGATCAGTGGACTAATGGTGAGCATTGTGTGCTAGCTTGAGAGTGCTTGTAGGACATGTTGTTTTGTTGGTTGTATTGTGTTTTGGAGCTCCCTGACTTCAGTATATTTTAACAAATCTGTGACAAAGTGATAGTGGTGCAACATCCAAAAGGTGGGATGTCTATAAAAAGATAAAGTATCCAATACAAGATGGCAGCCACACATGTGAAGTGGGCTTAAATTTGGGGAGTTCATTAAACACTCCATGAAAAGAAAACAAGCTTTGGTTTCAAAAGGTGCTGCAAAATGAAGGAGGCAGAACGCAAGGCTCAGTTTCTGCAGGAATTGATTATAGAAACCAGACTTCTTACCAGAGCCTACACCAAACTAATAGACATGGAGAAGGCAGAAAATACAGATTTTTTCTTAAAAGAATTACTCTTTGGTAGAGACAAGTATCCACCTAAGGCTTGTGGTTAAACTAAAATAGAAATGGGGATAGGCCCAGATATTTAAGCCAATATCATTACAGAGATGTTAAAGTATCAGCAAGATGAAAGGCTTTGATTAAGAGGAAGAAGAGCAGAAGGAAACAGAAAGTAAAAATAAGCTAGAATGAGAAAGGAGTGAAAGAGAGGCAGGAAAATAAAAGTTAAGTGGGTTGATAGACTTACATAAAGTGGTACAGTCACCAGAAGGGGCACATTCAACTCAAAATTTTCAGAATACGTAGAGTGTGGAGATGATACCAAGGACATAAATATTCCCAAGAATTTTAAGAATTTATGGTGATCTTCCACCAAGAGAAGTAGTGGATTGTTCTCCCAAAGATGCTTTCTTCAAGAAGCAACTGAACTTTCTAGTTTTTCTTTGAAGACGTTTCACTTCTCATCCAAGAAGGTTCTTCAGCTCTGACTGGATGATGGAGGAATGCAGATACTTGGTCATTTGCATTCTTTTAGTGGCTCGTTAAAGTCACCTGGAGGTTTATCTATGTCATCAAGGTCACCTGAGTGGTGCAAATTGGTGTAGAAGCCTTCTTGGAACTGTTGAAAGGACTGTGCTGTCGATTGGATATAGATGATGTCCCTCCCCCTTAGTTAAGAGAGGGCTATTCAGTTTTGACACTGATGGCCTCTTTAACCTCTCTTTCAAACTAGTGATGCTCTTTGTCCAAAATATGGACTTTGTTGTCTTCAAAGGAGTGGCCTGTAGATTTTAAATGCAGATGGTCTGCTAAATCTATTCCTGATGTGTTTGTTCTTCTGTGTTGTGCCATGCCTTCATGAAGTGGTTGTTTCGTTTCTCTAATGTACAGATCTGCACATGGCTCACTGCATTGTACTAGATATACCATGTCGCTCAGTTTCTGTCTGGGTATTTTATCCTTGGAGTTGACAAGCTTCTACCTTAGTGTATTTTTGGGGTTTGTTATGTTGGCTGAAGATCCTCCTGAGCTTTTCCAGTATGCCTGCAATGTACGGCATGACAATGTTTTGTTTATTGTTTTCCTTGATATGTTTATGTTTTCTCAACACCCCCCTCCCCCATTTTTGCTGGTAGGCAGGCCTTCAGCTCAGTGATGTAAGGTTCTGATGACTCCCATTTTGTGCTCCTGTGGGTGGTAGGAATCAAAATATAAATATTGATTTGTGTCATCTGAGTGGTGACAAACTTCAGTGTTAAGGCTTCTGTCATCCTTGATATTTACTGCACTGTCCAGGAAAGCTAAACGATTTTCCTTAACATCTTCCTGTGTGAATTTGATGTATCTGTCCACAGAATTGATATGTTTGGTGAATGTTTCCAATTCCTGTGTTTTGATCTTGACCCAAGATCTTGTCCACACACCTATACTAGTAAATAGATGAAATTCCTGTCTAGGGCTTTGGTTTCTACCTTTTCCATGTAGAGATTGGCTACAATGGGGGACACCGTGACACAGCCCTGTTTTTTTCTGTAGAAGCCTTCATTGTATTTAAAATAGGTAGTGGTTATCATCTATCTCCAATCTACAACACAGACCTTTCAACAGTTCCAAGAAGGCTCCACATCAATTTGCACCATTCAGATGAGCCTGATAACACAGATAAACCTCCACATGACCTTAACAACCTGCTAAAAGAGTGGAAATGATCAGATGTCTTCAAGGCGTATAAATCCTTCTGTTCCCCACCATCCAGTCAGAGTTGAAGAAGTTTCTTGGATGAGAAGTGAAATGTCTTCAAAGAAAAACCAGAAAGTCCAGTTGCCTCTTGAAAAAAGCATATTTGGGACAACCATGATCTGGATGACTGAGAATCTCCATTAGACATTTAATGGATTGTTCTCATATGGAAGAGATAATTCTATTGAGATATAATTAAGTGAAAGCAGTAAACTAAAAGATGGCATTGGGAAGATCTGCAGTTGTTAATAGCTGTAGGAAATCTGGACAATAGAGTGTGATACTTATTTTTCTGCCTAATCTTACAAGTTTAAAATATTGGTCCTCAGTTGCTAGGTTTGGAATCTTAGGACAGAGCAAGAAAGATAACTTTTCAAAATATTATTGAAAAGATCTACAATATTTGTTATATATTATTTACAAAAATATAAATGCTAAGTCATGAATATAAAGAAATAAAAAATTAGTAAAGATTAAGGTTTCCCCTGTCCAGTCGTGTCCAGCTTTAGGGGATGCCATTCATTTCTGTTTCTTAGTTGAGAGACCATGTTGTTAGTTGTCTGACCCATCACAACCCGATGGACAATCTTCCTCCAGGCTTCCTGTCCTTTACCATCCCCCAGAGTCCATTTAAGCTCACACTGACTGCTTCAGTGACTCCATCCAGCCACCTCATTCTCTGACATCCCATTCTTCTTTTGCACTCAATCATTCCCAGCTTTAGGCTCTTCTCCAGTGAGTCCTTCCTTTCATTAGGTGTCCAAAGTATTTGAGTTTCATCTTGTCCTTCTAAAGAGCAGTAAGGGTTGATCTCCTCTAGGACTGACTGGTTTGATCACCTTGCAGTCCAAGGGTCTTCTCTTGCACCATACTTCAAAGGCCTCAATTCTTTGGCGCTCAGTCTTTCTAATGGTCCAGCTTGCACAGCCATACATTGCAACTAGGAAAACCATAGCCTTGACTATACACACTTTTGTTGGCAGGGTGATGTCTCTGCTTTTTAATATGCTATCTAGATTTGCCATAGCTTTGTCCAAAGATACTTCCGTGGTCGTTTGGCCAGCATACTGAGGTGCATAGAACCCTGTTATTTTCCCACTGCAGTGGTACCTAAATATATACACCCATTTGCATGGTTTTGAACTGTTACGTGGGCAGGAATAGGGGAAAATAATGGCGAAAACCCTGCTGTGGGGCATTTGGGTCTTGAACCAGGTCTATCAGCTTTCTAGCTGATAAGCTCAGCAACTTGAAGTGGATAATACAAGTGAAATACATTAAGCTCTCTATGCTGATTTCATCCCTTTCCAGCCTTATTATAGCTCTTGTAAAAGTTCAGGATAAGTGTATAAAGATAATAAGTTAAAGTTGATTTGATGGAATTTATGAGTTAGTCTCTGTGTTTTAAGGGCCAATAAGTTAACATGTCTTTTGAAAGATAAACATGGCTGGGATTCTTTTCAATGCCCTTTTCCTACTTTTTGAAGGAAATCTTACAGATGTGTTTGTTAATGCAGATATTTGTGTGAAAAGGACTGAAGTAATGAGAAGTCATCATGGAAGCTCAATCCCATAGCTCTGCCACAAGTGAGAAGAAAAAGGTTGAGAATCCCATAGTAAAATACCCCACTCGAACAGAGGTCAGTGAGAAAGCCGCGGCCTCCAGCACAACATCTAATGGTAAGTAACAGTAGAGATTTTCTAGCTGCATTACATGTGAATTGAGTTATTTGCACTTGGATTCAGTTCTTGCTTTCAAATAAAACTAAAGTTAATAAGCAAGAATTTTAGGAATTGGACTGATGAGGGGGGAGGAATGGGAAAACTGTTTTACTAGAATGAGACCTATTTTGGCATCAGATTTTAGGTTTTTTTTCCAAAACCAGTTTGAGTGATTAATAGTAATATTTATTATGGAAAATTCCTGTTGTGGTACTTTGGAAAATAATCATAGTGGGAAAGAATATAAAATACTTGATATTTTACTATGAAAATTACTAACCCTGATTAGATAATTGTTTAATATAAAAGAGACAACAGAAGCCCTGTCAAAATTTAATAAGGTTTTCATCTTCCTTGAAACCCCCCACCCCCAAATAATTCTCATCTATTATAAATATGCTCTCCACCAAATCTGCATGTCTTGGATTGCTTTAATTGCAGAAGACAAAACAATTATGTTTCAAAGAAAACATGTTTAGTTTTAGAAATGTGAATATGTAATTTACAGAAATTGCTTTGGACCACTTTTACAGTACTATAAGGTGAACCCCAGACAGAATGATTAATAGAAGTGATTATGGGATCTACAGTGTAGAATATCAGAAAGTGCCAGATTCCTAACCTTGATTTCCTTCTTTCTGCTTGAATTTCCTTCATAATCTATCAACTGATGAGTTTTTTAAAATTATTTTTTCTTTTTCTTCTTAATTGATCTTCTTGCTTTATAATAACCAGCATAAAATGACATGGGAAAATTAATTCAAATCCAACTTTCTCCCCCACCCCCCCAAAGGAAGGGTTATTATATCCATTGTATCAAATGGGTTAAATTCATTTAAACTATGTATTGTCTAAATGGGTCCTAATGGTTATAGGAACTTGGAAATATTGTGGAATGTTATTGAAGGTTTTTAGAGCCAATATTTTTATTTTTATTTTTTTATTTGTTTGTTTGTCAAACATGTACAAAATAACAAGTACAAGTATGAATATAAACATGAACAAAGGAAGTAAATATAGATAAATGGGGACAGTAGGAGGGACAGTAGGAATGCTGGTGGGCTTATACACGCCCCCTTTAAGGATGTCTTAAGAATGGTTTAATTTTTAATATCTAGCTTTTAGCTCTGCCTTGGGAACCACTGCTTAGGAAGACCTTATTTCAGTTTTGGAAAAGAAAATTTCTTATCTTTTGTGGCCCTAGGACTGTGATGGTGAACCTATGGCACGCATGCCATAAATGGCACGCATGCCATAAATGGCACGTAGAGCCATTTCTGCCAGCACACAAGAGGTCGCCCAGAAGAACCTTAGTGCGCATGCACATGTGCGCCACCACCTGACAGCTGATTGTCGAGTATCTGGCATGCAGGGTGCAGGGATGTGGGGGAGACATGCACACACATGCAGAGATGCATGGCACATAGAGGGTCGCATGCACATGTGATCTTGCCTTGGTAAAATTGCCATCAGTTCTTCTTGCTATGTGACCAGCTCATTTCTATTCAATTCTTTTACTCTCTTGATGATACCATATACTTTCATTTGTTCTCTAATCCATGTGCAGATCTTTCTATCTTGTCCTGTAATACCAAGCAGGTATCTTTCAATGGCTCTTTGCACCACTCTTAACTTTTGTATTGATTGTGACATTAGTGTTAATGTTTCACTGGCATATATTAGAACAATGATTGAAAACTTTTCTTCAGGTGTAATGGGAGGTTATTCTTGAAAATTATGCTAAGCTTACTGAATGTCTACCAACCACATTCAACACGCCATTCAATTTCCTTTATTGTATCACCTTGCATCTGTGCATAAGAATCACTTTAGTCTTTTTCCATGCATCAGGTATTTTTTCTTCTCTGAGGCATCACGAGTATAGTTTTGCTAGAATCTTATGTAAACTGTGACTACCAGCTTTCAGTATTTCAACTATAACAGTTATTTCCTAGCGATTTGCCATTTTTCATTGATTTTGATACTTCTTCCATTAGGATATCTGGCATTTCCTCTTTCAGGGGTTTTGTTACTTTTGTGTGATCTTGATCTTTGTATAACTCTGAATATACTTTTTCAATTATTTCTAACATTTCCTGTCTTGTTCTACAAATAGAGCCATCTTCATGTTTTAATACAAAAACCTTTCTTGTATTTATAATCTTGCATTTTGCTCTTTTAATCCCTTTGTTTTATTCAATTGCCATTTTCAAAGTTCACATTAAAATGACACATTTCTTCTTGGATACATTTTCTTATGGTCTTACAAAGTTCAATGTAGTTTATTAGTAAAACGTCCAGTTTATTAGTGAAATGTCCAGTATTCTTCATTGTCTGTCATTTTTTTTCAGAGGAATTGTAAGTTCATCAGAGATTTTTGATTGTACACAGTGTTTTTCGGACAATGGTATAGATGTAACAGATTCAAGGATGTTTTTGATGATTTATTCATTTTGGTCTGTAATATTTCTTTCAAATCTTGTAATAGAGTAATTTGTATCAGCATTTTTCTTTGACTTAAAGGCAGGCCGCATTGTTGTAAAACTCGTCAGCCTTACCATCACTATAGCTTATTGCTTGTGCGTAAGTTTGGATGATTTGAATATAAAATATATTTTATTATTTATTTATTACACTTATATGCTGCTCATTGCATTGTTGAAAAAGCTCTGAGCTGGTTATATAGCACTTAAATATTGAAACTAACAAAAAGAAATTATTAGTGAAGGTGTATGCGTGTGTTGAATGTGTATTATATATTTATTATGCAATATATGTGTTTATTTTTTGAGTTTTTTGTTTGAATTGACATGTTAGTTTCAATTCTGGCCAATAGTCATAACACAGGGCCCTGTGCAAGTGAAGAATAAACACAGATGTCATATATTACTCAAGAAAATTCAATTTGTTTCCATAGATTTCTTACCTCTTACTTTATATAAAGTAAGGAGATTGTTGGAAGAAGATTGTTAAGTTTGATAATTTCTTGACGTGCCCTACTTTTATAATGGCATAATTGTAAAGCATAGATGGTATTAATGGAATTATGGTTTATACTTAATTAAAGTTTGGCCATTTCTGCATTTGTTTACCAAGCAGCTTCTGTTTATTTTCATATCTTCATGATATTTTCTTCATCCCATTCTTATGAGGAAGATTTAAGACAATGTTAGTTAAATAGTAACAGCTTTAATATGTTAGGGCAACATGCTGTAAAGGACTATAGAATGTTATATATATTTCTCTCCCACATCCTCCATGGGATGTTTCTCATTTCTTTTTCTTGCAGACATTTGCTGTTGCCTTTTCACTTTTACCTCACAACAATAACAACAAGAATAAAATCTTGCAACTTACTGTTTCTTTGTACGAAAGGGAATCTCTGAGGAGGGTCAACAAAGAGGCATTCACAGGTTTCAGGATAACTTCACTTTATCACTCTTATGAACCTCGGGGCATCTCACACATATACTCATGTTTGTACTGCAGTCAGACTTTTTGTGTAAACCAATGTCACATACAAAACTTTCATTTCATGCTTTTTCCATGCAAACCAATCATTACTATTATTTCAGGGAACTTTTTCACAAGCCAATAAGCTCCATTTTCTAAATAACTTTGTGTATTATTATTAGAGGGTCTCTAATAATCCCTGCAGATTTGGAAATGATTACACACAGACACATACACACACATGCCATTAAACAACATTTCCAGACCTGGGAGGTTTTGTCCCTTTAAATTTCTACCTTTTCTTTCCTTAGGCAACCTTTTCTTTCCTTAGGCAACCTGTAGCTCATTCTTGAAGCAGTGGGAAAAGTCAGTAATTTCAATCATAATTCTCATTCTGCGCCCTAACCATTTCCTGTTTCACACAGCTTCAAGCCCAAGCTGAGAAATTTACTTAATTTACTGGCTGGCCAAACATATCACAATCAATTCAATCCCATTCAATTCTACATGCTGTTATTTTAGATGCATATCCAAGAATTTTTAACAGAAATAACATCAAATTGATCAAGTCAAATTATCTAAGTCTTCCCATATAGACAAGCTTTACTCTTTTATTTACTCTTTACTCTTTTATTATCTGCTGAACATTTTTCTTCTTTACTTTTAGTTCTTTCAGAGTTTTATGGCTGTTTTTTTTTTTTAAACAAATTTTATTAATTTTACAGAGAACACAATAAAACATAAACAAAACTAAAAGATCTTTTCTGAAGGTTGTCTGATCCCGGGTTGAAACTCTTCACACAGACACAAATTCAAACATCATATTCACTTTATATATCCTTCCATATCTTATTATCATTTTCTTTTTTATATTATATATATAAACCATTTTTATCAATTTTATATAAACAATGCACAAGGCATAACAGCTTATAAGTTCTTTTCTAAGAAAAAATAATAAAAGAAGAAAACCAATAGAACATAACAATCCCAAATTATAGTATCAATAGTTTGTCTATTTAACTTCATATCTTATCCCAACTTCTCCTTTTCATCCAAATTATTTCTTATTAATTAAAATTATTTTTTGCCTTTTTTCAATATACAACATCCAAAAAAAAATAAAAAATAACAAAACCTTTATATATCCTTTCATATCTTATTACCATTTTCAATAATATTCTTTGTCTGTTCTATTTCCAACTATCCATTCATCTTTTTTCTTTTATTATACTTCTCCTATACACCAATTGGAGTAACGTCTATAACTCATTACCCTAACTTAAAAGTACTTCATATAACAATTTTTCTTGGGATTTTGTTTAAAAGATTCTAAAATTACACAATGAATTTTATACTCTAAATACACATATAAAAAACACAATCTTATGTACCCTCCAGAATCCCTCTTTTATCCTAAATTAAATTCACCCATTGTCTCTGAATAAACTTTTTTTCTTTAGATCTTGCTTCCCCCCATTGAGGCTTTTCCTCCCCCCCTTTCTCTCTTGCTTATTCTTCTCCTTGCCCTTTTTACCCCTTTGTCTTTCCTCCTCCCTTTTCTTACTCCCTTTCCTTTGCTTTCTAACCTTGCCTCCACCTTTCCGCTCATTTTTCTCTTCTTTGGTTGTTTTTATAATTCTTAAAATCCCCTTTTTCTTATCCTTTTTCTCCTCCTCCCTGGAAAGAACCCATTGTTCATCAAAGATGGCTTCTTCTTCCTCTTCTTCTTTGTCCCAGTCCTTCTGCTGCATAGTCAACTTTTCATAAGTACATAATGCCATTTCTAAGAATTGAAACAAAGTGCCCAAAGTATCTTCTTTTTTATATTTTTGATATTCAGTCTTTAGTTCATCCACAAGCGATGCCATTATGAAAAAAGAAACTTTTCCCAAAACAACCACAAATATTTTTAATCAAGAATAATTCAAAAAAAAATTCCAAAAATTAATACTTTTCTTCCTTCTTCTCTTTCTCTTTCTGGGGTTAATATTTAATCAAAGAGGTCCAATTACCATATACCTTTCTTTGGGATTCTAGGCAATCTCCTCCTTTTTCAGCTTCTGCTCCAATTTTTTTTCCTCTCCCTTCCCACTTGCAATATCAATTTTAAATAATCAGAAATCCATACCTCCAACAAGGGTTTTCCAATTTCTTAAGTTTTTCAATGTCCAAAGCCCCTTTTGTCCCTTAGCTTCGACTCTCAAAACAATTCACTTTCAATGTCCAATATGTCCAAACATATCTGCTGTTTCCATGGGGTGGGAGAGTGAAGAAAAAAAAAAGTTCCCTTTAACAGCTTCTCCGCCGCTTTCGATCTTCTTAGGGATACAATATATCCTCCAGCAATTCAAACAGCTCAGTTCCAACCAATTTGAAAGATGTTACTTGACCCGGCTCAGACAGCACTTTCACTCTTCTTACTTCCTCCAGCGCAATCTTACCCGGTTGCTGGCTTCTTCGTGGCGGCCATTGCTGACCGCCGCTCCACCGCCTTGGGAAAAAGGGGTTTTTCCGGAGGAGGAGGGGGTCTGCGACACCCCCAACCCCCTGTCCGACTCCCCTCTCTCTTCAGCTGTCCCTACAGGGCAGCCATATCCCCCTGACCCATCTGGATCGGGGGTACCTCGGCAGCTAGCACAGCAGGAATCGCGAGCTGTTGCGAATTTCTGCTGCCCCGAAGCCACGCGAAACCGGAAAAACCTGAGTTTTATGGCTGTTTTGAGTATAGTAAATTCTAACACTGCAGTATTTCTTTTCTTCTATTCCTGGGTCTTTCTACCACACATGACGGCATAAATTAACCATATATTCTTTAGTCAGTCCCAGCTTCTGAACTACCAGTATGGTTGCCCATTTTATCTTAAAGGGATTTCTCAGACTTTTCGTGGGTTTGAAGTCTGCCCAAACTCTCCCTTTTTCCCCTAAGAGATTTTTCAGACCTGTCAGTTTGAATCCTCCCTTTTATTTTCTTCAATGTGTGGAGATAGCATTCAGGATTGGGTAATCAGTCACTGCTTGCTGATTGGACTGAGTCTGTCAAATCTTTGAGGACACTTCCCCAGCTGCTAGGGATATCCCAGAAATTGACTCAATCAGCTAGCTGGATGATGTGTTCATTTCTGCTCCTAAAAGAACCAAATTTAAATCAGTTCAACTGGAAAACTAGAGAAAAAAATCACCAATCCTGAATACTATCTCATCTGAGGACTGGTCTACTTGTTCGACAGCTGTCAAAGACAACATGGTTGGGACTTTGGCCCAGATGGTCAGACAGCGGATTAGCTGAGGGCCAATTTACACCATATAACGGTTTTTTAGCAGGAGGTGTGTAGAAATATCCATACCATATCCCCGTGTTTTGGCTTGGGAGGGCTCTCAGCGGCTTCAAATGTCTGCCACAGAAGCCTTTTTATTGCAGCAGCATTAACGGGGCAGAAGACAGCAGGGAAGGTAGAAATTCTCCCTCGAGCCGCTCGGAGCATCCAGAGAGTGGGATGTGCTTCTGAGTCCTCTTCTTGCAGGCTGAGCTTTCGCTGAGGAAATGCTCCGCCCCCTCACGTGACTCCATGTAGCGTTCCCCCAGTCTTTTGCTCAGCCTCGAAGAGGCAGGCTGTTTTTGAAAGGAGCTCCTTGGCTGATTCAAACTGCATGCTTTACTCTGGATATTTCTTCAATTTCAGGTCGCATAATTTCTCTCCTTCCTCCTGCGCAAAGGGTTGGGACTTAGGGGAAGTCTCCCCTTGCCCCTAGGGGCCAAGCGGGTGGGTTCGCAGCGCTTCACGCGACCCCCCCCATTATTAGATCACGTCGCTGCCTCCGCGCTCCATTGTTGTGCGAAACTCTCTGGATTTCCCCCCCACCCTAAACGCCTACCGGGAAGGGCTAGTCGCTCCTGAAGAGCACCAGGCGAGCTGAGCCAACCGGACAAGCCCTCCTTGCCATCCTGAAGGCGCCCGACATAGCTCAGCTTGCGGCCACCATCTTGGGGCCCGCATCGTGGTCGGGCGCCATTTTATTCCTGATTTTGGCTGCTTCAGTTGAAGTACAGTCCAAGACCCCTTGGGTCAGAGTTAGTGGCTTTTAGCGTCTCTTCGGGCTCGCTTGCATTATTTTTCTGTTGGCCTCCCGCAGCCTCTATCTGGGCGAAGTTAGCAGCATCCCCCCCCTTCGGCTTGTTGCTGGAGGCCTGCTGCCAGAGGCCTCTCTCCCTCTCGGCCTTAGGCGTATATTTGGTAAATCCAGCCTGTACTGTGGTATATATATGGTTTTCTGGTCTTTTTTCAATCTCTATGGCTTCTCTGATGATTCTGTGGCTGGGATTTTCTATAGTGGCTAGGGTTTTGGTGCCATTGAAGTTGATGCTATGACCTGTGGCTTCCATGTGTTGGACTAGTGACCAGAACATGTGTTGGACAAAAGACCAGAAAGCCATGTGTTGGATGTGTTCCATGTGTTGGACAAAAGACCAGAAAGCATGAACAGAAGAGATGACTCCACCAGGCTGTCAATCATTTGGAAGCCTGCACTCACAAACAAAAAAATCTCCACACCACAAGCCAGACAAACACCTGGGCACAAACAGATCCCCCCTGATACCTCCAGCTCAAACACACCCCAACCAGGCACCCAGATGAAACCCAGCTTCCTAAATAATGATAGCCGTCCATTTACCTGAAGCCAAGCTGCACTAAAAGCCTCCAATAAAGTAACACAATGTTGCCAGCCAATCAAGATACAAAAAGAGCCCTCCCCCCCGAAAAAAAACAGACAGAAGATATTAGAAGCAGAACACAGCAAACTCCAAGACCAATAAACACAGACTCTCAACCAATCAGGAGGAAGAAAAAACCATTTTGACACAGCAATAGGCTGCCCCAAATTTAAATCTGAAACCACTGTAAAAGTCTGACTCACAGACAAACACTATACAGAAGCCTGATGATGGCAGATGAGATTCTGCTGAAACGTTGCTACAACTTTAAAAGCACCAGTACTATGACGTGGGAAAATACCCGAACAAAGCTGAATGCCAGACATGTAAGTACCGGCGAAAACTTAAGAAAATGTATATATGTTTATATGTATATATGTATATATGAAAAAAAAGAAAGAGAAAACAACTTACAAATTTATACATTTTTTATACGTATACGCATAGATAACCTTTGCATGCAGATAGCATAAAAAAAATAAAAATAAGAATAAAAATAAAATAATATTGATAAATAAATCTCTATATCATATATATATATATATTTAGACTTTACTACTGGTTACCACGTACACATTAAATTCCAAAAGGGGAGAGCGAGCCAGTTCAAACGTCACCAGGCCCTACTCAGGCCAATTCCAGGCGAGCCAACCGCCCTTTACTATTTACACTATAATTATTACAGTTATTATAATTATCAAAATGGCAGAGGACAATCTCTCTAAACGACCTTCCTTGAAGGCTAAGGCAAAGTCCCACTACTTGCGCAGGCAGGACAAGGAACCCTCCAAGGCCTCCCAACGAGATGCCCTAAGGTGCCATAAGGCGTTGGAAAAGGAGTTTGATAGGCATTCAAGGGAGTCCCGCTCAGGGCCTACAGCCCTTCCTTCTCCTACCCCCTCTACCTCTAACTAACCTCTTTCCCCTCCAGACTGGTCTTCCCTATCTAGGTGCAGCCCACTTCAGGGTCACTTGACCCCGGGACCACCGACCAGACTGACCCCTGAAGCTACCTTTACGCCTACGGCCGCTGGTCTGCGTCAGCAAGAACCCTCTACATCTGAGATTCCAGCCCACATCAAGGCTTGGATGGAATCGGCAAGGGCTTTGCGGAAGGCCTGCAGCACATGTCCAGATCAGGCTTCTCTCCACGGGCTCCCGACTACGACTCCCTATCCATCAGATCCCTTCCACAGCCGGATCCCCCAGTTGGTCAGGTACTCTCCCAGAGGGACAGCCCTCCTCCCGTAGGGGCCCAGGAGGAGGAGGAGGTCGGGGACTTTGGCGACTTCAGGGAAGAGGAAGAGGACTCCCGGATGGGATCCTTCCATTATAGTGAGTCCCTCTTAGAGGCGGACCTCATGGAGGGGGAGATGTCGGAGGACGAGGGGGCTTCTCCCGACCAACCCATATTCGGGGGGCTGTTTAAGCCACACTTGTTTAAATCCCTCCTCTTTAAAGCCAAGAATGTCTCTGGTCTTCTTTCCCAGTTTCCCTCTGACTGCCTCCCCCGCCTCAGAGAAACCAGAGGACTCCATTTTCACACAACCAGTGGTGGAAGCTGAGATCATCCCAACCCCACCCATCTTCGTAGACCTAGTGACGAAGCAACTTGCTTCCACGGGAGCCCCCCCTACACCCTCTAACCTAGACAAGAGATTCTTCAATCTCGATTTGGCAATGTCTACCCTGCAAAACATCCCGGAAGTCGACAATCCCATTGTGGGCCTTGCTTCCTCCTCTACCCCCAGTGAGGCCCTAGAGGCCTTGAAACCTGAGGACAAGCGGACGGAACTGGCGTTGCGTCGAGCCCATCTATCCGACACTTGGGCCATTAAATCAGCTACGGCTGCTTCATTTTTTACGAGGTCCTTTATCCGCTGGCTCCGGCAGCTGAGAGAACATGTCCCTGCGTCCAATGTGAGGGCGCACCAAGACATAGCGAAACTGGTGGCCGCAGCCGAGTTTTCAGCTGATGCCACTTACCAATCGGTAAAGTTCTCTTCCAGAGCGATAACTTCCCATGTCACAGCTCGCTGCCTACTGTGGCTCAAGCACTGGCAGGCGGATATTAAAAACAAGGTCAAGCTGGCCACTGCTCCCGTCAAGGAGGACAAATTGTTCGGCCCTGCCTTGGAACCCCTGCTGGTCGAGGGCCACAGCAAAAGGAAGTACCTGCCCTCCCTTTTTCGGAGGCCAGACACAAAAGGCCCCCAGCCCTTTTGGAGGGGCTTCCCCCGTCCCTCCTACCAACTCCCCTTCCCGCCCAGATACTCGAGACCCCCTTCCTTCCGCTCTCAGGACTGCTCAGATTCAGGCGACAGAAACAGACGGGGCGGCAACTATAAGAGGCCCTTTAGGGGATCAGGGGGGAGGTCCTACCGCCAACCCAGATAGATTTTCTTCCTCCCTCCCCATCGGCGGCCGCCTTAGACACTTTGCCGCTCAATGGGACAAATCCACATCCGATGCATGGGTTAGGGACACCATCAGGTTCGGTCTCGCCCTTGAGTTCCGGTCTGCCCCCGCTGATTTCTTTATGACATCCCCCACCTCAAGAGATCCTGCCAAATGGGCACTAATGGATGCAGCCATCCAACACCTGTTGGACATCCAGGCCATTCAACCCGTTCCACTGGCCCAGAGGAGACGAGGATTCTACTCCCACCTTTTTGTGGTGCCCGAGCATTCTGGGGGATCAGGGCTATATTAGATTTAAAACGGCTAAACCGCCACCTTATCCAGCGCAAATTCAAGATGCACACCCTGCAATCGATTCTCTTGGGTACCAGGCGGGGTGATTGGTTATTCTCCATAGATCTCTTGGAGGCATACCTGCACATTCCAATTCGGCCCTCTCACCACAAATTCCTTAGATTCTGTTATAATAACTGTCACTATCAATACGTGGCCCTCCCCTTTGGTCTGGCCTCGGACCCTAGGACCTTCACCAAGGTCCTCGCGGCCCTGGCTGCTCACCTCAGAAGCGTGCCCGTCCGCTTCACTGCTATTTGGACGATATCCTTATTCTCTCCCCGTCCAAGAACCAGGCAGTCAGGGACATCAGAGCCACCCTCTCTGCCCTCCTGGCACACGGGTTCCTTATTAATTGGAATAAAAGTCAACTGACCCCTTCCACCCGAATCACCCACTTGGGAGCCATAATTGATTCAGTTACAGAAAGGGTCTTCCTCTCTTTGGAGAGGTTTCTCAGCATTCAAGCTCTGGTCAAACAGATTAGGCGATCAAGGGTGACGTTACTTGACCTTTCTAAATTATTGGGTAAGATGGTTTCATGCATCTCAATTATTCCCTGGGCCTGTTTACACAGCAGACCCCTCCAGTGGTTCCTGCTCTCATTCCAAAGATCCGGAAGAAGCAATCGAGGTCCAGAGTCAAGGTGCCTCCGAGGGTCTTCACATCTCTCCTCTAGTGGACCAACCCCGCCATCAACAGGGGCCACCTCTTCTCAGAACCTCAGCGGCTAACCCTCACCATGGATGCTAGCCTATCCGGTTGGGGCGCTCACATCAACTCGCTCTCGGCACAGGGCAAGTGGTCGCCGATCGAGCAAAGATGCAGCATCAACTGGCTGGAGCTTCACGCCGTCCACCTGGTCCTGCGCAGATTCCTCCCCTTGGTATGCGGGCGTCATGTCCTTATTCTCATGGACAATGTCACGGCCAAAGCCCATATCAACAGGCAAGGAGACACCCAGTCTATTCAGTTGATGAGGGAGGCCGAACGCCTTTGCCCTTGGGCAGAATCCAACCTCCTCTCACTCAAAGCCGAGCACATCTCCGGAATCTCCAACATCCAGGCGGATTGGCTGAGCAGGGCCACGGTGGATCAAGCAGAATGGCCCCTTCATCCATCCCTATTCAAGGAGGCGTCCAGAATATTTGGCCTCCTGAGGGTGGATCTCTTCGCCTCCCCGTCCAATGCACAGTTCCCATGGTTTTTCTCCAGGTACCCATGTCACGGATCGGAGAACCACAATGCACTACGATGCCCATGGCCCCCAGGGCTCTTATATGCCTTCCCACCGCTGCCGCTGATTCCCAGAGTCATAAAGAAACTCATTCACGAGAGGGCAGACCTGCTCCTGGTGGCTCCTTATTGGCCCAGGAGATCGTGGTTCGCGGACCTCCGCAATCTGTCGGTAGCACCCCCATGGAGGATCCCCCCGGACAGGATCTCCCTCTCTCAGGGACCTCTTCTGCATCCGGAGCCCCAATGGCTTCAGCTAGCTGTCTGGAGGTTGAACGGATCCGTTTGACAAGAGAAAAACTCTCCAGTCAGGTAATTGACACTATTTTGGCTGCCAGGCGACTCTCCACCATACGAATTTACGATGCCACTTGGAAGGGCTTTTTCAAGTGGTGTAGCGGGTTCCAAATTGACCCCCTCTCTCCCTCTATTGCGCAGGTCTTGGAATTCCTTCAAGAAGGCCTACGTAAAGGGCTTGCCCCCAACACCCTGAGACGGCAGGTCGCTGCCCTCTCAACCGTTGTTTCTTGTGATAATTTCAGTTCTCTCTCTCATCACCCCCAGGTTAGAGTTTCCTTAGGGGTGCCATCAACTTGTGCCCTCCGACTGTTCACAGATTTCTCACATGGGACCTCAACAAGGTCCTCGTTTCGCTTACAAAGCACCCGTTTGAACCCCTGAGGGAGTCCTCCCTTCAATTTCTAACGTTTAAAGTAGTTTTTCTGGTGGCCATTACTTCTGCACGTAGGGTCTCGGAAATAGCAGCATTGTCAATCAGAAATGATTTATGCGTGTTCCATGCTGATCGGGTGGTCCTTCAGCCCGAACCCACCTTCTTACCTAAGGTTAACTCACCCTTCCACAGGACTCAGGAACTGGTCCTCCCAAACTTTTGCCCCAGACCCTCGAGGGACAGGGAAGCCCTTTGGCACACCCTGGATGTTCGTCCTGGCCTTGCGCATATACATTAAGCGCACTCAACCCCTGAGAAGATCAGAATCCCTCTTCCTCTCTTTTCAGCCCAGGACATTGGGGCTCAAGGTCTCGCCCTCAACCATCAGTCGCTGGATTAGGGCGACTATCACCAGTTGCTATCTATCACAATCTCTACCCACTCCTGGGGGAATAACCGCTCATTCCACCAGGCGTGCAGCTACTTCGGCGGCTTGGGCCATGCAAGCCCAATCGCCGACATATGTCGGGCAGCCACTTGGGCCTCTCCGTCCCCATTCATCAGACATTACAAAATAGACTTATACGCCTCAGCAGAAGCCTCTTTTGGCTGACGAGTCCTACAGAGGGTCATCAGTGACCTGGAAGGGCTTCCGGCCCAGACGGAGTCCCACCCGTAGGACAGCCAAGCTTTGGTATGTCCCACTCTCTGGATGCTCCGAGCGGCTCGAGGGAGAATGGGCGTTGGTTCTTACCTGATACGCCTCTTCTCGGCGAGCTGCAAGGAGCATCCAGCCCCACCCTAACTCCTCTGTCTGGCGGGTACTCTAGTTTCAGCCAAGGAGCCAATAGTTGTTTAGAAGGATTTCTTAACCTTTCTTCTTGTTATCGCAAAAAACTGGGGGAACACTACGTGGAGTCACGTGAGGGGGCGGAGCGTTTCCTCAGCTAAAGCTCAGCCTGCAAGAAGAGGACTCGGAAGCACATCCCACTCTCTGGATGCTCCTTGCAGCTTGCCGAGAAGGGGCGTATCAGGTAAGAACCAATGCCCAATCCCTTTGCAGCCTAACAAGCAAGGTAGTTGCGGTAGTGTTTGCTAGCACAGAGCTAGGGAGCTTCAGTAATAATTTGTGGAAACTGGTTTTACAGCGTCGAGGTAGAAAATGGCAGAATTGCCACAAAACGCTAGCTGTGCGATCAGGAGAGTGAAGGAGATAGCTCACAGGCCATCATGCTCTCTCAGCCCAGCAGCCCCAGACCAATTGTCTTCATCTAATAGCCCCAAGCCAAGGGACAGGGCTGCAGGGGATCAAAAGATTTCCAAGGCAGCTGAACGGGATGAGCGCTGTAGAGACAAGGTTCTGGACAAGTTGTGGGCTAAAGGAAAAGAAACGGCCCAAGATACTTCAGAAATGGCACCCAGTTCAGTTTCCTGCCTAAATGAGGAACAACCGTTATTAAGAGTAGATATGCAGCTGCAAACTGATAGGAGTGTAATAAGAGAAATGGTCATAGGGGGAGCTGACAATCAAGATTCGCTGCAAGAGTCCCTTGAAGTCTCTGAGATTAGGAGTTTCTTTTCAGTCTGCTCAGCAACAGGACAACTTCCAGTTCCAGCCCAGAGATGCAAACTGATACCTGAGGCCACATTTACTCCCATGTCAGCTGGACTTAGACCAGTGATGGGACAAGAGCCTGAATTCCAATTAATATGCAGGCTCTTTTAGCTGAGGCAGTAAAGCAAGGTGTGTCAGCAGTATTGAAACAGATCACCTCCAGAGACTTCAATTTCATCAAGACGTAGTAGGAGACACAGGTCTCATTATGAGGATGATCTCTCCCTGCATTCAGGATCAGGGTCTCATGCTCATGCTGAAAGCTCCCACTCCATCCCATCTGACAGTGGCCAACTGATGGACAGAAATTACTCTAATGATGACGGCCTGAACGATTCTGACCAAATCTCTTATGCCAGCCCTATTCCAACTGGCCATATTCAAGTCACTCCTCTTCAAGGCTAAGAAAGCCACAGGGCAGGGCTTGGTTCCTCAACTAAAGGAACCTACAGAGCCTTTGGAAGACCCCAATGATCCATTGTTTTCTGAAAAAAATGTTACAACAGATGTCATCCCTGCACCAAAGATATTCACCACAGTTATCCAAAGGCAGTGGTCGTCCCTTGGGTCAGGATCCAAGCCCTTCCTCCCTGGACAGAAAGTGATCTCTCCAAGGCCCTGGAAGTGCCCACTGTGGATGCCCCAGTTGCGGCCCTACAAGCTTTCAATGAGGACTCACTGAAGGCAGAGGACAAGAGGGCTAAACAAATCTTGCAGAAAATGCACTTGTCAGTAGCATGGGCAGTGAGGGCCTCCACGGCTGCATCTTTTTTTAACAGGGCATCTCTCATCTGGCTTCAAGAGCTGCAAGAGAGAATTCCACTGGACAATGTCAGGTCACACCAACATATAAACAAACCCTTAGCAGCTGTGGAGTTTTCAGCTGATGCCACCCTCAATGCGGCCACATTTGCATCTAGGGCAATAGGGAGGACTGTAACATCTCGCTGCCTGCTCTGGCTAAGACAATGGCAAGCTGGTATGAGACTTAAGTGGAGTTGGCCACTGCACCCTCATGGGAGAAAATTTTTTGGAGAAGTCCTGGACAAGGTGCTGGTGGACTCCAAAGACAAGGGGAAGATCTTACCCTCCAGATCCAGAAGGGTGAATTCAGATCAACACCCTATTTCAGACGTTCCTTCCATAGGACTCCCGAAGTAGGAAGGGTGTTTTTAGGCCCCAGAGGCTTTTTGTCCCCAGGGAGGATCAACCCCAGGACAGGACAGATGGAAATTGCCCATTCAACACTAAGCGGCCCTTTCCAGGGGCTGGGGGTCGTCCCTTCCAATGTCCCAGATAAATCAGATGTCAACTCTCCCATTGGGGAACATCTGGCCTTGTTTGCCAGGCATTGAGAGGAAGTAACTACAGACACCTGGGTCCTGGAAATAGTCTGTTCAGGTCTTTCTCTAGAATTCCTCTATACCCCTGAGGATTTTTATTTACTGTTCTGTCTCTAAGAACACAGAGACAAAGATCCTTATAGAAACTGCTATTCAGCTGGTGCCTGAGGATCAACAGGGCATGGGATTTATTCCATCTTGTTTGTAATTCCTAAAGCCTTGGGGAGATGGAGGGCAATTCTGGAGTTGAAGCATCTTAACTGCCGAATGAAATATAGGTATTTTAAGATACACTCTCTCCAGTCTATTCTGGAGGGAATTAGGGAAGGGGATTTCCTGACCTCCATAGATTTAATAGAGGCCTACCTTCATGTCCCCATTCTTCCGGCCCATAGACTATTCCTTGGAGGATACCGGAGGACAGAGTGTCACTCAGCCAGAGGCCAGTATTACATCTGGAGCCTCAGTGGCTTCAACTGGCTGCTTGGAGATTGAGTGGGAATCTCTGATCCGGGACCATTATTCCTCCAAGGTGATAAGAACCATACAAGCCTCGAGGAGACCTTCCACCAATCGCATCTACGATGCAACTGGAAGGCTTTCAGTGAATGGTGCTCTAGATCTTACAGGGACTAAACTGTACTGGGGCCTCGATTGCTAGACAAGAGACTTTCACCTAACATGTTACAGAGGCTGATTGCAGTCTTGTCCTCTGTCCTCTCTTTGGGGGGAGTGGAATCTTTATCTAGACATCCCACGGTCTGCAGGTTTCTGAAGGGTGCTACAAACCTGAGGCCTCCAGTGGTTCATCGCTATCTGACATGGGACCTCTCTAAAGTACTGCTGTCACTGACTGAGGCCCCATTTGAGCCACTGAGATCCACTTCCACAGTTTTTCTCTTGCAAGGTGGCCTTCCTAGTAGCAATCACTTCTGCCAAAAGGATTTCAGACTTGGCAGCTTTATCCGTCAGGAAGGACCTTTGTATGTTTCACACCAACCAAGTTGTGTTAAGACTAGACTCTTCTTTTGACTCGTGGTTCCACAGAGCCCAAGAACTAATCTTACCTGATTTTTTCCTGCATCCTGTGCATGCATTAGAAAGAAGATGGCACACTCTGGATGTTTGGAGGGCCCTGCGAATTTATGTTAAGCAGACATCTTTTTTCCAGAGGTCTGAATCCCTCTTTATTTTCTTTCAACCTTCTACTATGGGCTGCAAGATTACTCCAACGACTATGGGGAGATGGCTAAGACTGTGCATATCCAAAGCCTACCAAGCCCAAGGACTTGTGGTTTCTCCAAGAATAACGGTGCACTCAATGAGAAGTGCTGCCATGTCGGCGGCTTGGACCACTCAGTCTTCTCTGGAGAAGGTTTGCAGGGCAGTAACCTGGGCCTCACCTTCTCCGTTCATCAGACACTATAAGCTGGACTCTTTTGTATCTGCGGAGGCAGCTTTTGGATGGAGAGTTCTTCAAAAGGTCCACCCTGTCTAGGAGATTCAGACCACACTAAGCCCACCCATAAGACAGCCAGCTTTGGTATATCCTAATCCTGGATGCTATATTCATCACAATGGAGAAGGGTCATTGGTTCTTACCTGACACGACCTTTCTCTTTGGGTGGAGATAGCATCCAGTCCCACCCTGTTTTGGTCCGTTCTGAATCTAATGGACCATGTTATTGTAACAGGAGAACATGTCAGTCTGTCACTATTCCTTCACCAATTTTTGGGACGTCCCTAGCAACAGGGGAGTGTCCTCAAAGATTTGACAGACTTAGTCCAATCCTCAAGTGATGACTGATTACCCAATCCTGAATGCTATCTCCACCCAAAGAGAAAGGTCGTATCAGGTAAGAACCAATGACCCTTTTCCTAAGGGATTTCTTGGATCTTTTAATCAGCTCAGCATTAGTTAGAACCCTCCCCTAAATTTCAAGCTTCTTAAGGGAATTTCTTGGTAGGGGGATTTCTTGGACCTTTTCATAGGCTCGAAGCCTGACTAAACCCTCCCTTTTTCTCTAAGGGATTTCTCGGACCTTCCTATCGGCTCAGAGTAGTTCAGAACCCTCCTCTGAATCTAAAAATTCTTATTCCAACAGTCACACTCCTTTCAAAATGTAGGCAAACCTCTTGTAGGTATTTCCCACATCTCAGTCACTTAGACACACAAGGTAATACTCCCGTTCTCCCCCCCCCCAAATTCTACTCACCTAGAAGAGCTCAATTCCACAACCCCTGTTGCAAGCCTCATTGATTAAGACATTCAGGTTTGGCTCTTGACTTCGCTACTGGTCCCAGCTAGTTTCTTCCATCCACCATAGCGAAGGCCACTGAACTCCAAGGAGGGCCGCCCACTCGCCCACCTAGCCCAGAAATGACGCATCTCCCAGTTGAGGGATGGATAAGGGGGTGAGGTGGAGGGGAGAGTGATTGGGCAGCAGGCACCCAGAGGCCCTGTGGAAGCCAGGAGGCAGGTCTGAAAGGCAGTTGAGCCTCACTGTCCACCCCCAAGTGGCCCGTGCGCTTCAGCTAAGCGAGGCATGTCTCCCTCCCCTGCCTACATTTATGGGCAGCCATAAATGGGCAGTGAGCTTTGCAAGCCCCACCAGCTGTAAGGTAAGGCTGTAAGGTAAGGCTGATGGTGCTCTGCCTCCTCCGCCAGCCTGCATCTCCACCCGCACTCTCTGCAGTGCACCTGCTGAGGATGGCCAGGGACCATGAGACTGCGCCATCACCCAGCTGGCCCTCCCCGCCCACCCACTTGCCTGTGCCTATTAATGGGCATCCATTCATTTGCTGCGTACCATGCCCCTCACTTTGTTGTGTCACTGCCGCATCACCAGCCATCACATTAAAGTGAATGGGGTTGTTGATGAGACAACAGTGAGTCAGAGGAGGAGCCACTGCAGGACAGAGATGACAGTTGCTCTTTAAAAATTATGATTTAAATTGAGTTGATTTAAATCAAGCCTTTTTACCAATTATTTAAATCATGATTTAAATAGACTTGATTTAAATCAAATCCACCTTGATGTTACAGGTGTTATGTCTGCTCCACATGAAAAGCTATATACTCCACATGAAAAAATATAGTTATGAAAGAAGAATGAGCTTTTCTTATCTTTTGTAAGCTTTATTAATTGTACTAATTGGCTTATATTTGTTTAAACTCATGTTCTGAAATATTGTTCTGCTGGACTAAAAATTACTCTTCCCCTCCAGCTCTATAATGATAGCCCCTCAAAGAATTCATTCCTTTTTTTTCCTATTATGCTGATGAAGTGGACAAAATTTTTATTTATTATATTTTTCTCTCTTATGTCTCATGAATATTTTTTTTTATTTTTAAGTGTTCTGGTCATAGAAATAATATAACTCCATCTCAAATATTCTTAAAATGCTTGTTCGTCATTCCTTGCTGAATTATCTTTGCAGTAAAAAGCAATGCTACTGGCATTAGAAGACTTGTATTCAAATAATTGTTTAGCCTTGTCAGTACCAAAGCTCAGTTGGCTTTTGCTCCCCTAGGAAGAACTCTGCCCTCCACAGCTTTGATACACACAACAACTCAATGCTGTTCCTCTTTGATATCACTTGATGCACAGCAGGAACATCCTGAGTCTATTTCAGAAGAAGTAATTCATAATGGCTCTCTAGCTACTTCACTCAGATGACCACTATTGTGTCATGGGATTTGTCCCTAGAATCATGTCGCATATAGTTCAGTATTCATTTCTTGTGACTAGGCCTGTCTTTAGGATCTGTTTGATATTGTTGTTTTAGCTTCTGTTGCTTTGATCTGACATATGCTATTCTTTCCATACCTACCACTTAACTATGTTGTTACATTTGTATTGGACATTCCTATTAGTTTTCTATCCTTGATACATCATAGTACCAAACAGAAATGGTTGAACATCCTGCTTTTGGATTACTATGATATTGTTAACATTTTGAAGGGTCTATATTGGTAAATATTCTTTTCTTACTCCATTTGGGAGAGAAATGGAGTAAGTCAAGTAAGTCAAGAAAGTCTACTTCTGTGTGTTCACTTAATAGTTCAACAGTTCAGTCATCAAAAGTAAATTTCTGAATGATCTGATCTGTAAAATAGGAAAATATTACATATTACATCAACAATTGTTTTGTTGTGAAATGGGGTGTTCAGAATTAAAAGCATAAATCTCACAGTTTGCAAATTTTTAAAGTCAAAATCTTTGCATTTAGGGATAACTATCACAAACTAGAGATAGTTTATGATGGTTACCCATGAATATTAAGTCTTTGATTATTTTGTGAAATAGATCTTGAATTAGTTAATTGAACAAACTTGTTCAGCAAATAAACTAGCAAATTTTTGTTGAATTATTTAATAGTGCTAAAATTAATAACATATATAGGTGGTTCTTCCTTAACAATGGTGATTGGAACTGGAAACTCCATTGCCAAGTGATAAAGTAGTACAATGTGACCACTCCAGTTGCTCTCATGAGTTGAATCCTACATCATCACAGTATCATGTGATTGTCATTTTTGACACCCCCCCCCCGCTGACTTTCCATTGACTTTGGCTTTCAGAAGCTGGCTGTGATGTTGATACATATGACTGTGGAATGTCGCAATTGCAAATTTGTTGCCAAATTATTCTCACAGGACCATGGGGACACTTCAGTGACCACAGCTATAAGCATCCATTGCAAGTCTCCCTCATTTAATGCCATACTGGGGTGCTGCAGTGGCCACAAATATACTGTCCATTGTAACTCCCCTCATTTAATGCTATAGTGGATGAAATTTTGAATTGTAGCTGAATGAATGTATATTTAGTGAAAACTACTTGTATGGCTTTCAAAGGCACTAAAAATCCGGTTCTTTTCCCAGATCAAGGAGTAGTACGAACTTCTTGGGTTAATCTGTGCCTTGTATGTTTTAAAAAGTATTTTGTCTGACATCAGTTTATTCCATGTCAGCAAGAAATTACTGCATATAATTGACAAAATGTGTCCACAATGTACAGTAGACATGGCTATAAATAATTCAGAGGCAAAGAAAATAAACTAATTAAAGCTAATTCTGTTGCTTATTTATATAAGAAACGTATAACATGTCCTATTATATTATACCCTTTATAAGGATTCACTCATTTAATAACTCTTTACCTATTAAAATATCCCAGAATTTCTGATCTCTTCATATATAGCTGTACATATATAGCTGTCAATATGATGCAGTTTCTTTGAAATAGCTAAATTCCGCTATATTTTGTATAAAATTAGGCAGACCTCAGGGAATTAGCACTGAGTGGAGTACCCAGAGGAGAGCTTATTTATTTTAAATGTACTCCCCAAAAATCATTACAGTGTAAACCTCAACAAATAATATGTGTCTTACCTAAATTTGCACACAGTTTAAAAGGTTAACCATTATTAATGTTAATAGAGGTAGCAGCATGCCCACCAAATTTCATTGACTCATCTCCCATAAATTCTTTGGATATGTTTTGGATAGACAAATTTCATAATTTTTGATAGATTTATAAACATTTTCAGTCCTAACCATATGCTTAGTGGTACATATCTATCATATATAATATATAAAGTAATGAGAGTTTATTGCTACCTAATATTTTGACAGCAGAAAGGAGCAACTTTTTCTTTTCTTTTCTATTTTTCATTTTAAGATAAAGTTTATTATTCATATATTTAAAATATTTAAGAAAAAACAATCATATAAACATCTATCTATCTATCTATCTATCTATCTTTGGTTATTCGGGTTTTCTTCGGGAGAAAACGGAATAACCAAACGTGGGAGAATAACCCGAATAACCAAAGATCCACATACAAATACCCGTGAGAACCTCAGAAAACACATACACACACATATATGTATGTATGTATATATGTATATATATGTGTGTGTGTGTGCGTGTGTGTGTATGGGTGTGCGTGTGTGTGTATGTATGTATGTATATATATATATATATATATGGATCTTTGGTTATTCGGGTTTTCTCCCGCGTAAGATTGGAAGTATCTAGGCAACGTTTCGATGAAGTCTCATTCATCATCTTCAGGCTTGGTCTTCAGCTCTGTGCTTCTCAGAGTGATGTGAGCTTGCAGCTGCTTCTTCCTTTTAACTGCTCCTGGGGGTGTGACTTGATTGGCTGGGGGCTTGGCTGTGTTCTGATTGGATGGGGGGGTGTTCTCATTGGTTGGGGGTTTGGCTGTGTTCTGATTGGTTGGGGGGTTGGCTGTGTTCTGATTGGCTGGAGGCGTGTTCTGTTCCGGTGGGGGCTTGATTGTGCTCAGGTTAGTCTTAGTTGCTGGAGGGTTTGAGCTGGTGAGCTGTGATCTTGCTGTTTGGCTTCGAGTTCGTGGTCGTGCTGCATCTTCATGGTGGGGGTCAGTTCGTTTCATGTATGGCTCAGAGGGGTTTGAGGTGGGTAGTGATGTAGCTGCAGTGCGGCTTATAATGTTTTCTGAGGTTCTCGCGGGTATTTGTATGTGGATCTTTGGTTATTCGGCTTTTCTCCCGCGTAAGATTGGAAGTATCTAGGCAACGTTTCGATGAAGTCTCATTCTTCATCTTCAGGCTTGGTCTTCAGCTCTGTGCTTCTCAGAGTGATGTGAGCTTGCAGCTGCTTCTTCCTTTTAACTGCTCCTGGGGGTGTGACTTGATTGGCTGGGGGCTTGGCTGTGTTCTGATTGGATGGGGGGGTGTTCTCATTGGTTGGGGGTTTGGCTGTGTTCTGATTGGTTGGGGGGTTGGCTGTGTTCTGATTGGCTGGAGGCGTGTTCTGTTCAGGTGGGGGCTTGATTGTGCTCAGGTTAGTCTTAGTTGCTGGAGGGTTTGAGCAGCTGCATCACTACCCACCTCAAACCCCTCTGAGCCATACATGAAGCGAACTGACCCCCACCATGAAGATGCAGCACGACCACGAACTCGAAGCCAAATAGCAAGATCACAGCTCACCAGCTCAAACCCTCCACTATTCACTCAAGTCCCGATAAAAGAGACCCTTGAAATCATCAAAAATAAATACCAACCAGCTAAACACCTCATGGAACTAACAGAACACTGCTTAACCAACACATATTTCATATACAAAGGACAAAGATACAAACAAATTGAAGGAGCCCCCATGGGATCACCACTGTCACCTGTCATTGCAAACCTGTTCATGGAAGAATTTGAATCCAGAGCCCTGGCCAATGCCATCCTCAAACCCAAACTATGGTTAAGATACATCGATGACACATTCGTGATTTGGCCCCATGGACAAGAAAACCTAAACAATTTCCTAACACACCTAAACAGCACACACCCCAAAATCAAGTTCACCATGGAAACAGAAACTAACAAACAACTACCATTCCTAGATATACTAATCTACAAAAAAACAGATGGCACACTAGGAAACACCATATACCAGAAGAAAACACACACCAACCGCTACCTCAACGCCCAATCCCACCACCACCCAGCACCGATAAACTCCGTGGCTAAAACACTAATTACTAGAACCACACGCCTGGCAGACAAGACACACATTAAGACTGAACTATGCACCCTGACTAAAATATTGACAGCCAACGGCTTCCACAAAAGCAAAATCACCAACTTGATCCACAAAAACACACTGAGACATAATAGAGACCCAGAAGATGAACAGACCCATGGAACAGCTGTCCTGCCCTATATAAGAGGCACTACAGACAAAATTAGTAAGATACTATACAGACACCACATCAAGACTGCCTTCAAAATAGACAGAAAAATAGCAGCCATCCTCAGAAACCCCAAAGACAAAATTGACCTGGAAAACCAAGGCATATACGAAGTCCCCTGTGCATCATGCCCGGCCACATACATTGGACAGACCAATAGAAGAATAAGCACCCGCCTGGATGAACACAAAAATGCAGTCAAAAAGCTAGAACACACTTCCTCACTAGTCCAACACATGGAAGCCACAGGTCATAGCATCAACTTCAATGGCACCAAAACCGTAGCCACTATAGAAAATCCCAGCCACAGAATCATCAGAGAAGCCATAGAGATTGAAAAAAGACCAGAAAGCATGAACAGAAGAGATGATTCCACCAGGCTGTCAATCATTTGGAAGCCTGTACTCACAAACAAAAAAATCTCCATACCACAAGCCAGACAAACACCTGGGCACAAACAGATCCCCCCTGATACCTCCAGCTCAAACACACCCCAACCAGGTACCCAGATGAAACCCAGCTTCCTAACTAATGATAGCCGTCCATTTACCCGAAGCCAAGCTGCACTAAAGGCCTCCAATAAAGTAACACAATGTTGCCAGCCTATCAAGATACAAAAAGAGCCCCCCCCCCAAAAAAAACAGACAGAAGATATTAGAAGCAGAACACAGCAAACTCCAAGACCAATAAATACAGACCAAGACTCTCAACCAATCAGGATAAAGAAAAAACCATTCTGGCACAGCAATAGGCTGCCCCAAATTTAAATCTGAAACCACTGTAAAAGTCTGACTCACAGACAAACACTATACAGAAGCCTGATGATGGCAGATGAGATTCTGCTGAAACGTTGCTACAACTTTAAAAGCACCACTACCATGACATGGGAAAATACCCGAACAAAGCTGAATGCCAAACATGTAAGTACCCGCGAAAACTTAAGAATATATCTATCTATCTATCTATCTATCTATCTATCTATCTATCTATCTATCTATCTATCTATCTATCTATATGCATATATATGCATATATACATTTTGCAGCAGGTATTGAGCATTGGTTACATTTTTCTTTTTTCTTTTTCTTTTACCCCATAACATTGATGTGATCTACCTTGTTACAATACCTTCCTTGTTCTTTTAATGTTTTAATTTCACAGATTACTTTATGATTAAACACACGTCCTTCATAGTTTCATAACTTATTCAGTTGTCTTTTTATTTAACCATTCGTACCAACAGTTCCAAACTTTGTAGTATTCACTATCTTTGTTGTTTTTTAGTAATTTGGTTAGGCTGTCCATCTCTGCACATTCGTGAATTTTTTTTATGACCATCTCCTCTGAAAGGACAATAGACAGTTTCCAATTTTGAGCATAATTTATTCTGGCTGCCGTTATAATGTGCAAGATTAAATATTGGGGTTTTTTTTTTTTTTTCTATTTTTGAGTCTATCATACCCAGCAAAAAGGTTCATGTTTTACTTCTTGTTTAGCTATATTTAGAATCCAATTGTTGATATTTTTCCAAAACTTCTGAGCATATGGACAGGTCCACCACATATGAAAGTATGTTCCTTGGACGCAGTTATACTTCCAACAGTTTGGGGGGAGGTTCGGGAACATCTTAGCTAGTCTCATGGGTGGCAAGTGCCAACAATACACCATTTTATAGATATTCTCTTTGTACGAGGCTGACATAGTTAGTTTATAATTTATTTCCCAAATATGTTCCCACTTGTCTAATTCAATACTTTGGCCCACATTTTTTGCCCAAATTGTCATACACTTCTCGACTGTTTCTTCTTTTAATTTATAATCCAATAGATATTTATATATTTTACTAATCAATTTCCTTTCCTCTCCAAGCCAAATTTTATCTAATTCTTGGTAGGTCATGTTAAAACCAAATTGTTCTTTATCTTTTTTGTAATGCGTTTGTATCTGCGCATAGGGCCATCATGCTATCTCTTTTCCTTGAATTTGTATTTGATTCCTACCTTTTAACTCTCCGGTTTAATGTAATAGATCTTTATAGCTTACAATATTATCAAAATCTAAAACATTTGGATGTGTAGCTTACAATATTATCAAAATCTAAAACATTTGGATGTGTAACTGCCTCAATTGTAGATAACCACAGTGGGACCTTACAGTAATGTACTTTTTTATCTTTTCCCAAATAGTTAATAACACACTCCTTATATAATGCCTTTGAAAATACAAGTGGTGTTTACTCTTTCCATCCCACATAAATGCATGCCATCCAAGTTGGAGATCAAAGCCCTCTAATGTAAAGATCCTTTTACTTATCAAATTAACCCAGTCTTTGAGCCAGGTTGCTATCGCAGCATAGTAGTATGTTTCAAAATCTGGAAGACCAAAGCCTCCTTTCTTTCTATCATCCTGCAATAATTTATATTTTATTCTGGTTTTTTTCCCCCTGCCATATTTGGATATATGTTTATTTATTTCTTCAAAAAAGCTTTTTTCCAACTTGACTGGCACCGTCTGAAATAAGAACAACAATTTTAGCAAAATATTCATTTTACTATTGCAATACGGCCTAATAGAGATATTTGTAATTTAGCCCAATTATCTAAGTCCTTAAATATTTGAATTGTTAATTTATCATAATTATCTTTTTTAATTGATGAGCACCTAGCTGTCAGCCATATCCCCAGATATTTTACTTTGTTTACCACCTGTATCCCTAATCTCTTCGTTAGTTCTTCTTTTTGTTCATTTGTACAGTTTTTTGTTATCACTTTTGTTTTTTCTTTATTAATTTTTAAACCTACCACCTTCCCATATTGTTCTATTTCTTTCATCAAAATGGGTGTTGTTTCCAGGGGATCTTCCACTATAAATGCCATATCGTCAGCAAATGCTTGAAGTTTGTACTCTTTTTTAACTTTTAACCTCCTGATCTCTTGATTTTGTCAGATTTGTACCAGTAGTGTCTCTTCTGCTCAATATATAAAGTGGGGGAGCCAAGGGGCATCCTTGTCTTACACCCTTATTTATCCTTATATTATCTGTATTTTCCCCATTTATTAATATTTTTGCAGTTTGGCTATTATATATTGTTTTAATGAATCCTAAAAAAAAATCACCAAATTTCATGCCTGTCAATTGTTTAATAAGAAAATTCCAATTCAAATTGTCAAATGCCTTTTGAGCATCTAAAAACATCAGTGCCATTGTTTTAGTTGTGTGTACTTCGTAGAATTCTAAAACATCCATAATTATTCTTGTATTTGTCCTCATTTGTCTATATGGCAGAAACGCATTCTGGTCAGTATGAATAATCCTAGTTAATATTTTCTTTAATCTTTCTGCCAATATTGTGGCCAAAATCTTACAATCTACATTTAAAAGTGATATTGGCCTGTAATTTTGAATTTTTGATTGCTCTTTGTGAATAAGGGTTATATATGCTTCGGTCCATGACTTTGGTATATTAGCACTGTCCAAGGCTTCATTATATAAATCTGTCATTAACTCCTCCAATAACTCTTGAAACTCCTGATAGAATTCAGATGGAATTCCATCTGGGCCTGGGGTTTTATTAAGTTTTTGGGCTCCAATTGCCTTTCTAATTTCTTCTGTGGATATTTTATTATTTAAAATGCATTTCTCTTCATTCATAGTTTCCTGTAAATTTTTTTCCTTCAGATATTGATTAATAAGTTCTTCTGGTACTTCTTCTTGATTGTATAGATTTGTAAAAAAGTCCTTGGCAATATCTTTCTTTTCCTTAGCCTGAGTACATACTTTCCCTTCTTAGTCTTGGAGAGCTACAATCATTCTTTTTCCTTGGTCTTTTTTTATTTTATGAGCGAACCATCTCCCTGGCTTATTTGCATTTTCAAGATAATTTTGTTTTACTAATTTAACTTTTCGGGCCAGGTCTTCCTGCATACTTAAATTTATCGTATGTTTTACCAAATCTATTTCTTTACTAATATTTTGATTATTCGGATCTATTTGTCTGCTTATTTCTAAATCTTTAAGTTTCTCTCTCCACATATTTTGTTGGGGAGCAACTTTTTCTTATTGTAGCCATTGTGTTAAAAATTATCAAAGTTTATTTATGTTTGCTCTTTTTGAAATTTGATCCAGTTCCTTTGAAAATATGACATGCAGTTATAATTGAAATGAAAAGGATTGTTTTGAAGGAATCCTTAAAATCTGCTTCACTAATGTCAATAATGTTTTGTTTTCTTTCCCATATTAACTAGCAAAGTTTAAATTTACAGACTGGCGGTAGCAATCCTAAAGTTTTTATTTCTCTATCCTTTTCTCTCTCTCTCCCTTCCTCCTTCTGAGAAATCCCATTGCAAAGTTTGCTTTTCAGAAAGACTTGTACTATCTTTCCTTTCCTTTTTTCTTGTGCTTATGCTTTCTGCCTCTCTCTGCAGAAAGTTGAGTTCCATCCCAATTATTAAATCTTTGGAGACCATTCCCACATGGTTCGGTAAATGGTAGCTTCATCCTGAGTTCTTTCATCTCTTTTCCTGCTCTCCTGGGTTGACAGTTGAAAAGGTCTGACTGTGCCACACAATGGTTTGATTGGTTTCTCTAGGGGAGGCTTTTCCCTGCCTCATCATTTGCCAGGCAGGTGGACCAGAAAGTCTCTTGATTCTTTTGTTGTCTCTGAAAGTCTGAGGTCTTTGACTGAATAAATCCTCCGTCATGGGATAATTTTCTAAAAGGAGTCTGAAAGATGTGAGAAAAAAACCTCCCTACTTGGGTGCTGCATTAATGAAATAATCGGGCCTTGGAGTTTGCAATTGAAAAATCACCAGGAATGCAATGGGTGGAGGTAGTCTTCCAAATGCAAATCTATTCTTTCCCAGTACATCCAATAAAATGAAACAATACAAAATAAAATAAGAGAGATTTAATTTCCTTCCTGTGTAAATTGGCTTGTCCAGGATTCTTTGGATTTATTGTCACTGTGATGGGATGGAAAACTAGAACAGAATAAAAGTGGTTTTGGTGCATGGCCTACTTAGTCATTACATTATAACAAGTAGATGGAAAAGCCTTCCATATGACAGAACTGGGGTTGAGTTAACACAGGGTGAAAAGTAATTTACAGATAGGCTGTCCTCAGCCATCTTTGTAGCCTCTGATAAGGTTTCATTTCAGAATGGATAGACGACATTTCCACTTACGGGCCCATTCTGCAACACCTGTGATAACAGCTTTTGGATCCTAATTGAAATTGGTTTCAAAATGGATTTTCACTTTGCTCTGTCTGTGGAAAATATTGAATGGATTCAGAGTTGCCATAGAGAATCCCAGAGCTTGGGAAAAGGAGCAGGAAACTGAAATCATCTTTCATAACAGTCGATAATATGGCAGCCTTGTTATCTGTCTTATTAATGAAATCATTGATCATCAGATGAGAAAGATAATAAATGACAGTTCATTTCATTCAAGAAACTCAATTAGATTCATTAAAATGATGGGGGGTGGATGGCGCAATATATGAGAAGTGAAACTAAAGCCTCAAATTTTAAGGTTTCTTTGCATTTCTTCTTGTAAGTATAATTTTCAAATTTTGCTGCTTTACTGTGTATAACACACAATAGCCTTTAGACTTTGTTGAGAAAGTTGTGCAAAGGGCATTGTATTGAATTATATTGTAAATAATTCTCTACTAGCTCTGAAAAAATAAATGCTTCTGAATCAAAAATATTTAATTAATAAAATAGAAATATAGTATTAATAGTTACCCCACTGAAGTATAGTGAAGTGTGGATTATTCATTTAGAATTTAAACTAATAAAAATAATTGCTATATGGTATAAATGCTATTGAAATTATACATCTGTATCTAGAATGTAACATTTCTGACTTTAGACTGCAGTTCACCAAAATAAGTGCTTGCCTAACTTCGAAAAACATGTTTTTTCATGGTGTATTTGTGTTCCTTTTTCTTATTATATTAGTATTCCTATGCATGCTTATTTTGTTATCTTTTGTTTTTTGTATGGAAGATAATTCAGTCACAAAAAGTTATCAATTTTACTTTATTTATCCTGGCATTTATATACTACTCTTCCCTGACAATGTGTAATCTGCATGTAATCTGTACAATGTAGTACAATAAATTATATGATGTTGAAGCAGAAAAAAAGAAGAAATATATTAATATCAAGATTAATAATTTACAATAAATTATTATCAAAACCATTTTCTCTTTGCTCTACGGATATTTAAGAAATGGGTATTTATATATATTTGGGCATGAGGGATATCTATTTCAGAAAGTAGTAGTATTTATGTCTAGCTCACGGGTGTCAAACTCACTGCCATCACATAATGTTTGGTGACATTTTCCCCCTTCCGTGCTGGGATGGGCTTGGCTTGCATATTACATATCTGGCTTGTGGCCACCAATTTTACACCCCTGGTCTAACTAATGCCATCTTCTTTTTCATTATGAATTGAACCATAGGAGAAGGAATAATTCCTCACTGCAGGCAAAGGGTTATTTTATTCTCTCATTCTGAGATGAGAATGTGAACAAAGGCTTTAATGATGTCACTGAACTTTGACTGATGAAGAACAAATTTATTCAGAATTCTTTAAGGCTATTTTTTTCTAATTGCCTTAAATCAATTAATATTAACAATTAGGTTTTAAATCCCAAAGATTATTGAAAATTGAACCTACTATTAATACATACACACACACACACATACATACACACATACTTACATACATACAATTCTACTGAGTTGTAAAGAGCAAGATTAAAAAAAAACCTCTTAAGGAACAGAAACAGAATAATAGAGTTGGAAAATATCTTGGAAGATTCTAGTCCAACCTCCTGCTGAAACAGGAAACCCTATACCTTTTCTGATAAATGATTGTCCAATCTCTTCTTAAAAACCTTCTGGAGGCAAGTCCTTCCACTGATTAATTATTGTCATTGTTAAGAAAATTCTGCTTAGTTCTGGGTTGGTTGTCTCCTTGATTAATTTCCATATGTTGCTTCTTGTCCTGCCTTTAGGTACTTTGGAGAATAGTTTGAACTCCTCTTCTTTGTGGCAGCCCCTCAGATATTGATTGGAAAATCAATATTGATTGGAAAATTGCTATCATATTACTGCTATTCCTTCTTTTCATTAAACTAGACATATCCAATTCCAGCAACCATTCTTTATATATTTTAGCCTCCGGTCTCCTAATTATCTTTCTAGAGTCTCAATGTTTTTTTGTAGCTTGACAACCAAGAATGTGACTTTACTCCCGAGTTGACCCTTGTTCCTTAACTGTTCCCTTCCCCAGCACATTGATTGGAGAATCCACACATGGGTAGATACATGCCTTTCTGCCTAAAGACTGAGTCCTTCATTTTTTTTTACCAAGCCCCTCTGTCAATTGTCACTTTCCCAGTTCACAACTCAGTCTAGCCCTAAAGCGACAATGCAAACAAATTGGCTCTCATCTTTAGGCAGAAATGCTGAAATTCTCCAGTTAACAAGCTTTTCGGTCAGGTTGAAATTGTAGCCTGATCACAGGGCTACTGTGGTCATAACACGCTCGGCTTTGCTGATCCTGAGGCCGCCCTTTCTACTCACTGTTTTTTTTTTAAAGTTGCTGCCGGAACAGAGTGGGAGATTGGAGCGCTATCAGAAAGCTACAGTGGCTCCAGTTCCTCGGCTTTTCTGACGCAGAAGCCCACAGATAATTTTTGCAGCCAGAGCCTCGCGACTAATAGCTACTAATAACGAGGCTCTTCCCACCAAAGCTGCTGCTGCTTTATAGCTGATTTTTGGCTGTCAAGCCTATAACTTATTTTGTGGCTTAGCTGCTTGGCTTTGAAGGCTCCAGCTGCTGCAGAGAATCAGCCTGCGTTAAAGCACTTTGTTTGGACTGCTTGTTTCAGAGTTGGAGTGAGTATGTGTGATGGATACCCCAGTATGCTGGTCCTGCCGCCACAGCTCAATCACTTTCCCCAGCAACAGCAGCAGCAACGGCAGCAGCCACTAAGCAGAGCATGGTCGCATCACCTTGCTGAAGTAAGGCTGTCAAGATGTCCGAACAGCTCCTGTCAGTAGACAGCATGGTAGCTTCCACTTCAGGTCAGTCTAGGAAGACCGGCTCCAGAAGAGCTAGATCAGCTAGCCAAGATGCAGCTGAAAAGATCAAAGTGAATGCCATTTATTCCAGAAAGCCCTCAAGGGCTGAAGAGAAAGATGCCAACAGGAGACAGAAGGCTCTGGAGAAACAAATCTTCAGAGCTGAGAAGAAGGCTGAGCAGGAAAGTATTTCTCTCCTTCCTTAGACAGCAACTGCTATCTCCTGCTCTCAGCAAGCTATGCAATCCAGTGTTGCAGTTCCTATAAACTGGTCACCAGAGGGCGAGAGTGAACAGTTGACTTTCTCCTTTCCAGTCATTCAGGATGAGGTTGAGCAATTTCCCTTTGCCTGCCTAGTAACAGAGTTGACTGAACCTCAGGTCAAGGACAGAGAATTTGCTCCAGTGGCTACTTTTACTCCCACTGCGGTGGGGCTCTACCCAGTGCATAGGCAGGGATCTGGCCTTTCAGAGGAACTTAAATCCCTCATCTTACAGGCAATTTGCCATGAGGTAGCCTTTACCTTACAGCTCAAAAGATACCCTTCCTGCATAACTTCTGAATCTCTCCAACAGCTGTCTCATCACCTCCAGCTTCCCAAAGGTATCTCGCTCCCAGTCCAGTAGAAGTAGGGCATCTGTAACGGAGGATGAGGATCAGGGGGAATAGGGGTTCTCAAATGATGACCAGGACTTCCTTTATCCCTCACTGTTCATTGGACTCTTCTGTCCAATGTTGTTTAAATCTCTTCTCCACAAGGCCAGGGTTATGGCCCAAATAGGAACCACACCCAGTGCATATGTGGCACCAGCGGAGCCCCAAGGGCCAAACAATGTTGTGTTCTCTATGTTGCGTGAACCCATCATAATGCAGGAGGACATCCCCTGCCCAAATGTTTTCTTGGATATGGTTCAGAGACAGTGGAGCCAGCCTGGCTCCTTTTCCAACCCTGGAGTGAACAACAGGCTTTTTTCAACATGGCTCCCTCCTTATCTGAGGCCCTGAGAGCTGCCCTCAGTAGATGACCCTCTGGCTTCTCTGGTTTCCTCCTCATCAATATCTGGGGACATTGCAGAAGCACTGAAGGCAGAAGATAAGGCAGAATTAATTTTCCACTGAACCCATATTGCTGGGCAGTAAAGGCGGCTACGGCCATCTCCTTTTTTGCTAGGACTTCCCTATTATGGCTGAAGCAGTTCTAGGCAAGAGTCCCTCCAGAGGACACCTGAATACATCAAGATATGAACAAGTTTGTGGCAGCTGCTGAGTTTTCGGCCGACTCCTCCCTATATGCTTCCCGGTTCTCCTCCAGGGCTCTTGCTTCCAACATCACCTCCTGCCGTTTACTATGGTTTTGCCAATGGCAAGCCGATGCCAAAACTTAGTGCAGATTAGCTTCAGCCCCGTATAGAGGTTCCTCCCTGTTTGGGGAAGCTCTGAATCCTTTCCTTACAGAAAATAAGGACAAATACAAGGTCCTGGCTTTGGTCACCAGAAGGGCTGACAGATGCGCAGTATCATATGGCCATTGGTTCTCCTTTCACCCACCAGACGCTGGCAACAACCAGTCTCAATTCCAACAACCTTTCCACTTTAGATCTGACCATCAACAGGACAGATCGGAGTTTAGGGACAGGTACAGGCAGCAACCCCAATCCAAGCTGCCCTTTTGTGGTGCAGGAGGTTGCCCCTTTCGCTGCTCCAAGTGACTGCCAGGACTCTCCTCCCATTGGATGGTGCCTAGCCCTCTTACCTCCCAATGGGAAAAGACTATCACCAACTTGTGGGTCCTCAACACATTAAGATTTGGCTTCATTCTGGAATTTCTCTCCATGTCTCCAAGGCACTTCATCCATTGCCCCATCTCCAAGAACTCCACCAAGAGGGATCTGATGGCCATGGCAATTCAACACTTCTTGGACATCCAGGCCATCGAGTTAGTCCCAGAAGACCAACAGGGTCACAGATTCTTCTTGATACTATTCATAATGCCAAAGTCCTTGGGGGGATGGAGAGCAATTCTGGACCTCAAAAAATTGAATGTCCACCTGACATACAAGAGGTTCAAAATGAAATCTCTGCAGTCAATCTTGGAGGACATCAGGAGGGACGATCTCCTGATGTCCATCAATCTAACGGATCTAACACAATATAAACTGGCTGAAGCTCTGAGAGATCCACCTTGCTCTCTGACACTTCCAGAGCACGGTAGAGGGACAACACTTACTGATCATTACAGAGAACGTGGCCGCATAGGCACACATCAGTCACCAAGAGGGTACTCACTCCAGGTCCCTCATGCGTGAGGTGGATCAACTGTTTCTCTGGGCAGAGGCTCAGCTGCATTCCATCAAGATGGAGCACAGCTCAGGTGCAACAAATGCACAGGTGGACTTTCTCAGCAGAACCACGGTGGACCATTTCGAGTGACGGCTGCACCCGGGCATCTTCTAGGAAATGTGTGAGAGATTCAGCCACCTGGTTCTGGACTTGTTCACCACCCTGATGAACTAGCAATTGTCCAGATATTTCACGAGATTTCTGACACCTGGAGCAGAGGGAGTCAACGCCCTCTGCTGCCCCTGGCCTAGGGGCCTATTATATGCATTCCCTTTTCTAAGAGTGATCAGAAAACTCTTAATGGAACAGGCAGAGATACTGCTCATCACTCCCCATTGGCCAAGATGGCCATGGTATGCAGACCTTGTCAACCTATCTGTCTCTTGTCCTTGGAGCATTCCTCGGGACAGGGTCTCCCTCAGCCAGGGAGTCTTGGTCCACTTGGAACCTCAGTGGCTCCAACTGAGTGCCTGGCACTTGAGAGGAGGATCCTGATGAGGGACAATTTTTCAAGGAAGGTGATACAGACAGTCCAGGTTTCCAGAAGGCCTTCCACCAATAGCATTTATAACTCTACTTGGAAGGCATTCTGCAATTGGTGTACTAGGTTGAGCCTGGACCCCATGTCAGTATCCATTCCACAGATCTTGGACTTTTTACAAGAGGGTCTAGACAAAGAGTTAGCCCCTAATATTATCCGGGGACAAGTGGCTGCCTTGTCCTCAGTACTGATTTATGGGACTTGGAATCCATAGCGGTAGTACATTCTTTCCTAAGGGGGGCAGTTAACTTGAAACTATCTGTTGTACATAACTTGGGACTTGTCTAAAGTTCTACACGCCCTCATTTTAGCACCTTTTGAGCCGCTTAGGTTTAGAGTTTGCTATATCTATTATTCAAGTCACCTTTTTAGTGGCCATCACTTCAGCCAGGCGAATATCGGAGCTGGCTGCTCTCTCCATCAGAGAGGAACTTTGCACCTTCCATGCAGACAGGGTGGTTCTACGTCTAGATCCTTCCTTCATCTCCAAGATCAACTCCTGGTTTCACCAAGCCCAGGAGGTAATGCTGCCAAACTTCAGTCCAGGACCTTCTTATCTGCTGGAACAGAAAATTCTGGACATGAGGAGTGCACTACATAGATATATCAAATGAACTTTGCCTCACCGTAAAATTGAATCATTGTTTGTCTCATTCCAACCATCTTCTCTAGGTTCAAAGGTCACTTCATCAGCCATAGGCCATTGGATAAGGGCATGTATAGCCAAGCCTATGGGACACAGTCTATTCCAGTCCCCAGATGATTAACCGCCCATTCTACTTGAAGCCCTGCGACTACAGCTGCTTGCGCGATGTAGGCCTCAATTGAAGAGATCTGCAGGGTAGTAACATGGTCCTCACCATCTCCCTTTGTATGCCACTATAAGCTGGACACATTCACCTCCACTGAGGCTGCCTTTGGCAGGTAGGTGCTTCAGTGAGTGCATGTCAATAGGGGGACTCAGGACCAAACCAATTCCTGCCCATAGGGACAGCCAGGTTTGGTATGTCCCATGTGGGGATTCTCCAATCGATGTGCTGGAGAAAGAGTATTGTCTTACCTGCTCCAGTTGTTCTTCTGCCCCACTGATCTCTGACTCCAAAGGGAGCTGATAACTATCAGACGGCCCTGGCCCCATATCTGCCTCTGATACAGAGCACTTGTCACAGCCTTCCCCAGACTCCAGGACTAGCCCATGTTCCTTCCCAACCTCCTCACTGTCCGAGTCTGCCACCAACTCTGCTGGCAGGCCACAACACTTCCATCCCATCCAGCACACTATGTGAAACAAACCAACTAATATACAGAACAGCCAGTGTTATTACTGCAGAATTGGGTTATAAAATGCCAAAAGAGAAACCCACTGAAACACCAAAGTAGAAAATTCAACTTGAAAATAAAACAAGGAGATGTCAGCAATTTGAAATACTTGAAAGAAGGAAAACTAAAGAATGAAAAGCTGAAAGATAGTTTATGCAAAAAGTACAACCTGGAGGAAAAAACAATGATGGAAATCATGGAAGAACAAAAACAGCATGGAATAGCAATAGCAAAGAAAATAGAAAGATAGGAAGGACAAATAAAACAATATTGTTAAAATGTTCAGTTCAGAAGAAACCAATACCTCTTCTATTGGTCACTTGATGAAAATCGAGTCCAAATTAATGTTCACCCATGTAAAGAAAAAAAGTTTGAAATTTTGGAAAGAACTCGGGAAAACCCAGTAGAAAATAATAAAACTGCCTCCTGCATCAAATATGTTAAAAAAACAGGCAATACGAAACAAAATGAAGAGTATTGTAATAACAACTGACATGGTTGCAAAACAACTAAAGAAGGTCAAGAACTGGAGCACATCTGGCCTGCATGGATACTGGCTAAAACACCTGACCAGCCTTCATCACTACATGGCCATTCAATTTGGTGAAATGCTTCAAAATGCAACAAGTGAAGAATGGTTAACAGCTAGCCAAACATACTTGATAATAAAAGATCCAGAAAAGGGCACACAACCAAGCAACTATTGCTCAATTACTTATCTGCCAATAACGTTCAACCTTTTTACAGTAATACTGGCAAATTCAGTATTCAGTCATCTGATGGAAAACAGTTTGTATTCAGTAGAACAAAAAGGAAATTATAAAAAATCAAGAGCTCAGCTGCTCATTGACAAAATGGTACTAAAAATGCAAAACGAAGAAAAACTTATTTAAATATGGCATGGATAGATTACAAGAAGGCATTTGACTTATTACCCCACAGCTGGATTAACATCTGTCTGGAAAACTTTGGAATCAGCATTTTTGAAAGCAAATATGCAAAAATAGAAAACAGTTCTAACAGCAAATGGGGAGAATATTGGTGAAGTGAACATCAGATGAGGAATCTTCCAAGGGGACTCACTTTCACCACTACTGTTCAACATCGTGTTAATTCTACTGACAATAATCCTATGAAACACAAAACTGGGATACCAAATCTCAAATCAGTGTGGCAAGATAAATCATTTACTATTCTGTCAGTTGGACATAAATGGAAAACTAAAGCTTTGCATAGACAGCACTTGAAAAACATTGAAGGAAATGTGATGACAACTTGACATGGATATGGCTTAAGATGGGAAACATCAAGAAAGATACTGAAGGTTTAATACTTGCTGCTCAAGAACAAGCTCTACAAACTAATGCCATGAAAGTGAAGATACAAAAAAACCAAGACAATCCAAACTGCTGACTTTGCAACGACAAAGTCAACATTTAATATGTGAATGAATGCAGCAAAATCGCACAAACAAAGCTAGACATGACTGAGTTGCTAAATTAATCCACTCATCGTTATGTAAAAATTATTACTTAACTGTATCTGAAAAGTCATAAAATGGAAAAAGTTATTGAAAATTAGAAGGTGAAGATTTTGTGGGACTTTTGAGTACAGATGTATTGTCATTTAGAACACAACATGCTAGATATCACAGTTGTCAAAAACTGAAATGTACAATTTATTGATATCGCAGTACCAGGAGATGCCAGAGTTGAAGAAAAAGAACTGGAAAAAATCACATGTAACATGTGATACCCATTGTCATCAGGGCACTTGGTACCATGTCCAAGAATTTTATAAAATATATCAAGAAATTGCAGCTTCCTGCAATAATAACAGGGAGATGCAAAAAACTGTGCTACTCAGAACTTTGTACATCTTCAGAAGATGCTTGGTTGATACCTAGGACACTGGCAGCAACCCGTATCAATGGTATTTGTGATGCATTTTTGAATGTTCAGTTGACAGAGTTTCATGTCTAATGAATAAAGTAAATAATACCAATAACAACAACAATAACAACAATCTTGCTATTCTCATTGGGGGAAGATGCCACCTGTAAAACATCTTACACAAATTTTCTTTATATGCAGTTGACATTGTCTTTTTATAATTTTGAGACCATAGCTTTTGCCATCTTTCTAGGTCAATCCCATATCCAAAATATTTCCCCCATGCAATCATTGTTTCTTTAACTTGTTGTTCTTCTAATTTAACCTCTAATAAATACCTGTATAATTTCTTAATCACCTTTTCATCAGTACCTGTTAAAATTTTATCTAAGGCAGTCAATTTATCATAAAACCTTCTGTTTTGAGATCTTTATCATATCTAGAATGTATTTGCACATATGAAAACCAATTCTACCTCGTTGCTCCAGTTTTTGCATAGATTTAAGTTCATCCTTTTCATTCATAATTTTGCCATACCTAACTGTTTCTTCCATTTTATGTATCACTGGATATGAAAACGCTTCTATAGTTAAAAGCCAGACTGGAATTTGCAAATAGTGTTGCCTTTTAATCTTCTCCCAATTTAATAATAAAGCCTCTCGTATATAAAATATCCATATGTTTTAGTTCCCTTGTACCACAGGAAAGTATGCCAACCCAACAGCAAATCATGTCCTTCAATTGTCAATAATCTAGTATTTCTCAATGTAATCCATTCCTTTGACCCACATCAGAGTTGTCGCTTGATAATATAACTCCCAATTTGGTAGACCGAACTCACTTTTTATTCTAGCATCTTGTAGTAACTTTAATTTTATTCTTGCTTTTTTCCCTTTCCAGATATATTTCAGCATTATTTTATTCAAGTCATCAAAATACTCTTTCCCTAATTTAATTGGAATTGTCTGGAACAAATATAAAATTCTTGGTAAAATATTCATTTTAATTGTTGATATTCTCCCTATTAATGATAATTGTAAGTTTTCCCATTTTGCCAAGTCTGTCACAATCTGTTGCTTGAGTTTATTATAATTATTCTCTTTAAGTGTGCCACATCTTACTGTCAAATGTATTCCAAGATATTTAGCCTTATTTGTGACCTGGATTTCCAAGACTTCCAACAATTCTTCCCTCTGTTTTACTAGCATATTCTTCGTCAGAATCTTTGTTTTATCTTTATTTATTTTTAAATAAATATTCCTCTATCTTTTCTATCAAATAAATATTTATCATATAAATATTCCTCTATCTTTTCTCCATATTCCTCTATCTTTTCTATCAACCTAGTCGCTGTTGCCAATGGGTCATCTGCAAATGCTTGTAATTTGTATTCTTTCTTAATTTTCATTCCTTTTATTTCTTTCGTTTCTCTTATATCTCTAGTTAGCACTTCTAATGTTAACACAAACAACTGAGGTGACAGCGGGCAACCTTGTCTTGTACCTTTCTTTATAGCAATAAAATCTGTTAATTCCCCATTAATCATTATCTTTGCAGTTTGTTCATGATATATTGTTTCAATGGCTTGGATAAATTTCTTACCAAAGCCCATTTGTATCAGTTGCAGTAAAATAAATCGCCAATTTACATTATCAAAGGCTTTCTGTGCAATGAAGAATATCAAGGCCATTTGTTTTTCAGGATGCTTCTTGTAGTATTCCAATGTGTCCAGGATAGTTCTCATATTGTCTTTAATATGTCTCTTTGGTAGAAATCCATTTTGATCGGGGTGAATAAAATTATTGAAATATCGTTTGAGTCTTTCTGCCATTATTGAAGCAAAAATTTTATAGTCTGAGTTAAATAAGGAAAAAAAAAAGAATTCCAATTCTTTCTCCATTTTCTGTGTAAAGTCCTTTTCTTTTAATAAAGCATTATTTAAAGTCCATCTATATCTTTTTCTTTGTCTTTTCCACTTAATTGTCATTGGATTGTGGTCTACCCACAATTTTGATTTCCTGTATGTTGGTAATCAATTCCGCTGATATCTGTATCATATCTATTCTGGACTGGACCATGATGAGTGTCTGTTTGAATAAAAAGTATATTGTTTATTTTTAATATTTCTTTCTCTCCAAGCGTCCTTTAGGTTTAGTTCATCTGTCATTTAAAAAAAAGATTTTGGCAAGATCTTTCTGGTTTTTTTCTTTCTTTCTGTGTTTTATAGTCCATCTTCTCGTTAATTATTCCATTAAAGTCCCCCAACATACATATATTGTCATATTCTCTGTTGAACTGCTGCGAGCATCCAGAGAGTGGGAGGTGCTCCAGTCTCGTGTCATACAGGCTGAGCTATAATTGAAGGAATGCCCTCCTCCTCCACGTGACTCCTGCAGGCGTTCCCCCAGTTTTAGCTCAGCCTTTGACAGACAGGCAGCTAATTTCGTGTCTTGGCCGTTTCAGATTTCTCGTTTAGAATTCTTGTATCAGGTTTGCCTTTCCTTTAATCCTTGTTCCTTGCCTTAATTGTGTGGTCCCAAATTTCTGTCAAGCAAGTTTTTTCACCTTTAGGGGGGAGTTAGGGGGAGTTGGAGCCTTTGCCCCCCCCCACTCCCCCTTCCTCTCCCTCTGCCAGCCTTTAAGTTGTGCTCCCAGGAGCGGCCCTTCGTTCAGTTTATTTATCATTTGTTGCATCTTCCCCCCCACCAACGCAATCAGAGGAAGCTCTGCTTCTTCTCCCAGCTCTTTATTCTCGCTTTTTTCCCATTTAAGGGCTGGTGCGTCCCTGGACTATTAGCACCACTACGGGCGGCCATTTTAGGTGCGCCTTGTGGTCGGCGCCATTTTGACTGACTAGTTAAAGTTGCGTGGTGCTGGTAGGCCCTCAGCGTGAAAGGACGCGTGGAGCCTGATTTTATTGAGGATACCGTGGCTCCGGGCCGTGTTATCCTCCGCTGCCTTCCTGTGCCTAGTTGGTTTCATTCTTGATTGCCAGCAACTTGTCCAGAGACGCAGGCACATACCTTCCAAGTTCGCTGGGAGGCTGCCTTAGGTGGCCTTCTCAAACCCCTGTTTTTTTGTCTGTGGATATTTCAATTGTATATATATATAGAGGAGTTGTTGTTCCTTTCTCTGGCCTCAGCGTTGGATTTGGCCTCCCCTCTTGCAGTTGTTATTTAGCTAATTGTTTATTGAGCTTTTCTTTCAATTTAGTTATCTTTGGGCTCCGCCCACCTTTATATATATATATATATATATATAAAATTAAAAATTAAAAATTAAAAAAATATAATAAATACTAGAATAAAAAATTGCTTTGATTATTCTTGTGCTGTTATTAGTAGGTAGATAGTTAAGGGAATTTTCCCCTTTCCTTTCCAAAAGGGGGACGTGGCCAAACCTCAGGAAGACCGGCTAGAGCGATAGGCCGAACTCCTTGGCGCACCAACCGCCTCTCTTATATTCTTGGTATCATGGCAAAGGGAAATCCGAGTGGGCCTTCCTTAAAGGCCAAGTCCAAAACCCACTATTTGCGTGAAAAGGACAAGGATTCCTCCAGTGCCTCCCAAAGGGATGCCTTGAGGTGTCATAAGGCTCTGGAGAAAGAATTTAGCAAACGTTCAAAGAACTCACCTTCTGTAGCTCTTGTTCCTCCCTCTCTTTCTGTGCATTCCCCCCCGCCTGGACAGTCTTCCCCCTCCAGGTGTAGTTCAACACGGAGTCTCCATTCCCCTTGCGCCCCCGAGGCAACTTTTTCACCAACCGCAGCGGGCCTACGCCAAGACCTGGCTTCTTCTATTATCCCAGACAGTATCAAGGAGTGGATGCAGCTCGCCATCCATCAAGGGATCGCTGAAGGCATGCAGCAACTCGCAAGGATGGAGCCTCAGGGGATGGCACCCGGAATTACATCCACGCCTACTAGACCTATCGCCGGGTCGGCTTCCCAGCCGGGACAGGTACCTCTCCAATTAGAAGTTCCATGTCTGGAGGATGTGGAGGCCCTGGTGGAGGAGGAAGGGGACTTTCAGTCTATATAAGAAGAAGAAGGTTCCGATAGAGGGTCACTGCATTATTCAGAGCCCCTATTTACACTAGACCCCATGGAGGAGGAAATGTCTGAAGACGAAGGCATTTCCCCTGAGCAACCGGCCATGGTGGGCCTGTTCAAACCTCAGTTGTTTAAATCTTTATTATTTAAGGCTAAAAACATTTCAGGTCTTCTTTCTCCGTCTGCTTCTGAGCTGCCTCCAGCTGCCCTGGGGCGTCAAGAAGACTCCATATTCACTCATCCGGTCATTGAGACTGAGGTAATTCCTACCCCCCCCCCCCCAATATTCTCCGATCTTGTAGCAAGACAACTGGCATCGACAGGTCCCTCTCCTGCCCCTTCTAACCAGGATAAGAGGCTGTTTAATCTCAATCCGGAGTTCTCAGCCTTGCTGGCTACTCCGGAGGTAGACGACCCTATTATTAGATTGGCTTCTTCTTCTTCTTCCAATCCCACTGACGCCCTGGAGGCACTTAAACCTGAAGATAAGCGTATGAAATTGGTATTCCGGCGGGCGCATCAGATGCCTGGGCCATAAAGTTGGCCACAGCTGCCTCCTTTTTTACCCACTCTTCCATAAGGTGGCTTAAACAACTAAAGCAACATGTCCCCGCTTCGAACACCAGAGCCCTGCAGGACATCGCCAAGCTCACGGCCACGGCTGAATTTGTGGCCGATGCCACCTTTCACTCCGTGAAGTTCTCGGCCTGGGCCATTTCCTCACACTGGCTGCCCGTCGCCTGCTCTGGCTCTGACAATGGCACACAGATGTCAGAAATAAATCCAAGCTAGCCTCAGCTCCCATCTCGGGAGGGAAGCTTTTCGGCCCTGCCTTAGACCCGTTATTAGAAGAAATAAGAAGAAATTTCTACCGTCTCTTTTTCGTAAACCAGAAGCCAGAGGGTCCCAGCCATTTCGGAGGGGCTCCTTTCGTGCCTTCGTCCAACATTCCTTCTCCCCTAGATACCAGGCCCCGTCGTCCTTTCTGCCGGCCTATCAAGACAGAAGTGACTCAGGTGATAGAGGCAGGAGGGGAGGAAGCCACAGGAGGCCCTTCAGAGGTTCAGGAAATAGGGCGTCCCGGAGACCCAGATAGATCTCCCGCCTCCTATCCCATTGGCGGTCGCCTTAGACGTTTTGCTGACCAATGGGAAACATCCACTTCGGATATTTGGGTCAGAGACACCATTAGATTCGGTCTTTCTCTCCAGTTTCATTCTTCACCACCAGAACATTTCATGGTTTCTCCCCTCTCCAGGGACCCGACCAAGCGAGAGCTCATGTCATCAGCTATCAAACATCTCGCAGATATTAGGGCGATCCAGTCCGTACCTGCCTCACAGTGGGGTGAGGGGTTCTACAACCTCCTCTTTCTAGTCCCTAAGCATTCTGGAGGCTGGAGGCCCATTTTGGATTTGAAGAGGCTTAATCGGTATATTGTCCGACATAGATTTAAAATGCATAACCTTCAATCCATTTTGTAGAGCATTAGAAAGGGAGACTGGATGACTTCAGTAGATCTATCCGAGGCTTATCTCCATATTCCTATCCTCCCCTCGCATTCAAAATACTTGAGGTTTTGTTATAATAATCAACATTTTCAGTATGTGGCCCTTCCCTTTGGCCTTGTTTCAGCCCCAAGGACATTTACTAAGGTGCTAGCAGCCCTAACGGCTCACCTCAGGCATTTTCCAATCTGGCTTCATTGTTACCTTGATGACATTTTGATTGTTTCGCCCAGCCAAACCCAGGCTACACGTGACACTGCCACCACCCTTTCGGTGCTGCAGGCTCACGGTTTCCTTGTTAATTGGGAAAAGAGTCAACTTGTCCCTTCCACCCATATTGCCCATTTAGAAGCTGTCATTGATTCAGTGATGGAGAAGGTTTTCCTTTCCTACGATAGATTTGTCAGCATACAAACTTCTGTCAGGTCCATTAGGCGGTCTGGTAAAGCCTCTTTACTTGATTTATCCAAGCTTCTGGGAAAACTTGTTTCCTGTATGTCTATTATTCCATGGGCACGTTTACATTCTAGATCGTTGCAGTGGTTCCTTCTACCCTATCAATGCTCCGGTCAGAGCAACTCCAACATCATGGTGAAGGTCCCTCCAAGAGTCCTCACCTCTCTTCTATGGTGGTCAAGACCTTCTATCAACAGGAGCCATCTGTTCAAGGAACCTCCAAGAGTCACACTCACTACAGATGCAAGTCTCTCCGGATGGGGAGCCCATCTGCACTCCCTTTCAGCCCAGGGCGTTTGGTCGGCCGCCAAGCAACGTTGCAGCATCAATTGGTTGGAGCTCCACGCGGTGTACTTGGCCCTGAAGGCTTTCCTCCCTCAGGTACAAAGGAATCACATACTGGTTCTAACCGACAACACCACAACCAAGGCGCATATCAATCGTCAAGGGGGCACTCATTCTCTTCGTCTCATGCGAGAGGCAGAGCTGCTATGTCGATGGTCAGAAACACACCTTCTGTCCATCAGAGCGGAACACATTTCGGGAGTCTCCAATGTTCGCGCAGATTGGCTCAGCAGAGCCGCGTTGGACCAAGTGGAATGGCACCTTCATCCTCTTCTGTTCAAGCAGGCAGCAACGATCTTTGGCCTGCCTCTGATAGACCTATTCGCATCTCCGCACAATGCCCAGACACCAAGATTTTTCTCTCGCTACCCCACCAACGGAGCAGAGAATTACGATGCCCTGCATTGCCCCTGGCCTTCCGGTCTTCTGTATGCCTTTCCTCCTCTTCCTTTGATCCCAAGGGTGATTCGGAAATTGGTTCTAGAGAGGGCAGAGATTCTCCTAGTGGCTCCATATTGGCCCAGGAGACCGTGGTTCGCAGACCTTCGCGATCTGTCAGTGGCCCCACCATGGAGGATTCCATGGGACAAGATCTCCCTGTCCCAGGGCCCTCTCCTCCATCCGGATCCGCAGAGGCTTCAGTTGGCCGTCTGGAGGTTGAGCGGGAAAAGCTAAGATTGGAGGGTCTATCGGCCCAGGTCATCTCTACCATCATGGCAGCGAGACGCCCTTCCACCACTCGCATTTATAATGCAACCTGGGGCTGTTTTTCCAAATGGTGTTGTCAATCTTCTATTGACCCGCTCTCTCCTTCCGTTGCGCAGGTTCTGGCCTTTCTGCAAGATGGCCTAGACAGGGGTCTTTCCCCTAGCACTCTGAGAAGACAGGTTTCGGCTCTTTCAACGGTGGTTTCCAGTGACTCGACTGCGCCACTATCACACCATCCTTGTATCAGAGCCTTTCTCAAGGGGGCTTCTAACCTGCGCCCCCCAATGGTTCACAGATACCCGACTTAATAAAGTCCTTACGGCACTGACCAAATCTCCCTTCGAGCCTCTCAGGGAAACGTCCCTTCAGTATCTCACCCTTAAAGTGGTATTTCTCATAGCAATAACTTCAGCTAGAAGGATATCTGAAATTGCAGCTCTATCCATCAGAAAGGACCTGTGTGTTTTCCATCCTGATCGAGTGATTTTGCGGCCTGATCCTATCTTTATGCCTAAAATCAATTCGGCCTTTCACAGACCACAGGAATTGGTCCTGCCTAATTTTTGTCCAAAGCCTGTGCGGGAGAAGGAACGGCAGTGGCACACCCTCAATGTGCGCAGAGCTCTCCGTATATACATCCATCGAACTTAGCCTATCAGAAAGTCTGAGTCTCTTTTCCTCTCCTTTCAGCCAAAGACAATGGGATGCAAAGTCTCTCCGTCTACTGTAGGTCGCTGGATTAGGGCTACCATTTCTAAGGCCTATTTGGCTCAAGCCCTACCGGTTCCTAGTGGGGTAACCTCTCACTCTACCAGGAGTGCGGCTACTTCAGTAGCCTGGGCTACTCAAGCTTCCATTCATGACATCTGTAGGGTGGCCACTTGGGCTTCTCCATCTCCATTTATCCGACACTATAGAATTGACACTTATGCCTCCGCTGAGGCTTCCTTTGGTAGGCGAGTCCTTCAACAGGTGGCGAGAGAGCCAGAGGAAATTCCGATCCAGACGGAGTCCCGCCCGTAGGACAACATGCTTTGGTATGTCCCACTCTCTGGATGCTCGCAGCAGTTCGACGAAGAATGGGCGTTGGTTCTTACCTGATACGCCTCTTCTCGTTGAACTGTGTAGAGCATCCAGCCCCACCCTTTTTATTCCGTCTGGTAGGGCATTCTGTTTCAGCCAATGATACTGTTTATGGTTGTTGAAAGTTGTTTTTTCCAGTTCCGTTAGAGGATTGTTACTGTCCTCTTGTCTTCGTAAAACTGAGGGAACGCCTGCAGGAGTCATGTGGAGGAGGAGGGTGTTCCTTCAATTATAGCTCAGCCTGTATGACACGAGACTGGAGCACCTCCCACTCTCTGGATGCTCTATGCAGTTCAACGAGAAGAGGCATATCAGGTAAGAACCAACACCCATTCTAAGTCAATTATTGTCCTGTGTAGTTTTTTATAAAATCCTTCTTGATTGTAATTTGCAGCATAAATTGCAATTAAAACTAATTTCACATTATTGTCTATTATCTTCACCATTAAGACTCTTCCATCATTATCCATGTAAATTTGTTTTGCTGGAATTGTATCTTTAATGTATAAGACTACTCCTCTTTTCTTAACTCGTGTCAGTGAAGTAAATATTTTCCCTAATTTTGGCTGCACCAGTAGTTGTTCATATTGTTTTTTAATGTGCGCTTCTTGTAGGCAAATTATATCAAATGTCAATTTTTCTAATTTATGAAATATTTTCCTTCTTTAATAGCAGAATTAAGTCCATTTATATTAATTGTAATCAATTTTTTCTCTTCCATGTTTTATACTTTATAGGAGGAGTTAACAGCTCTGGTTGATCTCACCTCACATTGTTCTTTAGGTTCCCCATTGCCACCTACAGCTCCTTGTTCTTTTTGAATCACTTCAAGGCACTCCTCTTGAAGTTTGAGTATTGCTTCTTGTCTTTCCCTCTCATCTTCCTTATCTCTGAAATATTCTGCATAAAATAATTCTGCTTTCTCAATTGAATCAATTCTATGTCTTTGCTCTTGCCATATAAACTGAAGGCCTTTTGATATCAGCCATCTGTAGTTCACATCTTTCTTCAAAATAATTTTAGTCAGGAATTGATATTCTCTTCTCATCTTTCTCATTTTTCTAGGTACTTGTTTCAAGACTACAATCTCCTTGCCTTTATATTTCAGTGTTTCTCTCTGGCTATCTGTAATATTTGCGTTTTAATGGCCGTCTTCATAAATCTTATATGTACTTCTCTTGGTAGTTTATTTCTCATTGCATATCTTGTAAAGACTCAAAAAAATTCAGCTACTCCATCCATCACTTTCTCTTTAGTTATTTCCAGTGCTTCTGCCAGAATTTCTATCATTATTTCTGTCAAGTTTTCTCCCTTTTTTTCCTCTATATTTTGAAATCTAAGATAGAATTCAGATCTATCTATTTCCCATCTCAGCATACTCTTGTCCTGTTCAATCATATTCAATCTGTTATCAATATCGCCAATCTTCTTATCTCTCTGTTCCTCTCTTTCTTCAATTATTTGGATTCTTTCTTCATACTTCATCATCATCTGGTAGATATTCTCAACTTTCTCATCTGTTTTTTCTGTTCTTAACTTTATATATCTTGAACTCCTTGCCAAATCATCTGTAAGGTCACCTCTTTCTCTTTTTTCTGCTGTGACATCGCTGTTGTTGATCGTTGTCCTCCAGATGTTGAAGAAGCTGTAGTTGGTATTGAAGAACCAGTAATTGATGGTCTTCTATTCATTTTTACAAGGCAGAAGCAAAGAGAAAGAAAAATCTTCAGGTTCTTGTATTACCCCTCCAATTAAATCCAATTGATTAAAAAGAAAACCATAAAAAAGCAAAAATTATAATAAGAAGAAATAAAAGAAAAAGATCTTCAGGTTCAATACCTTAATCCAAGTAATCAATATAGAAAAAGCCAAACAATATCATAAAAATAGTGTTCCAAATCCCAAAAAAGAGAAGAAGAAAAAGGAAAATAAAGAAAAAATAAAAATAAGTAGATCAATATACTTTGAGGTAAAAAGGAATCCAAAGGGAAAAAGAAAAAGCAAAGTACTGAGGATTAAAAAATTAAAGATTAAAAATTAAAAAGGAAAAACCTTTTAACAGGCCACTGTCACAGATGTCAGCAAAAAAATAAATTATTAAGGGGGGAAGATAAAAAAAAGCAAAGAAAGAGAAAAAAAAAACAAGCCACACACTGCCACAATATAGTGTCCAAGGCTCTCTTGCTAAGTTAAGTTCCCAAAAAGCTTTAAAATTTTCTTCTCAAGATCCTCGCAGTCTTCTTTCTTTTTACTTCTTGCTTTCTCTCACTATCTGAAAGCAACTATAGATAGTAACCCAGAAGAGCACCTGTAATAACATTCTTCCATGCTCATCCCACTATCTTCACAAACTGGCTCATTGACCTTGACAACAGTTATTATTGTCAGGCTTATCAAGCCACAAAGAAGAAAGAAACAATGTTTCCAAGCCTCTAGGTGGCAGTGTTACTTATTGTGTCTATTTTCATTTGCCCCTTTGTATCCAAAGAAAAAAGAAAGTTAAAAATGGCTAACAAATAAGCAGTTAAACTAAAATGCTTTTAGAAATTTAACAGAAGCACTAGGAAAAAGAAAAAAACTCTAAACAACAAAAAAAGAGAGTAAAGGTATCATTGAATGTAAAATTCAAGAAAAAGACCAGTCAATTTTAAAATTTTAAGGCATTTATAAAAAAAAGTCCAGCAATAAAAAATATTAAACACACTAATCTTGACTGCAGGTTTAATCTCGCCACTTTTCCTCTTCTGTTTTCACTTTAAACCATTTCTCTTTCCTTCTCAGGGTGTTCTCTTAACTTAAATAGTAGTTTTTTTGTGTTTTTTTTAAATCATCTCACCAGATTGACACACTTTCGCTTTCCACTTTCCTCTTCCTTCTGGAGTTGTCCCAGCCTCAGCAGCTTTAATGGCTGCCTCTCTGCTGCCAGAAAAAAGGGCTTCTCCTGGATCAACCAGGGACTTTGCGATGTTCCTGGGATCAACAGGATGTGCCCTTCTCTATTGCCCTCTCTATGGGATGGTTTAGTTCCGCAGGGACTGTTCAGCAGCCAAGGTATCGACAGCGATCTTAGAGCATTAAGATTGCACGTCGTACCACTGCGACACCAGTTCGTCCCTCTCATATATCTATTTCTTATTCATACTTTCTGCAGTGAAGGGATATCTCTATGTGCGTGGGTGTACAAAATCATATGCTAAGTGGGGCAGGAAAGTGTTGGCTCTAGTAGCGGTATAGATTAGACCCGTGATGGTGAACCTATAACATGCGTGCTGGAAATGGCATGCAGAGCCACTTCTGATGGCACACGAGAGGTCTCCTGGAAGAGTCCCACTGTGCATGTGCATGCCTCCCATCAGGCAGCTGATTGTCAGGTATCTGGCATGCCTGCACAGGGAGAGACACATGCATGGGAGATGCACGTGCATATGCAGAGGCATGCAGCGTGGGAGGGTTGCGTGTCCATGCACAGAGGCACGTGGAGGGGTTGTGCACACATGTGCAGAGGTTCGTGGTGCATATGCAGGGGGGTTGCACATGCATGCACGGGAGTGGGTGGGTTGTGAGCACATTGCATCATAAATGCAGGTATGTGAGTGCACACACACTTTTGGCACACAATGTGGAAAAGATTAGCCATCACTGGATTAGGTTTTCTGTGGATTTAGCAAAAAAATTTGGTAATGATTCAATTAAGTTATCAATTTAATCCCACTCACAACTTCTTGGCGGTGAGAATGGAAATCAAAAGAGGAAATACAATTGCATAACCTGTTAATTTTTGAATCTTTTTCTTACAATTTGTCTCTTACAATATGTAAGTAGTGGTGTCGGAGAATCCTAGCTTGTTTGTGTATTGTAAGCTTTATAAATATTGTGGTCTTGCTTCCTTTATGAGAGGGTGGCCTTTATGCAATGAGCAAAAAGGGCTTCTTTGGTTTGGAGACTAAAATTGGGACCTCAAGTCTATCCATGCTGACCTAAAGCGAGTTTTTAGGGGAAAAAGAAAGAATGACAAAACTGAGATATTATTTTTATTATTTTAGAAGTAAGTCTGGGTATAACTGTGTTTATAAATTTCATCTGTGCCAGATTAGATTTCCCATATTATAATGTTCAATCCATGCACTTCCCTGCAACTTAAAATGGAGTTTTCAGTACCTAAAAGTTTAGCTACAAAAATCGGACTATGTATTTTTTAAAAACATTTTGTTGATTGATGCAGACATTGAGTAGAATAGACTTAAATTTACACTGGAAACTTTAGAGATTGTTGTACACTAAATTCTCCTTAGAGCTGTTCGGATCGTCCAGAGGATGGTGGAGCTTCAGTCTCTGCTTGTTGTAGGCAGAGCTTAATTTCTGAGGAACGCTCCCCCTTCCATCACGTAGCTTGCCATCTCATTCCCCAGTTTATGCTCAGCCCTCGAGCAGAGTAGGCTGTGTGTATGTGCTCTTGGCCGTTTCAGGATTCTTCTCATTCTGATTCGTTTTTAGTACCTCAATTCAGGTCGTACACAACCCTTTATTATTTCCTCACTCCTTAGCCCTGCGCAGCTGGTACTTTGGTTTGGCATAGTTCCCTGGGAGGGCTTCCCCCCAGGGGGTGCCAGGGGGTAGGCCAGCAAAATTCAATCTGCCCCCCCACCCTTTCCTATTGCCTTTCTGCCGCTTTAGGTCGTTTTATAAAAGGCTCCGTTTCGTTCCATTCCCCCCCGAACTCCGTTTTTTTTTTATAGTGTTTAAACGTTTTGCCTAGTTCTTCTGTGGTCTTTCCCCTGGGATCCTTGGATTGTCCCTGGGGATCCTCCTGGCCGCTGCACAAGGGCCCCGCAAGTTCTGGTAGTGGCGGCCACCATTTTGAAAGTCGCCTCATGGCCGGGCGCCATTTTGGTTTCCTATCTTTCTGATCTCTGCAGCGTGCCCATTTAAAGCAGAAGGACTGGCAGGCCTGCTGAGGATTTCAAAATTGTGCTTTTTCAGTTGGAGGTTTTTTCTGTTTCCACCTCCCTTTGTTGGCTCTCCCCGCAACCACCTGTAGTGGCTGCGGTTATTTCCACCACTCCCGCCCGGTTCTGCCTGGGTCGGCAGTCTGGTTTAGGCCCGGCTTTGCCCTTAAGGCCCTGTAATCCTTCAAAATAGGATAATTATATAATAATAATATATATACAATAATAGAGAGACCTTGAAAGGTCGTTACATCAGAGGACTTCAGAGGCTCGATTAGGCCTTGGCTTACCAAAAAAAAAAAAAAGAGAGAGAATATAGACACAGAAGTGGGGAATAATCATTCATATACGGAGCAAAGAATACTTATTAATTCAAGTGAATAATAAACTGTGTGTGTGTGTGTGTGTGTGTGTGTGTATGTGTAAAAGAAATCCCAACATTCCCGGCCTTCGTTGTAGGTCAACCCCTAGGCGCGCCAACCGCCTCAGATTTAATTCCTTTTTCTTGACTACCTGGAATGGCAGAAAGCAATCCTTCAAGGGATCTTTCCTTGAAGGCCAAGGCAAAGACCCACCACCTGCGCAGTCAGGCTAAGGAGCCCACCAAAGTCTCTCAAAGGGACGCCTTAAAACGACACAAGGCGCTAGAAAGAGAAATAGACAAACATACTAGACAAACAGGCTCAGTGCCTCCAGCACCAGCCACTCCTTCCACCTCCGCTCTTCCCCCCCCTCCTGCAGCCTTTTCCTCCCTATCCAGGCACAGCTCGCCCTCTCAAGGGCATCAAGCCCCGGGCACACCAGCCAGGCGAACTCCAGAGGCTACTTTCATGCACACGGCCGCTGGCCTGCGCCAGGAGGAACCTCTCATTCAGACAGTTCCAGAGCAGCTCAGAGCCTGGATGGAGATGGCTATTCGACAGGGAATTGCAGAAGGAATGCAGCAGATGACCAGACCGGGGTTGCCTCCGCAGGCCACCGAATCTGTAAGATCATTCCCTCTCATGCCCCCCAAGGGGAGGTTTGCCCTTCAGTCAGGGAGGACGAGGAGGAGGCGGAAGGGGACCTAGATTTAGACAGGGAGGAGGAAGAGGAACAATTTGACCTGGGATCCTTACCATACGACGACCCTCTTCCGGACTCAGACCCATCAGAGGCGGAAATGTCCGAGGACAAAGGTCTCACCCCGGATCAACCCGCCTTTGTAGGGCTCTTTAAGCCCCAGCTATTCAAATCCCTCCTCTACAAGGCCAGGAACATCTCGGGCCTAAGAGCCCAGAGTTCCTCTAATCCCATTCCCGTACTTCTGGAAGGGCCAGAGGACTCCATGTTTAGACAACCGGTAGTGGAGGCCGAGATCATCCCTACCCCCCCCCCATATTCCTGAATCTGGTATCCAAGCAACTGGCCTCTTCAGTTGCCCCCCTGGCCCCCTCGGCCAATGATAAAAGGTTCTTCAACCTCGACCTGGAGCTCTCGGCCCTGCTGAGCACCCCGGAGGTTGATGAGCCTGTTGTAGGCCTGACCTCTTCCTCCGCCCTCAGTGACCCTTCAGACCAGAGGACAAGCGGTCGGAGCTCGCATTAAGGCAAGCTCACCAGTCGGACGCATGGGCAATCAGGGCGGCTATGGCTGCTTCCTTTTTCATCAGATCATCCATTCGCTGGCTTTGCCAGCTTAAGCAACATGTCCTGACCTCCAATATCTGCGCCCATCAACACATCGCCAAGATAACGGCCGCAGTTGAGTTCTCAGCTGACGCCACCTTTCATTCAGTAAAATTCTCCTCCCGCGCCATTTCCTCCCACATCTCGGCCCGCTTCCTGCTCTGGCTAAGACACTGGCAGGCGGATCTCAAGAACAAGGTGAAGCTAGCTTCTGCCCCCCTAGCGGGAAATAAGCTGTTCTGTACTTCCCTGGATCCTCTCCTAGTCGAGGGAAGGAATAAAAAGAAATTCCTCCCTTCCCTCTCCCGCAAGTCAGAACCCAGATCTCTGCAGCCCTTTCGGAGGGCTCCCTTTCGTCCCTATCCTCGGCCCCCCTCCTTTGGTTCGGGAAGTCCCAGGGCAGGTCCAACCCCTTCGACAGGCACAGGAGAGGCGGAAACTTCAAGAGGCCTTTTTGTGGCTCCGGCAGCAGGTCCTTCTGGCGCTCCAGATAAGCCTCCTGACATTATCCCCATTGGCGGGCGACTCAAAGCCTTCGCCTGTCACTGGGACTCATCCACTTCGGACTCTTGGGTCAGGGATATAGTCCGGTTTGGCCTTGCCCTCGAATTTCTCTCCCCCCCCGATCTTTACATTACATGTCCCCTCTCCAAAAACCTCACCAAACGTAACCTCATGGATGCGGCAATTCAGCACCTACTGGACATTCAGGCTATCCAGCCGGTTCCTGCATCCCAAAGGGGACAGGGCTTCTACTCACTCTTATTTGTGGTGCCCAAACATTCGGGGGGATGGAGGGCTATTTTGGACCTAAAGCGGTTAAACCGTCACCTGGTGTACCGCAGATTCAAAATAAACACACTGCAATCCATCCTTTTGGGAGTTCGGCAGGGAGACTGGTTGTCATCCATCGACCTCTCCGAGGCATATTTACACATCCCAATATGACCCTCCCACTCCAAGTTTCTCCGTTTCAGCTATAATAACCTACACTTTCAGTACGTGGCCCTCCCATTCGGGTTAGCCTCGGCCCCCAGGACCTTCACCAAGGTACTGGCCACGCTGGCTGCCCACCTCAGATCCATCCCGGTGCGGCTCCACTGTTACCTGGATGATATTCTCATCCTCTCCCCTTCCAGGGAACAGGCCATCAGGGATACCCATACTACCCTCACCTCCCTCCAGGAACACTGATTCCTCATAAATTGGAAGAAAAGCCAAATTGGCCCCTTCCACTAGGCTACCCCACCTAGGGACCATAATTGACACAGTCAAAGGGAGAGTGTTCATCTCCCCAGAAAGGATACTCAGCATCCAACAATCTGTCAGGCTCATCAGACGACACAGGAAGGTCTCTCTCCTTGAATTATCCAAGTTGTTAGGTAAAATGATCTCTTGTATTCCCGTTATTCCCTGGGCCCATTTCCACTCTAGATCCCTCCAGTGGTTCCTGCTTCCGTACCAAAGAGCTGGGTCAAGCAACTCAAGGTGCAAGGTCAAGGTCTCGCCAAGGGTTCTCACCTCCCTCCTCTGGTGGAGCAAGGCGTCGATCAACAAGGGCTGCCTTCTCAAGGAGCCTCCAAGACTTATCGTCACCACAGATGCCAATCTGTCCAGATGGGGCGCCCACCTTCTCTCCCTTACAGCTCAGGGCAGATGGTCATCGACATAGAGGCTGCGCAACATAAACTGGTTAGAGCTTCACACCATCCACCTGGTCCTCCACAGCTTCCTCCGTCATATTCAGGGCCGCCACGTCCTCATTCTCACCGACAATATAACAGCAAAGGCACATGTCAACAGGCAGGGGGGCACTCAGTCCTCAAGTCTAATGAGGGAGACCGAGCGCCTCTGTCGGTGGGCCGAGTCTCACCTCCTCTCACTCAGAGCAGACCACATTTCAGGCATTGACAACACCCGAGCAGATTGGTTGAGCAGGGCCACCATAGATCAGGCAGAATGGCGCCTCCACCCAGACCTGTTCAGGCAGGCGACAGCAATTTTCGGCCTGCCTGTGGTAGACCTGTTTGCCTCCCCCCGCAATACCCAACTTCCACGGTTCATCTCCAGATTTCTGTCCCTAGGGGCGGAGAATCATAACGCCATCCGATGCCCGTGGCCCTCGGGCCTTCTTTACGCCTTCCCCCCTCTGGCACTGGTGCCCAGAGTACTACAAAAGGTCCAAGAGGGCGGAATTGCTTCTGGTAGCTCCTTATTGGCCCTGTCGCTCCTGGTTTGCGGACCTCCGCAGCCTATCAGTAGCCCCACCCTGGAGGATCCCAGCAGACAGGATTTCTCTGTCTCAAGGCCCCCTTCTTCACCCAGACCCCCAATGGCTACAGCTAGCCATCTGGAGGTTGAGCAGAAACGTCTAAAAAGGGAGAATTTCTCCACTGAGGTTATTAATACCATCTTAGCAGCTAGGCGTCCTTCCACCAGAAGGATTTACGACGCCACTTGGAACAGTTTCCGCAAATGGTTGCCAATCTCCGCATTGACCCAACAAACCCATCGGTGGCCCAAGTCCTCGACTTTCTCCAGGAGGGTCTCAGTAAGGGTCTGTCCCCCAACACACTAAGGCGCCAGGTAGCAGCCCTATCCACCATAATTTCCTGCGAGGGTGCTAATTCCCTCTCTCACCATCCCTGCATCCGTGCATTTCTGAGAGGGGCCTCAAACTTACGACCTCCATCCCTTCACCGGTACCCAACATGGAATCTCAACAAAGCCTTGACCTCCCTCACTAAGCCACCCTTTGAACCCCTTAGAGAGGTTTCTCTCCAGTTCCTATCCTACAAAGTAGTGTTCCTGGTGGCGATTACTTCAGCCCGAAGGATTTCAGAGATCACTGCTCTGTCAGTCAGGAAAGACCTGTGCGTCTTCCATTCTGACCGGGTGGTCCTCCAACTTGACCCGTCCTTTCTACCTAAAATTAATTCGGTTTTCCACAGGGCTCAGGAGCTTATCCTCTCCAATTTTTGCCCCAGGCCAACTCATGCAAAAGAGCAGCTTTGGCACACCTTAGACGTCAGGCGGGCCTTGCGGATATATATTAAACGTACTCAGACTTTCCGCAAATCCAAGGCCCTGTTCATTTCCTTTCAACCAAAGTCACAGGGGCTCAGGGTACCCTCAACTACAATAAGCCGCTGGATAAGGGCAGCCATTTCTAGGGCATACCAGGCCCAGGCACTCCCAGTGCCCAGGTGTATCACGGCTCACTCTACCAGGAATGCGGCGACATCAGCTGCCTGGGCTACACAGGCCCCTATATTCAACATTTGTCGGGCAGCAACGTGGACCTCCCTGTCGCCTTTTATTAGGCATTACAGAATCGATAGGTATGCCGCTGCGGAGGCGTCTCTCGGTAGAAGGGTCCTCCAGAGGGTGCTCGGGGATCCCGAGGACTCGACAGACCAGACGGTGTCCCTCCCATAGGACAAGCCCCAGCTTTGGTATGTCCCATCCTCTGGACGATCCGAGCAGCTCTAAGGAGAATGGGCGTTGGTTCTTACCTGATACGCCATTTCTCTTGAGCTGGGAGGATCGTCCAGCCCCTCCCTTTTCCTTTCACTGTCTGGAGGGGTCTCGTTTCGGCCAATGCACTTTTAAGTCTAGCAAAAGGACAGCACGAATGCCTGTTTTTTCCCTCTCTTCTTCGCATAAACTGGGAAATGAGATGGCAAGCAACGTGATGGAAGGGGGAGCGTTCCTCAGAAATTAAGCTCAGCGTACAACAAGCAGAGACTGAAGCTCCACCATCCTCTGGACGATCCTCCCAGATCAAGAGAAATGGCGTGTCAGGTAAGAACCAACGCCCATTTTGTCAGAAACTGAGCTGACATTGAAAAGTAGACAGATGTGTTCAAAAGACTGTGGTTAAAAAAGTCATAATAATGGCTTTGATCATGCACATAATTAATAGGCTGAGCTCTGATCATACCATGGCCACAATCTTGTTTTTTTGTCTATACCTTGTAGACATCACTGACAGCAGGACTTTGAGATTGGAAGGATCTTCTTCAGAACCCCGGAGAGCAGCTCTGATTTTATCGGAGAGTTTGAATTAGAGGAGAGTTGGATTGATGTCAGTGTTCCAGATAGTGCACCCATAGAAAACAAACTCCAAGGCACATGGGCTCCTCAAAGAATAGTTTATTGGGTACAACATATTGACACAGACTGGTGAAAACTGACTGGGTTATCCCGCAACTTTCACCTAATTAAAGGTAAAAGTTTTCCCCTTGCCCCAAGTCACTGATCACACTATCCAATCCAGGTGCTGGTTGGTTGCTGGGTTACCAGTTCCTCTGGTCAGCCACCTGTGAGAATGTCCTTAGTACCACAGGAAAACTTTATTGTTTTGGCTATAATCCCCTCCCCCCATCTAACTGTTTCCCCCCTTTCACTGCTGCTTGGCAACCCTGAAGTCTCCAAGATAGCTCCAGCCAGGTTCCCTTCAGGGCTGACAAAAAGCAATTAGTTTTCTGGAAAAAGTTTCAATTTTTGACTTTGTTTTATTTTGCTTTTGAAAATGGCATTTGACACAGGTGTGTAAAGGGCCACATCAGGATTGTGTTTCATCTTGGGGGTGGGGCGTGGCAAGAGTGGTCACGGCCAGCTTGAGGTCATTCATGTCAGAGGCGCTTGTGGTGACCTAAGTGTTCTGCCAATAAAAATGGGCACCTGATCTGTTTTCTGCTGCGACAGCCTTTTGCAGCCTTCCCTGAGCTCCATTTTTGCTGGCAGAGGCACCACGGGCCGTTTGTTTGCTGTTTCCAGGGCAGTCCCGTGGGCCAGATTTAAGTACCTCAATTTGATTAGTGGCTGAATGCTGATTTATTTCAACCCCCTGCTGGACTCTAATTGCTTTTTCTCTTTTTTACTTTTGATACATTGATCTGGGTAATTTCTGTCCCCTCCATATGAAAAACCCAGCAATGTTTGGGAAAGTGGTGAATATACATGAGACTCTCACCATTGTATTTTGTATTTTTTGAATTTGCCAAAAACTTGAGCAAAATTTTATGATTATCAAAGTATGGTAGAATCTGAAGATTTATCTTTCGATAGAGATACACAAAAGGACATTGATCCAATTCCAGATCAAAGAGATAGTCTCATGGCTGAAGAACCAGTAAAGTGGATTTCATCTGTTGTTCTGAAGTTTAAGTCTGTATACTTCTTCAACATTATAGCCTTAACTGGAAGGGATGGAGATAGATTTTTTTCCTTTATGAAGGAATTCCTTTCCTTTACCAAGATGAGATGGAGAGAAACTGGATCGATTTATTACAGCTAACTGTATTTTTCGGCATATAAGAACCCCTCCAAAACAGCGGGTGGAAATGTCTCTGCTTCTTATACAGCAAATACGGGTTCATTTTTGGCTTCCCAAATCCTCCATATGTCCCATTTTTGCCTTTCTCGGCATCCAAAGGCACTCTGCAGGCCAAAAACTTACCTGTTTTTGGCCTCTGGAGGCATCCATGTGTCCCGTTTTTACTCTCCCTGGTGTCCAGAGGCACTCTACAGACCCCATTTTTGTCCTCTTCACTGCAGAGTGCTTCTGGACGCTGCGGAGGGCAAAAATGGGAGATATGGAGGCTTTGGAAGCCCAAAAATGAATCCATATTCTCTGTATAAGATGCAGAGACATTTTCACCCACTTTTTGGGGGGAGGGAGTGGTGTTTTATACTCCAAAAATATGGTAGTTACCAGTTAGATGTAATAAATCCATCCTGTTTCTCGCCATCTCATCTTTGTAAAGGAAAGAATTCCTTTATAGAGGAAAGGAATCTGTCTCCATCCATTCCAGCTAAGGCTGTAATGTTGAAGAAATATATAGACTTAAACTTCAGAACAATAGATGAAATCTACTTTGCTGGTTCTTCAGTCATGAGACTATCTCTTTGATCTGGAATTGGATCAATGTCCTTTTGTGTATCTCTATCCAAAGATAAATCCTTAGATTCTACCATACTTTGAACAATCATTAAAGTTTGAATGCGCATCCCGTTTGAAAATGGAATGCACTGAGGCAAAAAAATTTTTTAAATTTTCCTCCTCTAAACCAAAGTGATCTTATAGTCTGGTGTGTCTTATACTCTGAAAAATATGGTACTTCTATTTGCATTAGGATCAGAAGATAGATCTATTCTGGGTACTGAATTCATTACATTTAATTAAAGAACAATTGACAGGAGAAGATATTAAGAAACAAATATGGATTTTTGACCCAGGATGATTTGCATACAATTTTGGGATGATTCAGGTTAAGATGCCGTGGTAAATTTTCTGCAAGTGGATTCGAATAACAATTTGTTAGCAAGAACTTTGAAACTTTAATTTTGTTCTGTTTGACTATTGTCTTTCCTGCTAACCACTTTGCCACTAATATAACATAGAAGACAGATCAACAAGTTGTAAATAGATTTAATAGTATAAAAATTTGGGGAAGGCTTAGTTCAAAAGAGGTGGAGACTAATGTTATAGTAATATATTAATCTATGTTCAACTAGAGGGGATATTATGTGTATAATGTATTGTTTTTTATGCACTTTTTAATGTTCTGACTGTTTTATGTATTTTTTTTTATTGCTTGGATTTTTTTGAGTTTTATATTTTGTATTTTATCTTAATTCTGAAATGTATATGTATAAAAGACTTCTATTGTTTTTATATCCGTATGCTTAGAAAACTAGTACATTCAAAGCTTGATATTCCCCAATGTTCCCCAAAGTTGAGGACTGCATTTTATCATATTAGATGCTTACTGTTTATTACATGCTTATTGTATTTTACTCCAATTTCATTTTAAATTGTTTCATAGGATTTTATTAATAATTATGTTTGGAACTCTGTATTTTGATATGGCTTATAGGCTAATCAATAAACTAACTATATTACATGCTTAGTGCTTTTGAGGGTTCTTTTTTTAAGAAAAACATAAAAATCTGGCTTTTTCAGTAATTATTTCCATGAAATAAGAAAAAAATAATGACATTCTTTCAATATTCGTGAAACTTACTAAACTAAATACCATGTGAGATCCTTTTGTGTCTAAGATTGATTGCTATTTTAAGGGGTTGCTTTTATATCTCCCTGATTATGCATGGGATGAGAATTAGTAGCCTCTGGTGGTGCATAATGGAGTGATTAGATAATTCAAACAACATGACTTATTTAAACAATTTATAAACAAAGAATCAACTAATGATTTTGGTTCCCTTGGCAGATTCTTTTTAACCCAATCATTCTCTGCATGCATTTGTTATAACTTGTAAATATATGATACTTTCCTCTCAAGAGATTGACATCAGGTAAAACAACATGCATATGTATAGCATACTTATCTTTATATCTAAAGCAAGTATTTAAGATGGATTGCTGACATAATGATGATCAATTATTGCCAAATAAGCATGATAAAAAGCATTGATGGTTTCTGTCTTTTCTTCATGGTGTTATTTGCATATTCAGCAAAAAGCTGTTGTTTCCTTTCAGTGGCATCTGAGATATATATGAGGTTAAAAGAAGGCAAGATAGCAGTGGCACCATCACATATCTCTACAAAAGGATGAGTTTTGATATTGTTGCCACAATTTCCACTTGCCTTATTTGACTTGCCCTCCCAATCACCCATATTTCTTATGTTCCTATCTCCCAGGGCAGTAAAATCTTCATTTTAGAATATTGTGATAATTTATTTTTAAATTTGGGTAGAAAGGTGAGGTTTATGCTTTGGCTCAATATAAAGTGGCTTCAACTTTGCATCCAAAGTATTTTATTAAGGTACAGCATCACTTGGGCCTTTGTATATTTTTATTTTATTTTACTATTTTATTTTATTATTTTATTTCATTTTTTATGTTATTTTTTTTCTAAGCGTGCAAGCTTACTAGCCATTCAAACTGAATTATCCCATCCCATCCCACCCCCCACCCACCCTGACACACGCACACACTGGTTCATAAAGCTGGAAAGGTTGAGGAACTATGGGTTAGCTTATAAAGATATTTTACTAAGGTTGCAACAAAAATTATGTTTGTTTAACCTCAAAGTGGCTAACTGTTCTATCACACAAGGAAAGAGTCATGCTGTTGAATACCATGAGAAGCATATGGAAATTCACATTTAGATACTAAGAAGAAAATACAAGGATTGATTTTCCAAGTTGTGTAGGGTTTTCAGCTTCTTTCAGTTTCTTTCTTTCTAGCTTTCTTTCTACTCTGAATTGTCATATTCATGGTGTACCTGAGATAGGATTGTTGTGTTGGAAATCAGTCTATTCCAGGTTATATACATGCAAAGCCTTTGACTCAGTGGTATATGACAAACTATTGTTAAAACTAAACTCTTCTGGCATTTCCAGATCCCTTCATAAGTGGATTACTGCAGTCAAATAGACAACAAATAGGAAAAATAGGAAATGCCCCAGCAAACCCTGCACCAGTCAACAGCGGTGTTTCCCAAGGCAGCGTTCACTCTTTATACTCTATATAAATGACTTTTGCAATCACCTTATAAGCAACTGTATCCTCTTCGCTGATGACGTAAAATTATTCAACACCACTAACAATGCTACTGTCCTTCAATGATGTTGTCTGAATAGTCAGACAATTGGCAACTCCAAATCTCGACCAACAAATGCTCTGTCCTACACATTGGGGGGAAAAAATCAGTATACCAAATATAATCGACTGATATGACCACGTTGATGACCCTCACTCTGTCAAAGACCTTGGAGCACTCATATCTAATGACCTAAGTGCAAGAGCTCACTGCAACAGCATTGCCAAGAAAGCTTCAAGAGTTGTAAATCTAATCTTAAGAAGTTTCTCCTCTGGTAATACTGAATTACTAACTAGGGCATACAAAATCTTTTCTAGACCAATACTTGAATACAGCTTGGCTGTCTGGAATCCTCACTGTATATCGGACATTAATACAATTGAGGGTGTCCAGAAGTATTCCACAAGAAGAGTACCACACTCCTCTGTTCGCAACAGAATACCATACACCACACCAGGCTTGAGATTTTGAATTTGGCCAGCCTAGAACTATGCCGCCTACTGTTTGACTTAAGCATCGTTTATAAAATAATCTGTTTTAATGTACTACCAATCAATGACTTTTTCACTTTCAACTGTAACAATACAAGAGCACACAACAGATATAAACTTAATGTACACCACTCCAAACTTGATTGTGGAAAGTACGACTTCAGCAACAGAATGGTCAATGCCTGGAACACACTACTTGACTCTGATGTCACATCCCCAAACCCACACTCCTTTTCCCTCAAACTAACCACTATTGGCCTCACCCCTTTCCTAAGAGGTATGTAAGGGGCGTGCATAAGCGCACAATCATTCCTACCATCCCTGTCCTATTGTCCATAATTATTCGTACCCATATCCTGTATTTATACTTATGTTTATTATCTTGTAAGCTATTGACAAATAAATAAATAAATATTGTTTCAGAAAGTAAGTAGTTAAAGACTTTACATAATCTGTTTTAAGCTGTAGCTACTATAGCTCAATCTGACATGCCTGAATAGTGGGTTTGTCCTCTGCCATACTTGCAGAACATGAAGGAATAATAAGCATCCTCTGAAGAACATACATACTGCTTTCAAATAAGTAAACTACATTTTTAATTAAATCATTATTTACAGCTTTTTGCAATTAACTAAGGCTAATTTCATATAGAAAAAGTATTTTACAGTATTTTAAATAAATATAGATCTTAATCAGAGTGGAAATGAAAGTCATGTGTATATGTATGTACAATAAATGTATATAAATGTACAATAACATAAAGAAAAAATAACATGTTCAAAACTTTTTACTGTGCATGATTCATGATTCCCACAGTTTAAACATTTAGAAATAATTTATTTTTGTGATGTTTATATAATCTATAATTATATATGTACATAAAATATGTCCACTTTCTGATGTGTTTCAAATATATTATTTTTATTAGAAGTTTGTATTTATTCTATCCCTCATTTCAGGTTGTTGTTTATAATAAAAACACCTTTACAGTTTTTAACCTCTCATTAATCAACCACTTTGGAAAGAGCTTAGAAGAGATATGAGTTATTACTAAAATAAAATAAGGGCATCAAGCATTTTTCTAGTCTTAGATTTGGTGTCCAGCCTACTTGATAGCATCTACTTAATAAGTGACCAGCTTTGTTCTATAGATTTTAAAATCACGCATTGATGCTTCAACAATCTGAAGCTGCAAAAAAATGAGGTGGAGATATAATTGGCTTCTTGAACTGAAATAATAGGTTATTGAGGATAATTATAATAATTGGGGGCAATAGAAAATAGGCAAATTTTATTAGAATTTCAGAGCTGAACTCTGATCCTTTGAACAACACTTGCCAGAATTCTATGAAAGTGAAATAGAGAAAACATGAAAGCTTGCAAAAAAGCATTTGGGAAATGTAGTTTATTACTTAATAAATTGACTATAAGATTTTACATCTTGTTTACTAATTTTTAAGCATTATTTTTCTTAGTTAACCTTGGTATAGAGCATTAATGGCAAACTTTTTAGGCACCGAGTGTCCAAACCGGAATACGTGTGCATGCACATGCATGTGCGGATGTCGGAGTGTTGGAAACCCGAAGACCAGCTGGCCAGTGTGCTCATGCCTGGTTTTTTGCCATTTTCAGGCCATTTTTGGAGCTGTTTTCAGGCCATTTGGGGGGCATTTTTGGCTTGAAAATAGCCCAGAAAATGGTCTGTTTTTTGCTGTTTTTCGGGCTGTTTTCTGGTGCTCTACACCCACAAAGACCAGTTGGCCTCCGTGTTACAAACCAGAAGAGCAGCTGGCAACAACATGCATGCCCACAGAGAGTCTGCATGCCACTTCTGGATACATGCCAAGGATTCGCCGTCACAGGTATAGAGAATTATTTTAAGTTGCTGAAAAAAACATAGTAGTTACTAGAGGGGAAAAACAACAACAAATTATACAGTTTCACAGTTCTTGTTGAGAATAATCTATAGTAATTGAAACAGGAAAAGTGACAAAGGGATGCCTTAGGCTTCTTAGCTGAAATAATAATGTATTTTTCCTGCTTAGTGAATACCATACCCATTGGCACAAGCACAAACGAAATGCCAACATTACACAAATCAAGAGTTTTACTGTTAATCAGACAGGAGCATCGCTTGAAACATTGAACAAAACATGCTATAGGAGAAGGGTATATAAGGGCATTATTTGTACAGCATAAAAACTTTATTGAAAATACTGATCAATATGATTTCACTTTATATCCTAGATTTGTAATTGCATATTTTACTGTGTTTCCTTTTTAATGCTCTGTGACATAATGTTTTCATTTCTATTCAACATTATCTTTCTTCTTTAAAAGATCTTGGATTCCTGAAAAATGTTAAAAACAAGCACAAGACTTTTGATTGTCTCATTATTAATCCAAGATTTCATCTTTATGTGAAACATATGATACACATTATTTCTTGGAAACAACTGCTTCTGTTTCCAGTGCAGAAGGTTTGATTATTGCCTACTAAATATTTTGGCAAGTTGGAGTTGGTGTATATGTACATTCAAAAAGTGGTATGCATTCTAAAAATGTGATCCTGGAAACTCTCTCAATGATGTGCCATATAGAGAAGTTTCATGTTTTGTGTGGTTTTGTCGGTTGTACACATTTATGGATGCTACTTCAAACTCTTCTTCATCCCTCAATACAGAGTGAATGTTAAACAGAACAACCTGTCTTTAACACAGTTTGGCTTTTTTATGAGTAGTGTGTTTCGATTTTGGAATTTTACATTTTTGGAGTTTTATATTTTTAAAAGAATCATTTTCAGTATTTTCTAGTTGTGAAGGTGTCCTTGCTATGTTGTATACTAAATTTCAGTATTGCAGCAGACAGGGACACATTCTAAAATTATTCTGAGATTATTGCTACTCTCACCAGTGAATTGGTTAGTTGAACTATTTTAATTGTATACAATTATAATAGTAATTGTAATATTAATATAGTATGACAATGCTGTATTTATAATATTATACAGCATCATCATACTGTATGAAATTACAACTATAATTTTTGGCAGGGTTCTGACAAATGCCCTAATTAAATCATGAGCCTCAAGCCAAATTTCAAAAGAAATCCAGTTATTTATTAGGAGCTTCACGTCGGTAAGGACCAGGTGGAGCTAACTCTGACCTCAATTCACGCTTTGCCTCTGATCCTGTTTCCCCCTCCGCCAATATGTGTGTGTTATCAGTCACATTCCTCAAAAAAGCAATTTTGCAGGTTGTAAAAAGTCACTCCCTACGGCCATTGTGGGTTTCCGTGGAGACAACCTTGACATATTGGTTGGAATGTGCTTTGTTTTGACTGAGATGTGAGCTCTTTGATGCAGCTGTGAAATTCACTTTCCCATCCCCCTTGCCTATGGCAACTTAGAGCAGGTAAGGGATGGTTCGTGAGTTGACATTCAGTTCCCCTCACTTCCTGTGCAAAGCAAAGTCAGTTTGAGTATAGTTATAGATTTCAGGGTGCGAAATCCCCCCCCCAGGCTTGTTTGGGTAGTCTTCATGGAATTTAGCTATGAGGCGATCAGCTTGGATGTTTCTACTCTTTACCCAAGATGCCTCCAATATGGGATAGCTCTTCCACTTGATTAGGTATTGGAGCTGTCTCCTGTGCCACCTCGAGTTGAGGATTCATTGCATCTCATAATGGGTTTGCTCCTGTGATGACCCAGGGTGGGATACAAAATAAACACAGTCACAAAAACAGATGAAGCTCGGTTTCCGGTTTCGCGTGGCTTCAGGGCAGCAGGAATTCGCGACAGCTCGCGATTCCTGCTGTGCTAGCCGTCGAGGTACCCCCGATCCAGATGGGTCAGGGGGATATGGCTGCCCTGTAGGGACAGCTGAAGAGAGAGGGGAGTCGGATAGGGAGGTGGGGGTGTCGCAGACCCCCCCTTCTCCGGAAAAACCCCTTTTTCCCAAGGCGGTGGAGCGGCGGTCAGCAATGGCCGCCACGAAGAAGCCAGCAACCGGGTAAGAACTGTGCTGGAGGAAGTGTGAAGAGTGAAAGTTCTGTCTGAGCCGGGTCAAGTAACATCTTTTAAATTGCCTGGAATTGAGCTGTTTGAATTGCTGGAGGATACATTGTATCCCTAAGAAGAGCGAAAAGCAGCGGAGAAGCTGTTAAAGGGAACTTTTTTTTTTTTTACTTTCCCACCCCACGGAAACAGCAGAAATATTTGGATATATTAGACATTGAAAGTGGATTGCTTTGAAAGTTGAAGCTAAGAGACAAAAGGATTTTTGGACATTGAAAAATTTAAGAAATTGGAAAATCTTTGTTGGAGGTATGGATTTCTGATTATTTAAAATTGTCATTGCAAGTGGGAAGGGAGAAAAAAAATTGGAGCAGAAGCTGAAAAAGGAGGAGATTGCCTAGAACCTCTTTGTGGATCCCAAAGGAAGATATATGGTAATTGGACCTCTTTGATTAAAAATTAACCCCAGAAAGAGAAAGAGAAGAAGGAAGAAAAGTATTAACTTTTGGAACTTTTTTTTTTTAATTGCTTTTGATTGTCTTTGATTAAAAATACTTGTGGTTGTTTTGGAAAAAGTTTCCCTTTTCATAATGGCATTGTTTGTGGATGAACTAGAGATTGAATATCAAAAATATAAAAAAGAAGACACTTTGGGCGCTTTGTTTCAATTCTTAGAAATGGCGTTATGTACTTTTGAAAAGTTGATTACGCAGCAGAAGGACTGGGACAAGGAAGAAGAGGAAGAAGAAGCCATCTTTGATGAACAATGGGTCCCTTCCGGAGAGGAGGAGAAAAAGGATAAGAAAAAGGGGATTTTAAGAATTATAAAAACAACCAAAAGTGAGAAAAATGAGCGAAAAGATGGAGGCAAGGTTAGAAAGCAAAGGAAAAGGAGCAAGAAAAGCGAAGAGAAAAAGCAAAGGGGTAGAAAGGGCAAGGAGAAGAATAAGCAAGAGAGAAAGGGGGGGAGGAGAAGCCTTAATGGGGGGAAGCAAGACCTAAAGAAAAAAAGTTTATTTAGAGACAATGGGTGAATTTAATTTAGATTAAAAGAGGGATTCTGGAGGGTATATAAGATTGTGTTTTTATATGTGTATTTAGAATATAAAATTTATTATGTAATCTTAGAATCTTTTAAACAGAATCCCAAGAAAAATTGCTATACGTAGTATTTCTAAGTTAGGGTAATGAGTTATAGATGTTACTCCAATTGGTGTACAGGAGAAGTATAGTAAAAGGAAAAAAAAAAGATGAATGGATAATTGGAAATAGAACAGACAAAGAATGTTGTTGAAAATGGTAATAAGATATGGAAGGATATATATGCTTTTTTTTGGATTTTGTATATTGATAAAAGGCAATAAAATTTTAATTAATAAATAATTTGGATGGAAAGGAGAAGTAGGGACAAGATATGAAGTTAATACTATATGAAGTATTGATATTATAATCTGGAAATGTTATGCCTTATTGGTCTTTTATTATTATTTTTTCCTAGAAAAGAATTTATAAGCTGTTATGCCTTGACTCTTTGTGCATTGTTTTTATAAAACTGATAAAAATGGTTTTTATATATATATATAAAAAAGAAAATGATAATAAGATATGGAAGGATATATGGGATGAATATGATGTTTGAATTTGTGTCTGTGTGAAGAGTTTTAACCTGGGAACAGACAACCTTCAGAAAAGATCTTTTAGTTTTGTTTATGTTTTGTGTTTGTATGTTTGTGTATTGTGTTTTTGGTAAAACTAACAAAATTTGTTTTTTATAAAAAAAAGGAAAAAAGAATCAATAAAACCTTGGAGGAATGTTAGATGAGAATAATTTAAACAAGCCAGAAAGAAATGAATATGATGACTATAAAATGGATAAATATGGAAGAGAAATGAAATTGAATAGGAGTAAAGAGAAATAATGAGAAATTTGCTGAAAGATATTTGTGTGTCCATATGGAGATGGGATAAATTGGAATTATTTTTTTTTTGAAAAAGTTTTTATTAATTTTCTACAAACAAACAAGACAAACAAAACATAAAAACATCAACTCTTATATGTACATCCAGTGTGTCAGTTGGTTCATCATTTTTGTGCATTCATTCTGTAGTCTCAATTACAATTATATTACATAACAACTCATATTGTCAATCCAAACTTATATATCCTAATATCACTAAAAAAAGAAGTTTTTGACTATATTTTTAATCATTCATGCTTAATGAGCTAACAATACTTTAAACCAGTTTACTCTATAACAAATCATCTAGTCATATCAAATCAATCCTAAAAAATCCTTTATAAATATAATAGCAAATAGCAAAATAATAGCAAAATAAAGATATTCCTTACTATCTAGCATTCTAAATATTCTATTATCATATTTTATCATCTAGCCATTTATAAAAAAGATCCCAAATTTCGTAAAATTGTTTATCCTCTTGCTCTCTAATTTCAAATGTCAATCTGCTCATCTCAGCACATTCCAATATTTTCTTAATAATTTCTTCCTGTAATGGTATTTTCTCATTCTTCCAATTTTTAGCAAATACAATCCTGGCCGCTGTTAATACATTTACAATCAGGTATTTCAAATCTTTACTATATATATCAGGTAAAATTCCCAGTAAGAAGATCTCTGGTTTCAAATCTATATGTTTCTTTATCATTTTTTCCAACCACATGCGAATTATAGTCCAATATTTTCTAGCATCCTCACAAGTCCACCACATATGGTAATACGAACCGGGTATCTGATGACATTTCCAGCATTTTTCAGATTTGTTCTTAAACATTCTTGCTATTCTTGTCGGAGGAAAGTGCCACCTGTAAAACATCTTATACAAGTTTTCTTTATATGCTGTTGACATTGTCATTTTATAATTTTGAGACCACAATTTCTGCCATTTCTCTAAATCAATCCCATATCCAAAATTCTTCCCCCAAACAATCATAGTTTCTTTGACTTGTTCTTCCTCTAATTTCATTCCCAGTAAATAACCATATAGTTTTTTAATCACCTTCTCATCAGTACCCATCAAGATCTTATCTAAATCAGTCTGTTTATCATAAAATCCCTCCGTTTTAGAATCTTCATCATACCTTGAGTGTATTTGTGCATATGAAAACCAATTCATCCTTATACCTTGTTCCTCTAAGTTTTGGATCGATTTAAGTTCACCCTTTTCATCCAAAAGTTCCCCATATCTAACTGTTTGTTCCTTCTTGTAGATTATAGGATAGGAAAATGCTTCAATGGTCGATAACCAAACTGGAATTTTCAAATAACATTGTCTTTTTATCTTCTCCCAATTTAACCACAAAGACTCCCGTACATAATGTCTTCTAAAATAACCCTGTGTTTTAGTTCCCTTATACCATAAAAAAGCATGCCAACCCAACAGCAAGTCATGCCCTTCTAATGTCAACAACCTATGTTTCCTTAATGTTATCCATTCTTTGACCCACATCAAACTTGCAGCTTGATAATACAATTCCCAATTAGGCAGACCAAAACCTCCTCTAATTCTAGCATCTTGCAAAAAATTTTTTTGGAATTATGTTGTATAAAAATAATGTTTTGTTCGACTTGTAAGGATTTATAATGTTAAGAGGTTTTATGTGTTTATGTATTTAATGGTTAATGATGTGTTGTTTTATCTTTAAAATTAATAAAAAATTGTTTCAAAGAAAAAAAAAACAGATGAAGCTCCTTTTATTCCTTCACTTTGCTTCAAAGCTCCAAATATCCTTGACTGGAGACAAAAAACTCCCCTACAAGAAGATATGAAAAGGAGAAAACGCGATTTAAACTAAAATATACCTATAAATTATAAAGAGTAAAAACAACACAAACCACACTGAAGCAATTAAGGGAATCAGGTAAGATAAGGGCTTGAAGACGTCCACAGATATAGGAACACACACAGAGAGGAACAACAAGACTAGAGATTTCTCTCCTGAGCTGTTCAGAGCATCGAGTAGTGGGAGGTGCTTCAGTCTCTCCTCAGATAGGCTGGGCTTAAATTACAAGGACACTCCTCCTCCTCCATGGTACTCCTCCCTAGCATCCCCCAGGTTTTGCTCAGCCATCACAAGATTAGGCAGCTTTTTCTATTGGTTGGCTGGAATAGCAAAACTACTCTCTAAAAACTCTCAGGTTTGATCCTTTCTTTCTTAAATTAGAACTCTTAATTGTCATCAGAGACCCATTGAATCCTCCATTCCATCATCGGAGTGTTGCAATCCCTTGCTACCATAAGAGTGGCTACAGCTGCATCCTTTTTTTACTAGATCTTCCTTAAGATGGCTCTGCCATCTAAGGAACAGCATCCCTACTCCAACATTCGAGCGCATCAGGACATTGCCAAGCTAATAGCCACAGCAGAATTTTCTGCTGATGTGATGTTTAATGCTGTTAAATTTTCTTTCAGAGCCATTGCCTCTCAAGTATCTGCTCGGAGATTGTTTTGGCTCAGGCATTGGCAAGCTTACACTAAACACAAGTGGAAGCTTACCTCTGCGCCCAACTCAAGCGTTAAACTGTTTGGCACTGTCCTTGATCCTCTCCTAATAGAATCTAGGAACAAGAAAAAATTCCTGCCTTCTCTTTTATGGAAATCTGACAGTAGAAGTCTGCAGTCCTTTTGGAGAGCTCCTTTCGTCCCTTCTACCAGGGCTCCTACTCTAATAGATCCCAGAGGACCCTGGGATATAGACAAGAACATCAACCCAAAGGTCCGACTTTGGGGACAGGATTAGAAGGGGAGGAAAAGGCAAGAGACCTTTATGTGGGATTGGAAACAGGTCTTTCTGGCGTCCCAAATAGGGAATTTCAGGAAATACCTATCGGCGGTTGACTAAAATTCTTCGCCGATCAATGGGATCCCTCTACTTCTGACTCTTGGGTCAGGGACACAGTCAGATTTGGTTTGGCTCTGGAATTCCAATCCACCACCCCCAAACTTCTTTATGAAATCCCTTCTCTCTATAGACCGTGCCAAAAGATCTCTTATGCACACAGCTATACAACATCTACTGGAGATCCGGGCCATTTAACTGGTGGCTCCAGATCAGTGAGGACAGGGGTTTTTCTGACACCTTTTCGTGGTTCCAAAGAGTTCGGGGGGAAGGAGAGTAATTTTAGATTTAAAATGCCTCAACCGCTGTCTGATATACTAGAAATTTAAAATGACCACATCACAATCTATCATACTTGGCATCAAGAAGAGTGACGTTTTAACATCTATAGACCTGACAAAAGCATACTTACACATTCCGATTCGGATTTCCCACAGTAAATTTCTTAGATTTTGCTATAATAATATGCATTTTTAGTATATTGCTCTTCCTTTTGGGCTAGTATCAACTCCCAGAATTTTCTCTAAGGTCTTGGGAGTTCTGGCCGGACATCTCGGGTAGACCCATCCGTTTACAGTGCTACCTAGATGACATTCTAATCTTGTCATCATCAGTTAGTCAGGCTAAACTAGACACCCAGTTTACTATTCAGGCTCTTCAACACCATGGGTTTCATACTGTGAGTTTCTGTAGAGATGACTTAGACATATTGATTGGAATGTGCTTTGTTTTGACTGAAATGCCAGCTCCTTGATGCAGCTGCAAAGTTTGCTTTTCCATCCCCCTTGCCTATAGCAACTCAAGAGCAGGTCAGGGATACTTCCCATGTTGACAGTTTTCATATTATATGAATTTCTGCATGTTCACTTATACATCAACTCTATTTTATCTGATACAATATACTTTATTGATCAGTGGAATTTATTATCCTTTTTTACATATTTAAGTCAACTTACCAATAACTGCAGAACTGGAGAGGGTTCTTGGGCCTGTTAGTATAGCTACTTGTTTACTGGATCTGGGTTATTCCTAGGTTATGAAAGTTCTCTCACTTTCATACTGTGGGAGAAGAAGAAGTAGTGGCACACCTCAAGAGATTTTCCTAGGTGCAGTCTCCAAATTTCCATTTCTGGGGAAGATTGCAGAGAAGGAGATGATAACCCTAGAGGAAACAGATTATCTGGACTCATTTTAATTGGGTTTCATATCTGGATTTAGTATTGTCTTAGACCCTTGATTATATTTGTTGGTGGCCTGGGATGGGACAGGACGGTAGAGGTGCATCCATCCTTTTTGCAGCTTGATTTCCCAGTGGTTTTCAATATCATTAACCACAGAAGACTTTTGAGCCAGCTTCACAGACTGAGGATTAGAGGTACTCTTTTAGTGTTTCTTTTCCTTTCTCCGGGGAAAGTTCCACTTAGAGTTGACTGAGGAGAAAGATCATCTCTAGGCTTTACCTTTGTTGAGTGCCATAGGGCTCTATTGTCTCTCTTCTCGAACTCTATTCTGACTTTCATCTTGGATGGGATTGCACTTTCTTATTTAAATGTGCAATTTGGGAGTTTTCCTGGACTCACAACTTGTTGAGCTTGATGAGCAAATGATGCCAGGAAGGCTTTTCAACTGGTATACCAGTTACATCTTTTCCTAGATCAGTTGGCTCTTCAGTTAGTTTTCATTGGCAGAAGGTTGCAGGAGGCCCTCACAGCTGAAAATGAGCTTGCGAGAGCTGCATTTTCTCTGGCAGAGGGTTACACGAGGCCCTCCCAAGCTACATTTTTACTGGCAGAGGCTTGCAGAAAGCCATCACAGCTGAAAATGGAGCCCAGGAGCCCGTTTTATGAGCAGAGAGCTTGGACCACCACAGGTGCCCCCGATACAAGTGAGTTGAGCTGGGCTTGCCCCCCCCCGAGGTCAAACACAACCCTAATGTGGCCTTCAATGAAATCGAGTTTGACACCCTGCACTAGAATATAAATTGAGAACATACCCCATTCCATACTAGCACTGATGATATTATGTAGTTTGGGTAACAAAATGTCTGCAAGAAAACGATCAGGCTCAGAGAGCACCTTTTTAAGAAGATTATGCTCTTCTGCTTATTTAAGAACGTACGTATTATATTGTAATTGCATGGATTCTACTGGGAGATAACTTTCCTTAATTATAATCTTGTGGGAATACTTGCTCAGAATGTTGACAACAATATTAGCAGCTATTTCTCCATAGAGATGCTCCGAGCATCCAGAGTGGGAGGTGTTCCAGTCTCTGCACTCACAGGCTGAGCTTTAATTGAGGAACGCTCCTCCCCGTCCACGTGACTCCATCGTAGCGTTTCCCAGTTTTAGCTCAGCCTCATGCGAGACAGACAGTTTCTCTCAAAGCTCCTTGGATGACTCAGGACCTAAGACTTTAAATTCAGGTTTGATCTATCCTTTTATTTCTTGGCCCCTGCACAACTGGTCTGTTTAATCTACTGAAAAAGAGCATTTTTTTGCCCCTCAAGGGGGAAGGAACGGGGGAATAACAGCACCTTCATGCCCCCCCTCCACTCCCCTCCAAAGTCCTTTTTTGCTCCCTGCCGTTTCCTTGAAGCCACTTCTATGGCTCGTTTATTGCGCAATTTATTGTGCTTTGTTGTTTCTTCCCCCCATGAATGCTTTATTTAGAGGGAGAGCCAATCTCTACTTCCTGCCCCCCGATTCATCCTTAGTAGGCTGGCTTTCGCTTGGGGAGGCTAATTCCGTTGCTGAGCTCTCGCGCCGGCTAACGGCCGCCATTTTGGGCGCCGCCTCGTGGCCAGCTGCCATTTTGTTTTCTGTTTATTTCGCTGTGGTGAGTGTTCAGGGGCCCAAAGCAGGACCGGCAGGCCTGTTTAGAGCTGGTTGATCGTTTAGGCATTGTGGCTCCCAGTCCTATTGCCTATTGTTGAGAGTCGTTGGCTACCCCGCAGCCTGCTCAGAGGTGAAGTAAGAGGCAGCACTAGTACCACCCATTTTGTCTGGAAGCAGCTGCAGGAGGCCCAATTCTTTCTTTTTGGTCTCAGCATTCATTTGGCTTATTGGCTAATCTGACCATTTTTTCTTTAATTTCTTAAGTGTTTTATTTCAATTGGAAATAATTCCTAGAGTACTCCGGTACTCTAGACCTTGATTATTCATATTCCCCCTTTTTTATTTTTTTAAATAAATAAATAAATAAATAAATAGTAGTAGTAGTAGTAGTACTAAAGAATAATTTTTTTTCCAAAAGGGGGACGTGGAACAACTGTAAGACATCCGGCCTTGTTGTAGGTCGAACTCCTAGACGAGCCAACCGGCTCATTTGGTTATTATCATACCTTACCTTTGCTTTTTATTATGGAAGAGGACAACCCCAGAGGACCTTCCTTGAAGGCCAAATCAAAGACGCACCATTTGTGCAGGCAGGCCAAGGAAACATCCAAAGCCTCTCAGAGAGATGCGTTAAGACGCCACAAAGCGCTAGAGAAGGAATTTGATAAACGATCAAGGGACTCACTATCTGTACTCTCAGTACTTACTCTCTCCACCCCATCTTCCTCAACTCAACCCCCCCCTCCTCCAGACCAGTTTTCTCTCCAGGCGCAGCTCACCCGCTCAAAGCCTTCAAACCGCTGTCACACCAGCCACCTGGACAACCGAGGCTACCTTTACTCTGACAGCTGCTGGCCTACGGCAAGAAGAACCATCTGCAGACCTGGTCCCAGACAAGATAAGAGAATGATGCAGCTGGCTATCCGCCAAGGAATCACGGAAGGTCTCCAGCAGATAACCAGGCAGGCTTACAAATGATGGTTTCTGATATCGAATCCGTTTCTGGCAGATCTCTCCCCAGACCGGAACCTCACCATGGTTAGGTACTTCCCCAGGGGGATATCCCCTTTCCAGAAGAGGAGGAGGAGGAGGAAGAGGAAACAGGTCTAGAACACTTCAGGGAAGAGGAAGATTTTGATATGGGGTCCGTACATTACTCTGAGCCTCTTTCAGAGATGGAACCAATGGAAGGAGAAATGTCGGAGGACAAGGGTATTTCCACCGACCAGCCCGCTTTCGTAGGCTTGTTCACACCCCACCTGTTCAAGTCCTTATTGTTTAAGGCAAAAAAATATTTCTGGCCTGATGTCTCAGTCACCCTCTGATACTTCCCCAGCAACCTCTGGAGATCCAGAGGATTCCATTTTCAAACAACCAGTCATGGAGGCCGAAGTTATTCCTACTCCACCCATTTTTTCTAACCTGGTAGCAAAACAATTGGCTTCAACAGGGGCGCCTCCCATCCCCTCCAGTCAGGATAGGAGATTTTTTTTATCTCAATGCGGAGTTTTCCACCCTGTTAGAGACTCCCGAGGTTGACGAGCCCATAGTGGGGTTAGCATCATCCTCTACCCCAAACGATGCTTTAGAAGCTCTAAAACCAGAGGACAAACGGGCCGAAATGGCGCTACGCCGCGCACATCAATCTAATGCTTGGGCCATTCGAGCAGCCACCGCTGCATCCTTCTTTACATGATCCACCATCAAATTCGGCTTCTCCCTTGAATTTCAGTCTCCCCCCCGAGCAATTCATGGTATCCCCTCTTTCCAAAGATCGCACCAAACATGGTTTAATAGATGCCGCTATCAAGCATCTCATTGAAATCAAGGCGATACAGCCTGTCCCACCCTCGCAACAGGGAAGAGGGTTTTACTCTCACCTCTTCACAGTTTCCAAACACTCCGGAGGGTGGAGGCCCATACTAGATTTGAAAAGGCTTAACCGATATATTATCCGGCATAAATTTAAGATGCACACGCTACAGTCTATTCTTCAGGGCACCAGGAAGGAAGACTGGCTCACTTCCATTGACCTCTCAGAGGCTACACATCGCTATTCGACCCTCCTATTTCAAATTTCTGTGATTTTGCTATAATAGTCAACACTTTCAGTATGTGGCCCTTTCCTTTGGTTTGGCCTCAGCCCCGAGGACCTTTACCAAGGTTCTTGTGGCTCTAGCGGCTCACCTTAGAGATTTCCCCATCCGTATTTACTGTTATCTGGATGACATCCTCATCCTGTCCCCTTTCAAACGCCAAGCAGGAAGGGACATCAGAACTACTGTCTCTGCTCTCCAGGCACAAGACGACCCTCAACCACCCGGATATATAATGCCACATGGAGCACTTTCTGTAGATGGTGCCACAAATTGCAAATTGATCCACTCTCTCCATCTATTGCGCAAATCTTCAGGCAAGAGGGACTAGATAAAGGTCTAGCCCCTAATACCTTGAGATGATAGGTTGCAGCTTTATCAACCATCATCTCCTGTGGCAATATTGGCTCGCTTTCACACCATCCTCGTATCTGAGCATTCCTTAGAGGATCCACCAATTTACATCATCCAGCGGTACACCGATACCCAACCTGGGATCTTAATAAGGTCCTCATGTCACTTACTAAACCTCCCTTCGAACCCCTGAGGGAGACATCACTTCAATTCCTAATGTTCAAGGTAGTGTTTCTTGTGGCAGTCACTTCTGCATGTCGGATATCTGAAATTGCAGCTCTGTCCGTTAGGAAGGATCTCTGCGTTTTTCACGCTGATCGGGTGGTCCTACGACCAGACCCTTCCTTCCTGCCCAAGGTTAACTCAGCCTTTCACAGATCGCAGGAACTCATTCTTCCCAACTTTTGCCCCAGAGCCTCTCGAGAGAGGGAAAGACAGTGGCATACCCTCGATGTCAGACGTGCGCTACATATTTATATCAACCGCACTCAACCTTTCAGGAAGTTGGAATCATTATTCCTTTCATTTCAACCTAAGACGCTGGGTTTCAAAGTATCCCCGTCAACTCTTGGCCATTGGATCAGAGCAACAATCTCCAAGGCCTACTTAGCACAAGCACTTCCTGTTCCCAGTGGAATAAGCGCACATTCCACAAGGAGTGCAGCTACTTCAGCAGCCTGGGCCACTCAGGCATCAATAAATGACATCTGTCGAGCGGCCACCTGGTCATTCCTGTCACCTTTCATTCGTCATTACGATGTGTTTGCTTCAGCAGAAGCGTCCTTTGGCAGATGAGTCCTACAACAAGTCATCCGAGAACCAGAGGAAATGCTGACCCAGACAGAGTCCCTCCCGTAGGACAGGCCATGCTTTGGTATGTCCCATTCTGGATGCTCGGAGCAGCTCTATGGAGAATGGGCGTTGGTGCTTACCTGATATGCCCTTTCTCATTGAGCTGCATAAAGCATCCGGCCCTACCCTAATTTAGCCTCTGGTGGGGAATCCTGTTTTGGCCAATGAATCAATGAGTCAAGGAGTTAATGTTTATTACAATAGTTAGGATGAGATGATAGTTGTTTGTCTTCTCGTCTTCGTAAAACTGGGGAATGCTACGATGGAGTCAGGTGGACGGGGAGGAGCGTTCCTCAATTAAATCTCAGCCTGTGAGTGCAGAGACTGGAGCACCTCCCACTCTGGATGCTCTATGCAGCTCGACGAGAAAGGGCGTATCAGGTAAGCACCAACGCCCATTTTCTTCTGTATAGTATACAATTAATTATACGTCATCATTTTGTCAGATACTTCAGTAACTGGACAGCCTGTATGTGCTCTTAATAGAAGTGTACCATTCAGCAGAAAGAAAAACATTTCTAGCTAGAAAAAGATTTTTAAAAAACAAAAATATGCTTGGCTTCTTCCAAAGTTAGGCACAATTAACTCAGGTAGTGCTGAAGTGCAGAGTTGCAGGTAGCTTTTAAACATAGACACAAGGAGACATATATTGCAAAACAGAAAATTAAGTTCATAAGTTGTACATAAACCATCATCTGCTTCTTAGAGTCAAATATAGAGCTCAGAATTCAAGATTCATTTCTCTTTCTTCTTCTTAACTTATTCATAACATATTTGCCAGTAGTATGTTTTAATTAGTATGCAAGAGGAAGCTCTGTGGTGGGGAAAGATAGATCATACATGCTCTTTTCTGGGGAGAGATTGTCTATAATCATATTAATGGAATGACCTAGTCTATGATTTCCCAGAAGGGTTATATGAACTATACTATCATCTTCTTATCTTACCTACTTCACAAACTTTAGTTGACATAAGTTTGAAATTCTGTCCTTACTTATTAATTCATGGCAAATAGAGTATTTATATTTAAGATGGAGGATTCTGATAAGACACGGTATCTTTAAGAATACATAAGTATTCCTGAAATAGGAATACTGAGATTTTTGCCAATTGTTTGCATCCTTATTTTAGAAAACTGAAATTGAGTTGGGATAGTAATGTCTCTGAAGTGTGTGTGTGTGAGAGAGAGAGAGAGAATGGGGTTTTTTTTTACCTCCATGTTTTACCAATAATGGCTCAGGCACATTCAAACCTGCAATTTACATTTAAAACAGTGATCTTTGAAAACATAAACAAAACAAAACAAAAATGATACATTTTTTGTTTTCAAATGGGAGAATGCTGTTAAAAATCTAATATTTCCAAATATTTCCAGCTGAAGAAGCTGCCGTTTTTTTCTATATCATAGAAAAAATATTTTTTTCTATGTGATATAGAAATATTAAAAATATCTCTATTAAAAATAGAGACAATGAGAAATTCAAAAAAGGAAGACAGCAAGACCGTGTGTAGTATCTGCCTCTGGCAGCAGATGTTTAAAGTTACAGTGGTGAGGAAAAAGTAACTGTGACCTGTGTCCATTGTCATCTTTGGAAGCCACATCTTACTTAGAAACTTCCACACTGTCACATTCTAGTGCCTGGGAATTTGGGAGGGGGGATCTTACAGAGAGGAGGAAGTTTAGACATAGCAACGTTCTTCTTCTGAATCAAGGACAAGCCATCCTGCATCTGGGAAAAGAGTGGTTGGAGGCATGTCTCCACTTGGGATGGCTGGTGATTGGATCATATGATGGACTGATGGATACAGGGGATGAGTTTTGGATTTTCAATTATGAAGGGAAAACCTGGAACTCTCAGATTTGGATTCCAGAAGTGCCAAATGACTACTGTAATAAAACGGAACTTTGAGAAAATGCCTGTCTTGGAGTCTATTGATTTGGAGTTTGTTAGTTGGACCGCTTTACAATCTTTGTAATGTTTCTATTTAAATCATATTCATCTGGTTTGCACCGGTTCAGGCGAACCAGTAGTAAGGATTTGGCATGGGTTGCTGAACTGGTAATAACTTCTGGCTGGCCATGCTCTCTATATGGTTGCTTGGTTGCCACTCACTCTCTTGCCCCATCCACCTGATGCTTATCCCGCCCGCCTGACGCTCGCCCAGCCCAGTCACTCCTCACCTCCTATGTGGCACACTGGGCCTTGTGGATTGCCTTTAACCTGCCTTCTCATATGGTGCTTGCCTCCCAACTAAGCAGCCCTGATCTGACTGCTCACAGGTAAGCCTGCGAGTTGCACTAGCCCTCCCGCCATTCCTGGTACCTTGCCAGGCCTCCCTTGCCATTCCTGGGACCTTGCTGGGTCTCTCCCGCCATTCCCAGGACTTTGCTGGGCTTCTCCTGCCATTCCCGGTACCTTGCCAGGCCTCCCTTGCCATTCCTGGGACCTTGCTGGGTCTCTCCCGCCATTCTCAGGACTTTGCTGGGCTTCTCCTGCCATTTCTGGGACCTTGCTGGGCCTCCCTCACCATTCCAGGGACCTTCCCGGACCTCCTTCACTGTTCCTGGGATCTGGCCGGGCCTCCCTCACCATTCCTGGGACCTTGCTGGGCCTCCCTTGCCATTCCTGGGACCTTACTGGACCTGCCTTGCTATTTCTGGGCTTGGCTGGCTGACTAAGCTGCCATGTGGTGCATTCCCTTCTCTACCACATGGCGGCCGCAGTACAACAAGCAGCGGAGGAGGGGCTGCTTGGGCAGGGAAGAAGGAAAGTACCAGCCCACCCATTCTGGCTGGCAGCTCTGTTCCCCTTGCTCTTCCAGGTTCCAGATTGGAAGTCAGAGGGGGTGGTGCCTCCTAGTTCTCTCCTTCCAATACTGGGCAGATAAAGCTGCCAATCCTTTTCCAAAGCAGCCCCATCCCTGAAAGAGGCTCATCTGAGGGATTCAGCAGCCCTCCCCCGATCTCCCCTCAGGATTTGGAGACTGGGCTCTGGTAGGCGCCTTTGCGGCTGAATGACATTATGAAAAGAACATGGATTTTTTAGACATTAATTGTGGGTAATTGAGAAATTCAGGGGAGCAGTTGATTGGTGGCAGAGCACGAGGTCGAAGGGGCAATGTAGGTGAAGGTTTCGTGCTTCAGTTCCTCCTCAATGAGTGGCGAAGGTGCGGGGCAGCGTGGGGCAAAGACTTCAAGAGAGGCAGAGGAGGTGGTGGTCTGTTGCTGGTTGTGGCTGGTGCAGCTTGGTCCGGCTGTCCTGGGTGCAACGGAGTGGGGCTGAGAGAGGCGTGCGCCATGGCTGTCTCTTGTGGCAAGTTGAGTAGCGAGCAGGGAGGTGCAGCTACAAGATGAGTGTTGGGGATCTGGGGAGCTGCAAGGGGTGTGTGGTGGGTGTGATGGTTTTTGCTAAGGGCAGAGTGTTTGGGGTGCGAGTGTGGGGGGTGGGGTGAGTGACAGTGGTGGTGTCCCAAAAGGGAGGAAGGGAACTCCCGGGGTGTTTCCCATAGTCCCACCACCTGCTGCCACCGCCCACCAGAACACCTTTGAGAACTTTCTTGGTTCTCCTGTTGCCCGCTGCTATGGAGCTTGCCAGATCAGTTTGTTCCACACCAGGTGTGTGTGTATGTGTGTGTGTGTGTGTTGAGAGTGGTGTGTGTGTGAAAGAGAGACAGAGACTAGGAAGGAAGGAAGGGAAAGTGAAAGAAAGAAAAAGAAAGAAAGAAGCAGAAAGAAAGAAAAAGAAATAGGAAGGGGGAGAGAGTGTGTGTAGAGTGTGTGTGTGAGAGAGAGACAGGAAAAGAAAGCAAAAAAGAAAGAGGGAGAGAAAGAAATAAAGAAAGAGAAAAAGAAAGAAAAAGAAAAAATAGGAAAAATGAAAGAAAGAGGAAGGGAAAGAAAGAAACAAAGAGAGAAAGAGAGAGAAAGAAAGAAAAAGAAATAGGAAGAAAGAAAGATATAGGAAGGGAGAAAGAGAGAGAGATAACTGTACTATTATTTTTAATTGTTCCATTATTTATCATATATTAATATTTTACACTGTCCATACCTATAGTGCCTTTCTTTTGCCCAGGTATTTTTCAGGGTTTACAATACATGTATTCAATGTTTATTGTTCAGAGCATAAATACATGTGTGTTTACAGAATTGAAAGGGACTTTGGAGGTCTTATAGTCCAAGCCCCTGCTCAGGCAGGAAAATCGAGGATGTCAAACTCTGAGTAGAGGTCTTCGGAAAGGTGTCAGAATAACAATAACACTTAGAAAGGGCCTTGAGGGGAACCCTATACCATTTCAGAGAAATGGCTGTTCAGTGTTTTCTTTAAAACTTCCAGTGATTAAGCACCCAGAACTTCTGGAGACAGGTAGTTCCACTGGTTAATTGTTCTCACTGTCAGGAAATTTCTCCTTAGTGTTAGGTTGCTTCTCTCTGTTCAGTTTCCATCCATTGCTTCTTGTTTGCCTTCTGCTTCTATGGAAAATACATTTTTCCCCTTTCTTTGTGGCAGCCCCTTAAAAGCCTCTGCCTATCACACTCTTGGGCAAAGCATGTGAGCCATTTCCTTCTTTCAATGATCCATGAAAGTACATGTATTATATGTAGATAATAATGTCAAAAAAGGTGAACAACATTTTTACAGAACTATAGATGCATTGAGGCTGGGTGTGACAAGGAATGGCTGGGAGGGGAGGGGCCAGGTGAGGCACCCCTTGATGTGAGTGTCATTGAATTGGCCATGCCCACCCAGTCACATGATCACCAAGTCATGCCCACCCAGCCACATGATCACCAAGCATGCCCACCCAGCCAATGACCACCAAGCCATGCCCACTCAGTCACATGACCACCAACTACGTCCACCAAATAAGCATTCCCACAGAACCGGGAGTAAAATTTTTTGAATCCCACCACTGAGTCATATGCATTCACCATTACAGTTCATTAGTACTCAATAAAGTTTAACTGTAATTTTTAATTTGCTGCACCATAACAAGCTTTGCAGCATCCTACCATGAGAGGTTACGTCGGTGTGACAAGCCTCGCAAAGACTTATTTCTGATGGGAGTTTGGGGGAAAAAAACAAGCCAGGGTCTCTGCTGCTTCTGCTTTCCTTGCATGCAGCCAACAGGAAGGTGAAATGTCAAGCTTGTCCCATACTCACACCTCATGTGTTAACCCCACTTTCTCAGTCTGCTATCCAAGCAACCGTCCTCTCCTGCTGAGGCTTTAGGAATACCTTGCAAGCGAATTCACCCACCATTTTGCCATGAACCAGTCTGCTCTTGGCTGAGGCAAAGCTAAAGCAGGAAGAAGCTGCCACTGTATTTCAACCGTGCCTACTTGCTGACCTCGAGTATGCTCAGAATATCACTTTCTTATTTCAAATAACAGTTTGATATGATTAAGATAGCATTGTCTAGGAAATACAAACATTTGAACGTTCAATGTTTTAATTTTTTTCATATATTTTAGATGTCTCATGGATAATATTATATATATTAATTCTAATGATCAAATAGAATATATGATTCTCCTGAGTAATGTTGTCTACATTCTGGAGTAGACAAAAAAAAAATCCTGAGAATTTTTGTCTACATTCTATAGCAGTCCTAATTCCTCCATCCTAATACTCCCTTGATCATTTTATGTAATCTCCCTCTTGCCTGACCTTTCTTTTTTTACTTTCCATGCTGGTGTATGAAACCAGGTATCTAAATTTGCTTCCCAGATGCTAACCAGGAATTTTGTAATTCAAGACAGTTGAAAATTGTTAGATTCCATATCAGTATACAAATAGGTGTATCATCAGTTAAACCTATGGGAAAACAATTTTGATAACTGATCGATGGGATATGTTATACCTCATTCATCAATTCATCTACAGAAATGAGGACTTAGAAGCCTTAAATACTAAGATATAAACACTGATTGGTTGGTTCCACTTTCCTTAGCTTCACTACATCTGTTGTATATTTCTTTGTTAAGGGCAAATAAATCATTAATAAGTAATTGTTCTTCTAATTCTAAGACCAGATTTTTGACTGGAGATATACAATATTCCTTTAGTGTACGTTTCTGCAACTTAAGCCTGACTTTAAAGATTCAGTAAGTTTTGTCAAAGATAACATAGTTCCTTGTAGCTTTTGCAATATTGATTTAATGGCATAACAATAGCAATATTGCTCTTCACAGAGCTTTACAGCCCTCTGTAAGCAGTTTATAGAATCAGCATATTGCCCCCCAAAATCTGGGTCCTCATAATTACATTCATAGTAAGTTGAGCTAGAAATTATATGAGTAAGTTAATTTTCATGTTCCTATGATTGTGGGTTGTATGGAATAAATTATCCAGTAGCAATCATGGCACCCTGTTCGAGCTTGGGCAAGAGCATAAGAAATATATTATATGTAAAGACTTCATATTATTTGTCCTCCCTTTACTCAGTCCTAGATTTAAAGCAAAATATATGAATACAATTATATTCTACATTTGGTTGCTGGAATTTTGAGGGAATGTCAATTCTCTTCTGATATATTACATGTCTATCTACAAGAAACTATAACCACGTATTTATTGGTTCCAGTTGTGGTGTGCAGAAAGATTTCTAGAACAAATTATGTGAGCTTGCAGCCACTCTTCACTTTAACCTTTGGTATCTAATTGGGAAATAGATAGGATTATTTATATTGAGAAACTCAATAATATTCTTAGTGAAGATCTCTTATCTCCTGAACTGTTCAAATGCCATGTTGGCTGCTGGAGCCCTTTTCAGCAGGTTATTTATTAATATAAATAATTCATGTCACATTCTGACAGCCTGAGAACTCTGTTGTGATCTTCATTTATAAATAATGCTCAAACCAATTCACCTCAAGGGTTGTTGTGGGAAAAATAGGAGGTTGGAGGAATATTGGGTATGTTCACTGCCTTGAGTTACAAATAAATACAAATAAATAAATAATAAAAAAGGTTATCCATTTAATCTGATCTAATGATAGATAGACATCTGATTGACATTGAAATATTATAAAGTTCAAAGATTTATGTTAAAAGCTACAGTGGTGCAGTGGTTAGAATTCAGTACTGCAGGCTACTTCTGCTAATCACCGGCTGCCAGCAGTTCTGGTCTCGCTGGGTCAAGGTTGACTCAGCCTTCCATCCTTCTGAGATCAGTAAAATGAAGACCCAGATTGTTGGGGCAATATGCTGACTCTGTAAACCGCTTAGAGAGGGCTGCAAAGCACTGTTAAGCGGTATATAAGTCTAAGTACTATTGCTATTATTAAATACTTGGACATGGGTCGGAGTAAATGGAGACAGCCTCTGAATGTGAACTTTCAGCTCTTTATTGCATAGTGACTTCTCAAAACAACAACAGTGAACTCTGCCTTATATAGGCAAACCTTGTGAGAATTGTCCAATAGTGAGCTGTGAACGCCAGCTCTTTTAACCAATAATAATCCTCTGTTAAGGGCCAATCGGATTCCTAAGAACTAACCAATCCGATCTGGCCGCCTAACAGCCAATCAGAAGTGCAGGGCCAGAACCCTGCACTTTACCTCAAGCTCATACTTTGAGCTTTGAGCTCATACTATGGTACATACACAACACCCCTTCCCCCTGGCTTCTTAATTACGGTGTAGTTATATAGTCCTTCAAATAGGACGGTTGTCTTTTGAGTCTTTCGGATTTTCGTTGGACTGGTTGATTGCAATCCTGTTGAGGTAGATTGTTGTTTGGCAGTGTCTCTGCTTCTTGCTCAGGTGCAATTTCTTGCGGTGCAAACAATTCTCCTTCCTGCTCCATTTCCTGAGTCTCACTTAATTCGTCGCTCCCTTCGAGCAGGTTCCCTGGAGCGTCATCTTCTTCTGTACCTCCCCCCCCCCGGTTTGGTCATGGGGAAGTTGTTGACTGGCCGTTGTGAGTCGTGACCGTAATTGGTCAATATGCCGTTTCCACAGTCTATTGTCATAGCATTTCACTACGTAGGATTTGGGGCCGGTCACTCGTACTACCAGATAGTAAGCAGGGTGCAACCGGTCGAGGTGGGAGCGGAGTCTTCGTCCCATCAGTAGTTCCGCAGGAGTTCTGCCGGTGACGCTATGTGGAGTTATGTGTTGCAAAAAGAGAATTTGGTTGACCTTGTTATCGATATTGTCATAGTCCATTTTTTGCAAAGTCTTTTTAACAAATTGGACCATGCGTTCCGCTCGGCCATTGGTTGCAGGGTGCGCAGGTGAGGTGAGCGCATGGCGGATGCCGCGGTCAGCGAGGTACTGCTCGAACATTAGTGCCGTAAACTGTGGCCCATTATCGGACACCAGGACGTCAGGCAATCCGTGGGTTGCAAAGAGTCTATTTAGGATCTTGATCACTGCCTCATAAGTTGTGGCCGTCATACGATGAATTTCTAACCAATTGGACTGTCAGCAGGAAGGTATATCCTTTGGTTGGCCCCGCAAAATCCAGGTGGATTCTGGACCAGGGTCCATGTGGCGTCTCCCATTCAGTAGGCATGGCTTTTGGTGGGGCGTTGCTGGCTTGTTGGCAATTGGTACACGCTTTAACCCACTGCTCGATTTGCCGGTCCATGCCCAGCCACCATGCGTAGCTTCGTGCAAGCGCTTTCATCCGCACAATGCCGGGGTGGCCCTCGTGCAGAATTTGTAGCAGCGTCTTCCGGAGTCGTTCTGGGACAATGACTCTATCGCCCCAGATGACACAGCCTTTTTGGGAAAAAAGTTCAGTCTGTCTTGCTTTAAATGGCGCGAAGTCATCTGGGACTTGGTCCAATGGCCATCCGCGTTCTTCCCAGCCTAGGACTCGAGCTAGGGTGTGGTCTCATTTGGTTTCTCTCGCGATGTCTCGGGTGGTCATAGGTGGCGAGTTGAGTGTTTCGATCTGCAACGTGGTTGCCGTTGGTGCCGGATCGTCGAGAGTCTCTGGAAGCGGTGCTCGGCTTAATGCGTCGGCATGGGGAATGGCTTTCCCCGGGTGATATTGCAATAATTATAATTATAAGCAGCTAGGAATTCTGACCATCGGGTCATTCTAGGGGATAATATGTAGGGGGTTGGCTTGTCCCCAGCTATTATCCCTAGCAATGGTTTATGGTCCGTTATAATGGTAAATGTCCTTCCATACACATATTCATGAAATTTCTTTACAGCTGAAACGATTGCGAGAGCTTCTTTATCAATTTGTCCATAGTTCCGTTCTATTTGTGAAAGAGTCTTCGAAAAGTATGCAACAGGGGCTTCGTTCCCATTAGGCAGTACATGACTCAAAATGGCGCCCACCCCGAAGGGCGAGGCATCGCAGGTTATAACTAATGGTAAAGTCTCGTTATACTCCATAAGTACAGAGTCAGATGTGAGCAATTTTTTAACATTCCGGAACTCTTGTTCTTCCCGGTAACCCCATACCCACAATGCTTTTTTATCTAATAACCGGTGTAACGGTTCAGCAACAGTCGCCTTGTGCGGTAAAAATACATTATAGAAATTAATGAGGCCTAAGAATGCCTGGAGATCGGCCTTGTTACGTGGCCTGGGAGCATTTTTTATCGCCTTTAATTTACTTTCGGTAGGATGAATGCCCTGGCTATCAATCCGATACCCTAGAAACTCAACACTGTCAGTATATAAGTGACATTTATTTTTTTTCACCTTAAGTCCTGCCTCTTGGAATTTTTTAAGAACACATTTCAAACGATCCTGCAAGATTTTTTTTGGTAGGGGCTGCAATTAATACGTCATCAAAATACGGAACCACGCCCTTGATTCCCTGTAACAACCTTTCCATGAGGCTTTGGAATATCCCTGGGGCTACACTAACCCCAAATTGCAATCGAGTACATTTAAAAGCACCTCTGTGTATTACAGTTGTTTGAGCTTGGGCCGTCTTTTCATCCACTGGTAGTTGTTGATAAGCTTGAGCTAAATCTAATTTAGCGAAAACCTTTCTGCCCCCCAAGGAATGGAAGAGGTGCTGCACCACCGGAACTGGATACGCATTCTGCTGTTGGGCGTGGTTTAAAGTGGCCCGGTAGTTCCCACAAATTCGGATTGACCCGTCTGGCTTAATGGGTGTTACAATAGGGATTTCCCATGGAGAGTGATCGATGGGCTTCAACACCCCTTGAGCAATTAGCTTGTCGAGTTGTTTGTCGATCTTAGCTTTAAGAGCGAATGGAACTCGACGGGACTTCAAGCGAATAGGGGCTACTTTTGGATCTAGACTAAATGAGATTGGGTTCCCTTTATACTCGCCTAAACGGTCCGCGAAGACGTCGCTGAACTCAGAAATAAGGTCTTCCTCCCACTCACAACCACCGACTCGGTTCACGCCGGCCACTTCAATGCCGAGTGGCGCGAACCATTGGAGACCTAATAGACTAGGCCTATCTGTATCGATGATCGTTAGAGGTAAGTACGCTGTATGCTTTTTGAAGGAGACTCGGACTCGGCAGGACTCGACCACGGGGATTCGATTTCCTTGGTAGTCCTTGAGGATGAGGCGTTGAAATTGGAGGTCTTGGCGTTGGATTGTGGGGATAAGTTGCTTGAGTGTCTTCCAAGACACCATTGAGAGGGACGATCCCGAGTCGACCTCCATGTGGCAAGGCTGGTTCTCGATGGCTACCATGACTCGAATTTTCTTAGTGTCCAAAACTGAGGCGTGACCTATAGTGATAGTATGGTGGGCCTCTTCTTTTTGCAAAGCTCGATTTCTGTAGGAGTGGTTTACTGGCTCTCACCTTACAGGACGGTTTCCTGTTGATTGGCGATAGTTGGCCCCTTTTGAGGCCTGGCTGGGTCCTGGTAAGCTGCGGCAGACCTGGCTGATGTGGCCTCATTTCCCGCACTCATGGCAGAGTGCGTCACGGAATTTACATTCGGCCCTGGCATGGTTTGCTCCACAGCCAGGGCAAGGGCATAAGGGCTTAGGGCGAGGGTCACAGTCGGACCGCAGTCAATGGACCCCTTCTTCGTCGTTGTCTGATGACGAAGAGAGGTCCTCGTGGTGCGTTGTTGAGAGCTGCCCTTCTGAGTTGGGTAAGATTTCGCTGGTCGGTGGTGTTGCCGGAGTGCGGCTTCGCCGTAATTGTGCAGCCGACTTTTTGGTCGCCTCCGCAGCCGTGGCTTCGGCGATGGCGTCAGCAAGGCTGATGTCGCCTTTCGCCATCAGCTTGCTTTGCACGCCTAGTGCATCTAATCCTAGAATTACTCGATCTCTTAGTGCTTCTTCTAAATTGGTGAACCCGCAGAGGCCCCCTAAATTCCGGAGGTCTGCCATGAAATCGGCCACGCTCTCTCCTTTTTGCTGGTTTCTCTGATAAAACTCGTGGCGTCTCACGAGTATAGGCACGGTTGGCGCGTAATGGTCTCTCAGGATGGGTTCGAGGTCGTCCCAGCTCATGGCTTTCACTTCTCGAGGTTTGGCGAGTGCTTTAACCATTTTAAATACAGCTGGGCCGCAGTGCGTCAGGAACAGTGCCCGCTTCTTTGCTGGTGTGGCGTCCTTCAAATTATTCATCTCGAGAAACATTTGGAAGCGATCCATGTAGGATTCCCAATCCTCTTGGTTCGGATCGAACGGAGCGGGTGGTACGATGCCGCTGGACATGGTTCCGTTGTTGGCGTCGTCTTATCACGTGCTCGGTATCGCTTCCTAGCTTCTTAGTTTCAGAAGTCTCCAAATCCCACCCTCGTCGCCAGTATTAAGTACTTGGACATGGGTCGGAGTAAATGGAGACAGCCTCTGAATGTGAACTTTCAGCTCTTTATTGCATAGTGACTTCTCAAAACAACAAGTGAACTCTGCCTTATATAGGCAACCCTTGTGAGAATTGTCCAATAATGAGCTGTGAACGCCAGCTCTTTTAACCAAAAATAATCCTCTGTTAAGGGCCAATCAGATTCCTAAGAACTAACCAATCCGATCTGGCCGCCTAACTGCCAATCAGAAGTGCAGGGCCAGAACCCTGCACTTTACCTCAAGCTCATACTTTTATTAACTATGGTACATACACAACAGCTATTATAAAACATAAAAAAATTAGCTGAAGAACAATTTGGTTTTAGACTTAGGCCATTCTACTAATAACCATTTCATTTTATATCATCTTATAGAAAAATATACAGTTAAAGCTACCATTTGCTTACAACCTGTATAGCTCTCAGCACAACTTTTAATTCAAAAAACGGGGCTGTATTTTTAGAAGAAATACATGAGCTGGAAAGGCTTCTCTATCCAAGCAAGGTTCTGAATTTAAACTTATGTTTAATGATAATTATAAGGATCCACAATTTGCTACCTGGGAAAATTTACATTGTTAAAGTGGTGAGAGAAGGATATATATTGACTATTCTCTTTTTGTATTTGTATTTGAATAATATTTCAAACTGATTTGCATTTGCCTAAAATTTAAAATTAATATTCTGTTCTACACAGAAGTTACAGTATTGATGTCTCATATCAATATAGGGGATGAGAAGGTTGCTGTGTAGGTTTAGAACTTCTGGTGATATTAATTCCTTGAATGTTAGTAAGACCTTGTCCAAAGTGTTTTTCTTTGGAAATAGGCTGAAGAGGTAAAGCGGGAGCCTGACTAGAGAACATAGATCAGATTAGCTCCTGTACAGTTAGGTATGTTAGGGATAACATTGTTTATCCTAACTGGTTTAGGTAAAATAATAAATATGTTATCATGGTTTGTTAGTTAAAGTGTCTGTAAATTTAACTGTAAGAATGTAATTAAGGGAATGGTTGCAAAAACACCATAAAAGAAGCAAGGCACAGCAGCTTGCTCTCTCTGGATTGATGATCCCTAATTACTGCATGGATTGAAGACTGCGTTTTCCCCTACTCAAACGGGAGAGAGAAAGGACTGTTGATTTATCAACGGTGAGAGGACTGATTTATTGTAAGTGAACTGACATTGGATATTCTACATGGATTTTGCTAATTGAATATCCTTGAATGGACTGACTAAAAATGATACATGACTAATGGACTGTTATTTTGACTATGCTATAAAACTCTAAATGGAATAAACTATATTTTTGATAACACAAGCGTATCTGTTATTTTTACTGTATGTTAACTAACATACAAACTTATCTCACACATTTATCTGTATGCCTAGCTGACTAACGCTGCACATTCTGTTTAGCTTATCTCCTTAACCCTGGTTGGGGAACCCAGGCTTAACACTGGTTATGGACCCAGAGGCTGCAAAGTCAGTTTAACTAGGATAAAACAGATTTATGTAAAAAGTGAGAGTTTGTGTTGTTATACGTTACAGTAAACAGATAGCTGTGTTTTATTAATTAGAGTTTTATATCCATATAAGAAAACATGGCACAAGTCAATCTACAAAGTTTGTCCCTTATATCCAAGTTGGATGGAACAAACTATGTATCATGGTCTATGAAATGTAGTCTACTTCTACAAAGAGAAGGTCTGTGGAACATAATTGAAAATCCACCAAACATAGAGGAATGGGATCCAGAGATTGAGGAAGATAGACAAAAGATAGAAGACTTTAAGCAGAAGAATGAACAAGCTCTTTGCATAATAGGACTAACACTATCTGACCAGCAACTTGTTCATATCTGCGGAGAGCAAACGGCTGTTGGGTGTTGGCAGAAGCTGAAGAGGATTTATGTCCGAGATAACGTTGGTGCTCACATAAATCTAACATGGAAGCTTTTCAGGATGCATCTCCAAACGAATGGTGATATGCTTAGTCATTTGAATAATATAAAAAGCATTTTTCAAGAACTGCACGAGAAAGAACTTATTTTCTCTGAACTACACCAAGTCTACATAATTCTGTCTTCGTTAGATGAAAATTTTGACAACTACGTCACTTCCCTTGAAATTTTGCCTAAGGAAAGTTTAACTTTAACTGATATAACTGGCAGATTGATTGAAGAGGCAAGAAGAAGACTTGAAAGAGATCAGTTAAGGAGGGAGCAACCTCAAAAAGAAGATATTGAATATCCTACTGCATACGCAATTAAAAAGTGTTTTAATTGTGGAGGAAGAGGACATTTGGCAAGATTTTGTAAAAAAGCAAAGTGCCAGAACGCTGGCCAGAATACTAAAAGTAACCAAAATAAAAATAAAAATTTAGTGTTAGCCATGTACATTAACGGAGCTGTAAAAAATAATTTATGGGTGGTTGACTGTGGAGCATCCCACTGTATAACAAATGATAACAAAAATTTTATTAAAATGTCCCAGAGTACACAGCAGATATTGTTAGCCAATGGCTGGAAACTGAAAGCTAAAGGTCAAGTTATAGCATATTGTTCTTTCATAAAAGAGAATGTAAAAATGTTATATGTACCACAGCTTAAGTTTAATTTAATTTCAGTGAGAATTTTGGTTAAACTAGGATATGTAGTTACCTTTAGGGGAGATAACTGCATAATTGAAAAAGAAGATAAGAAAATTACTGCATCTTTAAGAGGTGAATTATATGTTTTAAACGATAATGGTTTAGAAGTGGCTACCATGGTTTATGATAATAAGAAACCTCATGATGAATGTATTCACTTGTTACACTGATGGCTAGGGCATTTAAATTTTAAAATGCTTAAGAGAACTGTTCAACTATCTAAAGGAATAAGTTTGAAACCTTGTAATAAGTATTTGCAATGTTTTGCTTGTAATCAAAGCAAAAACAAGGTCATACCGGCAAATAAAGTTGATGGATTTACTACCAAAGAACCTTTAGAGGTAGTATTTGCCGATTTAATAGGTCCGAAAAAACCAAGTGTAGGAGGAGCTCGATACATATTAAGTATAATAGACCACTATTCTAGATATGGGTTTTGCTATTTAATGAAGAGCAAAACTGAAACGTATCTAAGTCTATTTAATTGGATTAAATTTGCAGAAAGAAAAACTAAAAAGAAATTAGTAACTCTTATAACAGATAATGGTGCGGAATTTACAAATAATAAATTCCAGAATAGACTTAGAATGTTAGGTATTCAACATAAAAAGTCTGCACCATATAGGCCACAACATAATGCCTTTATAGAGAGACGAGGCCAAACACTACAATCAATGGCACGTACCATGTTGTCTGATTCAGGATTACCTGACAATTTATGGGGAGAAGCAATAATGTGTGGTAATCATATATTAAATAATGTTGTTAATTCAACAACAGGTGAATTACCATTCACATTGTGGCATGGTACAAAACCTGATTTAAGTTACATGCACACATTTGGAGCACCAGCATGGGTTCATATCCCTTCACAACTCAGACACAAAGGACAGCATAGAGCTAAAAGATTATTTTTTGTAGGATATGAATCAAATCAGAGATCTTATAGATTCTGGGAACCAGGTACATCTAGAGTTTACACCAGTGCTAGTGCTAAATTCCTAGAACATGTAGGATGGAATAGATTAGAGCAAGATTTAAATAACGAAGTAATTATTGAACCCTACAAAAGGCAAAAAGATCAGACTAGTTATAAGAAGAGTCCAATAAAAGAAGAAGTCCACGAAGAGCAAATAGGACCAGAACAAGAGGAAACAGTTGATTAGGAAGAGTTAGATAATCAAGAACAATTAATAAATGAAAGTCCACGTGTAAGTCCTGTAATACCTAGACGTACTACACGTGTAACTAGACCACCTGATAGGTATCAAGCAAGTATAGTTTGCCAAGTAACTAAAGTTCCAACTAGTGTAGATGAACTTAGGATGTATCCTGCTAAGGATCAGGAGAATTGGCAAAAGGCAATGGAAAAAGAACTAAATTCATTAAAGGTAATGAAAGTATATGAAGATGCTAAATTACCTCCAGGAGAAAAATCCATTGGGTGCAAATGGATATTTAAAGTAAAAACTGGAAATGATGGGACTGTTTCCCATAAAGCTAGTTTGGTAGCTCAAGGATTTAATCAAACTGCATCTGATTACGATGAAGTTTTTGCACCAAGTCTTAAAGCAACATCTTTGAGAGTAGCTTTAGTGTGGGCAGCTAAGAAAAACTATGTCATTAACCGTTTAGATGTAGAAACTGCTTATTTGCATGCACCATTGCAGCACACTATATATTTAAAAAAGCCAGTTATTATAAAAGACAATAAAGTAAATAGTAATGATTGTTGGAAACTCAAAAAGAGTCTTTACGGGTTGAAACAATCTGGCTTTGAGTGGAACCAATATATTGTGAAAGAATTAAACAATATAGGATTTAAATCTGGTTTAGCAGAACCATGTGTGTTTAAAAGAGAAAATAATGAAACGGTGTCATTATTGTTATTATTTACAGATGATATTGCTTTGATAACTAAGACTAATAATGAAGCTAATGAGATTATATCATTATTAGCCAAAAAGATAAAATTAAAGCATTTAGGTGAAATTAAAAAGTATCTAGGATTGACAATTAACAAAATAAAAAATGGATTTAAGATATCTCAAGAAGATAAAATTTGCCGATTAATTAAAACGTATAAAATGGAACTTTGTAAACCGGCAAAGACTCCAATGAGTCAGGAATTTTGCCAAATTGATGATCAGAGTCCCAAATTTGATAAGTATATATGTCAATCTTAGATTGGAAGCTTATCATATATAAGCAATTGGTCATGGCCAGATATAGCTTATAGTGTTAATCAGCTGGCACGTTTTAATTCAGATCCACATCAATGTCATTGGCAATCATTAAAAAGAATTTTAAGATATCTTAAAGGAACAATGAACCATGCATTGTATATAGAACGAAAGGATGATTTGAGTCTTAGTGCCTATGCAGATGGAAGTTTTGCAACTGACATAAACACTAGAAAATCAACATCTGGGATGGCTATATTATTTGGTAAGACACTAATAGGGTGGATGTCAATCAGACAATAGCATATCAGCTTGTCCACGATGGAAGCGGAATTTTCATGTCTGTCATTACTATGCACTGACTTAATTTTGTACAAACAGTTATTATTAGATATGGGTATAACTGTTAAAGATTCCATTATTGTGTGTGAGGACAACCAAGCAGCCATAAAGTTAGCTACTAATATTGCTGTAAAAACTAGATCAAAGCATACTGATTTAAGATACTAAAATGTTAGAGAATCTGTAAAGAATGGGCTAATTAAATTGGAATACTGCATGACAGAAGAAAACATTGCAGACCAATTTACAAAAGCTCAAGGAGTAATTAACTTTAAAGAGAGTTGTAACAAATATGATTTAAAGATGTAAATAGTTATAGTATTATTATTACCTAAAAGGGGAGAATGTTAGGGATAACATTGTTTACCCTAACTGGTTTAGGTAAAATAATAAATATGTTATCATGGTTTGTTAGTTAAAGTGTCTGTAACTTTAACTGTAAGAATGTAATTAAGGGAGTGGTTGTAAAAGTACCATAAAAGAAGCAAGGCACAGCAGCTTGCTCTCTCTGGATTGATGATCCCTAATTACTGCATGGATTGAAGACTGCGTTTTCCCCTACTCAAACGGGAGAGAGAAAGGACTGTTGATTTATCAATGGTGAGAGGACTGATTTATTGTAAGTGAACTGACATTGGATATTCTACACGGATTTTGCTAATTGAATATCCTTGAATGGACTGACTATAAACGATACATGACTAATGGACTGTTATTTTGACTATGCTATAAAACTCTAAATGGAATAAACTATATTTTTGATAACACAAGCGTATCTGTTATTTTTACTGTATGTTAACTAACATACAAACTTATCTCACACATTTATCTGTATGCCTAGCTGACTAACGCTGCACATTCTGTTTAGCTTTTCTCCTTAACCCTGGTTGGAGAACCCAAGCTTAACAAGGTATATCCTTTTCAAAAGGAGATTTCTGTTCTTGTGTTCCTGTCACTCTTGGGCAAAACTCCAAGATGAAGTCCTTGGATATCTCCTCTCATGGGTTAGCTGGTTGACTACTGACTATAGCAAGCCTGGATAAGGTTTAGGTAGGTGTTTGAAGGTGGCACACACAGGACAACTGGCTACATAGGGTTCTATTTCCTTTTTCATCTTTGGATACCAGAACTGTCTCTTTACCAGGTGAAGGGTCTTCACAAGCCCAAAATACCCTGTAGTTTTTGCATCATAGCTCCTTGCAGCACCAAGGTTTTGTCTGGCCGGCTGCCACTGCAAAGCCTTCCTTTATCAATAGGTCATTTTTATATCTCTGGAACCACTCATCTGTCCCCAAGGCATCTTTTGCATCATCGAGTTCCCAGATGGCTGTGTGGACACTGTTCCCCTGCTGCCTCGCAAGCACTGATGCTGAAAACTGCCTGGATGGGATAATGGAATTAATCACATCTTCTTGGGTATTTTAGTGCTGGGATATGTGAGAGAGGGCATCTGCTACAAAATTCTTCCCATCCAACAAGTCGCGAAGGATGAAATTGAAGTGGTTAAAATGGACCTGCTTAAGGGATAGCTTCCTCAGGGCCTTTAACATGTTCAGGTTCTTGTGGTCCATCCACACTTTGAATGGAATCTTATTGCCCTCTCAGAATTGCCTCCAGGTGAGAAGACCCCCTAGGACCATTATAAGTCTTCTTCTCCCAAATGGCCCACCACCTCTCAGTATCAAATAACTTGAGAGACATGTAGGCACATGATTGCAACTCTCCCTTTTCATTCTCTGGAATAAAAATGTCCCTATTGCCACATTACTGGTATCCACCTGAATCACGAAAGACTCACCTGGGTTTGGGTACTTTAAAACCGGCTCAGCAGCAAAGAGCAATTTTAGTTTTTTGAAGGCCACTTGGCATTTGGTGGACCAATTTCATAGCTCACTCAATTTGGATTTCACTCCCCCTCCTATCTTGAGCAAGTAGATGATGGGCAGGGCTATGTGGGCAAACATGGGGCTGAATTGCTGATAACAGATTGCAAATTCCAGGAAGCTCTGTAAACCTCCTGGTCTGAAGGGCCTCCCATTCCAGGATTGCTCTCACCCTGCCTGGGTCCATCTCTATCCCATCTTTTTAAATATGGTACCCCAGGTAGACTAAATGTGAAAGTCACATTTAGATAGCTTTGTGTATAATTGGCTTTGCCTAACTTTTCAAGTACTACTCTCATTAGCCTTACATGCTCTTCCATGGTCTCGGTATAATTTTGAATCTCATCTAGGTGTAACCAGATATAATTGGCCACTTGGTGGCCTTTCTTCCCACAGAAGAAATACGCTCCTAGGTTCCTTTGGGGCTCTCCCCGTGACTTGAGTCTCACCCACTCTTCCTCCATGGGGTCCTTATGTGCAGCATGCTTCTGTAATTCTCTCAGGTCAACCTTCGCATTTGTGGCTAACTGGAACCATGCTTGAAAATTGCAGGACACCCCCCCCCCCCGGGGCAGGCAGTTGTGATAGAGCTCCTTGTTATGATAGGAATGTATGTGTTGATGTCTTTGCCTCCAGTGATTATGGATATCTATCTTTAAGAGTTTGTGGGACACAAAGAGAAGTTTGGATGAAATTAAAAATTAATTGAAATAGGAAGGATTTACCAAATTTTTCTTCCTTAAAATATTTTTTTTTTAAAGTATAATTTGTACTATTAAACCAATATAGAAAAATCATTTCAAAAATATTCCTGGAGAGCTATAGCTATTAAGGAAAAAAAAAGGACCTAGAATCATAGCAGTTCTATTCTTATTTTTCTTTTATTTCATTGTTATACTAGCCCTAACTATATGATGGGCTTAGTTTTTTGGGAGGAAAATAAAGGGAAAAAATTGTGCGTCTGCCTACCGCATCCATCAGTATTCATCTGGTTAGAATCCTGTCAGTGTGTGAGAGAAACTGTTTGGAAACTGAAACAGTATTTTCTGTGTGAGCAAGGAGACAGCAAGGAGCCTAGGCGTGGCTTAGCTCAACTGTCCTGTTCTAAAGCTGGTTGCTGCTCTGAAACTGAAACTGAAACTCTGTTCCTCTGCTTGTATTTTGCATTTGGAACAGATTTCTTTTCAGGTGGGGAGGGGTAGTAGAACTCCTTAGCATCAGAAGGTGTTAATAATAATACACAAAATACTAATGCTCTGATGGTCATTTCAAAAAATTCTTTCTTAGTGAGCACCTAGAAGCCAAGAGGAACATACATGCCAAATTTCAAGTTTGTAGGCTTTATGATTCTGGAGATTCAGCTTTGTTCAGGTATTTTCCCTCACACACACACACACACACACACACACACACACACACACACACACAAAATGAATTTATTAATAATATGCTGTTTTCTCTGAAATCTTTCATATTGTCATGGAAATTTATAAAATGGGCACCTGTTATACAGCTTTTCTAATTTAGGGCTCTTTGTGCAATGTTGAGAAACATTATTTTTATTTTAAAACAAAAAAGTATAACCTTTTTCAGATAATGAGCTACTTTTGGACTTTAAGCAATATTCTGGCAGCCATAATCCAAAATAAGAGCGTGGCCAGGACTAAATAATTGGCAAGACAGTAAATTAATTAACATTAAATGGGATTAAATTAATCAAATCGGTAAATATAACTTCTCAGTTCCTAATTTTTATTCTGCCACCTGAAAAATTATAAATAATGGCTTGGGAATTGTTTTTGGAAGGCAGGTTGATAAATTGTGCATCTGTTTTTAGGGTCTATTATGCTATAAGTAATTTATGCTAAAATAGAATGCACAGCATAGGTAGAATTAAAATTTCAGTACTTGTAATTTTGTGAATCATATTTTAATTTAAGCACACAAAATTGAATATTTGTTGACAGTCTATTGATGTAGAACCAAGTAGATATTTGGGCAAGGCTATCTTATGTTTTTCCTTCTGAGTGTTGATGGCCTTCATTTTTTAGCACTTTCTTATTTCTGCAAATATTTTAAAATGTTAGTCTATCAAATGTTTTACAAATGCATTTTTGAAACTAATAACCTATCTATAGTGGTTTTTTTAAAACTACTATTCAGAGTCATTTCATGCATCTATGCATTTGGATGTCTGTCTGTCTCTTGTTCTATCATCTGTCAGTCTGTCTGTCTTCCAATCATCCATCCATCCCTCCATGGATATAGTATAGAAATAATTTGGATGAATACCCTGAACCTGCTGCTGATTATCCTTACTATATTTATCTTTCTGTGCGCATTTGCATACATGGAAAACTGAGAAAAGTCCTAAGAGAGACAGAAGTGTTGCTAATATCCAACATATTAAATTCTGTTAAGCGATTCTTTTGAGATAAAGTTCAGGAACTGAACAGGGATTAGGTACTCTTTAGAGAAGGCAGCATGGATAGTAACTATACACTGTTTAGCTTCTTGTTAAAAGGATGTCCATTCAATAGAGAAACATATTTTGCTATGGGAGCAAGCAATGACAAATGTGGGCAATATATTGCTGCATTGCATCAAAACAAAATAATGTACTTCCACATGTCTTAACAAATTTTTAACTGCCTTTTTCTATCTGACATTTGCACACAATCAAATGTGCATTGCCATATACATACAGGTAATCTACTATTTACAACTGGTCACTTAGCAACAGTTCAAAGTTACAACAGGCCTCCCCAGGCTACCTCTGACTCAGATTCGAAGTTCTGACATCTGCTCTGCCTAGGGTCATTTTGGTGGTGGGCTACTCACCTGCATTTACAGCTTTTTACAGTGTCCCATGATGATAATTTATGACATTTTTTTTTTGGTCAGAAATTGGAATTGAGTTCTGGTTTCTGTTAAAAAAATGCCATCTTGACTTCTGCATTTGTCTTCTGTCTGCTCTGTTCAATTTATGACCACTATGTTCACATAACGACTGCTGCAGAAAAGGTTAAAATTCATTTTAACTACAAGTGACTCAATATGACCATAACTTGAAGATTACTTGTATTCTTATACCTATTCCTTTTTTCTGGGGGGAAAATCCCCCATTTAAATGGCCTGGTAATTTGCTTTCCATAATGGAAACATTGCATTTTTTGTAGATACAGGCAGAGAGACTAAGTTTACACAGATAAGAGAATCACACACCAAAAAGAACTTGGAGAGAGAGTGATAATGATACTAATACCCTTAAAGATAACCACCCAAGGTAAGATGTGTATCTATGACAGAATTAAAAAAAAAACAATATTTGGGAACAGAAAAAATTTACAGATTAATAGAGTTGGAAGGGCTCTTGTAAGTCATCTAGTCCAATCTGCTGCCCAAGCAGGAGACCCTACACCATTTCTGACAAATGGCAATCCAATCTCTTCTTGAAAGTTTCAAGTGATGAAGCTCCCACAATTTCTAAAGGCAAGCTTTTCCATTGTTTGATTGTTCTCATTGTCCTTATTTCCAGGTTAAATCTGCCCTTGTTCAGTAACCATCCATTATTTTTTGTCTGGCCAACAGGTGCTTTGGAAAATAGCTTGACCCCTTCCTCTCTGCGGCAACCCCTCAAATACTGGAACCCTGCTATCATGTTTCCCCTGGTTCTTCTCTTCAGTAAACTAGCCATGCCCAGTTCCTGTAATTGTTCTTCATATGTCTTAGTCTCCAGTCCCCTAATCATCCTGGTTGCTCTTCTCTGCACTTTTTCTAGAGTCACAACATTTTTTTTATAGTGTGGTGACCAAAACTGGATGCAATACTCCAGGTATGGTCTTACTAAGGCTTTATAGAGTGGTATTAGTACCTCACTTGATCTTGATTGTATCCCTCTGTTAATGCAATTTAGGATTGCATTGGCTTTTTTTGGCTGCCGCTGCACACAGCTGGCTCATATTTAGCTGGTTATCCATTAAGACTCCAAAATCCCTCTCACAGTTACTGCTATTAAGTTTGATTTCATCCAGTCTGTATGTGTACTGTTGGTTTTTTTGCCTAAGTGTAGGACTTTACTTTTCTCTATGTTGAATTTAATATTGTTAGATAGGGCCCAGTGTTCAAGTCTGTCAAGATCCATCTGGATATTGAGCCTAACTTTTAAGGTGTTAGCTATTCCTGCCAGTTAGTATCATCTGCAAATTTGTAATTTCCCCTTCTATTCCCTCATTTGAAATTGAGGTGTTGCAGAAGAGACTGCTTTTGTGAAATGCAAATAGGCATACAATGTGTCAATTTGTTTGTACTGGAGACTCTTTAAGAATTATATTATGAATGAAGTATTTTAGATTGGAAGGATTTTTCTGCCTATTTGATATTAGCTTCCGTTCTGATATAATGGACATATTTCCATTTACTTCAATTGGTTCAGGATTGTTATTTCTTTGGAAAAAATGTTAAACTGTTAAATTTCAATGAAAATATTCTTAATATCTAATTCTTTGTGCATCGGTCGGGATCATGTGGTTCATTTTCTGAATATTTCCTATTCTTTTCTCATTTTTTCCATTTTTCTTTTTTATAAGCATAGACATTTTGTGTTATAGAAAAACACACATCCTGTACTCTATCATAAATAAGGTGCAAAAATAAAAAACTGTAAAGGAATTGTATGTTGCAGTACAGACTTCAACAACAAAGGAAATATGAGAAATTACTGATAAGTCAAAAATTCATTACAAAAATTAATATATGTCTATATATTCTAATATTATGAGATCAGATAATATATAGACAAGCAGTAAAGTGCAGAATGTTAGTTCAGTGTTCAGGTATCACATATAAAGAAAGTTCAGTGTCTGCTATTTAGCCCAGTGAGATAATTTTGACTTATACGCTTATGATGGGCTGGGAATGTGATTTGAGAAAGATTTTCTCTGTCTGTATTCTGAGAATGGTTACTTTAAGAATAACTTTTTTCCCCAAAAATGCAGTTAGAACAATACATTTCATATAAACTTTCTTTCTTAAAGTGAATTAAATTGTATGGTCAGTTCCTGTGTATGCTTAGTTGGAAAATAAGCCACTAGTTTTAATGAATCTTATGGCTATCTTACTGAGTCTCTAAATAGGTGTGTAATTCCTCCCTTCAAAAATTTTAAAAATACTGTATATCAAGGTGGAAAGGAACAATGTTCCTTTCTCCTATTTTCCATACCATAACAACCTTATGAGATGAGTTGGGCTGAAGGAGGGAGGGAGGGAGAGGGGGAGAGAGAGAGAGAGAAATCCAAAGTCACCCAGATGACCTTCATGCCTAACTTTTAATATTTAATATTAGGACAATTATAAATTTTAATAAGATTGGTTAGTATATTTAGATATAGGGGATTTATATGAATAGTATAAAGGAAAAGCCAGACATACAGTGAATTGGATATAACATACAGAATGTTACATCATTTAAAAGTGAAGCTCAGGATTTCCAAAATGTAGAGTTCTTTTACATATAGGAGATCTCTTCCTTCTTAGTTATCTGTTGTATTTAGCATTTTTTTCATTGCATTACTTTTTTAAATGGAAAAGAGAATTGGATGTATAAGCCATAAGTGCTACTTTATGGGAAGAGTACCATTGCTTGGCTCCATTTTGGTAATTTAATGATGGCAAGTTTCCTTAGTAAACGAAATTTTGAGTACTAGAATACTTATCTTATATCCAGACCTTGAACATAAAAGGCATTTTATACCAGCAATTGTTCACTTAATGAGCAATTGCTGAGTGCAGGCTGGTTAAGGGATTGAGCTATATGCACCATTATTGCAAGAAGTATTCCAAAATATCAGAAATAGGATGTAAGCTCTGATCAGGGAGACTGTGAGCACAATTACCTTCTTTTCAAATCCTTCTGTGACACTGCGGGAGGAAAAAGGACTTTGAAACATGAAAGGATAGAGCTTGCTTTCAACCTCAAAAGCTAGGAGGAAGGGGCTCTGAAATTTGCTCAGTATTCCCAATTCACCATTAGCCTGTTTCTTCCTTTAGCCTCAAGGCATTCTCCGCTTTTTGAAAAGATGTTAAGAATTTCAGTCACAATAGAGAGCCTAGTTTTGAACATGTTTCACTCGGTCCATTGAGGTCTGGTCTTCAGCCTTTGTGTGGAGTGAATTGAGCTGAGCAGTTTGCTCATTGGGGAGAGGTGAATGAGCAATCTCTACGCAAGTCACCAATTCTGGCAAAGAAAAGATTACCCTTTGCTTAAAAAGAAGATGACAACGAAGGAAAAATGTGCAATATGCATTCCTGTACAAGCAGAGCACAGCTCATGCTTAAGTCAATACAGAGCACTTTGGTTTAGAACAACTTGTGTTAAGTTTGCCTTATAATTGAAGATGCTGTTGACCTTGCTTGAACACCATTAGTAAAACCGTTTATTTAGCATAAACTGAAATAATAAACCCTCCTTCTCTTAGCCGATTGTGATAGGGTGACATTAGTTTGATTTAATGATTAGCCGCCTGACCCCTCAGCTTGAGAGAACTATTTGAATAGGGAGAGTTCACTACCAAGCACACCGGAAGAATACTAATGAGCTTGTTAAATTTAGCATGGCACCAACCAATTTTAATTCCTCTAATGGGAGAAGCACAGCCTCTGTTGGAGAAGGGGGGAAATACTATAAGAGGGGGCTGGGAGGGGGACTAGAAGCAGAAAGTGAGAGGGAGCTATGAAAGCACTAGCTAGAGAATTTCAGTCAAGAGAAGAGCTTCCAGAAAGCAAGGAAAGAGACTTTCGATTGAGTTGTAAGTACTTTGCCTGGCTTTAATATTTTGGGTGTCTTATAAGAATCACAACTAACGGATTTTCCTTAATTGCTTATAACATAATAACATCAATAAAGACAAATGCAATCTAAAATTTAAAATTTTGAAGTATCCTAATAATATTTTTCTCTTTCAACTAAATATTTGAAGATACTTTTCAAAGTTAAAAAATTGTATTTTATTTATCTTTTGAAATACGTATTCTTATAGCCACTGAAAAGAAAAGTTATCTGAACTAAGTTTAACATATAGACATACCCATTATTTGTGTGTGTGTGTTTTTCTAAATTTCAAAGTGAGCTGATCAACATGAGTATAATATATTTTGATGGGCTAAAAGTTTGGGGAATAAATATAGCTGAATAAATTCTATCTTTGGTTCTGTTTATATCATTGCATATAATCAAGATATACAATTGAGAGTTATGTAGAGGTCAGATTGTGTCCTGGTATATTTTGCCATTAAAATAATAGCTTGAAAAATGAGACATATTCATCATGTTCCAATGTATTTGGAATCTACAGTTCTGATATGAAAGACTTGCCCTAGATTCAGATATTAGGTTTGGGAAAACATTTTGCACGTGCACAGAATATTCTTCTTTCAATCCATTTGTATTGGAGGAACAAGTGTCCCTTTCAAATGTATTTGGTTTCATGCTATTTGGAATTAGAAATACTTTTAAATGATTGAATGTTCTTCAGTTTAATACTTACAAATAGAGTGCTAGAAATGCATTCTGTTTCTGGTGCGACAATAAAACTGAAGAAATGTGCGCAACAGTCATAACTGAAACTAATGTGGCTATCAGCTGGCATTTGATTTGCTATTTTTTCTCTCCCTTTGGCAGAGGGAAGCAAAATAGACACAAATAGATGTAGCACTTTTAAAATAGATAAGTATAACAATTCTGGCTTTAAGACCCAATTGGCAGATGCTGCTGGAGAAGAAGCTTGTTTGCTTACATTTTTGCTATAGACACCCACTTGTTGCCATGGTGGACTGTCTGTTTCTGACAATAATTTGGCCTGGCACAGCTTGTCTGCAGAGACTCTTAAATTTTATTGAACAATTCAACTGAAACAGAACAAGATTAGGCATCTTTCACTATTTGGCTCACTGAAGTGGTTTTACTGCAGTTATAAGAGCTGGTAGAATTATTGCCCCAAAAGTTTTCCTTTCTGTGTAGAGAGTGCTATTTCAAATCACTTGGCTATTTGTATTCTGGAGTGCGTGCACTGTCAAGTTCTTCATTTGCCCCTTTGAAAAGGAGTTCTTGCAGTGCAGGACATGAAACAAACCCTTACTAAAGATTAGCCCATCAGAATTTCTCATTAATGCAAAAATGCAACAAAAGGGCAGGAAAAATGGTTATTTTGACCAGCAGTTTTTAATTTATATGAAAGAAAGAGAGACGTGAATTTCTTTGTTTTTGTAATCATCAAATACCCTGTGTCTCCCCCCATTAGACTGTAGAAGCTTCAAGTTGTAAAGCACTTCTGTATAAATCTTTTGATTAAGTAATTCAGATCTAATCACAATGAGGGACAACAAAAATAAAAGCTGAAACTTTTGAAATATTTAATATGTCTACATAAATAAAATGAAGTAGCCATATTTATTTCTTGCAGTTTATTTTGAAATTTACTTCACTCCTGCACCTCTTAGTAAATGTTAGTTGTTTGAATAGGATGAGATCAATACAAAGTAATGGTTTACCCATAGTTATATATATTATGAGATAAATTGAGGAAGGGTTAAACATAACTCAACCCCATAAACTTTGTAGCATATTTAAGTTAAACATTTAAGATCACTTAGCACAGAGTTTTAACCTAATTTTGCCTGATTAAAGTATGTGCAAACTTTCTCAATATTATAGAATTCTCTCCATTTATCTTCATCTCCAAAGGAAAATAGATCTTGCTTGTAAAATTTTTGGATAAGCTTCAAGAATACAGTATAAAAAAGTTTTAAATTGGACAGTAGGGTTAATGCAGTCATATTAGATATTTCATTGTCATTTTATTATTTATCAAAAGGTTCTTCGATGTATCAAATAAAGAAAAAAGTCTTGGATTTATTTGATTTTACTTGTACTTTTCAGGACCAGTTTTTCAATCTAAGAGTGTTAATGCTTAAACACATTTCAGTCTTCTTGAAAACTAATGGCATTTGGTGAATGAAAAAATGCTTATTTTAATGAATGTAACATCAAAGTTTCAAATGTTTGAAAGTTTACATTAGGTATTTCAAACATGCAACACATCTGAAATAGTTTTAAATCTATTAAAACTTTTTTAAAAAGTAGAAATCACTCTGGTGGTTCTTTTTCAAAATTATGACACAAATTATGTCCTCTCCAACTATCAATAATGTTTTATTAATCTAATTGTTACTGTTTCATTAATAGTGCCTAAACATTTTCCTTAATGTGTTTTATAACTTTTAAACAGTAAGTAGCCATATTTATTTCTTGGAATTTAATAGGTTAATCTTCCTTATTTACAGTAACTAAATGGAATATAGGTAATTTTATACATTATGTAATAGCAACAATATAAGAAAGTTGTATAAACATATGTTATGGATATTTACTGATCTATGGATTGTAAGCAACAATAATTCCCAGATTTGATATATTATATTTATAAATAATTTACTTATTTATATTTTAGATGAGTATTTAAACTATTTTTAATGTATTTTCAAGTATATGAAATAGGAACTGCCTTTTGTTAAAGTCAGCATCTTCATTGCAGATATCTAAGAAGCATTTTTAGAGAGTTTGCTAGCATTTTGAAATGTCAGGATGAAAACAAGCCACCTGTATTAATCTTGTTTCTTTTAAGTGTTGCAATGAAATGTGCTGCCACTGAAAGAGAAATAGAATATGCCAAGCAGTTTTCTTCTCTTAGGTGGGGAAAACATACCCCATTTTCTAATTGAGTTATACTTGGGGTCTTTCAGAACCATTCTACTATGAATTGTAGTACAAATTGTTAAATCTGCTGCTTTCTCTTGTTTTGCATGGACTAAGACAGATGTGATATTGGAGAATATAAAGTTACAATGTTTGTAGAAAAAGAATATTGATTGGATTGGATCTACATGCTTGCCAACCATATTTTATGGTCTGGATTGGGGAACATATTGAGATAACTTTTCAAGTAGTAAATGCTGACTATGTGAATTTTCTGCCCCCACATTCTGTGTCATGTGGTTTCATATGTTCAATCAACATTCATTAGAAGTCCTTCATTTTTTTTGAAAAAATGTAATAACTATATTTTTGTTTAATGGCAAGGAACTTTCTCGTTCCAACAATCTCTACTTTTGGGGTATGAAGGACCATGCTAGGAAGTATAAAGCACAGTAGGTAGCCAAGCTTGATTTAGTTTCTGCTAGCAGTGGTTTTCTGTGATTTGTGACAAATTGTTTTCCCTCCCAAAAAACTTCTAAGCCTTCTTGTCCCAGAAAGTTGATATGGGGGGAGCCAGTCAATATTTCTGTATGATTAATGACCTCTTTGGTAAATGCATTAAAGAATGGTTTGATGATGCTCTTCAGTGCAAATCCAACTTGCACTTCATGGTTTATATTCCTTTGCTCCTTCTCCTCAAACTTTTTTTTAGGAAACTTTTTTTCATAACCACACATATGCTTGCTTCTTTAAAGGCAGCATACCATGCTAGAGGGCTGGAAAAACCTGTAAAGAAAACTTTGATTGAATGCCATAGCTGGGCTAAAAGTTTCACTTCTTTCTTTCCCAATTTGTCTTTTCCTCCCTAGAGGATGAAAGTCCTGGACAAACCTACCAGAGAGAGAGAAGAAACGCAATTACAATGCAAATTGGACAAGGCCTCAGTAAAGCAAGTGAAGAACCTTCCACATCTAGTGAAGAAAGGGCTTCTTTAATTAAAAAGGAGATTCATGGATCTGTATCATACCTTCCCGAGCCTTCAGTACCTTATCGTGGGACGGTCTTTGCCATGGATCCCAGGAATGGTTATATGGATCCTCCTTATCGTAAGTACTTAAAAATTGCAACATCTTCATTTTTGTTAAAAATGACAAAAGAGAAAAGTTTTACTAGTTCTTATTTTACCCAGTATTTTCCATTGCAGCAGTATTTAACAGTGGTGCAAGAAGGTTCATATAACAGTTGATTATATAATTTGGTTTTTAGAAAGTGAAGTTAGTGGACAGAGGAGAGGAAGAAACAATTTACAGTTAATAAAAGGTGCATATTCCAAAATGTTTTCTGAATAAGTTGAGTTGAATCATGTTTGCTACATTGTGTCCTTGTGCTGCTCCTGCTTAATCCTAAAAACTGTACAAGAAATAAAAGGAAGTTTTGTATTCTAACTTTCTTAGATTTAATAGCATGGCAGAGGATAGGACATGATAGAAAATATTAAAAGTTATGTCTTTTTCTCTCACAAAAATTGAAGAGGAATCTTTGACATGTTATTTTTTTATAGTGATGGAAGTGTGCCAACAAAGACATTGGCTCTGCTCCTATCTATAATATAACAAAAATGACAGAACTTTATGAATTGCAACATTTGAATTCTTGATCAGGCAGTAACATACAGTTAAAAAGTTAAGTGACCTCTGGGCACAGACATCAGTGATTGTTATACAACTAACTTCCAATTAGAAACAGATGTCTCTACACTCTGTGTCTGTAAAAATATGTTTCCATCTCAAAGACTCAGCCTGTATCTTTATATAATAGATTTATCACTTTGCTGTGATTTGTAGTTGCCATTCAATATCCTCTCAAAGCAGATAATAAACTTAAGTCCCAGAGAAAGTGGGTAGACTGAAGGGCAGTCTTAATCCTTTCTCCTTTGTTATTCCTCCCCAAATTCATTCAGAATGTTAGAATTTTGAAGCAAAAAGTCATTATCCAGGATAGCTAATTACAGGCTTCCTCTTTCTCATTATGTCTTTTATTCCTTCATCAGTTAAGTTAGAAATACAGGAGAAGGTTTACCCATCAGACTATTGATCAAGGTGTGTCTTGCACAAAAGAGATTATTGAACAGCCTTTTTGAAAAATAAAATCAAATAATAAAAAATAAGTATGAATGATAAGGATGGATAAGGAAGGGCATTAATTTACATTGAAATGAACATGTCAATTTTGTGTTTGTATCAAATTGTAACTGGAATCTAAATGTATATTAAATTTTTAATATACTTAAGGAGACAAGTGCACATTAGTAGCTTCCCCATTAAAATTTATTGATTATCCTTATCTTTAAAGTTTATTTTTCTGGAAAACCATTAAATAGTAAATGACCAGAATACCCTATGTGCTTATGTTTATGGATAAATGTATACTTTGTTAGATCATAATCAGAATAAGAGTTTACTGCATTTGTATTAAGATGAAAACTAAATGGTTTTCATAGCATGAATCTGATTTATTCAACCTTGGGAACAATAAATAGTTCACTAAGTTACAGCAAGTGTAGGCTGTCTCTTCCCTCCAGCTCCCAATAATTTTTGTGAAATATTGTCTCAAATATTTCCTGCCTTATAAATCTTTTTAGATCTTGTATTACAGACAGCTGGTGCCAAAATATATTTTTTTAATTATAAAAATTTTATTTGGGTTTTCAGAAAACATAATACAAGTAAAAAAAATTTTTTTTGAGAATAGCGTGGTCCCAGCTTATCACTTCTCCATACAGACACAAATTCAATTTCATATTACCTTTGTGTTCTATTCCATATCTTATTACTATTTTAACATTTTCTCAATAATTTTTCCCTTCCCTTAGTTTTCTCTTAGTTTTCTCTTACTTTTAATTGTCTCATTCTTTTCTAAATTCAATTATATATATCTTTTTCTAAGTTTCAATACCTTTCTAGTCATCATATTTATACTTTTGCCTGTCCTGTTTCAATTTCATATTTTCTTTTCTTTTCTCATTAAAATTTTTTTCCCCTGTAGTTACTAATTGGAGTATGACACCTTTGTATCTTTTAATTTTTATCCATTCAGCTCTTATTTAAACTTCAATTTATGCTTTTACAATTATGACATTCAATAAAACACATAACTTCCAGTCAAATTCTGTTTGGTACATTCTTAAAATATGCACTAAGTTCTTAAAGAGAAAATATATGTACACAATAATAAATAAAATACTTATTCTATTCCAATTCAGCTCTATCATTAATGTTAGTTATAATCTTTGATATCTTTAACATTTCTTTTCAATAGGATATCATACTTCTAGGAATACATAATATTTCCATAATTTTTTCATGTTTCTTTCATATTCCTCTTCACTTAAATTTTTATAACACATTTATAATAATTAAAATGTTCCCCTCCTTTTCAAATTTCAAATTCTCTCATTCTCTTTATTTCATTTATTTATTAAACATTCCACTACATTACAATGAGTATTTTATCTATCATTTTAATCACACTTGTTTCATATTTTCAAAGTTCATTTCTATTTCTAATATAACAATACTATCTTATGTACCCTTGTAGAATCCCCCTTTCAGTTACCCATTATCTTTCTGTCTTGTACATTTTCCCTGTTTCTTTATGTCTTGTTTCTGTCCTTTATAATTTATTTTCTTTCCCTCTTCTCCCTCTCCTTCTCCCTTCCCTTTTTGACCCCTTCTCTCTTTAATTCTGATTGTCTCTTCTGTAATCCTCTCTTCTGTTTCTTCCTAATGTTGTAATTACTTTTCAAACTATTCTTTTTTTAGTTGTTTTTTCAAATCTTAAATTTTTCATTCTCTTCCCCCCCCTTTCCTTTCTTTTCCCCACATAAAAATACTTGGTCATTGAAGATGGCTTATTCTTTGTCCCACCCTTCTAATTCTACAGGCATTTCTTGTTCTTATAGTTCAGGATCTCCATTTCTAAAAATTGAAACACGAAGCCAAAAGAACCTCTTCCTTCTTGTGCATCTTCTTTCTGTTTTTTAAGTTCCATTCTCAATTCTTCCAAGAGTGATACCATTTTTAAAACTTTTAAACAACCACCCAATTAATTTTAGTCCTTTAGATCTGAAAGCCAAAAATCCAAAAATCAAGAAATCCAAATAACCCAAAGCTGTTACTTCTTGCTTCTTTTTTCCACTTTCTCTTCCTGGGGTTCTCTTATCTTGTTACAAAGTTTCAGTTAAAATGTATCTTTTAGTAATCTTGTTAAAGTTTCACTGTTGATTCCTTTCACTTCCAGGTGGTCCCCTCCATTTTTCCAGATCCCACTCTTTTGTTTTTTTCCTTCTTTTAAAAGTTTTTGAGAATCCAGAAATCTTTATTATCCCTTTGACATTTTATTTTCAGCTTAAATACCTGTTAATGACAAAGTGGATTTTTGATGGTTTCTTGCTTAAGTCTCTTAGTTGTCAATATAGGGAAGAAAAGAAAAAAAACCCAAATCCTTTCCCTTTCCTCTCTCATTCAGTGCTTCAAAGTCTTCTTTGGGAACAATGTTGTTCTTTATAATTCAAATTCCAGGGTACCTTGTATTGTTGTTTTTCCGGTTCGACCCAGTCAGCCAAAACTTTCTCTTCTTATCTTCTTCCTGCACATTCTTTTCCAGTTGAGTTCTTTGAGGTGACCATTTCTGACCACCGCTGCAACTGCCTTTGGGAAAGGGTGCATAAAGCCAGCTGGGGAGGAGAGATGCGACTCTTCTTGATCCTGGTGGCAGTCTCCCCCCTCTTCACCACCTCAATGGAGTGGCTTAGCCCTGAAACCAGCCAGCTCAGGGCGGATTGAAACTGCGCATGATTACAGACTTCGATCTGTCGCTGAAGAAGCCCAAACCAGAAGCTCCTTCTTGCAATTCTGTGCATGTGCACACTGGGAACTTATTTCCTGCCTTATAAATCTTTTTAGATCTTGTATTACAGACAGCTGGTGCCAAAATATTTTTTGTACTAGTTTTCAGTTAGAAATATTTCAGATTGTAGTATCTTATATAATAAATACACCATAAATGTTAAAATGTGATCATTGTATCTGGCAGTGTTTCTTTCACAACAGTATATATTTTTATAACTGCAAATGAGATGTACATGTTTTAAAGCCTACTTTAAGTATGGAAAAAGGTGTAATTTGTCAAAATGTAGATTAAGGATTTCCCTTCTAATATTGTATGGAAATGAAAGTTGAATTTTGAGATTGTGGGAGAGAAAGGGAATTGATGCATCTGAATTTTGTTTCAGAAATGATTCCTAAGGGTACCCATAGATAGTTAAGGAAATAAACAGTGGATGGTAGAATAACTCAAATCAGAGTTATCATTCAAACTTTAAATGATCAGGCTTAAATAATCATATTTTAGATATATTATCTTAAGACCTAACCCTAACCCTTGAGAAGACTATAATAGTGAGAAAGGTAAAATAGATGACAATTAATAACAAAACAGATGAATTAAGTAATAGCAGCAGTGGTCACACTGAAAACCTAAAAGTCCACACTGGGATAAACCATCCTGTAAAATACTTATTTACATAGTCACTGAAACCTGAAACATCAAAAAGATGTTCTGGATCCTTGGAAAAGACTTGGTAGGTGTATAAAAATGCCAACTCCAATCTAAACATCTGGCTGGAAAGTATAAAGCACATAATCTCCAACAGTAATAATAATTTTCCTAGTGAGGCATAATTGTGTGCTTTTCTATTCCAAGGAGGATGAGAGCTAGAATCACTGTTCAACACTATGCCTATGGAAATAATATTAAGAATGAAGAATATGAAGAATATGAAGAATGAAGAATATTGAGAATAATAACTGAATGAAGATGATCACTACAAATTCCTTGGTATCCTTCAAGCTGACATCATCAAACAAATTGAAATCAAGAAGATTAGAAGTGAATACATCATGAGAGTGAAGAAGATCTTAAAATCCAAACTCAATGGAGAATATGCCATCAAGGCAATTAACACCTTGGCAATTCCAGTCATTAGATACACAACTGGACTAGGGCAATAGACCCAAGTATAACTAAAAACCCTGGATAGGAAAAAAACAATGTTAAGAATCTTTCTCTTCATCCCCACAGTGATGTTAACACACTATATAACAAGGAAAATAGGAGGCCATGTTGCAAATACACTTCAATTAAAGACAAAAAAGGGGCATCAGAGGAATATCAGAAGAATAATAAAGAAATTGCACCCAAGGTGATATATCAAGAATACTAAAGAGACCAAACTGACCTACAAGAAAAATCAAATAGAAAAAAGAAATAACAAGGTAACATATTACATGGCCAGTATATTAAAAGGAAGTAATAAGCAAAGCAGGTAACAAATAAGACCTTGCAACAGAAGAAAGAGACGGGGGGCTAATGAACCTAATGCTAGAATTAAGAAGACAGCAACAGGCAGCAAATACTACCTTTGCAAAGAAGCTGGGTGTTGTGTATGTACCATAGTTAATAAAGTATGAGCTTGAGGTAAAGTGCAGGGTTCTGGCCCTGCACTTCTGATTGGCTGTTAGGCGGCCAGATCGGATTGGTTAGTTCTTAGGAATCCGATTGGCCCTTAACAGAGGATTATTATTGGTTAAAAGAGCTAGCGTTCATAGCTCGCTATTGGACAATTCTCACAAGGGTTGCCTATATAAGGCAGAGTTCACTGTTGTTGTTCAGAGAAGTCACTATGCAACAAAAGAGCTGAAAGTTCACATTCAGAGGCTGTCTCCATTTACTCCGACCCATGTCCAAGTACTTAACACTGGCGACGAGGGTGGGATGTAGAGACGTCTGAACCTAAGAAGCCAGGAAGCAATACTGAGTACGTGATAAGACGACGCCAACAAAGGAACCATGTCCGGCGGCATCGTACCACCCACTCCATTCGATCCAAACCAAGAGGATTGGGAATCCTACATGGATCGCTTCCAAATGTTTCTCGAGACGAATAACTTGAAGGACGCCACACCAGCAAAGAAGCGGGCACTGTTCCTGATGCATTACGGCCCAGCTGTTTTTAAGATGGCTAAAGCACTCGCCAAACCTCGAGAAGTGAAAGCCATGAGCTGGGATGACCTCGAACCCATCCTGAGAGACCATTAAGCGCCAACCGTGCCTACACTCGTGAGACGCCATGAGTTTTATCAGAGAAACCAACGAAAGGGAGAGAGCGTGGCCAATTTCATGGCGGACCTCCGAAATTTAGGGGGCCTCTGCGGGTTCGCCGATTTAGAAGAAGCACTAAGAGATCGAGTAATTCTGGGATTAGATGCGCTAGGCGTGCAAAGCAAGCTGATGGCAAAAGGCAACATCAGCCTTGCTGACGCCATCACTGAAGCCACAGCTGCAGAGGCGACCAAAAAGTTGGCTGCACAATTACGGCGAAGCTGCACTCCAGCAACACCACCGACCGGTGAAATCTTACCCAACTCAGAAGGGCAGCTCTCAACAACGCACCACAAGAACCTCTCTTTGTCGTCAGACAGCGATGAAGGGGGTCCATCGACTGTGGTCCAACCGGGACCCTTGCCCTAAGCCCTTATGCCCTTGCGCTGGCTGTGGAGCAAACCATGCCAGGGCCGAATGCAAATTCTGCGATGCACTCTGCCATGAGTGCGGGAAACGAGGCCACATCAGTCGGGTCTGCCGCAGCTTACCAGGACCCAGCCAGGCCTCAAGAGGGGCCAACTATCGCCAATCGACAGAAAATTCCAAGAGGCAGGACTTAAGGTGAAAAAAAATAAATGTCACTTATATACTGACAGTGTTGAGTTTCTAGGGTATCGGATTGATAGCCAGGACATTCATCCTACCGAAAGTAAATTAAAGGCTATAAAAAACGCTCCCAGGCCATGAAACAAGGCTGATCTCCAGGGATTCTTAAGCCTCATTAATTTCTATAATGTATTTTTACCGCACAAGGCAACTGTTGCTGAACCGTTACACCGGTTATTAGATAAAAAAGCATTACGAGTATGGGGTTACCGGGAAGAACAAGCATTCCGGAATGTTAAAAAACTGCTCACATCTGATTCTGTACTTATGCAGTATAATGAGACTTTACCATTAGTTATAACCTGCGATGCATCGCCCTTCGGGGTGGGCGCCATTTTGAGTCATGCACTGCCTAATGGGAACGAAGCCCCTGTTGCATACTTTTCGAAGACTCTTTCACAAGCAGAGCAGAACTATGGACAAATTGATAAAGAAGCTCTCGCAATCGTTTCAGCTGTAAAGAAATTTCATGAATATGTGTATGGAAGGACATTTACCATTATAACTGACCACAAACCGTTGCTAGGGATAATAGCCGGGGACAAGCCAACCCCCTACATATTATCCCCTAGAATGACCCGATGGTCAGAATTCCTAGCTGCTTATAATTATCGCCTGCAATATCGCCCGGGGAAAGCCATTCCCCACGCCGACGCATTAAGCCTAGCACTGCTTCCAGAGACTCTCGACGATCCGGCACCAACGGCAACCACGTTGCAGATCGAAACACTCAACTCGCCACCTATGACCGCCCGAGACATCGCGAGAGAAACCAAACGAGATCACACCCTAGCTCGAGTCTTAGGCTGGGTAGAACGCGGATGGCCATTGGACCAAGTACCAGATGACTTTGCGCCATTCAAATCGCGACAGACTGAACTTTTTTCCCAAAAAGGCTGTATTATCTGGGGCGATAGAGTCATTGTCCCAGAACGACTCCGGAAGACGCTGCTACAAATCCTGCACGAGGGCCACCCCGGCATCGTGCGGATGAAAGTGCTTGCACAAAGCTATGCATGGTGGCCGGGCATGGACCGGCAAATCGAGCAGTGGGTCAAAGCGTGTACCAATTGCCAACAAGCCAGCAACGCCCCACCAAAAGCCATGCCTTCTGAATGGGAGATGCCACGTGGACCCTGGTCCAGAATCCACCTGGATTTCACGGGGCCAACCAAAGGATATACCTTCCTGCTGACAGTCGACGCATACTCCAATTGGTTAGAAATTCATCGTATGATGGCTACAACTTCCGAGGCGGTGATCAAGATCCTAAATAGACTCTTTGCAACCCACGGTTTGCCTGACGTCCTGGTGTCCGATAATGGGCCACAGTTTACGGCACTAATGTTCGAGCAGTACCTCGCTGACCGCGGCATCCACCATGCGCTCACCTCGCCTGCGCACCCTGCGACCAATGGCCGAGCGGAACGCATGGTCCAATTTGTTAAAAAGACTTTGCAAAAAATGGACTATGACAATATCGATGACAAGGTTAACCAAATTCTCTTTTTGCAACACATAACTCCACATAGAGTTACCGGCAGAACTCCCGCAGAACTACTGATGGAACGAAGACTCCGTTCCCACCTCGACCGGTTGCACCCTGCTTATGAACCGGAAAAGCCAATAGGATCCAGTGGCTGCTATCGCACCTTCCAGGTAGGAGACCACGTTTACGCACGAAACTTATCAGGCGATCCGTTATGTATAGAGGCAACGGTAGTACGAGTGACCGGCCCCAAATCCTACGTAGTGAAATGCTGTGACAATAGACTGTGGAAACGACATATCGACCAATTACGGTCACGACTCACAACAGCCAGTCAACAACTCCCCCATGACCAAACCGAGGGGGGAGAGGTACAGAAGAAGATGATATCACAGAGACTGGTTACAAAAAACAGCATAACACAGTAATAACAAATGTACATTGGAATATTTGCAGAAAATATATTTTCCTTTTAGTAAGCCCAATGGGACCGCAACATAAACAAAATAATATAAAATAAAGAAGCTAAAGTGTTAGAATTCAAACATACAATCCCTATGCACATAACACCCCAGACTTAACAATTACTTATAAGAAAATCTGGATAGGGCATCTGGCAGTACCTGGAGACAGCAAAATAGAAGAGAAAGAACCAGAGAAAAATCACAAAATACAAAGACCTGTAAATAGAAGTAAAATAATTGTGGCAAAAAAGCAAAGATAGTTCCAGTACTATCTAGAGTACAACCCCAAAATATTTGGAGAACCCCTTGAACACCATTGATATTGACAAAAATCACTACCCAGTTGCAAAGGTATTTAGTAAATTTCAGGCTTTATTTCAAACAGCTTTCACCTGTTCTGACCTAGGCTTCCCCAACCGCACGAAGCCAAGTCTTTGTCCCGATAAACCGCTTTTATTTAATTTGCGATGAATTTTCTCTCCAACAAAGTCCTGGCCAACAGTCTTTCAAGATAGTTCCCAATTACAGACTTTTATCAGGCTTGGAAAGTGGCTAGGCTGATATCTTTCAGGCACCACAACACTTGGCAGCGTGCCAGAATAAACTAATTGTCTCCTGCAAAGCCCCACTTACCTTTCGCTTTGCTTTTATACTCTAGGGGAGGGGTCATTCACCTGCCACCTATAGTTGGCCCTTAGTCCTCAGCTGTTCCTTCTTCTGGCAACTCTTTTTTAATAAAAGTTTAATTTAAGTTTTCACAAAACATACAAATACAAATAAAATATCTTTTTTTGAGAATAGCATGTCCTTGGGTTATCACTTCTCCATACAGACATAAACTCAATGCATATTTATACACACACACACACACACACACACACACACATACACACAATTTATCTTGTACATTCTAATCCATATAACTATTTTCACAATTTTTTCAATAGCTTTTCCCTTTCTTTACTTCCTATAGCCTTATTTTAAATTATCTCATTCCTTTCTTAATTCAATAATATATCTTTTTCTAATTTTTAAAATCTTTCTAATAAGTGTTTTTATGCTTTCGTCTGTCCTGTTTACAATTTCATATTATCTTTTCTCATAAAACAAATTTTCCCCTGTAATTACTAGACTGGAGTGTAACGCCTTTGTATTGTTTTTCAAATCATGTTTAAAAATTTAAGTTACACCTTTACAGTTATAACATTCATTTTATAACCTCTATTTTATAACACATACCTATTTTCAATCAAATTCTGCTTGGTAAATTCCCTTAAAAATACATACTAAATTCTTAAAAGAAAAAAGTATATATCTATATATATCTGTATGGTATTCAGCTTTGTTCGGGTATTTTCCCACGTCATTAGACTTGTGCTTTTAAAGTTGTAGCAATGTTTCGGCAGAATCTCATCTGCCATCATCAGGCTTCTGTATTGTGTTCATCTGTGAGTCAGACTTTTACAGTTGTTTCAGTTTTAAATTTGGGGCTAGCCTAATATCTGTTTGTGCCCAGGTGTTTGCCTGGCTTGTTTGCCTGGGCACAAACAGATCCCCCCTGATACTTCCAGCTCAAACACACCCCAACCAGGCACCCAGATGAAACCTAGCTTCCTAACAAATGATAGCCATCCATTTACTCTGAACCAAGCTGCACTAAAAGCCTCCAATACAGAAACACAATGTTGCCAGCCAGTTAAGACAAAAAAAGCCACAAAATAGACAGAAGATATTAGAAACACCAATCAAGCAGAACACAGCAAACTCCAAGACCAATAAACACAGACCAAGACTCCCAACCAATCAGGATGAAGAAAAAACCATTCTGGCACAGCAGTAGGTTAGTTCCAAATTTAACACTGAAACAACTGTAAAAGTCTGACTCACAGACAAACACAATGCAGAAACCTGATGATGGCAGATGAGATTCTGCCGAAACGTTGCTACAACTTTAAAAGCACAACTATAATGAAGTGGGAAAATACCTGAACAAAGCTGAATACCATAAATGTAAGTACCCACGAAAACTTAAGAAAACATGTGTGTGTGTTTATATATATATATATTTTCTTAAGTTTTCGCAGGTACTTACATGTCTGGCATTCAGCTTTGTTTGGGTATTTTCCCACGTCATAGTAGTGGTACTTTTAAAGTTGTAGCAACGTTTCAGCAGAATCTCATCTGCCATTGTCAGGCTTCTGTATAGTGTTCATCTCTGAGTTAGACTTTTACAGTGGTTTCAGATTTAAATTTGGGGTAGCCTATTGCTGTGACAGAATGGTTTTTTCTTCCTCCTGATTGGTTGAGAGTCTTGGTCTGTGTTTATTGGTCTTGGAGTTTGCTGTGTTCTGCTTCTAATATCTTCTGTCTGTTTTTTTGGCTCTTTTTGTATTTTGATTGGCTGGCAACATTGTGTTACTTAATTGGAGGCCTTTAGTGCAGCTTGGCTTCGGGTAAATGGACGGCTATCATTAGTTAGGAAGCTGGGTTTCATCTGGGTGCCTGGTTGGGTTGTGTTTGAGATGGAGGTATCAGGGGGGATCTGTTTGTGCCCAGGTGTTTGCCTGGCTTGTGGTGTGGAGATTTTTTTGTTTGTGAGTGCAGGCTTCCAAATGATTGACAGCCTGGTGGAATCATCTCTTCTGTTCATGCTTTCTGGTCTTTTTTCAATCTCTATGGCTTCTCTGATGATTCTGTGGCTTGGATTTTCTATAGTGGTTAGGGTTTTGGTGCCATTGAAGTTGATGCTATGACCTGTGGCTTCCATGTGTTGGACTAGTGAGGAAGTGTGTTCCAGCTTTTTGACTGCATTTTTGTGTTCATCCAGGTGGGTGCTTATTCTTCTATTGGTCTGTCCAATGTATGTGGCAGGGCATGATGCACAGGGGACTTCGTATATGCCTTGGTTTTCCAGGTCAATTTTGTCTTTGGGGTTCCTGAGGATGGCTGCTATTTTTCTGTCTGTTTTGAAGGCAGTCTTGATGTGGTGTCTGTATAGAATCTTACTAATTTTGTCTGTAGTGCCTCTTATGTAGGGCAGGATAGCTATTCCATGGGTCTGTTCATCTTCTGGGTCTCTATTATATTTCAGTGTGTTTTTGTGGATCAAGCTGGTGATTTTGCTTCTGTGGAAGCCGTTGATCTTGATTAAGCTTGATCCACAAAAACACACTGAAACATAATAGAGGTTCCGGTTTTTGCGTGGCTTCGGGGCAGCAGGAATTCGCGACCGCTCGCGATTCCTGCTGTGCTAGCCGCCGAGGTACCCCCAATCCAAATGGGTCAGGGGGATATGGCTGCCCTGTAGGGACAGCCAAAGAGAGAGGGGAGCTGGACAGGGGGTTGGGGGTGTCACAGACCCCCTCCTCGTCCTGAAAAACCCCTTTTTCCCAAGGCGGTGGAGCGGCGGTCAGCAATGGCCGCCACGAAGAAGTCTGCAACCGGGTAAGATCGTGCTGGAGGAAGCAAGAAAAGTGAAAGTGCTGGCTGAGCCGGGTCAATTAACATTCTTTAAATTCTCTGGAACTGAGCTGTCTGAATTGCTGGAGGATACATTGTATCCCTAAGAAGATCGAAAGCGGTGGAGAAGCTGTTAAAGGGAACTTTTTTTTTTCTTCACTCTCCCACCCCATGAAAAAAGCAGAAGAAGATTTGAAATTTGTTTGGGAACTGAAGGTGAAATATTCTGAAAGTTGCTTGGACATTGGACTTAAAAATTTAAGAAATTGGAAAACCTTTATTAGAGGTATGGATTTCTGATCATTTAAAAATTGATGTTGCAAGTGGGAAGGGAGCGGAAAAATATTGGAGCAGAAGTGGAAAAAGGAGGAGATTGCCAAGAATACTAAAAACAGAAATATGGTAATTGGACCTCTTTGATTAAACAGTAACCCCAGAAAGAGAAATAGAAGAAGGAAGAAAAGTATTAACTTTTGGAACTTTCTTTTTGAATTACTTTTGACTAAAAATACTTGGGTGGTTGTTTTGTGGAAAGTTTTTCTTTTCAGGATGGCATCGCTTGTGGATGAACTAAAGATTGAATATCAAAAATATAAAAAGGAAGAACAAGATGGAAAAGATACTTTGGGCACTTCATTTAAATTTTTAGAAATGGCGTTATGTACTTATGAAAAGTTGATTACGCAGCAGAATGACTGGGACAAAGAAGAAGAGGAACAAGAAGCCATCTTTGATGAACAATGGGTTTTTTCCGGGGAGGAGGAAAAAGAGGATAAGAAAAAGGGGATTTTAAGGTTTGAAAAAACAACCCAAAAAAAAGAAAAATGAGAGGAAAGGTGGATGCAAGGTTAGAAAGCAAAAGAAAGGGAGTAAGAAAAGGGAAGAGGAGAGACAAAGGGGTAAAAAGGGCAAGGAGAAGAATAAGCAAGAGAGAAAGTGGGGGAGGAGAAGCCTCAATGGTGGGAAGCAAGACCTAAAAAAAAAAAGCTTATTTAGAGACAATGGGTGAATCGAATTAAGGATAAAAGGGAGATTCTGGAAGGTATATAAGATTGTGTTTTTATATGTGTATTTAGAGTATAACATTTATTGTGTAAATTTAGAATTTATTAAACAGAATCCCAAGATAAATTAAGTGTTATATGAAGTACTTTTAAGTTAGGGTAAAGGCGTCACTCCAAACAGTGTATAGGAGAAGTATAGTAAAAGAAAAAAGATGAATGGATAGTTGGAAATAGAACAGAAAAAGAATGTTACTGAAAATGTTATAAGCTGTTATGCTTTGATTGTTTGTGCACTGTTTTTGTAAAATTAATAAAATTGGTTTATAAAAAAAAAGAAAAGAAAATGATAACAAGATATGGAAGGATATATAAAATGAATATGATGTTTGAATTTGTGTCTGTGTGAAGAGTTTTAACCCGGGATCAGGCAGCCTTCAGAAAAGATGTTTTAGTTTATGTTTTGTGTATTGTGTTTGTAAAATTAATAAAATTTGTTTTAAAAAAAACACACACACTGAAACATAACAGAGACCCAGAAGATGAACAGACCTATGGAATAGCTGTCCTGCCCTACACAAGAGGTACTACAGACAAAATTAGTAAGTTACATCCTAGATCTGACCAACCACTGCCTATCCAATACATACTTCACCTACAACGGACAAAAATACAAACAAATAGAAGGAGCACCCATGGGATCACCCCTCTCACCTGTCATCACTAACCTCTACATGGAACACTTTGAAACACAAGCTTTAGAAAAATATGATCACAAGCCCAAACTCTGGCTCAGATACGTAGATGACACCTTCATAATCTGGCCACAAGGAAAGAAAAACTGAACAACTTCCTCACACACCTCAACAGCCTACACCTCAAAATACAATTCACCATGGAAACAGAAGCTAACAACCAACTCCCCTTCCTAGATGTCTTGGCATACAAAAAATCCAATGGCTCCCTAGGATACACCATCTACCAGAAGAAAACACATACAAACCGCTATCTACACACACTGTCGCACCACCACCCAGCACAGATCAATTCCGTAGCCGAGACACTCATCTCCAGAACAAAATGCTTAGCCGACGAACAATACCTAGAGACCGAACTACACACTCTCACCGGCGTGCTGACAGCCAATGGATTCCAAAGAAAGAAGATCACCCACCTAATCCAAAAAGAACCCCCAACCAAAATCCAAGACAGAGAACAAGAGAATGGCAAAGCCCTCCTCCCATATATAAAAGGCACTACAGACAAAATCAGCAAGATCCTCCAAAAACACAACATTAAGACAGCATTCTGCACAAACAGAAAGATATCCACCATCCTAAGAAACCCTAAGGACAAAATCGAGTTAGAAAATCAAGGAGTATATGAAATCCCTTGCACTGCCTGCCCCACCACATACATTGGACAAACTAACAGAAGAATAAGTGCACACATTGAAGAACATAAGAACTCAATCAAAAAGGAAGAACCAACCTCTTCCCTGGTCCAACACCTCAAAGCCACAGGACATGAGATTGACTTTAAAAATACCAGAACTATCGCCAAAACCGAACACTTCAGCAGCAGAATAATCAGAGAAGCCATAGAGATAGAAAAATGCCCACACAGCATGAATAAACGAGATGATACCTCCCGCCTACCAGCCGTTTGGAAACCCACCCTCATGAACAGACGAGCACCTAACATGAAGAATGACACCAGACCCACACCCCTGAGAGCCACACAAGATGCCACCACCACACTTCCACGTAGAAAGCAAACTCACACCCACACAGAAGATGAAACACGAGCACGGACCAGAAGCCACACTGCAGCTGCATCACTACCCACTTCAAACCCCTCTGAGCCATACATGAAGCGAACTGACTCCCACCATGAAGATGCAGCACGACCATGAACTCGAAGCCAAACAGCAAGATCACAGCTCACCAGCTCAAATCCCCCAGCAACTAAGACTAACCTGAGCACAACCAAGCCCCCACCTAAACAGAACACGCCTCCAGCCAATCAGAACACAGCCAGCCCCCCAACCAATCAGAACACAGCCAAGCCCCCACCCAATCAAGTCACACCCCCACTAGCAGTTAAAAGGAAGAAGCAGCTGCAAGCTCACATCACTCTGAGAAGCACAGAGCTGAAGACCAAGCCTGAAGATGATGAATGAGACTTTATTGAAACGTTGCCTAGATACTTCCAATCTTACACGGGAGAAAACCCGAATAAGCAAAGATCCACATACAAATACCCGCGAGAACCTCAGAATATATATATATATAACCAATAGTAAATGGAATAATTATTCTATTCAAGTACAGCTCTGCCATTAATATTAATAACAATCTTTTACATTTCTGTTTCTTTTAACAAACATTACCTAGTAATATCAGTTGTCTTTCACTTTAATCATCTGTATTTCATATTTTACTTATTACTGTCTTTAAATAAAAAAACCAAACAATAGTTATTAACAGTAGTCAACAAAGTTATTATTCTTATTCAAGTTCATCTTGTCAACTGATAAAAATCTTCTGTTTCTTTTCAATTTTTTTAAACTTTCTTTTTAAATCATTGAGAGCCTTATTCTCTTTACAAACAAATATTCCACTACACATCAATAGAAATTTTTTCTATCACTGTAATCATCTAACATATTTTCTAACCCTTTTCTATTTCTAATATAACAATGCTATCCTATGCACCCTTGCAGAATCCTCTCTATAAGTTAAATTTTAATCATTGTGTCTTGTGTCTTTTAAATAGGTTTATACCTTTAATTCTTGTACGCTTTTCCTGTAACTCTATATCTTGTTTCTGTCCTTTGTAGCTTCTTTTCCTTTCCCTTTCCCCTCTCTTCTTCTCCCTCCCCTTTTTATTCCCTTTTCTATCTATTTCTCCCTTCTGTGATCCTCCCTTCTGCTTCTTCCTGATATTATATTTGCTTTTCAAATTACTCTTTTTTTTTTTGGTTGTTGCTTCAATGCTTAAGTTTTTAACTCCCTTTCTCCCCTTTCCCTTTTTTACCCTGTTTAAAATTGCTTGGTCATTAAAGATGGCTTCTTTGTTGTCCTGCCTTTCTTGTTCTTCCAGCGTTTCTTGTTGTTTTTCATAGTTCAAGATCTCCATTTCTAAAAATTGGAATACGAAGCCAAAAGATCCTCTTCCATCTTGTGCTTCTTTTTTTTGTTCTTTAAGTCTCATTTTTAACTCTTCAAGGAGTGATGCCATTTTAAAAATTCTTAAGTAAACCCCCAATTGATTTTATTTTATTTCATTAGGATCCTCCATCCAAAGTTCCAGGAATCATTTAATAATCCAAAATTGTTTCTTGCTTCCTTTCTCACTTTCTCTTTCCAGGGGCTTTGTAATCTTGTAACAAAGTTTCAGCTACATTGTATCTTTTGCAAGCCTTGTTGAAATTCCAGTATCGATTTTTTTTAAGTTCCAGGTGGTCTCCTCCATTTTCCAGATTCCACCCTTTTTTCCTTTTTCCCTCCGCTGCTTTCTTTCTTTTTTTAAGGAAAAATTTTAAATTATCCAACAATCTTTACCCCTTTGACACTTTATTTTCAGCTAGAAATACCCTATTAATGTCAAAGTGGGTTAGTATCAATTTCTTATTCGAATCTCTTCTTAATGTTCCAAGTCAATTAAAACTGTCAATGTGAGAGGAAAAAAAGCTAATTCCGTTTCCTTTCCCTTTCTCAGCTTAAAATCTTTTTAAGGAATAGTATTAGTCTTTAAAATTCAGGTTCCAGGTACCTTAAATAGATGATCTCCATTCAACCTGGTCAGTCAAATGTTCTGCTTTAAACTTCCTCCTGCACAATCTTGTCTAGGTGGGTTCTTCCTTGAGGTGACCATTTCTGACCACCGCTGCAATTGCCTTTGGGAAAGGGAGTAATGGCCAGCTGAGGAGGAGAGATGCAGCTCTCCTCAACCCCACTGACGGCTCCCCCTTCTTCACCACCTCTACTGGATGGCTTCAGCCCCGAATTCAGGCAGCTTGGGGCGCTCTAGCGGTGAGCACGGATCAAAACAGTGCATGATCACGATTTCGGTCCATTGCTGAAGAAGCCCAAACTGGAAGTTCCTTCTGGCAACTCTGTGCATGTGCACACTGGGAAAAGGCTCTTCCTCACTGATGTCTGACTCTGAAGGAAGCTGATAACTGTCAGATGACCATGGCCCCATCTCTATATCCAACGTAGATCACTCATCAGAGTCTTTCCCAGACTCCAGGACTGGCCTATATTCCTCCCCAACCTCCTCACTGTTCAAATCTGCTGTCAGCTTTGCTAGCTGCTGTTGGGCCACAACAACACCCTTTAACATCATCATACAACATCTGCTTATCCCAGGTCCTAAGGAAGAACTTGAGAGATGGACAAAAATGTCAACTACAGTCTAAACATATCGCTGATTTTGCAGGCAGTCCTGATCATAATTGGAACCAACTGATGCATTTTCACTATAACATTGTGGAAATTCGAAATATTGCAGAGATCAACTCTGCTCAGTTAGGGGGCGTACCTCATGTTAGCTTGTTTGAACTCTGAGAAATCTGACTAACCCTCCTAATGTTAGCCCTAATAGTAATAAAGATATTGTTTTGGAAATAACCTGCCTGATTGAAACAGAATATATTCAGCAAGTACTAAAATTACTTTTTATTTTAAAAACAATCTTTTACATTAATGAAGTATATTCATATTTAAATAAATAAAGTTATGAGCACTGAAAATGTAAAAACACAGGTGTCTACTTTATGTGGAGTATTGGATTGTCAAGTTATAGGCATTTTTATTGTCCCCATCAGTTTGGTCCCCTCAATGGGTGATATTTTTAACCACTACTGCTACCAATGGTACCACTTTTATTTGCTTCAGTCCTTTGTTTATACCAGAAGTGATCTTAGTTTTCCAGAGTGGAAAAACCATCCCACTCTTAGAAAAATATCGGCATAAGTTTAGATAAACTCTTTTATTTCATTAAAAATGAATTCTGTAAGAAATTTGAATTCATATTTATATATGTTCATGTTGTTTTAATGGATAAGATAATAGCAATGGCAATCATTTTTGCAATCTTATAGAAAGACTAGAAATTTTTTAAAAGAGAAATCCATCAGCAGACACTGATTAAACAGTGGTGTTTATGTATAAATTTTGTAATATCTATATAAACTTTTCACTAGTCATTTTTTCATAAATAGATTTTTGCTGATGTAGCATTTTGAAGGGCGTAAATCACATTGATTTTACTTTGGTTTTATTTGGGTTTTTTTAAAAAAAATATTTAAAGTCTGAATGCCCTGAATCAACTGAAGATAACAGATAATCAGAGTTGGAAGGGACCTTATAGGTCATCTAGTCCAACCCCCTGACAAATGGCAGTCTAATCTCTTCTATCTCAAATGATGGTGCTCCCATAACTTTCAAGGTTAAGCTGTTCCATTGGTTGATTGTTCTCATTGTCAGAAAGTTTCTCCTTATTTCCAGGTTAAATCTCTCCTTGTTCAGTTTCCATCCATTATTTCTTGTCAGGCCTACAGGTGCTTTAGAAAATAGCTTGACCCCTTCCTCTCTGTGGCAGCCTCTCAAATATAGGAAGACTGCTATCATGTCTCCCCTGGTCCTTCTCTTCAGTAAACTAACCATGTCCAGTTCCTGTAATTGTTCTTCATATGTCTTAGTCTCTAGTCCCCTAATCATCCTGGTTGCTCTTCTCTGCACTTTTTCTAGAGTCACAACGGCTTTTTTATAGTGTTGTGACCAAAACTGGATGCAATACTCCAGGTATGGTTTTACTAAGGCTTTATAGAATTGTATTTAGTACCTCATTTGATCTTGATTGCATCCCTCTGTTAATGCAATTTAGGATTGCATTGGCTTTTTTGGTTGCTGCTGCATACTGCTAGCTCATATTTAGCTGGTTGTCCACTAAGACTCCAAGATCCCTCTCACAGTTACTGCTATTAAATCTGGTTTCACCCAGTCTATATGTGTACTTTTGGTTTTTCTTGCCTAAGTGTAGGACTTTACTTTTCTTTACATTGAATTTCATTTTGTTAGATATGGCCCAGGGTTCTAGTCTGTCAAGATACATCTGGATCTTGAGCGTATCTTCTTGGATGTTAGCAATTCCTGCCAGTTTAGTATCATTTGTAAACTTGGTAAGTTCCCCTGCTATTCCCTCATCTAAGTTGTTAATGGAGATATTGAAGAGTACTGGGCCTAAGACGGAACCTTGTGGCACTCCACTGCTTACTTTCCTCCATGTAGAGTTAGACCCATTAAGGACTACTTGTTGAGTACAGTTTGTCAGTCAGTTACGAGTTCATCTAGTGGTGGTGCTATCTATTCCACTTTTTTCTAGCTTACTAAGAAGTAGGTTGTGGTCTACTTTGTCGAATGCTTTGCTGAATTCTAAATATATTATGTCCACAGTATTTCGCTGGTCTACTAATTTAGTCACTATGTTGAAGAATGAAATAAGATCGATTTAGCATGATCTGTTTTTAACAAACCCATGCTGACCACTAGTTATTACTTTACTTGTTTCTAGATGTTGGCAGACCTGTTTTTTTATTATCTTTTCCAGTATCTTCCCGGGTATTGATGTTAGGCTGATTGGTCTGTAGTTTGCTCGGTCTGTTTTTTTTTCCTTTTTTGAAGATGGGAACCACAACAGCTCTTTTCCAATCCTCTAATAGTACCCCAGTGCTCTAGGATATTTGAAAGATATGATGCAGTGGTTCTGAGTTGCTCTCTGCCAACTCCTTTAAAACTCTGGGATGTAATCCATCAGGCCCAGTGATTTATGTTCATCAAGATCAAACAGGTGTTCTTTTACTATTTTTTTTTGCATATTTTAACTTTTATTTCTGGTCTGTCTTTTACAGTTATGTTTTTGGTGGGTTGAGCTATAAGTTTCTTTTTGCATGAAGACCAATGTAAAGAATGAGTTAAGCAGTTCTGCTTTCTCTGTGTTACCTGTTACTTCTTTGCCAACTTCTCTCTTTAGTGGACCAAATGTTTCCTTGATTTTTTTATTGTTATTTATATGTTGGAAGAAACTTTTTTTAAAATTATCTTTGACTTTTGTTGCAAGTCTTTGTTTGTTCCCAGCCTTTGCTTTCCTGGCTTCATCTTTGCAGATCCTGGCTATCTACCTTAGTTGTATGTCCCTCTTTCCATTTTTTTGCACTTGTCCTTTTTTTTCTTTCAATTTGCCAGAGAGATCTTTGCGCAGCCATGCTGGTTTCTTCTTGGATTTCTTGTTTTTCTTTCTCAGTGGTATTGTGCTGGTCTGGGCTTCTATGATCATACTTTTCAGAGTTTCACAGATTCTTGAGTTGTTTTCCCCTTTAGGATTTTCATCCATGGAATCTTTCCCAAGTTCTTTCTGAGTTTATTAAAATCAGCTCTCTTAAAATCGAAGACTATGGTGTCATTATGTTCTATTACTTATGTTTGTGTTATGTTGAATTCTAGTATGACATGGTCACTCTCACCGAAGGTTCCTACAGTTTCAATTCCCCCTACCACTTCTTCTCTGTTTGTAAGAATTAAGTCCATTGTGGCTGTCTCTCTAATTCCATCCTCTACCTTTTGGACAACAAAGTTGTTGGCTAGGTTGGTTAGGAACTTATTTGATTTCTCACTTGGTGCAGAATTAGTTTTCCAATTGATATCAGGATAAATGAAGTCCTGCATTACTATTGTATATTTCCTGCATATGTTTGTTAGTTGGTTGGCAAAAAAAGGACATCTATTTTTTTCTGCTTGATTGGGTGGCCTGTAATATACACCTATGGCCATGTCATTCTTTTTTTCTTTTATATTGACCCATGTGCATTCTAGGAGGCTTTCATCTTCTACCAGTATGTTCCAGTCATGGGTTTCATCCCACCAAGTTTCTGTTACTCCAACTATGTCATATCTACCTTCATGTATTTGTAGTTCAAGTTCACCCTGTTTGTTCCCCAGACTTTGTGCATTTGTATGTAGGCACTTAAGGTCTTTATATCTGACACTGTGTTTACTGCCTACATAACTTGTGTTGTGCCTGCTTGTCCCTACTTTCTTGCCACCTGTTTGATTAATGCACATGGTATGGCACTCACTATTAAATGCTTGGATTTGGTTGGCATCAAGGTTGATAATCTTACCTGCACAAACATCTATTTTGCATTTACTGGTATCTTTATTAGTTTTAGGTTGCTGGGGACAGAAATGTTCTGAATCCATTAATTCTCTGCCCCGCTGTTCAGTTTAATGTTTATCCAAAAAATCTGTGAATTTAATGCCAAGTAACTCAGTCCCTTTCTTCTAGAAAATAATAATTACAGATCTCTGTAATTTTCCAGATCTCTTTCAGGACATTTGCTCTAGTTATTATCTTTCAAGTTTGTATTTTGATTAATAGGGTGGAATAAGGATTTTGCCCACATTTGCAGTAAGAGTTATACATTGCAAGAAGTAGTTCCTCTGTTTCTCCTGTGGCTTTCTTCTCTAATATTTTTCTTCAGTATCTTGTTTAAAATGGTACTGACAATTATTCTTTTTATCTTGGGAAGAGTGTAAGTGGATGTAGATTGCTTTTTAATACCATATTGAAAGATGAAAATATTCTGCCCCTTGAGAATGCTTAACAGATGTTTTGTCACTGCTTTTTGATCTTAGAAGGAAGGTTGATCCCAAAGGACAAATTAATCTGAATTCTCTCTGGGAATCCCGAAAACAGGAATTTCCTTTTCCCCTTATATTATGTGTCAATTATGATTAGGGCTTTACAATACTTATGACTCACTTAGGAAGAATGTTTCAGACAGTAAAATTTTGGAAACAGATGCAGCTATTTTCATAAGTTCAGATACTTTGTACATTATAAAACACTGTTTCCAAAGAGAATTCCAATCACTGCAGGTCAAAAAATAGCAAGTTTAGTGCAGTGCAAGCAGAATAAGATTGTAGCCTGATGTAAAGTGGTCTTTTGGGGTTATATAATTATCTCATTCTATAGATTTGAAGATGAAAAATGAGTTTTTATTTTTAACATATCTAAATACATGTTGGTTAATATAATTGCTATCTAAACTATAGAAGTCCAACCTTTTGACTTGGGCCACACTGAATGAAGAAGAATTGTCTTGGATCGCAAGAATGCTTAGGGCATGGGAATGATTAGGACATGTATTGGACATCAGTTTTAATTATGTAAACTTTTTAACGAGATATATAGAAATCTGCTAGTTACTTACTGGACATATTTTGAAGTACCAATACAGTGCTGAATTTTAAAGCCCCGTACTGCTGAAGACCAGACAGTGCAATGTGATGCCTCTCTGCTACAAATCTGCTCAGAATAGCCAAGATTTCTTTGTTTCATCATATTTTTAATTATTAATTAATATTTTTATTGATTTTTTTCTTTAGATTTTTGTTTTAATTTTTTTACATTTAAAGTATTCTTTGCCTTCAGTTTCACAATTGTGTAGAAGATTGTGAGCTAAATAAAATGGGCGTTGGTATAATTATCTGAGAACGCCTTTTCTATCTGCTGCAGGAGAGTCCAGGATGGGTTAGACTTCTCCCTGTGATGTCATAGAGCTAAGTCTGCCTCTAAAAAAAAACAGCCCTAAGCTGGCTCTCCAGTTTTGGCGAAGATACTTGACAGATTTAGCGTGTCTCTGGAAGCCAAACAAAAAACATTTAGAAACAACAATTCCTTACCAGAACTGGATATAAAAAAGGGTGGGGCTGGACTCTCTCTGTAGCTAGAAAGGGCATTCTCAGGTAGTTATACCAATGCCCATTCTTATCCACATTGTGCCGAGAGTCCAGGTTGGACATACCAAAGCCTGCATGTCGATGGGAGGGTCCTCATCCAGTCTTCTTAATCTGATTGCGGGAGAACCCTCTGGAGCACCCGTCTGCCAAACATTGCATCCACAGAGGCAAAAGAGTCCAGAAGATAGTGCCTGATGAAGGGTGATGGAGTTGCTTATCTGGTTGCCCTGCAAATCTTTTCAAGAGACGCCTGCATGGCCCAGGCGGCCAATGTCGTGGCACTCCTGGTGGAATGGGCTGTCAAATTCTTGGGCACTGGGATAGATAAGGTCTTATAGGCATTGGAAATGCAAGCCCTGATCCACCTACTTAGAGTAGGAGAAGGGGCCTCGTTCCCCTAGGACATGAGTCTCAAACTCGTGGTTCGCAGGCCAATTGCAGCCCGCAGGACGATATCCTGTGGCCCCCACCGTGATATGAAAGTTGAATGAAGATCATGAACAGTTCCTCAGAATATGGCTTCTCCAACTTACTCCTTGTGCCAGAGACTTGACAACACTTCCTCTCACATATCTGAGCCACATTTGGCTTGAGAGAGGAGGCACTTGACCCTCAGTATGGCTTGAAGATGATCATCAGTAAGTCTGGACCTGTACTTGGACTTGTTAAAGTTCAGGGTGGAGAAGAAGCCATGACGAGGAATAGTGGGCAGGACTTCCTTCAGAGGTCCCATTCATATGTTCAGGACAGTTCATATATTGGAGAAATCATTAACTGTTGATGACATTTGAGGATATTTTTTTAACAACATTTTTTGTGGAATTCCTTATGTGGCCCAGCCTCACCCAGACTCTGCCTCCAGCGGCCCCCAGGTAAATTGAGTTTGAGACCCTTGCCCTAAGAGATTGAAGAGAAGGACATGAACATAGCCTCAGTTTTTCGAAATGCAACAGTACATTTGATGTAGATGTGAAGTACTCTCTTTACATCCAACATATGCCATTTGTGTTCTAATTTATGGTGGCTGAGGACAGAAATCTGGCAACACAATGTCTTGAGCCCGGTGGAACCAGGTATTGATTTGGGGGACAAAGGTCAGATGTAAACAGAAAACCACCCTGTTCTCATGAAAAATACAGAGATCCGGTATGACTGAGAGCACCACCAGTTCTGACATTCTCCTGGCTGATGTAATAGCATGAGAAAAACTACTTTAAAGGTCATGAATTGGAGTGACATGGATTTGAAGGGTTCAAATGGGGCCCCCATAAGAGCCTGCAACACCTTAGAGAGCTCCCACATGGGGTACCTATGAACCACCAGGGGAATGGAGATTGGAGGCCCCTTTTACAAACCTACGAACTGAAGGATGATGGGACAGGGGAGAAAAGTTTTCCCAGTGTAGAACAGATGACAGATCTGCCACTTGGTGGCAAAGGGTATTGGATGAGAGCCTTCTATCCAACCCGTCCTGAAGGAATAGTAACACATCAGCTATAGATGCTTAATTGGGAACACGGCTTTCCTTCAAACACCAATTGCAGAAAACCTTCCAGATGGCATCATAAATGCGAATTGTAGAAGGTTTACGAGAAGTCTGAATGATGTGGATAACCCTATCAGGAAGGCTAAGGTCTCAGATGTTGCCACTCAAGCACCACAAGGAACTTCTGAGGGTTCGGATGTATCAAGGCTCCCTGGTGTAGAGAGACCCTGTTGGCTGGGATCCTCCATGGTTGGGCTACAGACAGCTTCACCAGGTCTGTAAACCTGGGTCTCCTGAGCCAATGTGGGGCCAGGAGGATTAGCTCCACTTTTTCCTGCAACATCTTCCAAATAACCAGTGGAATGATGGGAAGAGGGGGAGAGGCATAGAGGAGACCTGGGGGCCATCTGCTCCAAAGCGCATTGGTCCCCTCCGCTGCCTGAGAAGGAAACCTGATGAAAAATCTGCTTACCTGAGTGTTTAGTGGAGTGGTGAAAAGGTCCACTGCTGGTGCTCCACACCTTAGGGAAAGATCCCTGAACAGGGATGGGTGGAGATCCACTCTGCGTAGTCAACCTTGCTCCGACTCAACCAGACAGCCTGTGTGTTGTTGACTCCAGAGATGTGGTCCGCCTTGATAGACAAAGGTGTCTCTCCGCCCACCTCCCCAGACGTTTGGCTTCCCTCATCAAGGCCCTGGATCTTGCCCCCACCATCGATTGACGTGTGCTTTTGTGGCCACATTGTCATCATCAACACATGGGATCCTGCCACCCTGGTCCGGAAATGTTTCAATGCCAGGAAAATGGCTCTGAGCCAGTTTATGGGGCAAGCCCTGTCTACCTGAGACCAACTCCCCTGGGCTATGTCGCCGACCAGTTGGGCTCCCCAACCCTGGAGATTAGCATCCATTGTGAACAGGATTCTGTCTGGGTCTTTGAATGGAAGACCCCTCCAAACTGCCAGAGATTGCCACCATCGAAATGAGCGAAGGATCTGAGGTGGAATCTGAAACCTGGAAGAGGTGTGGCTGATTCCTGCCCATTGAAAAGGCAGCAGGAACCACTGCAGAGTCCGAGAATGGGGCTGGACCCATGGGACAATGCCAATGCAAGAAATCATCTTCCTGAGGTGCTTGGATAGATGAGACAGGGGGACTGTACATTGCCGTTGAATCTGAAGGATGGACTCGTTGAGGCTTTCTCCACAATCTGGGGAGAGGAAAGCCTGGCAGAGGTACGTATCAATGACCACGTCCAGGTGAAGTAGTCTGGTTGTGGGAAAGAGATGGCTCTTCTTGAAGTTGACAGAAAACCCATGATTCTGTAGCAACTGCAATATGGTGTTGAGGTCTCGATGTGCGGAGTGGATCGATGTTGACTGGATCACAGTCTCATCTAGGTAACAGTGGATCTGCACTGGAATAGCTCAAAGCGAAGCCATCAATGCATCCAACACTTTGGTGAAGACCCTGGTGGCTGACAAGAGCCCGAATGGAAGGGCTTGGTACTGGAAATGTTGCAGCAGATCCTGCTTTCAAATCAGGATACAAGACCACGAAGGGTAGGAGAATACAAGTTTATTTGCGCAAAAGGTTCAGAGCATTAGCATGGCAAATTCTTAACTCCCGGCTATTCCTGAGGAGTTGCTTTTATGCAGCTCACAATCTCAGCTTTTCCCAGGACGTTTTTGCTTATCAGGCTATACCATAACATATGTACTACAAAGGGGGGAAGTAAGTCTAATTAGTCATTTTGCACAATTCAGCATATATGTGCTTATCTTACACCATCTGTTATTTTCCATATCTACCCTTGCCACCCTTGCCATTTAGCTGTTTACAGAAAATATCTAGTTCATAGGTCATTATACTTAGACTTAGATTCAGCAAATTTCCTGATTTTCACAATATCATATTAAGCAACGTCTGTCATGTCTTCAATATAAGCTAAGGAACTTTTGCTAATGATAAGAATACTTTTCTGGTAATTTTCTACCCTGCTTCAGTTCTGGTAACAGAAATGAAGAAACGGGCAGTGATGGGTCCAGATAGGAATATTGATGTAAGCCTCCATGAGATCTATGGAAGAGAGGAGGTCGCCCTCCCAAACACTCTCTATGATTGAATGCAAGTCCTGCATCTTAAAACACCTGTAAGGGGTAAACTCATTCAAAAATTTGAGGTTAAGAATGTCTCACCCCCCACACACAAACAATGCCTTAGGAACCACGAAGAGCCAAGAATAAAAACTAGCTCATGTTGGTCCACCAGAATCAGTTGTATGGCCCTTATGTCCACAAGATATTGGATGGCTGATTTCATAAGGGCCCGTTTTGAACTATCCCAAGAAACAGGACAGTTCATAAAAACACTTTGGGGTGGCAAGAGGAACTCTAGCTGTAGACCCAACCTCACTGTCATGAGCACCCAGGCATCCTCCCATCTTGGAGGAAAAGAAGGCCAAATGACCTCCAATTGGGAGGCGGAGAACAAACGTTCACTTGGAGCGTTGGAATGAATGACCCCCCTCCTCGAAAGGGCTGTTTACCCTTACTGTTATTGTCTGCTAGTTACCTCTGAATATTGCTCCTGGTGCAGAAGGAACACCCCGGTCCGGGAAAAGTGAGTGCTAGGCTCAGCCAGGAAGGAAGAGGGACGGAAATGCAGAGCTGGACAATAATCTGCCCTCTTCCCTGTTGAAGAAAGAATCTTTCTCTTGTCTCTGGTAAGATTCCAGGGCATCACCAAATAGCTTTTCTCCAGCGCAGGGAGCAGATACCAGCTTTCCACTGTGACTGCCAGTTTTGCAGCCACAGGAGCTGTCTTGCTGCCACCAAGGAGGCAATGGTCTTAGATACAAACTTGGCTAAATTTAGAGTGGCATCTGCCATAAACTTTTGAGCTGCAACAATTTTGTTCAGATCCTGGTGCGATCTGAAATCAGTGGGTGGTAAGCGATCTTGTAGTTGAAGCAGCCAGTGGAGCGAAGACCTTGTGAAAAGGACACTGTTGTTGAGGCCTGGAAAGCCCAAGCCACAGCCTGGTGGTTGTTTTGAGCGTTTGTTCAGACCTCTTGTCCTAGGCCTTAGGATGTCCTCTGGCTCTGTGGGGATGCCAGAAGAGGAAAATGAGGCCACGACTGGAGCATCTACATTAGGCACTACAAGTGCATTTGCCAATGAGGGGCCCACATTGTAAAATTGCCTGTTGTGGGATGAAGGACGAGGCCCTGCCACAGGGGAGGCACGCTGCCCTTTGACCAGGTCAAAAAATAACAGAGAAGAGGGGAGAACCACCGGTTTGGAAAAGAGGGAGTCACCATGGCTAGACCCCCTTGGGGTTCTGGGGCCACCTCAGGAGTTAATTGGCCGGTGATCAATGCCTTGTGAAGAAGTGGTTTAAACAAAGCAGGTTTAAAAACTGCCTCTGAGGAGGGCTGGTCAGGACAAAACCCCTCCTTGTCTGATAAATTTGGGTCCCTGATCTCTCTTTCTTCCTCAGACCCCGAGGAATGACTGCGCTCAGAGGGGTTGGAATAATCCCTCTCAGCATAATTTCCCCAATCAGATTGGATAGAAGGGCCACTAAACTCTTGGTGTTTTGGATACCCCCTCTGTTAAGTGGTAATACCTTGGGCATGCCCCCACTATAGGATGAAGAAGCTGCTGAAAATCTTCTGCTAGGCCCTGCCTGATGGCCACAGAGACCATGTCTCTAATATCATAAGGCCTGTTGCTTGAGGGGAGGGTCAGCTGGGCGCATGCCCCCAGCAGAAGGGGTAAAGGTTGCCTCAGGCCTAGGCCTGTGGTAGATCTGCCCTTGAGGGGGACCCAAAGGAGCCTGTCTAAACTATGGCCCAGTCCTTCTTAAATCTTGGGGACAGTATGGCTCACCTATTCTTTCAGGGGACCAAGTTTGTAGATAACTGGAGGTACCAGCTTCAACTTCCCACTCCCTAGAGACGATCTCTGGGAAAACCTGTAATTCCCCTGATTGGGGAGCCTGTTGTAATTGCCCTCTCATCTGCTCCAGGGTTTTTGCAAACTGCCTTTCCAAAACAGCATGTCTTCTCTTCTCGGCCCTGAGTTCGGCCTTATAGGTTTTCTTGGGTGCAAATGCCTTGGCCTTTGCTGCAGCTTCTCTGCGGAGAATGAGCTTGTTGCCTCTTCCTTCTTTTCTTTAGGGTCTGAGGGCCATGGTCTTCTAGGCCTGAGAGTTCTGCCTGGGTCTTATCCCCTTCCATGCTGGTAATAGGAACAGCACAAGAGGTTCTGGAAGCAACCCTTGTGTATGTGCTGCCTATTATCTGGGCCAGGTGATCCAGAACAGCCTGCACACTGCTCCGGGAATGTTGTTCTTGTAATCAGAACAATTAAAAATGGCTGACCTCCACGTGCCTTATGGCCAAATTGCACTTAAAATGGCCCACACAGTTGTGAATACTCCTTAGGTTGCTGAGAGCCCTGAGTGAATAAAGAAGGTGAAAAATGGCTGCAATGTTACACACAGCTGGGAAAGAGGCCGTTCTGGATTGCTGGGGAAGTGGCAGCCCAATTTCACTGGAAAAGATTGTGTGTGAGGCCTTCTAAGCACTCCCCGTACTTACAGCCTCCCTGCGAAGGCAGTGATGAATCCTCGTGCACTGAAGGAGAGCAGGTCCCCACTCTACTCATGGCACAGGTCCACCAGAGCCCTGGGAGCTGTGCCAAATAGCGATCTTCCCATCCTCCTTCCTAGCTGAACAGCTTGAAGAATGCTTTGGCGATGAAAAGGAGGTGTGTGCCTCCTTTCTCCAGGACTCCTTTCTCACCTCCAGAGCCCTCTTCAAGCCATTCAGCAGCAAAAAATGTGAATCAGAAGTGCACACGAAAAGCTTTGGCAATGAGAAGGCTTTGGTAATGAAAAAGGAGGCACGGAAGGCTGTGTGTGGCCCTCCAGGCCTCCTTTCTTGGTTCCAGAGCCCTTTTCAAGCCATTCGCGCACACTTTGGCGACTCATTTTTCACCGCCAAATGGCTTGAAGAGGGCTTTGGGGGTGGAAAAGAAATGCACCTCCATTTCATCACAAAGCCTTCTTCAAATCCTTTACTGACTAGAAAGGAAGAAGCAAAGAAACAGGCTGGAGAGGAGACAGATCTTCATAAATTAAGTCACCAGGCACAGCAGGATGTGGGAAGAAGCACTTGCGGGGACCCCGAGGAAAGTAAAATGAGGTATCTGTGGGTCAGGGAAGGCTTGGGTGGTCTGAAGTAGGTGGTTCGTTCCATTACTAGGTCCCCCTTGGCTTTCATGACCCCAAGATACCTCATGTTCACTTAACGAGCTGCACATTCGATTAGCTAATGCATGGATGAAAGGAGGGAGTGATTGCATTGTGGGCAATTCAATCCTATGAATACTCAGATTACAAATGGAATGGGCAGGCTCCTTTATATTCATAATTCGAGAATTACCTGTACTTGTACCAATATTTCCAATACACAGATAAATATACAAAACTAACTGATTCATGTTAGCATTCCTTTATTATGGCAATTTTTCTTTGAGATTAAGAAAATAAGAGGAGATAAGTAGTTATATTTCCTTTTGCTGACATCCTGTATATTCTCCACTGAGCTGCTCTGAGCATCCAGAGAGTGGGAGGTGCTTAGTCTCAACTTGGATAGGCTGGGCTTAATTGATAGGACGCTCTTTCTCCTCTCTGGCTCCTACCTAGCATCCCCCAGTTTTAGCTCAGCCTTTGGTGGGTAGGCAGCTTATCCTTGGTCGGAGCAGGAACACTTTGAGGTCGGATTAATACCAGCTTTCTAAATTGTTTTCTGTTTCCCAAGTTCGACAGATTGGCAAATCGCCTTAGGCGATCCAGTCGCATTCACAACCACAGCGATTTTAGAATCGGTGTGTCTCAGCAGCTGTGCCTCCTCAAGAGAATGCGGCTTTCCTTTCCTTTCGCCAGCCACTTCTGCTTTGCCATTGCGATTCCTCCCCCTGGAGAGGACAGGAGCGGGAACGTCAGAGCCCTTCTTATCCTCTCCACACTGCTCAGTCGTAACGTAGCCTTTTTTATTCCAACTGACTGAGCGGCAAAGGTTTCTGCTCTGTTCGTGCCAAAACCGGCCAGCGCCATCTTAGACAGGGGCCTAACAGCCTTTTTGGAGCACAGACTATTGGACACTGCCATTACCACGTTGCATAGTGTGGCCGTTCACTGTTTTGTAAATATCCTGTGAGAGGCTTTATTTCCCTCTAAGATCACGCTCCACTTTATAGAGGGGAATTAAAACATTCAACTCCCTTTACACCGGTTTTGGGGAGATACAACTATTAATTATTGTTGACTACCCTCACAGTGGAGTGTGTGTGTATGTGTGTCTTCTTGATAAAAATGTAACATTGCCTCACTTATTTTCAATTTCCTGATATTTGTATGTATATATATATGCATGTATGTATGTATGTCTATGTTTGTCTATCTATCTATCTATCTATCTATCTATCTATCTATCTATCTATCTATCTATCTATCTATGTTTTCTTAAGTTTTCGTGGTTATTTAAATGTATGGTATTCAGCTTTGTTCAGGTATTTTCCCACATCATTATAATTGTGCTTTTAAAGTTGTAGCAATGTTTCGGCAGAATCTCATCTGCCATCAACAGGCTTCTGTATTGTGTTCGTCTGTGAGCCAGACTTTTACAGTTGTTTCAGAGTTAAATTTGGAGCTAGCCTACTGCTGTGCCAGAATGGTTTTTCTTCATCCTGATTGGTTGGGAGTCTTGGTCTGTGTTTATTGGTCTTGGAGTTTGCTGTGTTCTGCTTGATTGGTGTTTCTAATATCTTCTGTCTATTTTGTGGCTTTTTTTGTCTTGACTGGCTGGCAACATTGTGTTCAGAGTAAATGGACGGCTATCATTTGTTAGGAAGCTAGGTTTCATCTGGGTGCCTGGTAGGGGTGTGTTTGAGCTGGAGGTATCAGGGGGGATCTGTTTGTGCCCAGGCAAACAAGCCAGGCAAACACCTGGGCACAAACAGATATTAGGCTAGCCCCAAATTTAAGTCTGACTCACAGACGAATACAATACAGAAGCCTGATGATGGCAGATGAGATTCTGCCAAAATGTTGCTACAACTTTAAAAGCACAACTATAATAACATGGGAAAAAAGCTGAATACCATACATGTAAGTACCCGCGAAAACTTAAGAAAACATACAAATATATATACACTGCACAAAAAAATGAAGGGAACACAAAAATAAGACATCCTAGATCTGAATGAATGAAATATTCTCATTAAATACTTAAATACTTAAATACTTGTTCATTACGTAGTTGAATGCGCTGACAACAAAATCACACAAAAATTATCAATGAAAATCAAATTCAGCAACCCATGGAGGTCTGGATGTGGAGTTACACTCAAAATTAAAGTGGAAAAAACACTACAGGCTGATCCAACTTTGATGTCATGTCCTTAAAACAAGTCAAAATGAGGCTCAGTAGTGTGTGTGGCCTCCACGTGCCTGTATGACCTCCCTACAATGCCTGGGCATGCTCCTGATGAGGTGGTGGATGGTCTCCTGAGGGATCTCCTCCTACACCTGGAGTAAAGCATCCCCCAACTCCTGGACAGTCTGTGGTGCAACGTGGCATTGGTGGATAGAGTGAGACATGATGTCCCAGATGTGCTCAATTGGATTCAGGTCCGGGGAACGAGCGGGCTTGTCCATAGCATCAATGCTTTCGTCTTGCAGGAACTGCTGACACACCACAGCCACATGAGGTCTAGCATTGTCATGCATTAGGAGAACCCAGGACCAATTGCACCAGCATATGGTCTCACAAGGGGTCTGAGGATCTCATTTCGGTACCTAATGGCGGTCAGGCTACCTCTGGCAAGCACATGGAGGGCTGTGCAGCCCCCTAAAGAAATGCCACCCCACCATTATTGATCCACTGCCAAAGCGGTCATGCTGGAGGATGTTACAGGCAGCAGAAAATTCTCCATGGTGTCTCCAGACCCTGTCACATCTGTCACATGTGCTCAGTGTGAACCTGCTTTCATCTGTGAAGAGCACAGGGAGCCAGTGGTGAATTTGCCAATCTTGGTGTTCTTTGGCAAATGCCAAACGTCCTGCACGGTGTTGGGCTGTAAGTACACCACCCACCTGTGGACGTCGGGCCCTCATACCACCCCCATAGAGTCTGTTTCTGACCATTTGAACAGCCACATGCACATTTGTGGCCCTATGGAGGTTATTTTGCAGGGCTCTGGCAGTGTTCCTCCTATCCCTCCTTGCACAAAGGTGGAGGTGTAGTGGTCCTGGTGCTGGGTTGTTGCCCTCCTATGGCCTTCCACATCTCCTGCTGTACTGGCCTATCTCCTGGTAGTGCCTCCATGCTCTGGACACTACGCTGACAGACACAGCAAACCTTCTTGCTACAGCTTGCATTGATGTGCCATCCTGGATGAACTGCACTACCAGAGCCACTTGTGTGCGTTGTAGACTCCGTCTCATGCTACCACTATAGTGAAAGCACCACCAGCATTCAAAAGTGACCAAACCATCAGCCAGAAAGCATAGGAACTGAAAAGTGGTCTGTGGTCATCATCTGCAGAACCACTCCTTTATTGGGGATGTCTTGCTAACTGCCTTTGCTTTCCACCTGTTGTCTATTCCATTTGTACAACAGCATGTGAAATTGATTGTCAATCAGTGTTGCTACCTAAGTGGACAGTTTGATTTCACAGAAGTGTGATTGACTTGGAGTTACATTGTGTTGTTTAAGTGTTCCCTTTATTGTTTTGATCAGTGTGTGTGTGTGTGTGTGTGTATGTGTGTATTCTTAAGTTTTCGCGGGTATTTATATGTATGGTATTCAGCTTTGTTCGGGTATTTTCCCACGTTATTATTGTCGTGCTTTTAAAGTTGTAGCAACGTTTCGGCACAATCCCATCTGCCATCATCAGGCTTCTGTATAGTGTTCGTCTGTGAGTCAGACTTTCACAGCCATTTCTGTTTTAAATTTGGTGCTAGCCTACGCTGTGCCAGAATTTTTCTTCATTCTGATTGTTTGGGAGTCTTGGTCTGTGTTTATTGGTCTTGGAGTTTGCTGTGTTCTGCTTGATTGGTGCTTCTAATATCTTCTGTCCGTTTTGTAGCTTTTTTTGTCTTGATTGGCTGACAGCATTGTGTTTCCTGTATTGGAGGTTTTTAGTGCGGCTTGGTTCCGAGTAAACAGACGGCTATTATTTATAAGGAAGCTAGGTTTCATCTGGGTGCCTGGTTGGGGTATGTTTGAGCTGGAGGTATCAGGGGGAGTCTGTTTGTGCCCAGGTGTTTGGCTGGCTTTTGCCATCATCAGGCTTCTGTGGTTTGCAATTACGGGTGACAGTGGTGATCCCATAGGGGCTCCTTCAATTTGTTTGTATCTTTGTCCTTTGTATATGAAATATGTGTTGGTTAAGCATTGTTCTGTTAGTTCCATGAGGTGTTTAGCTGGTTGGTATTTATTTTTGATGATTTCAAGGGTCTCTTTTATCGGGACTTGAGTGAATAGTGAAACCACGTCGAAACTTACAAGCAGATCTTCTTGCTCCACATGTAGATCTTTGATCATTTCCAAGAAGTGGTATGAGTTTTGTACATGTGAAGCTGCTGTTTCAGCATGGGGCTGTAGCTGTTTTGCTAAGTGTTTAACTAGGTTTGGTAGTGGTGCTCCTCTGGAGCTAACTATGGGTCTGAGAGGTATGCCTTCTTTGTGTATTTTTGGGAGGCCATATAGTTTGGGGCATCTGGAAGATTTTTCTCTTGGGATGATTGTCTGTTGGATCTCTTTGCTCATGTGGCTGGTTATAATTTTATTCTTGGTTAATTTTTCCAGATATGTGGTTGGGTCTGTGCTTATGAGTTTGTATGTGGGGTCTTGGAGTAGGTCTGTCAATTTTGTTTCATAGTCTTTTCTGTCCATTAGTACTGTGGCATTCCCTTTGTCTGCTGGGAGTATGATTATGCTGCTATCTCTTTTCAGGGTTTGTAACGCTTTAATTTCTTCTTTCTGCAAGTTGTTTTTGGGTGGTTTGCTTGTACATAGGAAGTAGGTAACTTGGTGTCTTATTCTATCAGCTTCATCTGGATTTAATTTGGTTAGGCTGGAATTTGGAAGCCTGATGATGGCAGATGAGATTCTGCTGAAACATTGCTACAACTTTAAAAGAACAACTACAATGACGTGGGAAAATACCCGAACAAAGCTGAATGCCATACATGTAAGTACCCACGAAAACTTAAGGAAACACACACACACACACACACACAACATATATATATGTATATGCATATGCATATGCATATATGTATGTATAGTATTCAGCTTTGTTCGGGTATTTTCCCATGTTATTATAGTTGTGCTTTTAAAGTTGTAGCAATGTTTCGGCAGAATCTCATCTGCCATCATCAGGCTTTTGTATTGTGTTGGTTTGTGAGTCAGACTTTTACAGTTGTTTCAGTTTTAAATGAACATGACAAGAAAGCCCCCAACAACTCACAACAACACCTGAAACAATTAGTATATAATGTTTCCAACAGAGAACGCACCAAAACAGAAACAGATGTCCTAACCAAAGGATTCAATTATGCTATAGCACCCAAAAAAATCCCCACAGAATCCATCATATGTGCAGTAGAATCCAGCCTAACTAAATTAAATACAGATGAAACTGATAGAATAAGACACCGTTACTAACATCCTATGCACAAACAAACCACCAAAAGCAACTTGCACAAAGAAGAACTAAAAGCCCTGCAAGCCCTAAAAAAGGATAGCAGCATAATCATACTTCCAGCACACAAAGGGAATGCCACAGTAGTAATGGATAGAAAAGACTCCAAAACAAAATTGACAGACCTACTCCAAGACTCCACACACAAACCCATAAACACAGGCTCAACCATATATCTGGAAAAAATAACCAAGAAGAAAATTATACCCAGCCACATAAGCAAAGAGATCCAACAGATAATCATCCCAAGAGAAAAATCTTCCAGATGCCCCAAACTATATGGCCTCCCAAAAATACACAACAAAGGCATACCTCTCAGACCCATAGTCAGCTCCAGAGGAGCACCACTACCAAACCTAGTTAAACACTTAGCAAAACAGCTACAGCCCCATGCTGAAACAGCAGCTTCACATATACAAAACTCATACCACTTCTTGGAAATGATCAAAGATCTACATGTGGAACAAGAAGATCTGCTTGTAAGTTTCAATGTGGTTTCACTATTCACTCAAGTCCGGATAAAAGAAACTCTTGAAATCATCAAAAATAAATACCAACCAGCTAAACACCTCATGGAACTAGCAGAACACTGCTTAACCAGCACATATTTCATATACAAAGGACAAAGATACAAGCAAATTGAAGGAGCCCCTATGGGATCACCACTGTCACACATCATAGCAACCAATCACAGCTCGGATTCCCTCATGCAGTGGTCAGCTCTCTTCAATCAACTAGCTATAACTGTGTATACTTTTTTAAAAATAATGTTTATTGAAAGTTTCAAAAAAAAATTTTAAAAAAAGAGAAACATGTTCTCACATTTTTAAAATTTTTTCATAGTGGTGTACATTTCTATTAGTGTCAATTAAAGTCATTTGTTACAAGTAAATCTATAAATCCTTTTTTATGTTATCATTACAATTATAATACAATATTTATTTAATTATATTTCTTTATATATATACATAGCTATGTATACATTTATCCTTATTTCCATTTTCCCTTGTTTGTTTAATATAACTGTGTATTCTTATTTATTATCCAATGCTTCACTGATCCTGCTATTAAATTTTAAATATCTTAACTCCCCTCCAATTTATAACATCATTTAAACCAAATTGTTTTGTAAGATCCTTGTGTTTCTGTATACCAATAACTTTATCATGAGGACACCCAATGGAAAATAAATTAAGTCTGTTACATTTTTTTCATTGCTTCTCTGACATTACAATATTTTATGTCAACATGTTTGTTTCTGGTTCTAGTTTAACAGTTATTGTGGGCAGGGGAATAATTGGCATATGAACTTTCTACACTAATGTTATATATGGGTACTTAAGTATGCAGTATGTATGTATGTATGTATGTATGTATGTATGTATGTATGTATGTATGTATGTATGTATGTATTTGGATGAAAATGGGGACCATTTGGTCAGCACAGACTTTTTAAGCAAGAAGGAGTTATCTTGTCTAGCCCTGGTGCTTTTCCTGGCTTTTGTCTGTGTAATAGATCTTGCAGTTCTTTTCTGTGATCACCAGAGGTTGTGAGTCTAATGGATTGGGGCCAGTTGTAGGAGGCTTGGCTGTTGTTGGTGTGTTTGAGATGGGGGTTGTGGAGATAGGTGGCTGTAGTTTCTTTTCAAACCTGAAGTAAAACACATTCAGATCATCTGCTAGTTGTTGATTTCCTTCTGCCTAGGAAGGAGGTTTGCTGAAGCCAGTGATGTTTTTAAGAGTTTTCCACATGTTTGCTGGTTCATTTGTTGAGAACTGATTCTTTAATTTTTCAGAGGAACTTCTTTTTACTGCTCTGCTCTCTCTTGTTAATAAGTTTCTGGCCTGGTTGTATAGCATTCTGTCACCTTTTCTGTAGGCTTCCTCTTTGGAATGACATAGCTGTTTAAGTTTAGCTGTGAACTAAGGTTTATTGTTAGTATATATTTGCAGAGTCTTTGTTGGTACACATAAGTCTTCGCAGAAGCTAACATACAGTGTTACAGTATCTGTGAGCTCATCTAGGCCTGCAGAGGCATCTTCAAAAACATTTCAATCTGTGCAATCAAGGCAGGCCTGGAGTTTCAGCTTTGCCTCATCAGGCCAAGTCCTCATTGATTTAATTGTTGGTTTAATGGTTTTAAGTCCTTGTCTGTAGGCAGGTACAAGGTAAATCATGCAGTGATCAGAGTGTCCCACAGCTACTCATGGTAAAGACCTATAAGCATCTTTTACTGTTGTGTAGCAGTGGTCTAAAGTATTTTTGCCTCTGGTGGGACAATTGACATGCTGGAAATATTTTGGGAGCTCTTTCCTTAAATTTGCTTGATTGAAATCTCCTAAAATGATGCGAAGTGAACCTGGGTGTTTGGCTTCAGCCTCCATAATTTGATCAGTAAGAGTTCGTAATGCCTTGTTTACACAGGCTTGTGGAGGAACATACACAACTATTAGGAGAAATGATAACTCACGTGAAGAGTAAAATGGCTTGCAGTTGATGTGTAAGGACTCTAAATTTTCATCACAAAACTTATATATTATAGTTATATCCTGAGACCAGCTGTTGTTGATATATATACATAATCATCCACCCTTTGTTTTACCTGATGTCTCTTCAATTCTGTCTGATCTAAATGTCTGAAATCTTGGGATGTACATGGTATTGTCCTCATGAATTTGTGGATTAAGCCAGGTTTCAGTAAAAGAAAGAACAACTGAATTATAAAAATCACAATTCCATCTATTTAAGATGGATCCATCATCCATCTTGTTAGCCAGTGAGCATAAATCAGTCAGAAAGATTGAAGGAAGAAGAGTTTTTTTTTTTCTATTCCTTAGTCTGTTTAAAATTCCCATCTCATTTACCTCGTCTCCTCTTCCGGCATGGTTGCTTCTTTGCTTTCTTTGTTATAATCCATAGCACCGGGCAATTGGTTAGAATCTCCTCTGCGTTTGCAAAGACAGGTGGGGGTGAGGAATCAGAAAGCTGCTCCCTAAGGAAACATTGCTTAATTCTTAGCAGATGTTCTTGTGAGTATGAAATCCATAGTGAATTGCAGATAATAATAAAGAAACCATCAGAGAGCATTTCACTGAGGCAGCTGTTGTCGGTGCCCTCTTAAGTACATCTTTAGTACAGTGCCATCTTGAGTACGTCGGTGCCATCTTGAGTACGTCGGTGCCATCTGGAGTTTATACACATCAGGTATCTGCAGTGGGTATGTAGAATGTAAAAAAACTCAAGAAGGGCCTCCATGATTGAAACTGTGTCCTTTTTTCTATGTTCTATAAGTTTAATACGTGTTGTATTACTATAAATATGTTTAATTGTTACACATGAAAAAGAAATGGGGCTTCAATTGTACACTTGCAGACGCTATGTCCCTTTAAAAAAACCCTGCAGATGTCTTAATACACATGCAATGAATATTTACATTTCATTTTTATCTGCAGTCAGAAATGGAAACTGATTAAATGACATATGCATTTGTTATAATGGTATTATTGTTACAGTGGCAGTAGATGAAATTTAGAGATGTAATCTGCTTAGTCCAGAGGACTTTAATTAATATTGTAGTATGAAAGAATACACATTACACTGTCTGGGGGCATCTGGAGGGGGAGACTGGACACTGAACTAAGTGTTGAGACATGTCTTGTGTTTCTGTTGTAGCCTGGATTGCGCCGTAGCAGTGCAAAACGACCATTCTTGAACGATCAGTGGTGGGCCCCCCCCCCACTTGTTTTGCTGGGTTTTCTCACACCTCTTTTCCTCTTTTCCTCCTTTCCCCATCCTGCATCTTCAGCGCATGTCCCGGAGGTGAAAAGAGCCGGAGCACCAAGTACGTCATATAGAGACTATTCTTCCCATCCCCCCATCCCTGTTTCTATCTTGCCACTGAGGGCTGGACCTGATGCAAGGTGTGCGTAGCCTCAGTGGATTGCTGCGACACTGGAGACATTTGCACGGCCCTTATGGCGTCTGCTGTGATTGGCATGCATGAGGTTTTAGCTCCTTGGAGGTTACTGGCTTTCCCGGCTTCCTGTGCTGGATCAGAATGCCCCGTTTTCTGGGAGTCAGCGGGGCTGCAGACAATGGTAGGCTCTCCTCTCGATTGAGGAAGGGAACCGCGCTGTGGGGTCCCGCTGTGGCTGAAGGAGAAAGTGGCATTTGGCTTTTTGTGAAGGGAGGAAACATGAAATATTTCGTCCAGGGATGGGTTTCTACCAGTTCTGTCCACCTCTGTAGAACCGGTAGCTCTGAAGAGCAGCAGACATAGAATCGGTTCTATGTCTGCTGATGTTTTTTCCCACCCACCCACCCGAACTCTTACCTAATCTTTAGTTCCTGATTTTTTTAACTTCAGCTGCCGAACGAGGCACAGCTGCAGTTAAAAAAACAAGAAAAGAGGGCTGTTTCAAAGGCTGCTTCTCAGCGCAGCATGCTAATGACTATTTACAGGTGCTCGGCTCACAGCGGGCAGGGAAGCTCGTAAATCCCGAACTGGTAGTTAACCCTGTCATATCCCACCCCTGATTTCGTCCCCTGGGAGAAACGAGCAGCAGTGGAGTGCTCTGACCGGGAGGGCAGGGACCCGTCTGCCTCCTGTAACAGTGCCTCCACTGCCCTCCCGAGTGGTGTGTATGTGTGTGTATGTGAGAGAGAGAGAGAGAGAGGGAGAGAGAAGGAAGGAAGAAAGGAAAGGAGAGAAAGAAAGAGACAAAGAAAGAAAGAGGAAGAAAGAAAGAAAGAGAAATAAATAAATAAACAGAAATAGAAAGGAAGGGGGAGAGAGTGTATGGTGTGTGAGTATCTGTGAGAGAAAGAGACAAGAAAAGAAAGAAAGAAAGAAAGAAAGAAAGAAAGAAAGAAAGAGAAAGAAAGAAAGAGGAAGGGAGAGAAAAGAAAAAAGAAAAAAGAAAGAGAAATAGGAAGAAAGAAAGAAAAAAAGAAATAGGAAAGAAAGGGGGGGAACTCTGTGCCATTATTTTTAATTGTTCCATCATTTATCATATATTAATATTTTACACTGTCCCTTATACCTAGAGTGATTTTACTGCCTTTCTTTTGCCTAGGTTTACCACATATTTTTCAAGGTATATATTCAGTGTCTATAGTCCAGAGCAGTGGTCCCCAACCTTTTTTGTACCAGGGACCAGTTTCATGCAGAAACACTTTTTCAAGGACCGGGGGGGGGGGGGGGGGAGTCCGAGTTTGGTGGTTTGTTTGCAGACGTTTCATTACATGATATTGTTACCTAGTCGGGTAATAAAATGTCTGCCAGCAAACCACCAAGTTCAGGGAGTGCCAATGCCTCCTCATTGTAACCCTGCAACTAATATTCTTTTCTATTGGGACATTTAAAACGGAGGGTTTCAGCTGCAGATTCAGGAACTGTGCCTGGCTGAGGAGCGCCTTCAAAACTGGGTGGTGGCGGCCCACAGCTGTCTCCGCAGCCCAGGACAAGTCCCTGCAGGACGGCTGAGAAGCCCCGCCTCTCGGCCCTGCCTTCCTCAGCCCCATCCCTCAGGTGTCTCCCTCCCTCCCTCAGCCTCATCCCTCAGGTGTCTACCTTGTTCCTCTCTCAGTCTCTCTCTCACTCCTCCACCAGCCCAGGAAGAAACTGCTTCAAAGAAGCCGGGGGGGGTGGCTTTTCTTGTCGGCGCAGCTCCTCCAAAGCGCCCATTCACCCCCACCCCGCCGGCCGTGGTTCAATCCAGTGCTCTGTTCTGCCTGCCTGCCTTCGTTTCTGGTTGTTTCGGAGCAGCTTCAGCTGAGTAAAAGAGGCGAATAGTTATTAACAGAGCACTGGATTGAACCGCGGGCGGCGGGGTGGGGGTGAACGGGCTCTTCGGAGGAGCTGCGCCGACAGGAAAACCACCACCACCCCGGCTTCTTTGAAGCAGTTTCTTCCTGGGCCGGTGGAGGAGCGAGAGAGCGACTGAGAGAGGAACAAGGCGGGAGGAAACCGAACCACTGAGCCAAAGAGTAGGACAGGCTTTGGTTGCTTCCTCCCTCCCCTTCTTTCATTTGTGTCCTTGATCCCTGATCCCAGCAGCATTCACCAAAAGTGAAGAAAACCGCCATTTTTATTTTATTTTTTATTTTTATTTTCTTTGCGGTCCGGTACAAAGTGATCCACGGACCGGTACCGGTCTGTGGCCCGGTGGTTGGGGACCCCTGGTCCAGAGCATAAATACACTTGTGTTTAACAGAGTTGAAAGGGACTTTGGAGGTCTTATAATTCAACCCCCTGCTCAGGCAGGAAAACTGAGGATGGCAAACTTTGAATAGAGGTCCTGGGAAAGGTGTAAGAGTAACAGAATAACACTTAGAAGGGACCTTGGAGGGAACGCTATACCATTTCAGAGAAATGGCTGGCCAGTCTTTTCTTAAAAACTTCCAGTGATTGAGCACTCAGAACTACTGGAGACAGCAGTTCCACTGGTTAATTGTTTTCACTGTCAGGAAGTTTCTCCTTAGTTTTAGGTTGCTTCTCTCTTTCTCAGCTTCCATCCATTTCTTTTTGTTTGCCTTCTGGTGCTTTGGAAAATACATTGCTCCCTCCTACTCTTCCTGGTAGTGTATTGCCTATCACACTATTGGGCAAAGCATGTGAGCCATTTCCTCCTTTCAGTGATCCATGAAAGTACATCTATAGTATATAGATAATAAAGTCAAAAAAAGGTGAACAACATTTTTACAGAACTATAGATATGTTGAGGTTGGTGTGACAAGGAATGGCTGGGAGGGGAGGGGTCAGGCGAGGTACCCCTTGATGTGAGTAACATTGATTTGGCCACACCCACCCAGTCACATGACCAAGCCACACCCACCCAGCCACATGACCACCAAGCATGCCCACTCAGCCACATGACCACTAAGCCACGTCCACCAAATAAGCCATGCCAACAGAATCAGTGGTAAAAATTTTTGAATCCCACCACTGATCTGAATGCTTATTTCACTTTGCTTGATGATCACCACAAAAAGATCACAAAATCGACAGAAAATTTTGATTTTATAAAAAGGTACAATGCAAGGATGTTCACTATCCCCTTTACTATTTATAATGACCTCGGAAGTACTAACTAGAAATAGCAGACAAGATGAAGAAATAAAAGGTATGGAAATAAAAAAAGAGAAATATAAGTTTCAGGCATTTGCAGATGATTTGATTTTTATATTAGAAGATCCACTAAAAACTGGACCTAAGATAATTAACAAATAGAAGAATATGGTGCAGTCACAAAACTGAAAATAAACGACTAAAATACTAGTTAAAAATCTTACAGATACACAGAAAAAAGAGCCAATGGAAAAATTGACATACAGATAGTTTAGAAAGTAAAGTATTTAGGGATACAATTAACAGCAAAATGTGCAATGATTAAAAAGGATAATTATACGAAGCTGATGCAACAAATCAAATCAGATTTGGAGAAATGGAAAAATTTGCAATTGTCATTGACAGGAAGAGTAGCTACTATATAAATAAATATGTTACCAAGACTATTATACTTATCTCAAACAATTCCAATGAAGCTGGGGAAAAATATTTTGAAGAACTAAATAAAATAATATTAATTTGGTTTGGAAAAAAAAGCAAAAATAAGTCTGAAAATGTTGCAAGATTCCAAAAAAAGAGGGGGCTTTGGATTGCCAGATTGGGAATTGTATTATCAGCCCTTATTTTACATGGGTGAAATAATGAATTAATTCGAGACATAAAAGACTATTAAACTTAGAAGGACATGACCTTCAATTAGTTTGGCGTGCTTTCTTATGGTATGGGAAAAATAAAATACATAATTATTTTCAAAGACATTATATTAGAAATCAAAGAAGAACACTATTTAAAAATACCCGTCTGGCTTTCCACAATGGAAGCACTGATACATCCTAATGTTATCAATATGGGAAAAAATTGTAAGATATAAAGATATTTTGAATGAAAAGGGGGAATTAAAAACTAAGCAAGAATTGAATAGTCAAGGGATGAATATAGCATGGTGGTCACAAGTGCAGATATAATCTCAATATGAGAAAGATGCCAAAATGTACGTTTTAAATAAAGAATTAACAGAATTAGATCAGATGTTAACTGGGACAATGATAGCTTGGGCTATCTTTGGATGTACAATAGAACAATGGAAAAATAAAGAGATCTTGACAGAAAAGTAATTTAGAAAATATTTAAATTTGCAGAAATGGACAGATTTACAATTAAGGAAAAAGAAGGAACTGAATGTTTCTTGTCATGGGACTTATTTTACTAATGATTAGATAATAAAAACATAAGTTAGAAATACGAATACAAAAACTAATGTTATAAAGGAGACTTGTTAAAAGGAGATAAGTAAATTATTATTATTATTATTGTTGTTGTTGTTGATCATAAATCACTTTGTTGAGGCTTTTGAAACAGTGACTTTTTTGAACAGTCACTAAATAATCTGTTGTAAGCCAAGGACTACCTGTATGTGACACCAGAAAAATTTCTAAGGTGGATAAAGATACTTCTTTATTTCTTATTTCATTCTTTCATAAAGTGACTAAATTAGTAGACCAGCGAAATGCTGTGGAGATAGTATACGTAGATTTTAATAAGGAATTTGACAAAGTAGATCGCAATCTACTTCTTGGTAAGCTAGAAAAATGTGGAATGGACAACATTACTACCAGATGGATTTTGTAGCTGGCTGACAAACCATACTCAACGAGTAATTCTTAATGGTACTACATCCACATGGAGAGAAGTCAGTAGTGGGATACCACAAGGCTCCATCTTAGGCCAAGTATTCTTCAATATCTTCATAAATGACATAGATGAGGGAATAGAAAGGGAACTGATCAAATTTGCAGATGACACTAAACTATCAGGAATAGCTAAAATCCCAGAAGACAAACTCAGGATCCAAAATGTTATTGACAAACTTGAATAATGGGCCCTATTCAACAAAATAAATTTTAATAGGGAGAAAAGTTTTACATATAGGCAGGAAAAATTGAAGGTATAACTACAGATTGGGTGAGACCTGGCTCAAAAACAGTAACTGTGAGAGGGACTTTGGAATCCTAGTGGATTATCATTTGAATATGAGCCAGCAATGTGCAGCCGCTGCCAAAAAAGCTAATTCAATCATCGGTTGTATAAACAGAGGCATATAATCAAGATCATGTGAAGTATTCGTACCACTTTATAAAACCCTAGTAAGACCACACCTAGAATACTGCAACCAATTTTGGTCACCATATTACAAAAAAGATGTTGAGATCTTGGAAAAAGTTCAGAGAATAGCAACTAAGATGATCAAAAGCCTGGAGACTAATATGAAGAACAGCTGCAGGATTTGAGTTTGGCTAGTCTAAGGAAAAGAAAAAGTAGGAGTGACATGATAGCAATATTCCAGTATTTGAGGGGCTGCCAAAAAGAAAAAGAGGTCAAATTATTCTCTAAAGCATCAGAGGGCAGGACCAGAAACAATGGTTAGAAACTAACCAAAGAGGAAGCAACCTGGAATAAAGGAGAAACTTCCTAATAGTGAGAACAATTAACTAGTGGAATAGCTTGCCTCCAGAAATTGTGAGCGCTCCATCACTGATGGTTTTTAAGAAGAAACTAGACAGCCACTTATCTGAAATAGTATAGGTTCTCCTACTTGAGCAGGGGGATGGACTAGAAGATCTCCAAGGTTCCTTCAAGCTCTATTCTATTCTAACTTCTAATCACTGTTGGAAGAGTGAGAACCACGAAGGGATATTTTATCATGAATGGTAAAAAAGTAAAAAGATATTGGTTACAAATATATGGGGTAGTGCGGGGAGTTCAAAAAATTAATTTGCAAATAAAACTGGCACTTTGAAATGAAACTTTTCTTATTTGGTCTTATGGACAGTAAACTAGAAACATTAATGGATTATTTAATATATGGTATAAGCTGCAACAAAGATATCATATGCACAGGCTTGGAAGATACAGAATCATCAATAATGTAGAAAGGGAGTTTGAAAAAGTTTGCAGAAATGGCTAAATTGACTTGTTTGGAAACTACAACTATTTTTTATAAAAGACTGAAATCCCTTTTTGAAAGTGGATATAAATGAATTGTTGATTTTGGGAATTATTGATTGACAAGTTTTGTTTATGGGAAGAAAGGAACTATGTAATATGGATGATAATATGGATGGTAATGTAATATGGATGGTAATATGGCTAGTGCTCTTCAAATGTTGCTCTACCTACATCCAAATAGTCTTCTCAGTACAGTTTTCTTCATGTGTGCCATAAGAATTCTGAAGGGCATATCCAGTAAGTGACCTCTATGCCAATAGAATAGTAATTTCCACCATTTATTATGAACTTCAAATTGGCCTTTGTTCAGTTTTAGATTGCCTTCTAGTATTGTTTAGAAAAGTTTTGCCCTTGCACATTAGTTGAAGCATATAGTTTTGAAATTAATTATATTTAACAAAACTAATTTTGATGCTGTAAACATTGCAATTTAAACAATGGGTATCCTTAAATATACAGTAGTTATTACAAACACAGGGAATAACTGCTGGAAATAATCTATTAATAATTTCTTTAATTTCTAAAGTATTGCTAAAGATTGCATTTTAATATATTTATTGTACAATTGTATATTTACAATATCTTATTTTTATTTCAGATTCAGCCCCTGCTTTGAATTCTTTAAAGTATTGTAAGTATTTTTTTTTTTTTGTATTTGATTATTTAGTGTTAAAAGTCATTTGAAATTATCTGTTTCTATAACATATATTTATACCCAATTAATGTATCATATTTTTAACAATAATGTACCAGGAAATAATTAATTGGTTGTTATAAATTACTTGCTTCCTTTGAAATTCTTCAAATCTATGACTGAGAAATCTCTGTTTCTAATGTCTTTTAGAAGCCAATTTTGGTTACATTTCATTACTAGCTGTAATTTGAAATTAAATTTAGAGGTAATGTGTGAAATACTAAAAGCTGAATTGTAAAAGCAATATCTACAAGAATTTACAAGTGGATGGCATTTGAAGTAAATTAATCACTGATCATGTGTTCTGGAGAGGCTGTATGAAGTCGACCACATACATTCATGCAAGATATAACTTCCATTTAAAATAATCACAGGCCATTGTTGAGTTGAGAATGACCCCTGTTTCCAACCCCGAAGAGCTGCTGCCAGTCACAAAAGATGCTATTTGCTGAGACTGATCAGTGGTCTAGTTATATTAAGCAGTTTCAGAGATTCAAAGGATGCCTGTGACTGAAAGCCACTTGCATGTCATAAAATCTTTTAGTCTACTCTATAAGAATCAGACTACTGATCCAGCCTGAACTGTTTTCTCTAATTGCATCTCTCAACCTTATATTTAAGAATAGTTATGGTTTAAGAATAGAAGTGTGAATATAATGGAATAATTAAAACTAATAAGGATAAATTATTAATATAAATGCAAGAAAAAACATAATGACATGATCAATTAAATTGATTTGTACCTTGGGTATCCATATTATTTTTAATCCTAATATTTGCAGAATAATGCATCAAATTTATAGACTTCTCTTGGCTTCTATTCTCTAAAATATATAAATTTAAAATGAAACTTAAGAATTGATTTTTGTTTTGATATACATTAAGAACAACATAAAATAATGTAAGTTTTAATCACATTGAAAAGACTATTTTTAAAATATAAATATATTTAATGACTTAAATTCTAAGATTTCTTGATTCAACAGTTTAGAAAACTGCATGACAGCAACTACTTAAATCTCCCTCGCTTAAAATGGTATTCATTGTTGTGCAATATTATCCTACTACTTCATTAAATATTACTATTTATTATAAGCATAATATAATATTGGCAAAAATCATATAATGGCACTTTTGTTTAAACAGATGGTGGCAAAAAATAATACTAAGATATGAACAAAATAGGAAAATGACTAAATAGTGTATCTTTTATTTTTTTCTGCAAGATGTTCAAATTGTAGGTTTACCCCTGAATATCTTAGGAAATAACTGTTTCACACTGTTCCATTCATTACAAAAAAAATTCCTGGCAGATTTCCAAGTTCTTTTCCTGTGGCCTGCAAAGCATATACTGATTTTTTTACTCTATTTTCTTTCTTTCCTTGACTATAGTCTCTGAATGTATAACCTCCCATATTTATAAGTTACTTACAGTAATATAGTAGAGATTTTAAGCAATATCCTTTACGCTTATACTTTTCTATTTCATTGATTCCAGTTTTAATGATCTGTAAAAATCCAAATTTGTTTTCACTTGTTTTTGTTATTGTCTGTGAGTCTTTTATATGGTATGTTTTGTTACTAAAGACCATCCATACGTATAAGTTATGATGTCATACACATACTCTGTGTGTGTGTGTGTGTGTGTGTGTGTGTGTGTAAATATTTAGTTTTAATGGGAAAAACAATTTAATCTAAATTATATTTTTATTTATTTGATTTTTATCTATATTACTACTTTTGCATCGTATGTAGTATAGGTTACATGCCAGCATAAATACTGATTGCTGGAAGTGTCAATGAAGGCAAGAGCTTACTTTTCAGGCTAGGTTTATGAACCTCCTAAATGCATCTGTTCTATGTTATACAGAATGAGTCTGGCTCTTTTAATTTTTATCAGTGATATACAACTATGAATGTAAAAGCAGAAATATATTTTGGCAGGGACATAGAACTTATCAGCAATTCATTAAAGCAGACACACTTGATCATAGGAAAGATAATGCTGCGATGTACATTTGCTTTACTCTACCACTTAAAAGGAGAGGAGTCTCTTAAATAAAGACTCACTGGAGAAGACCCTAGTATTGAGGGCAAAAGAAGAATGGGACGACAATGAGGTGGCTGGATGGAGTCACTGAAGCAGTCAGTGTCAGCTTAGTGGACTCTGGGGGATGGTAGAGAACAGAAAGGCCTGAAAGAACGTCATCCATGGAGTCGCAATGGGTCAGATGAAACTTTGCAGCTAACAACAACAACAACCATTTAAGTATACAGAAACTGCTCCGGATAATTTCTATATAGCAGTCATAGATTATAGATAATCTCTCTCTCTCTCTCTCTCTCTCTCTCTCTCTCTCTCTTTCTCTCTCTCGCTTTCTCCCTCTCTCCCTCTCTCTCACACACACACAGGCTTTCAACCTATTTTTTGCTTTAATTTTGTCTGATCTTCATTCTCAAGCCAAATCTAATGCATTTCCTACTGCCATATTTGATTTATCCCTATTGTTTCATTTTTAGACTGTAGTTTATATTTAGAATTTACATTATTTTATGCAAGCTTAAGTAGTATGGCAGTACAGAAATCCCCTAAACAAATAATACATTTTTACATATTTAAAGTGCTGGGCGTTCAACTATATTAGTAATCATTACAAACAACATATTTAAAATGGATATAGGTCATATGCCACTGTTGAAAGTTTTAGCATAAGAAATCAGATGAATGAAGATTGCATTAAACCTTATACTGTATTCTGGATATGGAAAGAGTAGTAGGAATCTTTTGATTCATAGTTCAGAATATGAAGTCTTGGATTATGCTATCTTCTCTTTACATAATACATTTCTTTCAAATGTATCTGATATTCTTAAAAAGATGGAGAAAACTACTATCAACAAAAATCCTGATCATGTGAAAAGTTTCAAATATTAATTAATCATTTTCTTTGGTAAAATTTCATAAAAAAAATAACATCTTTTATTAATTGTCCAGAGCAGATTATCACATTCTGAATCTATACAACTATCTATACAATCTTTACAACTATGTAAAATAGGAAGTATGCCTTTAAGATGTGGGCCCTGCTGTGACTTCTTCTCATGCTGAAATTGCAACCCAGAGCTTTTTAGCTATAGAATAATAATTACATTTTATAAATAAGGGAAAAAAGTTTGTTTAATGTTATCTAGGAAACTTTATATTAACAATGCGACTTAAATAATTTCCAAATCAATCTTGTTTTACATTATAAAGGCCAGTGTAAATGTGTAATTTTTTCTACTTGTTATCTTTATGTATACTTTCTGTTAGGTTTCTGGTGATTGCCCTAATTAAATCATAAGCCTCAAGCCAAGCTTCACAAGAATCCAAAAGATTTATTAGGAGCAACATGTCGGCATTAGAGCCTCGGTGGCGCAGTGGCTAGAGTGCAGTATTGCAAGCTACTTCTGCTGCAGCCAAATGCCTGCAATTTGGCAGTTCAAATCTCACCAGGTTCAAGGTTGACTCAGCCTTCCATCCTTCTGAGGTGGGTAAAATGAGAACCAAAATTGGGGGCAATATGCTGACTCTGTAAATCATTTAGAGAGGGCTGTAAAGCATTATAAAATGGTATATAAGTCTAAGTGTACTGCTATTAATCCATTTGAAGCCAACTATGCCACATGTAATTTACGGTCACCTTGACCCTGTTTCCCCCCCTCCCCTGGGTAGGTCATAAATCAGATTCTCCAATGAAATATGTTCATGAACTGGGTGTCATCAAACACATTCTCTAATGAAGGATTTTCATGGCCAGAAGATCCAGTAGCCTAGGCTACAAACTTTGTAAGATAAGCGTGGAATGTACTTCTGGCTTTAATTGCCATACTGCTCCTTCAGCTTTCCCACCTCCTGCTTATGGCAAGTTGAAAACAAGCATAGGAATGCTTTACGAGTTGACATTTTCAATAAAAGAGAGAAAAAATGTCTGTTAAACATTTACAGATTATTCATACCCTAGAAAAAATGCAAACAGAGGTCAATCTTTGAATTAACCAGAATGTAAACTTCAATAGATTTGATGGAAGATAAAGCAGTGGCTCATTGTTTTGATTTAATGGTAATAACAGAATAATAGAGTTGGAAGGGATCTTGAAAGTCTTCTAATCTAAGCCTCTGTTCAAGCAGGAAACCTTATACTGTTTCAGACAAATGACTGTCCAGTCTCTTTTTAAAAGCCTCCAATGATGGAATGCCAACAACTTCTGAAAGCAAGCCATTCCACTGGTTAATTGTTCTCAATGCCAGGATTCTTCTTTGTTCTAGGTTGCTTCTCTTCTTGATTAATTTCTAACCATTGCTTCTTGTCTTAAGTTCTTATGTTTAGAAAATAGGTTGACCCCCTCTTCTTTGTGACAGCCCTTCAAATATTGGAACACTGCTATCATGTCACCCCTAGTCCTCCTTTTCACTAAACTAGACAAACCATATTCCTGCAGTTGTTCTTCATATGTTTTATTCTCCAAGCTCTTAATTGTCTTAGCTGCTCTTCTCTGCCCTATTTCCAGAGTCTCAACATCTTTTTATATGTGGTGACCCAAACTGGATGCTGTATTCCAAGGCATTATGAAGAGACCAACACTTCAGGTGATCTTGATTCCATCCCTTTGTTAACGTAGTCTAGGATTGCATTGGGTTTTTTTGGTGACTGCATACACTGCTGTCTCATATTTAAGTGACTGTCTACTAGGAGCCCAGGATTCCTCTAGCAGTTCATGCTATTGAAACAAGTTTCGCCTAATCTGTACTTGTACATTTGGTTTTTCTTGCTTAAGTATAAAAGATTATTTTTCTCTCCATTAAATTTCATTTTGTTCGATAGGACCCAATGTTCAAGTCTGTCAAGATCCATTTAGATCTTGAACCTATCTTCTGGCCTATTCCTGCCAACTTGGTGTGGTCTACAAATTTGATGAGTTCCCCTTCTATTCCCTCATCGAAATAGTTTTGAAGATAATGAAGAGTGCTGGATTTTGTGGTACCCAACTGCTTCCCTCTAAGTGTAGTTTCATTAAGGACTACATATTGAGCACAGTTTATCAGCCATTTACAAATACATCTAGTGCTGATGCTGTTTATCTATTTTCTGATTAAATTTTGAGTTTTGAAAAAAAAACTTTATGCAATAAAAAGGCACTTTGAAGTTGGTGGAATATTGATAAATACTTCTCTTGGTATCGCCAAAAAACATACAGACAAATCCAAAATCTATTCTTCCTGGGGAAATTTCTCAGTGCTACTTTCTGAGATTCTCCCTTCTACTCTAATGTATTTTATTCTAGTTAGATGGGTAGATTTCCAAAGGATTAAACACCGGTTTAGGTAAAATGATTACTGAAGGCTGGACCTGGCCTCTATATATGGTAAATTCCTTTTAATGTACATTTTAATTAAAAGAATCAGATTATGGAGGCTGAAGCCAAACACCCAGATTGCCTTCCCATCATTTTAGAAAATTTCAATCAAGCAAATTTAAGGAAAGAGTTCCCAAAATATTTCCAGCATGTCAATTGTCCCACCAGAGGCAAAAAATACTTTAGACCACTCCTACACAACAGTAAAAGATGCTTATAGGTCTTTACCACGAGCAGCTATGGGACACTCTGATCACTACGTGATTCACCTTGTACCTGCCTACAGACAAGCACTTAAAACCATTAAACCAACAATTAAATCAATGAGGACTTGGCCTAATGAGGCAAAGCTGAAACTCCAGGCCTGCCTTGATTGCATTGATTGAAATGTTTTTGAAGATACCTCTGCATATCTAGATGAGCTCACAGATACTGTAACATCATATGCCAACTTTTGAAAAGACCAACAAGGTGTAACAACAAGGAACATGCAAATATATAACAATAAACCTGGTTCACTGAATAGTAACAATAAACCTTGGTTCACAGCTAAACTTAAGTAGCTACATTGTTCCAAAGAGGAAGCCTGCAGAAAAGATGACAGAATGCTATACAATCAGCCCAGAAACATATTAACAAGAGAGATCAGAGCAGCAAAAAGAAGCTACTCTGAAAAGTTAAGGAATCAGTTCTCAACAAATGAACCAGCAAACATGTGGAAAATTCTTAAAAACATTGCTGGCTACAGCAAACCTCCTTCCCAGGCAGAAGGAAATCAACAACTAGCCGATGACCTGAATGTGTTTTACTTCAGGTTTGAAAGGAAACTACAGCCACCTGTCTCCACAACCCCCATCTCAAACATACCAACAACAGCCAAGCCTCCTAAAACTGGCCCCAACCCATTGGGCTCACAACCTCTGGTGATCTCAGAAAAAGAAGTGCAAGATCTCTTTCACAGACAAAAGCCAGGAAAAGCACCAGGGCCAGACAAGATAACTCCTTCTTGCTTAAAAGTCTATGCTGACCAGTTGTCCCCCATCTTCAACCAAATCTTCAATAAATCACTAGAGATGTGCTATGTTTCTTCTTGCTTCAAATGCTCTACTATCATCCCAGTGCCAAAGAAGTCCTCCATCAGGGAACTGAATGACTACAGACCAGTTGCTCTAACAACTGTAGTTATAAAAACCCTTGAAAGGCTAGTGCTGTCCCACCTGAAAACCATCACAGATCCACTATTAGATCCCATGCAGTTTGCATACTGAGCAAATAGATCGACAAATGATGCTGTTAATATGGCTCTGCACTACATCCTACAACACATTGAATCTCCAAATACCTACACAAGGGTCCTCTTTGTAGACTTTAGTTCAGCATTTGATACCTTCATATCAGACATTCTTCTAACTAAACTAAACCAACTAGCGGTACCTGAACACACCTGTAAGTGGATCATAAGCTTCCTAACAGACAGGAAGCAGCAAGTGAAGCTAGGCAGACTCACATCTGTTACCTGTACAATTAGCACAACCCCCCAAGGCTGTGTGCTCTCTCCACTTCTCCCTATATACCAATGACTGCATCTCAAACGATCCATCTGTTAAACTTCTGAAGTTTGCAGATGATACAACAGTGATTGGTCTCATTCGAGACAACGAGGAATCCATATACAGACGAGAGGTTGTACAACTTGCCTCATGGTGTAACCGGAACAATCTGGAACTGAACACACTCAAAACCATAGAAATGATGGTAGACTTTAGGAGAAACCTTCCCATACTACCACCCCTTACAATACTAGACAACATGGGATCAGCATTAGAGACCTTCAAATTTCTAGGTTCTATCATATCACAAATGGATCTAAAATGGACAGATAACATCAAAAACATCATCAAAAAAGCACAACAAAGAATGTTCTTTCTATGCCAACTCAGAAAGCTCAAACTATCCAAGAAGCTGCTGATACAGTTCTTCAGAGGAATTATTGAGTCTGTCATTCTGCCACCCAACAAAACAGACACAGACTTCAGAGAATAATTAGGACTGCAGAAAAAAACGATTACTACCCACCTGCCTTCAATCGAGGAGCTGTATACTGCACGAGTCAAAAAGAGGGCTGTGAAAATATTTATAGACCCCTCACATCCCGGACATAAACTGTTTCAACTCCTACCCTCAAAACAATGCTATTAAGCACTGTACACCAGAACAACTAGACACAAGGACAGTTTTTTCCTGAACACCATCACTCTGCTAAACAAATAATTCCCTCAACAGTGTCCAACTATTTACAAAGTCTGCAATTACTATTAATCACTCCTTATCACCCACCCCTCCCACTTGTGACTGTATGATTGTAAGTTTGTCACTTGTATCCTTGAGATTTATATTGACTGTTTCCTAGTATGATTTGATTGCTTATTGTATCCTATGTGACTATTATTAAGTGTTGTATCTTATGATTCTTGACTCTTGACGAATGTATATTTTCTTTCATGTACACTGAGAGTATCTGCACCAAGACAAATAAATTCCTTGTGTGTCCAATCACACTTGGCCAATAAAGAATTCTAATCTATTCTAAGTAACTTTTAAAATTCAAATGGGTTACTGCACTCTGTGATACTATATGAAATTTTTATGAACTCCTGATGCATATAGGTAGTGCTTGCTTAATTTCTATTCATTCAGAGACCATTCAAAGTCATGATGCTGCTGTGAATATATGATAATCTCTGTGCTTTCACAGTCACATGATAAAAATTCAAGCCAGTCTGCATTTATAATTGTGCCTCCCCTCCTGATCTTTGTCATCTTTGCCTACCTTCCTTCAAGTGGGCTCAACATTCTGACCATGTAGGGAAACCTTTGTCTCCAAGGCTTCTTGCTATTCTATTCTTCTGGGTCTTTTTGATGCATTGTAGCAATGGTGCTGTTTCCTGCGCCATAAACCAATTGAATGCAAAATTCCAGAGAAAAGCTATAAGAGATAAGAGGTAAGAATGCCTTCTTAATTGAACCGTGCAAAGAAATAGAAGAAAACAATAGAATAGGGAGGACTAGAGATCTCTTCAAGAAAATTGGAGATATGAAGAGAACATTTCATGCAAAGATGGGCATGATAAGGGACCAAAATGGCAGGGACCTAACAGAGGCAAAAGAGATTAAGAAGAGGTGGCAACATTATACAGAAGAACTATACAAAAATGAGCTTAACATCCCTGATTACCACGATGAGGTGGTCACTGACCTCGAGCCAGACATCCTAGAATGTGAAGTGAAATGGGCCTTAGGAAATCTGAGCATCAACAAAACTAGTGGAGGTGACAGTATTCCAGCTGAGCTGTTCAAAATCTTAAAAGACGATGTAGTAAAATTTGCCAGCAAATTTAGAAAACTCAACAGTGGCCACAGGATTGGAAAAGGTCAGTTTACAGTCCAATTCCAAAGAAAGGCAATGCCAACAAATGTTCAAACTATCACACCACTGCACTCATTTCACATGCTAGTAAAGTTATGCTTAAAATCCTACAAGCTAGGTTCCAGCAATATGTGGATCGAGATCTATCAGAAATACAGGCAAGATTTCGAAGAGGCAGAAGAACTAGAGATCAAATTGCCAACATACACTGGATCATGGATAAAGCTAGAAAGTTCCAGAAAAACATTAACTTCTGCTTCATTGACTATGCTAAAGCCTTTGATTGTGTGGATCACAACAAATTGTGGCAAATTCCTAAAGAGATTGGAGTACCAGACCATCTTATTTGTCTCTTGAGAAACCTATATGCAGGTCAAGAAGCAATAGTGAGAACTGGACATGGAACCATTGATTGGTTCAAAATTGGGAAAGGAATCCGGCAAGGCTGTATACTGTCACCATGCCTATTTAACTTATATGCAGAGCACATCATGAGAAAGGCAGGGCTAGATGAATCAAAAATTGGAATTAAGATTGCCGGGAGAAATATCAACAACCTCAGATATGATACCACTCTAGTGGCAGAAAGTGAAGAGGAAGTAAAGAGCCTCATAATGTAGGTGAAGAAGGAGAGTGTAAAAGTTGGCTTGAAACTCAACATTAAGAAAATTAAGATCATGTCATCCAGCCCTCTCAATTCCTAGCAAATAGATGGGGAAGAAATGAGGTAGTGGCAGATTTTATTTTCCTGGGTTCCAAGATATCCGCAGATGGGGACTGCAGCCAAGAAATTAAAAGAGACTTGCTCCTGGGGAGGAAAGCTATGGCAAATCTAGGCAGCATACTGAAAAACAGAGATATCATCCTGCCAACAATAGTGTGTATAGTCAAGGCTATGTTTTTCCCAGTTGTAATATATGGCTGTGAAAGTTGGACCATAAGAATTGAAGCCTTTGAACTATGGTGCTGGAGAAGACTTCTGCAAGTCCCTTGGACTGCAAGGCGATCATAGGATGGTAGAGGACAGGAAGGCCTAGAGGAACATTGCACATGGGGTTGTGATTGGTCAGACACGACTTCGCAACTAACAATAACAATAAATCTTCCGAAAAAAAGTTGCTGTTTTTCCCCACAAAATTCAATGATAATATATCTTGAGCCAGGACTTTATATATGATTCACTAAAATTCCCGGCATAAACTAGGCATTCCCAGGCATATACCCAGGCATTTGCATATACTTACTTGCTTTTTACATTCAATAAGTGAAATGTATGACACGTGACATCAGTATGAATGGAATGGATAGATAAAGGTGTGATTCACCTTTCAATCATGAGCCCGAAGGAACTGGAGAATTATGTAGTACTTGATGATCTGGAGCATTTTGTTACATTCTCAAATTTGACCTTTTTTTGTTGATAGGCATAAATATTTTCTAATTAATTGACTGTAAAAGTGGAGAATATCGAAGTCTTCCTGTTCCAAGTATTTCTGTATATTATATTATGCAATGATTTTCTTAGTAATATTACTTGATTTTGTGAAAAGGGCTAATAATCTTCCAGACTGTTTTGTACCATTTTAGTTGATAATTTGGATTATTTTTTTCTATCATTTTTTTTTAATCTCTGAGAGGAAACAACAGAATTATCACAGAATGACAGCAAATTTATTCTTTTGAAATTCATAAGAGAGAAATGACATTTCTCTCTTATGAATGAATTCTTTTTTTGTGAGCAAGTGGAAACCCCCAAGTGACAATAGGGAGTCTGCATGTCCCTGTTTTAAGTGAAAATAAACATTTATTTGTGTCTTTTTATCTTCCTGTGTTTAATAACTCCTCTTTCCAATTTGAAAAAAATAAAATAGTTAGGGATAACATTGTTTACCCTAACTGGTTTAGGTAAAATAATAAATATGTTATCATGGTTTGTTAGTTAAAGTGTATGTAACTTTAACTGTAAGAATGTAATTAAGGGAGTGGTTGTAAAAGCACCATAAAAGGAGCAAGGCACGGCAGCTCTCTTTGGCTTGATGATCCCTAATTACTGCATGGATTGAAGATGGATTGTGTTTTTCCCCTACTGGAATGGGAGAGAGAAAGGACTGTTCATTTATCAACGGTGAGAGGACTGATTTATTATAAGTGAACTGACATTGGATATTCTACACGGACTTTGCTAATTGAATATCCTTGAATGGACTGACTAAAAACGATACATGACTAATGGACTGTTATTTTGACTATGCTATAAAACTCTAAATGGAATAAACTATATTTTTGATAACACAAGCGTATCTGTTATTTTTACTGTATGTTAACTAACATACAAACCTCATCTCACACATTTATCTGTATGCCTATCTGACTAACGTTGCACATTCTGTTTGGCTTGTCTCCTTAACCCTGGTTGGGGAACACAGGCTTAACACTGGTTATGGGCCCAGAGATTGCAAAGTCAGTTTAACTAGGATAAAACAGATTTATATAAAAAGTAAGAGTTTGTGTTGTTATACATTACAGTAAACAGACAGCTGTGTTTTATTAATTATAGTTTTATATCCATATAAGAAAACATGGCACAAGTCAATCTACAAAGTTTGTCCCTTATATCCAAGTTGGATGGAACAAACTATGTATCATGATCTACGAAGAGAAGGTCTGTGAAACATAATTGAAAATCCACCAAACATAGAGGAATGGGATGATCCAGAGATTGAAGAAGATAGACAAAAGATAGAAGACTTTAAGCAGAAGAATGAACAAGCTCTTTGCATAATAGGACTAACACTATCTGACCAGCAACTTGTTCATATCCGCGGAGAGCAAACGGCTGTTGGGTATTGGCAGAAGCTGAAGAGGATTTATGTTCGAGATAACGTTGGTGCTTACATAAATCTAACACAGAAGCTTTTCAGGATGCATCTCCAAACAAATGGTGATATGCTTAGTCATTTGAAAACTATAAAAAGCATTTTTCAAGAACTGCACTAGAAAGAACTTATTTTCTCTGAACTACACCAAGTCTACATAATTCTATCTTCACTAGATGAAAGTTATGATAACTACGTCACTTCCCTTGAAATTTTGCCTAAGGAAAGTTTAACTTTAACTGATATAACTGGCAGATTGATTGAAGAGGCAAGAAGAAGACTTGAAAGAGATCAGTTAAGGAGGGAGCAACCTCAAAAAGAAGATATTGAATCTCCTACTGCATACGCAATTAAAAAGTGTTTTAATTGTGGAGGAAGAGGACATTTGGCAAGATTTTGTAAAAAAGCAAAGCACCAGAACGCTGGCCAGAATACTAAAAGTCATCAAAATAAAAATAAAAATTTAGAGTTAGCCATGTATATTAATGGAGCTGTAAAAAATAATTTATGGGTGGTTGACAGTAGAGCATCCCACTGTATAACAAATGATAACAAAAATTTTGTTAAAATGTCCATGAGTTCACAGCAGATATTGTTAGCCAATGGCTGGAAACTGAAAACTAAAGGTCAAAGTATAGCATATTGTTCTTTCATAAAAGAGAATGTAAAAATGTTACAAGTACCACAACTTAATTTAATTTCAGTTAGAATTTTGGTTAAACTAGGATATGTAGTTATCTTTAGGGGAGATAACTGCATAATTGAAAAAGAAGATAAGAAAATTACTGCATCTTTAAGAGGTGAATTATATGTTTTAAATGATAATGGTTTAGAGGTGGCTAACACGGTTTATGATAATAAGAAACCTCATGATGAATGTATTCACTTGTTACACCGACGGCTAGGGCATTTAAATTTTAAAATACTTAAGAGAACTGTTCAACTATCTAAAGGAATAAGTTTGAAACCTTGTAATAAGTATTTGCAATGTTTTGCTTGTAATCAAACCAAAAGCAAGGTCATACCGGCAAATAGAGTTTACCAAAGAGCCTTTAGAGGTAGTATTTGCCGATTTAACCTTTAACCTGTATTTGCCGAAAAAACCAAGTGTAGGAGGAGCTCGATACATATTAAGTATAATGGACCACTATTCTAGATATGGGTTTTGCTATTTAATGAAGAGCAAAACTGAAACGTATCTAAATCTCTTTAATTGGATTAAATTTGCAGAAAGAAAAACTAAAAAGAAATTAGTAACTCTTATAACAGATAATGGTGCGGAATTTATAAATAATAAATTCCAGAATAGACTTAGAATCTTAGGTATTCAACATAAAAAGTCTGCACCATATAGGCCACAACATAATGCCTTTATAGAGAGACGAGGCCAAACACTACAATCAGTGGCACGTACTATGTTGTCTGATTCAGGATTACCTGACAATTTATGGGGAGAAGCAATAATGTGTGGTAATCATATATTAATAATGTTGTTAATTCAACAACAGGTGAATTACCATTCACTCTGTGGCATGGTACAAAACCTGATTTAAGTTACATGCACACATTTGGAGCACCAGCATGGGTGCATATCCCTACACAACTCAGACACAAAGGACAGCATAGAGCTAAAAGATTATTTTTTGTAGGATATGAATCAAATCACAGATCTTATAGATTCTGGGAACCAGGTACATCTAGAGTTTACGCTAGTGCTAAATTCCTAGAACATGCAGGATGGAATAGATTAGAGCAAGATTTAAATAACGAAGTAATTATTGAACCCTACAAAAGGCAAAAAGATCAGACTAGTTATAAGAAGAGTCCAATAAAAGAAGAAGTCCACAAAGAGCAAATAGGATCAGAACAAGAGGAAACAATTGATCAGGAAGAGTTCGATAATCAAGAACAATTAATAAATGAAAGTCCACCTGTAAGTCCTGTAATACCTAGACGTTCTACACGTGTAACTAGACCACCTGATAGGTATCAAGCAAATATAGTTTGCCAAGTAACTAAAGTTCCAACTAGTGTAGATGAACTTAGGATGTATCCTACTAAGGATCAGGAGAATTGGCAAAAGGCAATGGAAAAAGAACTAAATTCATTAAAGGTAATGAAAGTATATGAAGATGCTAAATTACCTCCAGGAAAAAAATCCATTGGGTGCAAATGGATATTTAAAGTAAAAACTGGAAATGATGGGACTGTTTCCCATAAAGCTAGTTTGGTAGCTCAAGGATTTAATCAAACTGCATCTGATTACGATGAAGTTTTCGCACCAAGTCTTAAAGCAACATCTCTGAGAGCAGCTTTTAGTGTGGGCAGCTAAGAAAAACTATGTCATTAACCGTTTAGATGTAGAAACTGCTTATTTGCATGCACCATTGCACCACACTATATATTTGAAAAAGCCAGTTATTATAAAAGACAATAAAGTAAATAGTAATGATTGTTGGAAACTCAAAAAGAGTCTTTACGGATTGAAACAATCTGGCTTTGAGTGGAACCAATATATTGTGGAAGAATTAAACAATATAGGTTTTAAATCTGGTTTAGCAGATCCATGTGTGTTTAAAAGAGAAAATAATGGAACAGTGTCATTATTGTTATTATTTACAGATGATATTGCTTTGATAACTAAGACTAATAATGAAGCTAATGAGATTATATCATTATTAACTAAAAAGATAAAATTAAAGCATTTAGTGAAATTAAAAAGTATCTAGGATTGACAATTAACAAAACAAAAAATGGATTTAAGATATCTCAAGTAGATAAAATTTGCCAATTGATTAAAACGTATAAAATGGAACTTTGTAAACTGGCAAAGACTCCAATGAGTCAGGAAGTTTGCCAAACTGATGATCAAAGTCCCAAATTTGATAAGTCTATATATCAATCTTTGATTGGTAGCTTATCATATATAAGCAATTGGTCAAGGTCAGATATAGCTTATAGTATTAATCAGCTGGCATGTTTTAATTCAGATCCCCATCAATGTCATTGGCAATCATTAAAGAGAATTTTAAGATATCTTAAAGGAACAATGAACCATGCATTGTATATAGAACCAAAGGGTGATTTGAGTCTTAGTGCCTATGCAGATGCAAGTTTTGCAACTGACATAAACACTAGAAAATCAACATCTGGGATGGCTATATTATTTGGTAAGACACTAATAGGGTGGAGGTCAATCAGACAACAGCATATCAGCTTGTCCACGATGGAAGTGGAATTTTCATGTCTGTCATTACTATGCACTGACTTAATTTTGTACAAACAGTTATTATTTGACATGGGTATAACTGTTAAAAATTCCATTATTGTGTACGAGGACAACCAGGCAGCCATAAAGTTGGCTACTAATATTGCTGTAAAAACTAGATCAAAGCATACTGATTTAAGATACTTAAATGTTAGAGAATCTGTAAAGAATGGGCTAATTAAATTGGAATACTGCATGACAGAAGAAAACATTGCAGACCAATTTACAAAAGCTCAAGGAGTAATTAACTTTAAAGAGAGTTGTAACAAATATGATTTAAAGATGTAAATAGTTATAGTATTATTATTACCTAAAAGGGGAGAATGTTAGGGATAACATTGTTTACCCTAACTGGTTTAGGTAAAATAATAAATATGTTATCATGGTTTGTTAGTTAAAGTGTCTGCAACTTTAAATATGGGAATGTAATTAAGGGAGTGGTTGTAAAAGCACTATAAACGAAGCAAGGCACGGCAGCTTGCTCTCTCTGGCTTGATGATCCCTAATTACTAGATGGATTGAAGACTGCGTTTTTCCCCTACTGGAACGGGAGAGAGAAAGGACTGTTGATTTATCAACGGTGAGAGGACTGATTTATTATAAGTGAACTGACATTGGATATTCTACACGGACTCTGCTAATTGAATATCCTTGAATGGACTGACTAAAAACGATACATGACTAATGGACTGTTATTTTGACTATGCTATAAAACTCTAAATGGAATAACACAAGCATATCTGTTATTTTTACTGTATGTTAACTAACATACAAACTTATCTCACACATTTATCTGTATGCCTATCTGACTAACGCTGCACATTCTGTTTAGCTTGTCTCCTTAACCCTGGTTGGGGAGCACAGGCTTTACAAAAATGTCAGATTTTTACTTTTTTATAGTAATTTTATTAAAATTGCAATTATAATAAAAGCTGATATAAATAAAAATGGAGCGGAAAAGAAAATGAGAATATAGTAATGAAAAGAAAATAATTATATGAATGACTTTTAATATCTTACTGCCTTTTCTTAAAATATAATAAATGATCTTTTCTTCCCTTATTCTATTTTTATTTATAAACAATCAACTGTAGTAATTTCAATCTGAAGTCTGTAAAAATCCATTTGGATAACAGCATATCTATTTCAATCTTGATCAAATAAACCAATAAACTTTATAATCCTTCATTTTATTTCTAATAATCTTGATCTATAGTCTCTTCAAATAATGTTCAAAAACTTGACACCCCCCCCCCGCTCTTTTCTTTGTCTATTCTTACAAAGTTCTTCAGCTCTTTAATAAGCCTCATTTGTAAATTTAAGATGGGAAAATTATCCTGGTCATTCTGTTTGTTATTTGTATATCCCTTTTAATTATCAGCTAGTTTCTTTGGCATAGCTTGGACATTATTATTTTTTTTTCATATCTTTCTCTATTATATTTAAATCCACTCCCAAACAGTTTAAAACTTACTTCACTTCTATTACATTTGTTTAACAAGTCTATCTATAGAGATAAACATTGTGATGAGTAAAATCTCAACTCTAAAATTGTTGGAATACAAAACAATTTTATTGAGGTATTTGTAAAGGCTGGTGGAGTTTCCAGCAAACAAGCAAGAGAAACCACACCTGTTAGAGATCGAAACATATTTTTTATCACTGCCCGCTTGGCCATCCTTCCCAGGCCCAGTTGGTTGGCCAGATCAGTCACATGATAAAAATCCACCTATAATCTACTTTCATACCTAAATGTTTAAAATTATTTGAGCTCTTGCTGTTACAAGCACTCAGCCCCCTCTTGTTTTTCTGTACTATGCAGTATCTGGTACATATCTCAAGCCAGAGGCTGTGCATGTCATTCCTTAGCAGAGTTCATACTTTGGGCAAACATGGCAGTGCTTTGGACATGTATTAGCATAGCTTTAATATACTAGCTCTAGATAGATTGAATAAAGATTAACCTTATATAAATTGCAAAATATGTTGTGTATATGTTAATCTATATTATAGAAAATTACAATTTATTATATTGTATCTCACAACATCCTTAAAGTAGTTTCTGGATCCATTCTTCAAAAATATACCTCAGTATGTCCAATGTTAAAATATTTTGCTTAATTCTGTATTTTTAGGTCAAGTTTGAGTGTTTATCTCCTTTAATTGTAATCTGTAGGTTTCTTTAGATCCTTCTAGTGAATAATTTCTAAAACTGAAAATAAGAAAGAAAATTATAAATCAAAAAGAATAGTTCTGATCTTATATTTTTCAAAAGAATTTAGAATAAAACCATTTTCACATGGGAAGGTTTCTTTTATAATTAATCTTACTTTAAATTTATCTGAACTCTTCCATTGAATTCCAGAAAACTTATTTACTATGAACTTTTAAAAAAAGTTATAGTGTTATTTTCTTGCTATGTGTAGGAAATGCCATAGTGATTTAATGAAGTATTTCACTTTCCTAAACTGCTTCATGCGCTGCTGGCTACAGTCTTTTTATTTTTTATTTGTTTCTTGTTTACTGCTGCTTTTTCTTCCAAACAAACCTTGCCATTTTGGTTTATATCCTCCCATACTTCAAATACTTCTTAATTTTCCTGATTTCTGATTGTTACAGCCAGATATTCTTTATATAATGGTGTGTCAGATAGTATAAACGTAAATGTATTGAAGAAAAGAAACATTTTATTTAGAGATATATCTGTAAAGCTAGATGACCATTTAATGAAAAACAATAAGAAGAACATGAGTGTGCAATATGTTTTGGTTTTGAAAAGAATAAATCTGTTGCAGCTGAGATAAATTTCTACTGTATGAAAATGGCCAGAATCAGTTGAAGGCAGAGAGGACTTAGCTGAAAAGATCATCATCTCTGTGTGAAACAAGCAAGGTCCTGACAACAAATTACTTGCAACATTTTAATTATATGGAGCTACTGATAATTCTGTTGGTTTGTTTCTAGGGATCATTTTCTTCGTACCAAGTAAAGTATTAAGACTTCAGGGAAAACGTGCTTTAATTAAAATCATCTTTAACAAATTGGGGATCTTTCTTTCCTTGTTGCCACATTTTCTAACCACCTATCTTTCAGCAAGGAGAAAACATTTGCCACCTTTCTGTTAATCCTTAGCTTCTGTTGTAATTAGAGGTGGTATTCAGCAGGTTCTGACCAGTTCTTGAGAACTGGTAGTGGAAATTTTGAGTAATTCAAAGAACCTGCAAATACCACCTCTGATTGGCCCCACCTCCATCTATTCTCTGTCTCCTGAGTCCCAGCTGATTGGCTGAGTTTTCTTTTGTTGCCCTACACAGGAGAATGGAGTTGGAAAGCAGGTTAGTGTGCTGGAGAGGGAAAGGGATTTTACGGTAACCTTCCCCCTGGAGTAGGGAGGGAATGGAGATTTTGTAGTATCCTTCTCCTGGAGTGGGGAGGGAATAGGGATTTTACAGTATCTTTCCCCTGCCACGCCTGCCAAGGCATGCCCACCAAGCCACACCATGTCCACCAAACCACGTCCACAGAACAGCTAGTAAAAAAAATTTGAATTGCACCACTGGTTGTAATATTCCTGAGATCTCAGTTCTGCTCTGTACGTTCCATTGATGATGGTGCCTTGAAATTGCATAATGTAGGAATGGGGCAGATTTTGACAAGAGATATGCTACTTCTTGTTAAGTTTATATCTCAAAGTTCAGCATCTCTGTATGAACTGTGGAGTTTTGAATGAATTTTCTTCTTCTTTTTCTTTCCCCTCTCCATAACTTCTTCCTTTTTCTCAGGAGATTGTGCTCATTTAGCTTGTAGTCCAGGTGTAATATCTAAAATGGGAGGATCAGGTTTCTTAAAACTGAATTTGGAAAAATCTCAAACTTTTAATATGTTACAATCCTCAACTTATGACTGGTTGTGTCAGACCTGCCCCATACTGATCTGTTAGGAGAGAAAAGCCTTCGGTGTTGGTTGCAGTAAAGACAAGCCAAATCTAAAACCTACTGCACTCACTAGATACAAAAATAAGATGTAGGTTTGCCCCATCCCTCCCCCCATTACCAGTTTTTCCAGCCAACCAGATGTTGCCAAGATGTTTTGAGAACTCTGAGATGATTGGGGGTAATCTGCATGTTTTTCAGGGTACCTGGTAGTGGGATACTGCTCTGGTCCTTATCATCTGTCATTTCCCCCCTCCCAATTTCCTATTGTGTACACACAAAGCTTTATTGCTCTTTTATCTTTCCCCTTTTCCCCTTTCTCCCCCTTTTTCTTTTGAAGGCAGGATGTTTGTGAGCACCAAGCTGAACCAGGCAGAGCTGACATTCTGCCCCTCTTGAGAGAGTCCTGCAAAAGAAAAAAAAGGGGGGAGAAGAAACATACACTTTTTTTTCAATTAACAAAACAATTCAATGGGGCTAATCTGGGTATTATTGGTCATGGAATTTCTTAAGCAGTTTGGGGGCTTTAAATAAGTTGGGAGTCAACCCATTCAGTTTCTGAGGGGGAAAATTTTTTCCAGGCTATCAAATACTGGAGTCTTCAATGTATTCAAAATGTCTTTGACTTCAAAGTGCTGTTCTCCCTTGAACATAATGGGAAGTGGTTGTGATTTGGGATGCAAGGAAGATGTAATTTCTGGTTTTAGTTGACTACAATAAAATACCATGTGTATATGTCTGAGCATTTTTGGTAGCTCAAGTTCTACAGTTATTGGATTAATAATCCTTTTGCTGAGGAAAGATCCAATGTATTTTGGCCCCATGTTTTTTTAAATTTACTTACTACCCTATGTTATGTAGATTGTTAGAAATTGGTAGAGAGATATGTCTTGTCTCCCACCTTAGTTCTTTGGGTTGATGTGCTTTTTATCAGCCTTTTTTTTGGTATGCTTTCCTAGCTTCATCCAAAACTTCTCACTATTGGCCAGGTGTTCTGTAACTGGGCACCCCAATCTTTCAGCAATGCAGTCAATTGGATAGCCTGACGTAGTTTAGGGATAGCTACAAAGTCTTGTCCTGTGGTCACTTTAAATGGAGTAAACATGTTGCTACTGTGTACTGAGTTACTGTAGGCAATTTCCATGAAAAGGAGCAGGTCCATCCAATTGTCCTGCTGGTAATTAATATAGCATCTGAGGTACTGCTCCAGGAAGCCATTAGTCCTCTCACAGCTCCTGTTAATAGCATGATGATGCAAAAACTGAGTCCCTGAGTGGTCCCCAAATATTTTGGGAACTCCTGCCAAAGCCGCAAAATGAATTGGACTCCGCAATCTGAGATTATTCTTTCTGGAGCACTATGCAGTCAATAGACATTCTGCACAAATAGTTTAGCCAAAGTACGCGCTTTGACAGAGTACAAAGTGCACTTGCTTGGAGAACAAATCGCTTATCACCCAAATCATTATATTCCCCAAGGTTTCAGGCAGTTCTAAAATATAGTCCATTGATATCTCTTTCTATGGGGCTTTGGGCTCTGCTACTGGCTGGAGAAGCCCAAGTACTTTCCCTTGACACCTCCTGGCAGAAGTACAAATGGAGCAGTTAGCCACATAGCTCTCTATGTCCTTTTTAAGTGACAGTCACCAAAATTGCTGCTTGATTAGATGCAGGGATTTTACAAAGCCAAAATCCCATCACTTTTGAATCATGGCTTTTTTGTAGAATCAATAATTGTTGGCTTTGTGAGACATATAGTTTGGCTCCCACCTAATCTAGATCATCTTGGATTGTACATTCTCCCTTGTGTATTTGGAACCCCTAGTCCTCTTCCAAAGCTGCCTTTAGGATATACTTAAATCATCGCTAGTTGGCTTTTCATTTTGGCTTGTGCCCAGGTGGTGTCTGGAGCCACCAGTTGCCTGGAGGGAATGAGGAGTTTAATAATCTCCAGCTCTGAACTATTGTATTGTGGCAGCCTGGATAAACATCTATTAGAAAGTTGCTTCCTGAGGTACCTTAGTGTAAAATTGAATTGGTTAAAGTACTGGGCCCACTAACTCTTTGGGCAATAGTCTCTGAGGGTTTTCAAGACTTCTAAATTTTTATTGTCAGTCCATACTTCAAATGGTTTTCCCTTCTCCTAGAAAATGCCTCCAAGTTAGGCTTCCACCCATTGCCAATCTCTGTTCTTCTCATTTAGCTTTTTAGAAGAGTAGGTACAGGGTTGCAGGACTCCTTACTTGTTTTTCTGTAGAACAGGGGTGTCAAACTCAAGGCCTGCATCCAGCCCTGGATGTGGTTAGATCTAGCTCACGGAGCCGCCCTGGAAATAGCAGAGGATTGGCCATCGGCACCTTGGCCTGGCCCAGTCCGACTGAGTGCTGATCTACAAACAGGTGGCAGCCATCCAGGCCAGAATGCAGTCAGCCTTAGATCTGCAGGGCCACCCTGGAACTAGTGAAGAGCTGCCCCTGCTCCTACCTGCCCCCTAGGTATGTGGACAGGAGGCAACAAGCACACATGGGGCCTGCATCCCTGGGGACTGTCTTCTCACATAGGCTGTCTATGTTCTGAGAGTTTCCCTTTCACCCAGGATGCCAGTCCCTGCGTGCTTGCTGCCTCTTATACATATGCACAGGAGGCAGGGTCAAGATGCCTGAGTAGTTCCTTGCTGGCTAAAGAACGGCCCCACAGGTCAAATCTAAAGCTGGGTATAGAGACCAATGCCCTCCATGGCCAGAGTGTGCTGAATAGAGTAGAATTTTTTATTGGCCAAGTGTGATTGGACACACAAGGAATTTGTCTTGGTGCATGCAATTGGTGCTTGAAATCCATTTCTAAAAACTGAAATATGAAGCCAAAAGAAACTCTCCCTTTTTGTGCATCTTCTTTGTACTTTTTAAGTTCCATTTTCAGTTCTTCTAAAAGTGGAGCCATTTTAAACAGTTTTAAACAACTACCCGATTGATTTTAGTCATTCAAATACAATAACCAAAAATCCAGAAATCATCAAGTAACCCAAATAGTCCCAAGTTATTTCTTCTTATTTCTTTTTCCACTTTCTCTTCCTGGGGTTTTTGTTGAGATATTTCAGTTCAAATGTATCTTTTGGAAGTCTTGATGAGATTTTGCTGTAAGTTCTTTTCAATTCCAGACAGTCTCCTTCCTTCCAGATCCTGCTTTTTCTCTTCTTTCCTGTTTTCAAAAGCTTTTGATTATCCAGAAATCTTTATTATCCGTTTGACTTTTTATTTTCAGCATTAAATGCCTATTAATGTCAAAGTGGGTTTTTTTTCCAATTTCTTGCTTAAGTCTCTTAGCTGTCAGTATAGGAAAAGGAGGGAAAAAAACCAAATCTTTTACCTTTTCTCTCGCCTTCGCAGCTTAACAATCTTCTTAGGAAACAATGTTCCCTTTTTTTAATAGTTTCAATTCCAGGGTACCTTATTTGTTGCTTTTGCTGTTTGACCCGGTCAACCAAAACTTTCTCTTCTTATCTTCCTCCTGCACATTCTTTTCTAGTTGAGTTCTTCTTTGTGGTGGCCATTTCTGACCACCGCTACAACTGCCTTTGGGAAAGGGAGTGATGGCCAGCTGGGGAGGAGAGATGCAGCTCTCTTCAACCCTGCAGGCAGTCTCCCCCTTCTTCACCACCTCTACGGGGTGGCTTAGCCCCTAAACCAGCCGGCTCGGGGCGCTCCAGAGGCGAGCACGGATCGAAGCCTCGCAGAGACAAGCTTTCGGTCTGTCGCTGAAGAAGCTCAAACCGGAAGTCCCAACAAATGCTTACATTTTTTGAACACAGCCTGGCATTCCATAGTCCATTTAAGTGGCTGATTGGATTTGAGTTTCCCCTCTCCTTTTGTCACTAGGAGATTGATGTTGGGGAGGGCTATATGGGCAAATGACAAGATGAACTGGTGATAAAAGTTTGCAAATAAAAGTTTGCAATAAAAGTTCAGGAAAGTTTGTAGTTGCTTCTGAGTATGGGGAAGAATTCATTCCGGCACAGCGCACACCTTTTCAGCATCCATTTCTATCCTTTCCTGGGAGATAAGATAGACCAGACAGTCAATGTTATTCTGGTGGAATTCACATTGGGACAGCTTGGCATATAGTTTGGCTACTCAAAGCTTGAGCACAGCTCTGACTAGTTTTACATGTTCTTCCATTTTCTCAGTATAGATTAAAATGTCAATCAGGTAAACTAACACTCCCTTATACAGGTGTTCATGCAGCACTTCATTTATTAGCTGTATAAACAAAGCAGGGAGCCCCTTGCGATCCAAAAGAGAGGACCCAGAACTGGAAGCATCCTGGGGGGCAATTGAAAGCTTTTCCCACTCATCCCCTGCTTTGATTCTCACTTTGGCCAAATGGGCCAGCATGTCTTTCATGAGGGGGAGTAATAAATAATAAATATATAAGTAATCACTAAAATCAATACCTGGCAACAGTACCTGTAGACCACATTCTGTCTCTAATTAGTGAACACAGTGGCCAAGAATGTGTTGATGGATCAAATGATTATTATACAGTAACTGTTTCTAAGCCCAAATGGGTAATTGCTATGGGGAAAATAGAAATAGGAAGAAATATTGCCTTGTAGGAAGCTTTGCCATCTAGCAGTTTTAAAGAAACTTTTTTGACTAGGGCTTAAAAATATCTAGAATTAAAGATCAAGAGCTAGTGTCTGTAATTCAACCACTGCTTTATCTAAAATTGAAAGTTGCCATATCCTTTTGTAAATCTTCAAATTACCTAATAAAAATCATTGCCTTGATTAGATTAGATGTTCATCCAGCCTAGTCAATAATATTGTTTACTTTATGTATCAGATCAATGCAATTCTTTTTATTAGTTTCACACTGTCTACTTTGTAGTGTCACTAATTTTATTATTCCAAATCTGGTTGTTTTCTGAGAGCGAATGTTTGGATTTCTCTTTCTTAGCTCAAATAAGTTTATTGATAAGTTAAGCTGATTAGTTAACAAGATTTTAACCAAATTCTGTAGATAGTATCATGCCCCTGGTAGAAACTGACTCTGAGGAAGAGAGGAACAGCCGACAGGGAGTGGAAGTGTGACTCCAGAGGTTGTGGAGGAGGCTGGGGAAGGGCAGAAGCCGGCTGAGCAGTCAGAGGAGGACCCAGGCCCATCCCTTATCCATCCTAGGGCACACAGAGAGGAGAGGATAAGGGAGAGATGTGGTCTCCTCAGGAGGAGAGGGCCTTGATTCTCTTCGTGGGCTGCAGGTGTGACAACTGAATAAGAGTTTGGACCTGCATACTAGCAAACACTGGAAACAAAGCGTGTAAATATCTCTAGTTTATAGTTCCTCTTTGAGTTTAGCATCCTTCCCAGTGTGTGTTATCTGTGGCCATCCTCCAGCCCCTATCTTGCCTGGTTTGTGTTGCTTTTTCCTTCTTTGTGTAACTGTTTGTGTGGGGGAGTTTTTGTCTTCTGTCAAAGATATTCAGAGCTTGGAAGCAAACTGAAGGAATAAAAGAGCTTCACCTGTTTTCTGTGACTGTGTTTGTTTTGTATCCCACCCTGGGTCATCAGCAGTACCTCTTAACTTTGCAAATGTATGAGCAATGTATTTGCAGAACAACTTTTTAAGAGAAAGTTCCATGTGACTGTGACTTGGAATGAAGATCAGACAGTGTTTACATAGAGGCAGAGGATATTGTTTGTCCAGTGTGCTATTTCTCAAGTGCTAGTATTCTAAGACTAAACTGTTTGCCTTTTTAATGAACTACCGTATATACTCGAGTATAAGCCGAGTTTTTCAGCCCATTTTTTGTGCTGAAAAAACTGCCCTCGGCTTATACTCGAGTCAGATTCCCCTCTGTGTGTGTATGGGGGGGGGGATTTTAACAGAGGGAAGATGTAGAGAGAAAGCAAAAGCGAGGCTGAGAAAACAACGTGAGCCGAGGTTGCTTCGGCTCCACTCAGCTTTGTTTCCTCAGCTCCAGCTGCAAGAAAAAAGCAAGGCTCTCTCCCTTGCAAGAAAAAAGCAAAAGCCGTTCTTATGATCTCTCCCTCTCTCTCTCTCTCCCCGTAAAACAGTCAAGCCCTTTTCAGCACGCGGGATCCACCCCCACCGCTTTGCACCTTGCAAATGCAAAAACCCCAGGATTTTGGATTTGAAAGGTGCAAAGTGGCGAAGTGTGTGTGTGTCTGTCTGTCTGTCTGTCTGTCTGTGTGTGTGTGTGTGTGTCTCTCTCTCTTCCTCGTACCAGCGCACCTTCCTTCCACTGCTACGCATTTGGGCTGCTTTGTGCCCCCCTCCCTCCCCGGCTGAAACTGCGGACGGCTGCTCCGGAGGCGAGCGCGGTAGCTCCCATACAACAGGGGGGTAAAGGAGCCGCTCGCCGCCAAGTTGGCGGCGCTTTGCAAGAAGAGCGAGAGAAGGAGGTGAGGAGGTGAGGTGAGGCGCGGCCTGGCTCGGCTCTGCAAAAGACTGCACCTGCAATGCCGCCCCGGGCGTGAGTGAGGCTGACTAGCGGCGCCCGGGCTGTTCGGAAGTGGGAAGCGGCTGTGCCCCTGGCCGGCCAGGGAAATGGGGACCCTGCCTGAGCGGGAGGTGGCGGCGGCGGCGGCGGTGGGGTCTTTGCAGTTAGGATCCAGGGGCGGCAGCCGCCCGGGCGTCCTCCTCTCGTCTTTCGGCCGGCCGTTTGCAGGGCTCAGTGAGTCGCAGTCTCTGCCGTCGCGGCTGTGATCACCTCCTGTCAGGGCGCTCATCTGGAGGAGGCGGCAGTGGCACACACACAGAGAGAGAGAGAGCGATTCAGAGCGAGACAGAGGGTTGGCAGGGTTTGTTAGCAAGATAGCAGAGAAGCTGTCTGTGGAGTTGTCGGGGGAGCCCAGGAGGAAAGCGAAGGGTGGGCTGGGCTCCAGCAAGGCTTTTCCTTCCCTTCAGACTGCAGTGCGAGCTGGGAAGGGAATTGCCAGCATCTCTCGGTTGCCTCGGCCACGGCGTCCGCTTCAGGTTTCTCCCAGCGCGTCAAGTGGCCATGAAAGCGTGCGCGGGGGGAGGGGGGGTTACTCGATCAGGCTAGAAGGAGGAGGTGTGCGCCGGGTGACTTCCCACATGGGGAGTCATCTTAAGTCACCTCCGCCGTCGCAAGAGCGGTCAGTATTCTCATTCACACTCTTTCTCACTCACTCTCTCTCTCTTTGTTTTTGCAAAGCCCCCCCCCGCACCCCTCTGGCAGCAGAAGGCGGAGAAAGCCCCGCTTCCCCCTGGCCTGTCTCGGGGAGAGGAAGCGAAGGGCCCCGTCTCGGCTCCCGTCCTTCTCAGATACCTCTGGGTTTTTTTCCCCCTTCCAACTGGATGATGGTGATGTCCTTGAGCAAGTCTTAAAATGCCAGTGATGAGGGGCCTCCTGGCTCCCCAAAACACCTTCCTGGATACCATAGCAACCCGCTTTGATGGCACGCGTGAGTTGGCTTCCCACTCTTTTTTTTTAACTCTCCTCCTCCTCCTCCTCCTCCTCCTCCTCCTCCTCCTCCTCCTCCTCCTCCTCCTCCTCCTCCTCCTCCTCCTCCTCCTCCTCCTCCTCCTCCTCCTCTCCCCTTGTTGTCTGGTCTTCCCTAAGGAAACTCGAGGGCTCACACTTCCAGGTGTTTCTCCCTGTATTTCTAAAACCCTGTCAATGATCTTTTCTTCCCTTCCCTTCTCTCAGCCCCATCCTCCTTCACCTTTGTCACCACAATCCTGAACAGATGAAGTTTGTACTTCTCAAGAAAGGTTGGATGTTCCTTTTGAGGAGGGAACCTAGTGTGACATCTGTATGTTGACCTACTACTGAGCCATGGCATGTGTGCACATGCAATGGAGGCATGAGGGAGAGCTGTGAAAGAGATGGTGGCTCTCCAAAACAGTATGCACATGCAGCACATACACATGCTTTTTTTTTGCAAGGGAGAGAGTGACTCCTGCCTCCCACTGTCATCATCATCATCTTTTGGGTTAGTGAATCAATTAAACCTTTCATGATAGTGAGATCGTTTCCCAAATTTCCCTTAAATCAGGGAAGAAATCAGAAACAAACCTTTGGACTGAGAATAAGCCTGTTCCTATGATGCCATTTTTGTTCACTGCAGTGTGAAAAATGTGAAAAAACACACTTCTTTTTCTTCATCTTCTTGTTCCCTATTTACTGATCTCTTTCAAAGAGGAAATTGTGAACATCAAACTTATTCTCAACTGTCCTAGTGAAAGTTTTAATTAGACAATAATTCCCTCCCATGGCATTATTATGGATTATTTGAGAAACACTTTGCCATGGAAAAATGTTAAGAATGTGAACATGTTTGATTTTAAATGTAATGCCAGTTAAGATCTAAAGTTTCCTAAGAGGACTTTCATCTCTCAGGCACTTCATCTGTCATGCACTAAAAAATTAGTTTACGGAAAGCGAAACGGTGTGCATGTGTGTGTGAAACTAACCTCATTTACATTTTAAAGCACTCTAACCTGAATGAATATCCACTTTTGTCCATAAATATAACATACAGATGATGAGGAAGAATCCAGTTTTGAAGGATTTTAACTCTTGTGTTTTAGCTTGGTTGCTGATTGAGCTAAGGTTTTTGTACATACTGTATACAGCAGGGGTATTGATTTCATTGAGGGCCATGTTAGGGTTGTTTTTGACCTTGAGTGGCCAGGGTCAGCGTGGCCAGCGTAGACATTGCCAGCTCAACATCACTCATGTTGGAAATGTCTATGGTGGCCCAAGAGCTCTGCCAGTGAAAACGGGCTCCCAAGTTCTATTTTCAGCTGCAATGGCCTCCTGCAACCCTCTGCCATCAGAACATTCAGGAGGGCCACATGTGGCCCTCCCAAGCTCCATTTTCATTGGCAGAGATACTGCGGCCCAGTACTTCACTGTTTCCACACCAGATCTAAGCACCCCGCAGGACAGCTCCAACCCTTGGGCCTTGAGTTTGAAACCCCTACTCTACAGTCAAAAGGTAAGATCAAAGTCATGATATTTTAGGAGCTTTTAGGGAGTGCTCTGTTTTATATTTATTTAATAGTTTGGGACATTCTTCCATTATGTTTTAAAAACATAAATAAATGTTGCAATATTGAAATTAATATACAGGACTCAAAGATATGACATATAGTCCTCAATTACAACTAGATCATATGGAACTTTCTGTCTCAGATCCATATATTACAATAATTAAGTTAAAAGAACACACAAATAACTCTTGTATTAAGTCATCATGATGTTGTAATGCTTGAATCAACCTTATATCCACGTACCAAACTATTTGAAGACATATATGTTGCTCTCCTTTGGCCCAATTATGCTTATAAGTGGTTTACTTAAGTTAACAAGGATATTGCAGAAATAGTAAAATATCAGGTACTAATTTAGTGCTAAATATAGTCCTGAAGAAAGATCAGGAATGAAAAAACAAATCAGGGGAAAAATAGTTATAGTCTTAGACTCAAAGGAATATATACAATTTAAAATAAAAAGATATGGATTTATGAAAGGCTAGAATTAGCTGGATTTTTAAATTATTACTAGGATTCATCTAGTCATGAGTTGCACATGGAAAATCTTTAAAGTGATAACAGGACTGAAAATTGATAGACCATTGAATATCTCCTCTGGAGTACCTCCAAAATACAATCAAAATGTAAATTATAAGGTTCAGAAGAAAACATATTAAAAATATGGGAAATATCAGAGAGAAGGCAAAGCCAACTCAAAACTATAGCTCTCTCTCTCAGCTAAAGTAGTTTATAGAACTTGGCTAAATGCAGTGGTGCGATTCAACCAGTGTAACAGCCGGTTCGGTGAGTGCATGCACAGGCCCTCAGCATTTAGAAAATGAGCATATTTAGCTATAATACTTATTTTTGCTGCAGCCCCATTGAGTAAAACAGTTGATGCGTGGCAAACCACAATGCCGTGTGAATCAGCTAAAAAACAAGAAAATAAACCACAGGAAAGAGCAGGGGTGGGGTGGAGTACCAAATGATCACCGGAACTAGTGGTCCTCCTGAACTGGTCCAATCCGGTAGAATCCTACCCCTGGTTGAATGTTTGGTAAACACTACTATGAAAAACAATAAATGACAAAATTTTAAAGCAGTCAAGGTGTTCAATTCTTCTTAGGAAGAAAAGTTGATTTTGAAGAAAAGAAAATACTTGAGTTAGACCTGTTCTTTGGTTGTGTTGCTTTCATACCATGGCTCGGGTCATTACAGGTCTTACTAAGGCTTTATTAGTACCTCACTTAATTTTGATTGTATCCTTCTGTTAATGTAAATGTACTTAGGATTGCATTGGCTTTTTTGGTTGCCACCACACACTGTTGCCTCATATTTAATTGATTGTCCACTAAAACTCAAAGATCCCTCTTGCAGTTACTGCTATCAAGCCTGGTTTCAACCAGTCTATACACATACTTTTGGTTTTTCTTGCCTAAGTGTAAGAGTTTACTTTTCTCTATGTTGAATTTCATTTTGTTAAATAGGCCCAGTATTCAAGTCTGTCAAGATTCATCTGCACCTTGAGCCTATCTTCTATTAGCTATTCCTAACAGCTTAGTATCATTTAGACAAATAGAAAAAAAAGTATTCTCCATTAATAAAAATATACTATAATCATATGTGTATGGTTCCTATGGTAATAATTTAAACTACAGAATTATAAGTATGAAAATACTTTAGGAGTTTCTAGAAAATATTAATATACTTGATAACAGCACCATCTTAACTTGAAATTGGGTAGTATGATCTTACATGTTTTGATTTTGTTTGCTCACTCGCAATAGTTATGTGTTTATTCTGTGAATTAGGTTTAACAAATTTGATTCATATCTCTTACTAGGTTCTACCTTATATTTGATGAAATAAATACATGAATATGGTTTTTGAAATAAAAAACTTCCCACTTAGTTTATCACTCCTCCCTTTATATGATCCTCTACCGTTAATTTGGGTAGACTGGATAGGATTTACTGGCTGAATCCTCTTCCTGATGTCACACCAATATTTCAGCAGATATTTTCCTTTGCATTCTAGAAGAGAAACATTTGCTGCTACCTAGGATTAAACTCTCAATCTTCCTAGTGGGAGGCTTGGCCATTGCACAACTCATATCTTACTTTATCACTGTTTATGCTTTAAAAGTTTCCTATCTTTTTCATACTTCTCTGATTTATCTTGCATATACCATATATTTTATTTTTTATGGTACATGGTTTCAATTTTTTAAGCTACAAGTATAAACATGTTCTTGTATAATTCCTTAATTACCAAATTTGTATTCTTTTAGGTTTCTTTTGTTCAGTATTGCTTTGTAATTTTGCTCTTCTAAATACTATATTACATTGTATTAATATTTCATAGCTTTTTCCTTACTCAAATCTAATTTTAATTTCTTGAGATGTGCTTAGAAAATACTAGCTGATCCATGTGATGTGAAACTACACAGGTCTATGACAATTAAATACCTTTTTCTATAACATTTAAAGTAGTACAAAGAGAACATTAGAGAAAAATGGTTGCGCTTGCCATGGTAAAATGAAAGAGTCATAATCTGTTTCTTAAGTATTTGGCTTGGGTTCATATAAATGAAATTTGTACTGAACTCAGTTAAACGGCTATCTTTGTTATATACTTTTCCAGTCTTGGCAGAACTGTCTCCTACAATTCTGCAAGATTGTAAAAAGTATAGGAAAAGAGATGTGGGGAGTCAGAATTCAGTAATAAATAATATTTTTTTGTAAAGATGGTTCAGTCCCTGGCTTCTTGGCCAAACAAAAATTAGATACTGCATGATATCTATTTTACTATAATCATAGGAAGCCAACAAGTCAAGGCAAACATGACTGGATTGTATGAAAAATAGTCTTATCTGAACATTCTAAACATTTTACCTGAACATCTTATCTGAACATCCTAAATTAAGCTTGGCAGGATCCAACTAATAATGCAGAAATTTGAAAAATAATTATGATTACTGAATGTGATCTCCAGTATTCTGGGACAGAATTTACATCCCTGAGCAGTAGCTCTCTCTCCGTATAATTATCAAAATTGGAGTGATACAAAATGATACAAAAATAAAGAAATGCACAAATAAGTTCAATTACATTGGTCATATACAGGTGATTCTTGCTTAATGATAGTAATTGGGACTGGCAGCTTCATCACTAAGTATAACAAGGCCATAATGTGTGATATCACCTGACTGCTCCAATTTACAACGACACTTATAGCAGCTTCAGTTGCAGTAATTAAATATATTCTGTATAGTTTATATGTAAAATGTTATGTAATCACCATTTACAATCTTCTGCCAGCTTCCCCATATATTGCTCCCAAATTTGAAACTGACAGTGAAGTTTATGAATGATGATCATGTAATCACAGAATATTGTGACTCTTAATAGCAATAGCATTTAGATTTATATACTGCTTTACAGCAGTCTCTTAGCGGTTTACAGAGTCAGCATATTTCTCCCAATAGTCTAGGTCTGTAAACTTGATTGGTGCTTGATTTGTGATTGTGAGGATGCTATTACAGTCACAATTTGGAGTATCAGTCATAAGTCTTCTCCTTCAATAGTGTCGTAATGTTTGCTGAACATATGGTTACTAACCAAGGACTACTTATAAATACAAAAAGTTGTTTTTTAATGCAACAGGAATTGCATTAAATACATGCTGCATTAAAATAATGCAATTTTTAATAAGTGATTGGTTTTTAAAAAATATCCTATAATTAAAATTTAGAATAATGATATCTGTACTGTTTTTTTCAGATCCACCTCATCTTTTCTCAACTTTCCACCCTCCAGTACCAATTGAAGCAAGGCATCATGAGGGACGTTATCATTATGATCCATCTCCCATTCCTCCACTACATGTGTAAGTATGAATATTTAAAAAAATATATTTGCTTCTTCTGATAATTTGTGGACACATGCCTGTCAACATATACAGACTTAATAACAAAATAATTTTCTTGACTTTTTTATGATATGGATGGAAGAATTAGATGGAAGCTGAACCCAAGTAAGACAAAATTCCCTGGTTAGTAACTTTCAACAGGCAAGCATTATCTGTAAAGATTGGCTCTGTGGTTTGGAAGCCTTTCTGGATTCATGCTTTTTTTGGAACAGTAACTGAAATTGAGCCTATGGCTAGGTGCACTTCTTGCAGCTTTCCTTTGACCAGAAGAAGCTGCATGTCCTTACCACCCATTTAGACTATTGTGATGTAGTTTAATGAACTACTCTTAAAGACTATTTGGAAACTGTGATAAATACAGCAGTGGTTACTAGGTCTCACTGTGGAAACCATATGACACCAATTATGTGGGTTCTGCATTGAGCCATGTTTTATTTCCTGGTACAATTTAAATGTTGATTTTGATCAATAAGGTTCTTGGCATTGGAATATTTCAGGGCTGTTTGTTGCAACTAGCATCAGCCCAGACTGTTAGAATTTCCAAAAAGAAAATAGTTATTAAACAAGTACTACAGGGTTATGAGTGTTTCCTTAGCAAACCTTCAAAATTACATGATAAGCGCCCCCTAGTGTTACAAACAAAACCCGAAATTATGAATCATGCAAAAACATGGCAGTTGTTAGCCCTTATGAATGACTGCAAAGGCTCTGTAACATTCACCCTGCCTATTCACCACCACCACCAGTTCTGCATGGACACTCAGCCTGTGGAGACTCACCATGCGAAAATCTCCTCTTTTTAGCAGGTTTTTTTGTCTACTTTGTTGCTTCAGGCTTTCAATGCATTTACAGAGAACAGGCCTAATGTGTAGCAAGATCATGTAAAATCAATAGTATGAGCTACTGATCTTGCATGATATCGCACTTTAGGTCTCTATTCTCTGCGAATTGAAGCTTGGACATTTGCAAACAGAGCGAAGTCTTCGATCCTTCAGCCTTCCCTCTATTTGCCATTTCTTTGCCCAAGACTGGAATGTTGCATTCCTGTAGGCTTCAGCAGCCCTTTGCAAAAAGCATTTGTCAGCACCAATGAGGCTTGGGAGGGGTGGACACCTGTCTCCAAAGCTCTGTTCCTTTGGACAGAGCTTTTTGCAAAGGGCTGCTGAAGCCTGCAGGGACACAATCCTCAAGTGCTTTGCCAATGAAAAAGGAGGCCCTCCATGCCTCCTTTTTCATCAGCAAAGCTGCCCTCAAGTGATTCAGAGGTGAGGAAGGAATCCATGCCCCCTCCATGCCTCATTTTTTGTCACCAAAGCCATCCTTAAGCAGTTCAGCAGCGAGAAAGGAGGCCCAGAATGACTGCTTGGGGAAGGCTTTGGTGACGAAAAAGGAGGAAACAGGCAAAGAAACAGGCTGGAGAGGAGAAAGATCTTCAGGTAAGTGACCCAGCATGACAGGATGAGAGAAGACCAATTGTGGGAACCCCAGGAGAAGGAGAAGGAGGTATCTGTGGGTTGGGAGGCCTTGGGTGATCTGAGGCAGGTGGCCCGTTTCATCACTAGGGCCCCCCATGGCATTCGCACCTTGAGATGCCTCAAATGCATTTAACAAGTCACATTCAATTAGTGAATGCGTGGGCGAAAGGAGGGCGTGATCATATTCAAGGTATGAGATTCCCACAGATTCTTGGGTTATGAACAGGGGTGGGCTGATATCGGTTTGCATCAGTTCAGGCAAACCAGTTGTTAATTTCATGGCTAGTTCAATGAACTGGCAAATCCTTCCCCTGGTTGGCTCTTTCCACCTCGCCCACCCCTCCCAGGAGTCCCCATGCGGCCTGTTTTAGATCACAGGTAAGTGCAGGGCCCATGTGGAGGCTTCTAGGGCCTCCTAGAAGTTTCGGAAAACTGGAAATGGGCTGTTTTCGGCCTACAGAGAGCCTACAGAGCCCAGGGAGGCCTTTTTTGCCTTCCCAGAGGCTTGAGGAAAGCCTCCAGAGCCTTTTTGTGGGATCCTTGGTACTCTCTGAGCTCAGTTGGGTTTTCCTTTTTGCAAATGTTTCCTAACCAAATTAGGCAACATCATCAGTGCTAATAGTAAGTGGGTTTTCAAACAAAAATATCAAAATAAGTCCTCACTAGCAGACAATATCCAGATGAGCAGAGTTTGACACCAAGATTAACATTAGACCAATTTTCAAGAATATCCCAATCAAAGTACTACCATAAAATTGAAATAAAAGATAAAGCCACATGTTAACGTGATTAATGAAAGTATGAAAAAATTCTTATATTATTGTATACATGTTTGTCTCCCAATTTTAAGGTAATTAGCCTGTTGTACATGTGATATTGCCCTAATATTGACAATATGATGCCCTCCATTGTGCTTATCTACTTATCTGTTGTCTTTGTTGGCATGGAATAGTTTTTACATTAGTTATAAATAAATTTAAAATAAATTACATCCTCTTGGCTCCCTCCCTTTGCATTTTTACACAGTGCATATCCTGTGTGTTATTTCAGTTACATTTACCACCAGGAGTCACCATATGTGGCTGGTTTTATCCTTACTAAACTCCTCAAATGTGGAAAGGCACATGCTATTCTAAGTAATTATACTTATGAGCCTATGCACTTTAAATTACTACATATGAGCATTAGCTGCAGGACCTATTCATATTCTATCATTCAGTGGGAATGAGGAAGGAGTATTTAAAAGCTCCCTTAATTTATTATTTGTGTTTACTGAAGCAAAATGTCACTGCTTTTTACAATACTGTAATGAACAGCTATATAATAGATCCCCAAATATTTTTTGCAATTTATTCTCTATTATGTAATTTCATAAAAACTCAGTTAAAAATATTGAAGTTTCCAATATACTATCAACTCACATGAGACAAAAATGATGAAAATGTTGGTAGAAAATGTTGTGAAAAGGGGATAAATGACTTGGGTAATGGTATTGACACATAGTAAATAGATATAGATATATTTAAAAATTATAAAAAACAAATGGGGTAAATTAATGTTAAGTATCTTGAACAATAAAACTGAAGAAAAAAAGCCTATTATAAGCCATAAAAAGCCAAATTCACAGTATAAGTTGAGCCTTTTACTAAAAAGCATGATATGTACATTTAATCATCTTAATAATCCCTTACTCACTGTGTGAAAATAAAAGAAGCAAAGCTCAAGTAGTACTTTGAACGCTAATGCCAGTTGTTTAGTTGGTAGATTGCTTCTCCATGGCTATTAGTTACAGCTGTGTAATTACATATATGGTGAGGGGGAAATGAAGTTGTTTTAAAACAAGTGTGAGTAGAATTAATTGATATTAACACTCCTAACTACATGACCAAGTTGCATACACAATATTTTATCAGCAGTTATTTTGGATTAGTCTCTTATTAACTAAACAGTAATTTCAGAAGAAATTACCCTGAAGGCTAGCAATTAATCTGAGTTGCAGTCATTCATGAGGATGAGTATTAAAAACAAAAGCAAATGTGTTTCTCTGAGAGAGTTGGTGCGGAGGTGTGGGGGAGAAGAAAGAGAAGGAGAAGAAAAGAGGAAATTTTCATGTTGAATGTATTCTTCTATTATCATTGGGCTGACACTTAGTCATGCAGTAAAATGCATTTGAATCATGCAATACAATGCATTTGAATGTTTTAAGGTAATCTAACTGAAAGAATTGCTTTATATTTCAAAGTCATCCAATCTGTTTTAAAAGATACCCATTTCTATAGATTATCTTTAAAAGCATCATGGAAAAACACAATTGGCTTGATAAATAGCTGTGGTTTTTTTTTAAGTATAAGCTAACCAACCATATACACTTCAGAAATAAGCCTTGATGGATATAGTGAAACTTATTCTATAATACGATTCTATTTCTATATTCACATACTTGGAAGTAACTATATTTGGCATAGCATGATGTGTGATCCCAGAGAATTGTAGTCTATTTATTTTATGTTATGTTTGAAAACACCCTTGGGAATTCTTGTATGTCATTTGCTAGATTGTTTTTGTTTCTGCAAAATAATTCACGCCTTTTTCTAGACTGGACTGAAACATGAAGTTTTGCTTTAAATTAAATTGTCAAGAAAAAGTTCAGACTTCTTCCTTTCACAATGTTTTTTTACACAATGTTTTTGTGTAAAACATTTAATACATTCTTTACACACTGTTTTTTTTATGCAAAACAGTTCTCAATTGTCTTGTATTAGATGTCAAAATCAAAATTGTAGTGCTTTACATGTGAACAAAGAGCCCTGCCAATGGGTTCAGATAGATAAGCCAGTAGCCTCATAGAAAATATTTGTGATTTGTTTCATCAGGTGGAACATTTTCAAGTATTTGGCCAATAATAGACTGTCTCGCAGAATTCAAATTTAAAACAAACAGTAAAAAAAATCCCAAATTGACTTAAAGAACAGCAGAATTTATGATAATGGTGCAATTTTGGGGAAGGCAGCTATATCTCATTATTTTATGCTGAAATAAGTGAAAATAAAAATGGCTGACATAAATGGGTAAAAGTATTTGTAAACAGACAATTAGGCTGTGATTCTATGGACAACCCCGCAGGTTGATCAAAATAGCAATAGTCCTGAGTGGTTATTTGACTATTACTTTGTATTGATCAATATAGTCCTCCTCCCTCCCTTCTTCTAAATAAACATGAAGTAACAGCCATATAAAATTTATGTTGGATGATTAGCAGTTTGGGGAAGTGACAAATACAAATGTTATCTCACAATATATTTTAATTTGGGTATAAAACATCTTCATTCTATTTTACTCTGAAGCAAAATTATGTACATATGAATTAAAAACTGTTGAAAAATGCTAGTATGATGATGAATTGCTATAAGATATTTAGTGCACTTCAGGACAAGCAGCCACTGCTATGATCATGCTATTATATCCTATCACTAAAGATTCAATTGCAAAAAAAAAAAAAAGAATAAATTGCTTCTTTTTTTAAATAAACCACCCATATTAAGGCATCAATAGTATGGTGTCAAATTAAATTAGAATCTCATAAAATGAAATATGTTCCTTGTTAGCTTCTTGACACTTAATTTGCCTCCAAATGAGTAGAGAAAATCACAAATATCACAAATATGAATAGAGGAAATCACTTGCCTTTGTTTTTCCAATCATAGCTTATTAGGTGTTAGAACAACTGCAATTATAGCTGGATAATAATGCACGTGCACATGCTCACATCTGCACACCCACATCCGCACACTCACATGAATAAGTACAGAAATATGTCACTTTGAGTTAACAGAATAAAAGAGTTGGAAGGGAAGGAACCTTGGAGGTCTTCTAGTCCAATCCTCTACTGAAGCAAGAGATCCTATATAATTCCAGATAAGTGGCTGTTTAGACTTTTGCTAAAAGCCTCCAATGATGGAGCACCCAACAACTTATAGAGGCAAGTCATGAAAAATATATTTGGTAGATTAATAAAACTTTTTTGTTAGGACTTGCTTAGATTTTTTAAAAAATATTCCTAATGTATATCTTCAGCTTAAAGTTCAAAACAATATAAAATATAAATTTGCTTTATATGGTCCCATGATAATTTATATAATAACATCACATCATCTGTAGCATTCCGAAATAAAACAAATATGAAATAAATTTATATAAATAAAGGAGAGTACCATAAATAAACAAGCCTATTAGTCTTCAACATAACAGGTATATAATAACAATTTTTCTTGGCAGTGTGTACATCTTGTAAAGCCAAAAATACATTTCAGAATTCAATAAATAGAATTCAGTAAATTTTTAACCATTTTTCATGTTACAATTCTATCCAATTTTAGTAAGTAGTCAGAATATTGTAGCCTTAGTGTACCTGGATATCCGAAGTCCTGTGGCCATCTTTTGCATTTCTGTTCAGTTTCTTTTGTCTATAAAAACTGTTCATCTTGGAGAGTGAATATGGTATTTAGCAGATAGGAAGGACAATATATCAAGCAGAGTACAAAAAGTGCTATTTCTGTTTTCCATGTGTTTTGATCCACAATCAGCATAGTATAAGTTTTATAGATATCAGCATCAGTTCACTTTCCATATATTGGGAGTTCTTTCTGAACAATAATAATATTACATAGGTTTAATGTTAGCAATTGCACTAAAGTGAGTCTATCATCTTACCTCACTAGGCAAACAATTTTTATACATGAATTTATATAGATATGATAAAAATACTTCTTAATTTAAATATTAATTAAATATTAATTGATTTAAAACATTTAAGGCTATGGTTAACAATAAAAAACAAAATAAAAAATCTCAAAAACAAAAAAAATCTATTAGGTATAATGCACTATTTTATTCTTTACAAGGTTTATAGCTCTACTTACATAACAATGAATAATAATAGTTTGATGTATAACATTTATTCACAGGACACTTAATGAAGGATGCAGTCCTTTGTTAGGCAACAATAGTCATTAATAATTGTTTTGTTAGACAATGATAGTCAATATTATTGTCTCAGTATTATTGATAGTCAATAATAATTAATCAATTGATTTGGTTCAATTAATTATGTTTGACTTGCTGATCAGCTTAATATATCGTAATTTGGTATAAAAATCTTGGAGTTTCTTTGCTGTATTATATAATGAAGGCTACTAAAGCCAATAAGCACATTATTCAAATTTTCCATAAGTATATAGAAGTTTTTTTTTATTAACATGGAAGGAATTTCCTTTTGTTGAAGTGTATCTTAGCTGGGAATGGATTTAGAATGGTTTTAATCAATATAGGAATAAACTCCTCTGCTAAGATTAGTTGCCTCTTTAAAAAATATAATGAATTTAAAGATATCTTTAAAAAGGGGGGAGGGGGGGAAATAACAGAAAAAAATGCTGTGACAGAAAACTCCAATAGCTGCAAGTACCTAAACAGTCATTTTATTGTTTCCAAAAACACTTATTCCAAATGACTACATTGTTAAAATATAAGTGATGTTCAAGGATGGAAAAAGATGTGCATCAAATATTGAAAATTGTATTTATTTATTAAAATAAAAATCATAAAGAAAATAAAAATAATGAAAAACAGGGGAGAAAGTTGAATTCAATTCAATCAATTCTACTTCTTTTTCTTTTGGCTGTGGGAAATAATATATATTTATACCTGTTAATGTTTATAAACTATAATTTATATTAATACAATTTATTATACTCTTTTTTAACTTTAAAGGCAAAAAATAATTTTTTAAAATAGCCCTTATAATATTTTACAAACTTTAAGAATTACTCAAACATTATATATTAGAAGAAAACAGAAAAAAATATTTTGTGACAATTTAATAATTTAATTTAATTATTTCTTCAATATTAGTGTAGCTTTTGTCCTGCGGCAATTTGGCCATGATGAGTTGTCCTGCAGTGAATTGGCCATAGCGAATTGGCTGCAGCAAATTGGCTGTGATGTGTTGGCTGTGATGAGTTGGCCATAGCAAGTGGGCTGTGGCAAATTGTTGTAGACCCAATATTTTACTATTTTAAAGTAATTGGTAACCTTGGATTGCTTTGTTGTGGGTGACTGAAATGCCCCCATTTTTTTGAATTTTAATTGGTCAGAAAAAAACCAAATAGTCAGATAAAATAAAATGAAATCAAAAGATATATTCTTGTTAAGCAAACTTTTGAGATGTCTTAACAGAAAATTAATCACTTTATAATTTTTTTCAAGTTTTTTATTTTTTATTTTTTACAAATTTATCAATGCATGAACAGTGCGGCACCTGCATGTCATACATTTTAGTACAAATAAAATACTATTAATATTTGTTTCATTTAACAAGCTTATATAATTATAGTAATAATACACATATTTTTATTTAATTATAATCTTTTATTTAGATATTTAATATTTCAGTGTGTCATTTTTGTATCAATCACATTATACTAAATGTCATACCTTTTAATACAAATAGAATATTATTAATCATTATTATATTTAGCAAGTTTATATAATTCTAATAAAAATACAAACAGTTATGTTAAATTAAAATCTTCCATTATTTGCTTGTTCAATTTATAATCCTTCATTATTTGGTTATTCAGTATTTCAATATGATCTTTTTATGTCAATCACCATATTCTGCATTTCATATATTTTAATACAAATAAAGTATTTTAATCATATTTGTTACAATTAGCAATGTATAATTATTCATGTTGAATTATAGTATTTCATTATTTAATCAGTAGTTCAATATATTATTTTTATGGCAGTCACCATATTATTTAAATATACTTAGTAATACCATCATTCAAGTTCTAATTTCCCCCCTTATTATTACTTCTCATTATATAAAAATGTGTATTTTATTTAAAAAAAACCTGCAGTTTCCATCCCTATTCTAACTTCGATTATGCCACTACTGTATTTAAACCTTTCTAACCATCATATCTTTTTACCGCTTTAAAGCTTTAATTGTTCGTTTCTTAGCTTGCCTCCTATATTCCTCTCTTGGATCTTTATTTCTGTCTGCTTCGACATCTTGGCTACTCATTTTACACATTCCTTCCTTCTCCATTGTCTAATTTTCAAAATATCTACTCTTGCCCCTGTCTCTCTCCCATAAGAATCTTCCGGGTTCTCCGGTTCCTTTTTTTATTTCCTTGGGGTACTCTCCCCTTGGCTTATGTCACCAATCCTTATTATTTTTGTTATTATCTCCTCCTTATCATCTTGTTTCATTTGTTTTGTCTATTCCATTTTTTCCATCTACTCTTTTAGTTGGTTCCTCATCTTCCTGGGTATCTTAATCTCTTAATTTTCATTTGTGTTATATTTCCCAGCATTCCATCTATTTGGTTCATAATTTCCTTAAAATATCTTGTCAGTGTCTCCCTTGTACTTTGAATTGCTGATGCCATCTCTTCCCAAATTCCACTCCTTTCTTCTTGATGAAGCATCTCATTAAATTTTATTGTGTCCCTCTTTTGTCCAATAATCCAAAGATCATATATTCAAACCTATAGTGAGTTCTCAAAAAATTCAATATTTTTAATTCTTTGTATCCCAAAATTGATCAACCTGTTCCTCTGGATAAGTTTTCCAAACCTCCTTAGGTCCCTCTATTAATTCAGTATTGTATTGGAATCTTCAGGGGTCATTTTAATGATAATATCTTTCTTGTTATCACATTTAAATCCCCAGTAATCAAATATTTTCAAGATTGGGAATATGTTATTCTTCCTTTCATTAGCAGGTGGCACTCTTAGATTGGATTTCAATATTAACCAGTTTTTCCATTTTCCCACAATGTAAAAACAACATTGATTTTTAAATAGATAATTCCAGCATTTCAAAATGCTTATCCAAAACGGTGCCTGTCCAATTTGAAAGTCCAATTTTCTGTATTTTAATGATTTTTCTGCTTTTTTCCCCTTTAATTCTTTTTCCTTCAGTTTTAAAATTTTCACAAAGTGCTAGGTCTCTTATTTTAAAAAATAATTGTGAGCCTCTCTTTTCCTGCATTCTTATGGGGTTAAGATTTGAATAAAAAGAATTCTTCTCACCCAGTTCACCCACTGTTCACCAAAGTCTGCTCCTGCATTGTGCTTCAATGGTCATCAACTGTCCCAGCTTCATGGCAGCCATCTTAGACTGCCTCTTCTCCTTATTATGGCATAGAGGGAAAAAAGCCCTGGGGTTCAGCAGGAGAGTTGTGATCTCTCCTATGACCTCTCAGAGTGCCTCTCCTTAGCTTTGTCACTCCTACCAGGTGGCTTTGGCTCCTTTCAGAACATCATAAACAGGGAGAAGCTAGCACAGGAATGGAGAGATCCATTTCCCTGTGACTGGTTACGTTGCGATGTCAGCTGGAAGTCTTTAATCACTTTATAAATTGATTAGGTTCTAAAGATAGAAATGATTTAGATGACATTAAAAAAGAGCAAGATATGCAATTATGGCAGAAAATTATTAAACTGCAGCAATTGCACAAGTATGACAATATAAACAACTGCAAATTTGGAATACAAATATGATGACTTAATGAAAAAAATATTTCTTTCCTTCTTGTTTGTATTTTTTTCATCACCTGAAAAGGGCCCTCAAGGAAGAAAAGAAAAAGTGACTAGAAGTACATACTCTAATATAAATTGATATCAGTAAATTAATGGAAGGAGTTTGCAAAGGAGTAATTGTGAAATTTATACAATAAATCTACAATATGGTAACCAGGATAATTTTTGGTTAATTTTTTTAAATTTATCTGCTATAATACCTAAACATTGCTATAAAACTGTTTTTAGGAGTTCTCTGAGATCAAGAAAGGCACAGGCTGCTGCCTTTGAAAAGTCCTGCTTTTTGTTGCCTGTGCTTTCCCTGATCACCTCTCTTTTTGCCCAAGCAAGAGCTATGTTTCTGCTCACTTTCTTTTCCTGTACATTTCCCAAGCAGTGATGGCTGGGACCGGGGTACATCAGGGCTGCTCCCCCCACTCAGCAAACTGGGCCTGGAGGAGTACAGAGAGCTGCAGGCAAGCACCGGAGGGTCAGAAGACACATTCCGATGCCTCTTTTGTGGAGACCGAAAAGTGGGCTGTTGCCTGATTATTAGGAGCCTGTCTTGCTCAGCACTCTTCTGGTCTGGGCATCTGACCTTTGCTCCTGGCTTGTTGCACTTCCAAGCCTTGTGGGGAGAGCCCAGCATACACACGCTCTGGGGAGAGGCTTTAGGGCCTGGAGGGAGGGACTCTTCTCTGCCTGGAAGCACAACAAGCCAGCAGCGAAGGTCGGATGCCAGACCAAAAGAGCGCCAAGGAAGACAGGTTCCTAATAACCAGGCAATGGTTATTAGGAATAACACCCCCCCCTTCAGCCTCTACACAAGGCTAAGCTCCAGGTTTCTCCTGCTGCTTCCAAGCAGAGAAGAGTCCCTCACTGTGTGGAGGCTTAAGGGGGGGATGTCGAACCCAGAAAAGCTTGAGCTCTTGCCTGCACAAACAGGCTGGTTATTAGGAGCCCATCTTCCTTGGTACTCTTTTGGTCTGGGCATCTGGCCTTTGCTGCTGGCTTGTTGCGGGACTGACGGGAATTCTGGGTTGGGTTGAGCTGAGTACCTTGGAAGCCCCATAGTTTGCCTCATCACTGTTTGTGCAGGCGAGACCATGAGCTTTTCTGGGCTCACCCCCCCTGCCCTTTGGCCTCCAAACAAGAGGACTCTCCAAGGCTAAGCTTCAGGTTTCTCCCGCCACTTTCAAGCAGAGAAGAGTCACTCCCTCCAGGCCTCAAAGCCTCTCCCTGAAAAACGCACATGCTGGGCTCTCCCCACAGGACGAGGTTGGAGGAAGAAGAAGGGGCTCTGGGCACCTGACCATTGCACCTGACCATTGCACCCCACCCTTTCCAGAGGGATGAGAAAACTGACTCTGCCGCCATCGAAACATAGCTCTCACTGGGGCGAAAGAGCGGAGATCCAGGAAGGCACAGGCAACAGAAAATGCCACTTTTCAAAGGCAGCAGCTTGCATCTTCTGCTGCCTGTGCCTTCCTCAATCTCAGCTCTTTCGCCCCAGTGAGAGTTATGTTTCTGATCACTTCCTGTGCCTTCCCCAGGCAGCGATGGCTGGGGCTTGGGGGGAGGGCAGCAGAGCAGAGTGCTGAGAGGGATGAGAAAACTGATGCCACTGCCACTGCCTCATTCCGGACCTCTGAACTGGATGGTGAGCGCAGACTTGCCCATTCTGCCCCCTCCTGCCACCACCACCAGCTGGTACTTTTCCTGCCCTGGGTCATCCCTACAGCCTGCAGCCATCAAGGAAATGCCCAGGCCAGGAGAAATGAGCTGGAAGGTGTGAGAGCACCATGCAAATGCAAGTAGTGTAGTGTTCCTGCATCTTCCAGCCATCTCCATCGTCACTTCAGCCCATCTGAGCTGCCAGCCCCTTCTTGCTGCAACAGCACCATTACCTTGTCCTGGATGGTGAGGGCTGCATTGTTTTTTGCATGTTGCACCATCCGCAAATTTGCACATTACAGCTGCCATCCCCTACAGTGAAGATTTCCAACCCCACCATGGGCCGGTCCCATATTCCAGAGCTGCAGTAGTCACAAGACTGGCCCTTTGGTCATCCCGGAGCTACTCTGGGATGACCAAAGGGCCAGTCCTGTGACTACCGCAGCTCTGGAATATGGGACCGACTTTTCTACCAACTCATCAAGCCACCCCGAGGCGGATTTCCCTCTCCTGCAATTGGTTTTACTTTCCAATTCCAGCTCACATGGCTGTATTCAAGGTAAGGTTTGCACTTGGCTAAAGAGTGGGGGCCAACGGATGGATGAGCCATGTGGGCAGCGCAGCCTTGTGTTCCAACGCAGCCTCAATTGTTTTGGGGGGGTGCTTTGGGGGGGAAAATTTCTCCGTGGACCATGAAAAGTTTCTTGCAGCCCACCAATGGTCAGTGGCCCACTGGTGGGCGACCACTGCTTTAGAATACTCTCTTTTGGATATTCTCAGAATACTCTCTACAGTTTAAAATACTCTCTTTTGGCCTCAGGGCACCCCTGCTGTGTTTATGCAACTGATAATGAGGTCCTATACAAGCATCTGTATAAGGGACTATTGGTGTATTTAGGTGACATTTTAATTTACAATAAATGAAGGTGGAACATGAGAAAATGATGAGGGCTGTACTTAAAAAACTGTGAGCCACCAAATTGTATGCCAAGCTTTCTAAGTGTGAGTTTCATCAGATCAAAATAGACTTCTTAAGTTATCGTATACCCCATGAAGGGATTGAGAGGGACCCTCCAAAAGGTCCAGGTGGTGCTGGAATGGGCTTTTGGGGGGGGCTTGCCCAATTTTTATTACCAATTCATCCCACCTTTTGCCCAGATTGGATTCCCCATAACAAACTTTAAAAAGTGGGGGAGATAAACCCAAGCCTAGCCAACCTCTGAGATAAACTTAGAATGCCAGGCAGTGTTTGAGAAGCTTAAATGACTGTTTGCAGCTGAAACAGTTTTGAAGCATCTTGACCCAAACACTCTCTTTGTTATTCAGGCCTATGCTAATGATCTGGCTATGGGGGCTCTGTTGTTCAGAAAGACAAGAATGGCCAACTGCAATCCTGCACTTATACCTCCAGGAAACAATCAGAGATTAAGCAAAGATGGACAGTATGGGAGAGGGAAGTTTATGCCTTTTTACCGTGGCAACATTTAACGGGAGCAGAGACAGAGGAAAATCCATTTGACAGCCTAGAAGTTTTATTGGTGAGATGTTCAGACGGGGTAGTGCTAGAAAAGCCACAGTGGCTATCCCTTGAAGGCTCCAGTTGCAATGTCGGGTATGAAAATGGTGAGGAGGCGGCTCGCAGGCCATCATGCTCTCTCAGCCCAGCAGCCCCAGACCTGTGTCTATCTAATATCCCTGTGTCTATCTAATATCCCAAGTCAAGGGATAGAGCCGTAGGGGCTCAAACGAGCTCCAAGGCAGTTGAGCAGGAGGAGCTGCTCAGAGACAAAACACTGGACAAATTATGGGCTAAGGGACAAGAAGCTGCCCAGAAGAGTTCAGAAATGGCACCCAACATCACAGATTCCTGCCTAAATGAGGACCGACCGTTAATGAGAGGAGACAGGCATCTGCAAACTGACAGGAGAGTACTAACAGAATTGGCCACAGGGCGAGCTGAAGAGCAGGATTTGATTCAGGAACCCCTTGAAGCTTCTGAAATTAGAAACTTCTTTTCAGTTTGCCCAGCAACAGGGCAATTTCCAGTTACAGCCCAGAGAACCAGATTTACTCCCATGTCAGCTGGACTTAGACCAGGGTGGGACAAGAGCCTGGATTCCAAATTAATATGCAGGCTCTTTTAGCTGAGGCAGTAAAGCAAGGTGTGTCAGCAGCCTTGAAACAGACCAGGCATTCACCTTCTGAGGTTTCAGTTTCATCCTCAAAACTTAGTAGGAGAAACAGGTCTAAGGATGATTTTTCCCTGCATTCAGAATCAGGTTCTTATGCTCCTGTTGAAATATCACACTCCATTCCCTCTGACATTGGCCAACTGATGGACAGAAATTACTCAGATGATGGAGGCCTGGACGATTCTGACCAAATCGTTATGCCTATTCCAGCCAGCCATATTCAAGTGGCTCCTCTTCAAGGCTAAGAAAGCCACAGGGCAAGGCTTGGTTCCTGAACCTCAGGAGCCTATAAATCCTTCTGAAAATCCAATGACCCATTAGATGGATATAGATAGATTTAAATCTAATGACCCATTGTTTTAGGAGAAGATCATAATGGCAGATATTATCCCTGCACCAAAGATGTTCACCACAGTTATCCAAAGGCAATGGTCCTCTCTTGGGTCGGGTCCAAGCCCTTCCTCCCTGGACAGAAAGATGTTGAACATGGGAGCTGATCTCCCCAAGGCCCTGGAAGTGCCCGCTGTGGACACTGTAGTTGCGGCCCTACAAGCCAACACTGAAATTCCTGGGCAGCCTGAGGACTCACTGAAGGCAGAGGACAAAAGGGCTGAACAAACATTGCAGAGAACGCACCTGTCAGCAGCACAGGCAGTGAAGGCTTCCATGGCTGCATCCTTTTTTAAAAAGGCCTCTCTCATCTGGCTTCAAGAACTGCAAGAGAGAACTCCACTGGATGATGTCAGGTCACACCAATATATAAGCAAACTCTTAGCAGCAGTGGAGTTTTCAGCTGACGCCACCTTCAGTGCAACCAGATTTGCCTCTAAGGCAATAGTGGGGACTGTAACCTCTCGCTGCCTGGTCTGGCTCAGGCAATGGCAGGCTGATTTGAGACATAAGTGGAGGCTGGTCATTGCCCCATTTAAGGGGGAGAAATTGTTTGGAGAAGCCTTGGATAAGGTGCTGGTGAACTCCAAAGACAAAGGGAAGATCTTACCCTCCAGATCTAGAAGGGGTGAATTCTGATTGACACCCTATTTCAGATGTCCCTTCGATAGGACCCATGAAACTGGGACAAGTTCTCTAGACCCCAGAGGCCTTTCAATCCCAGGCAAGATCTACTCCAAGACAGGACAGGTAGAAATCGCCCATTTAACAATAAGCAGCCCTTTCGGGGGGCTGGGGGCTGTACCTTACGATGCCCCAGATAAATCTGACATTAATCCTCCCATTAATCTGCCTTGTTTGCCAGGCATTGGGAGGAAGTAACCACAGACACCTGGGTCCACTCAGGTCTTTCTCTAGAGTTCCTCTCTATGTCCTCGAAGTTTTTTATTCATTGCCCTATCTCTAAAAATAGAGAGAGAAAGGTCCTAATGGAATCAGCTATTCAGCACCTGCTCGAGATCCAGGCTATTCAGTGGGTGCCTGAGGACCAGAAGGGCATGGGATTTTATTGTATTTTGTTTGTAATCCCAAAAGCCTCAGGGGGTGGGAGGGGTGGAGGGCAATTCTAGACCTGAAGTGTCTTCTTAACCACCGGGTAAAACACAGGCGGTTTAAGATGCACTCTCTCCAGTCTATACTCCAAGACAGGGCAGATAGAAATCGCTTGGGAGGGGATTTCCTTACTTCCATAGACTTAACTGAGGCCTACCTTCATGTCCCCATTCTGCAGGCTCATAGACAATTCCTCAGGTTCTGATATAATGGAAGGCATTTTCAATGCAGGGCCTTACCCTTTGGGCTTTCATCAGCCACCAAGACATTTGCGAAACTGTTGGCAGCCCTGGCAGCCCATCTTAGGGCCATCCCAGTCAGAGTCCAGTGTTACCTGGATGACATACTGGTCCAGTCATCCTCCCTATTTCGAGCAACAGAGGATTTGGAAATCATCATTCAGGTGCTCCAGGAGCATGGCTTCTCTGTCAACGAAGCCAAAAGGCACTTCACTCCCACCAATAGTCTGCTCCATCTGGGAGCTGTAATAGATACCATTTCCTGCAAGGTGTCCTTGTCCCAGGAATGTCTGGATAGGATCAGGGAGTTAATTGGGCAAGTAAAATAGGGCACTCCTTGCTATGTTTTCTAAGCTCCTGGACAAAATGATATCATGCATTAATATGGGCTAGATTGCATGCCAGAGCACTCCAATGGTTTCTTCTCCCTTATCAGAATACAGGTAGGAGTTGCTCCCATTCACAGGTTAGATTAACTCCACAGGTCTTTAGATCCTTGCGATGGTGGTCATCTGAGGCCCTCTGCCTGGGGCTTTTATTCAAGGACACTGACCATGGATGCCTGTCTTTGTGGCTGGGGAACCCTTATTCAATCCAGGGTGGTCCAGAGACAATGGTCCCAGGTGGATTTGAGCCATAATATTAATTGGCTAGAGCTTGGGGGGGGGGTCCATCTGGCCATAAGGCACTTAGAGGACATTGTTTCAGATAAGAACATCCTGATTTTGACTGACAATGTGTCAGCCAAGGCGCATATTAATGACCAAGGTGGGACACATTCCTGGCCCGTGATGCTGGAGGCAGGACAACTCTGCTTATGGGCAGAGAGACACCAAGTATTGCTCAGGGCTGAGCACATTGCAGGTGTGGCCAATGTTGAGGCTGATTGGCTTAGCAGAGTCACCATAGACCACGCAGAATGGTGTTTGCACCCCGCTTTGTTTCAGGAGCTGTCGGAGCACCTTGGAGTGCCAGCTGTGGATCTCTTCACTTCCCAGGACAACAGAATTCCCGAGATTCTACTCCAGGTTTGTAGTCCCAGGGGTGGAGGGAACGGACGCCTTATGCAGCCCTTGGCCCAGGGAGCTTCTCTATGCCTTCCCTCCTCTGCCCTGATCCCGAGGGTGATTCAGAAACTGTTGGGGGAAAGTCATTCTTGTAGTCCCTCATTGGACCAGAAGGCCATGGTTTGCGGACTTACTAAACCTATCTGTGTCCTGCCTTAGGAGGATGCCGGAGGATAGTGTGTCTCTTAGCCAGGGACCAGTATTACATCCGGAGCCACAGTAGCTTCAATTGGCCGCTTGGAGATTGAGCGGGAATCTCTGATCTGGGACCATTACTCCTCCAAGGTGATAAGAACCATCCAAGCCTCTTGGAGACCCTCCACCAATCACATCTACGATGCAACCTGGAAGGCTTTCAGCAAATGATGCTTTAGGTCTGACAGGGATCCTATGATCGCCCAAGTGCCGGACTTTCTCCAAGATGGCCTAGACAAGGGACTTTCATCCAACACATTGCGGAGGCAGGTTGCAGCCTAGTCTTCTGTTCTCTCCTTGGAAGGAGTAAGAATCATTATCTAGACATCTCACTGTCCGCAGGTTTCTGAAGATGGCCACAAACCTGAGGCCTCCAGTGCATCATTGCTGTCTAACATGGGACATCTCTAAAGTACTGCATTCACTGACTGAGGCCCCATTTGAACCACTGAGATCCCTGCATTTTTTATCTTGCAAGGTGGCCTTCCTCGTAGCAATTATTTCTGCCATTTTGGACTTGGCAACTTTATCTGTCAGGAAGGACCTTTGTTTGTTTTACACCAACCGGGTTGTGTTAAGACCAGACCCTTTGTTCATGCCAAAGGTGAACTCGTGGTTCCATAGAGCCCAGGAACTAACCTTGCCTGATTTTTGTCAGCATCCTGTACATTCTTTAGAAAAAAGATGGCACACTCTAGACGTTCGATGTGTATTTATGTTAAGTGGACATCTCACTTCTGGAGGTCTGAATCCCTCTTTATTTCTTTCCAACCTTCTACTATGGATTGCAAGGTTACTCCAACAACTGTGGGGAGGTAGATAAAACTGTACATATACAGGTAGCCTACCAAGCCCAGTTCCTCCAGGAATAATGGCCCATGAGAAGTGCGGCCACATTGGTGGCATGGGCCACTCAGGCTTCTCTGAAGGAGGTTTGCAGAGCGGCAGCCTGGGCCTCACTTTCTCCATTCATCAGACAGTATAAGCTGGACCCTTTGGCTTCTGCGGAGGTAACATTTGGATGGAGAGTTCTTCAAAAGGTCCATCCTGTCTAGGGGATTTGGATGGCACTAAGCCCCACCCATAGGACACCAGCTTTGGTATGTCCCAATCTTGAATGCTATCTCCACCACTAACTATTGCAACCACTTTCTGTCAGTAAAAATTATTTTGATTTAATTCAGTGAAGTCAGGAGTCATGCTTTTGTGAGAAACAAGCTGGGGCAGGTTCTTACAAGATCATTTTTTAAAAAGTGGTATGACAATATAACAACAATGGTACATTGGAATATCTGCAACAAATACCACTTGTCTGCAAGTAAGAATTGGTCAGACTACAAAAAGGAGAAAATAATAGAAAATAAAGAAGCTAAAGTATTCTTGTGACTTTAGAATTCAAACATAGAAGCTCTATTACCACAAAAATATGTATTACAAAAATACAAATAAAAGTAAAACAGTGGGAATAGAAAGCAAAGGTCATACTAATAATGATAGGTGTCTTGAGTGCAATCCCTAAACATCTGGAGTACCACTTAACACCATTGGCATTGACAAAATTGTCATCCATCAATTATAATAGGCAGCTGTACTTGGAATAGTTTATATGCTATGACAATACTCTTAATATCATTAAACATCTGCTTCTCCCATTTCTTTGGAAAGGATTCCATAGGTAGACAAAAATACTAAATCCAGTCAACATTTGGCTAACTCCGCAATAACTATAATAATTTCATTGCATAACAGTGGCTCATTGATGGTTATCAACATTGTTGTACTTTTTTAAATACAAAAAGTTAAAATAAAAATATTGTATGGAATTTAAAAAACATAGTGCACCATATTGCCAGTGTATTTACAAAGATCTGCCTTTGATGAATTTATACCCTGTCATATGCACCATGTGAAGTTTCATGTACTTAGGTCCTCATTTCAGATGTTTTGCTTTCTTTGTTAGGCTGTTTGTTTTCTTTTCTTCCCATAAAGCTCTCTAGCCTCATTCTGACAACTGTTGCTCTGCATGAGTTACATTCCCATGGTATTGTAGGTCTCTTGATTATTCCATTCAATTTGGTTCCTGCCTTGTGTGATGCCAGGAACTTAATTCAATTTTTGCAAACAGGCTGCTTGTTAAATATCTTATATATAAGGCTATAAATGCATTTATACCTCATTAGTGTAGAATTCTACTTTACCTCCATGTGCATTAACAGAATAATAGAGTTGGAACGGACCTGGAAATCTAATCTACACACACCCTGCTCAATCAAGAAACACTATAACATTTCAGACAAATGGTTGTCCAGTCTCCAATATTGGAGTATGCACAACTTCTGGAGACAAGGCATTATTAGAATCATTATTTTTTACTTTTGATTTCAACCGATTTGTGCATTTTTTCCATAGTAAAAAATCCTTTACATCATGACTGATCTTTTTTTTAAATGTATATGACTTATAGTCATAACTACAACTCTAGGCATCTTACAGAAATAAAATCTGAAATAAACCCAGTATCACCACAACCTCTGTTGACCACGTTCAAACAAGGCATTCCATTAGCTCCCTTTAAATAAGGGGTCGCCAACCTTTTGGACCTCAGGGACCACCAAACACATAATTTTAGACCACTAACCAGTTCTGTGGGCATGGCCTAATTTGTGGATGTGGCTTGATCATGTGACTGGGTGGGCATGGCTTGTATATAAATATTATAAATATTTACATAAATATTGATTTTTTTATAAAAAAGGAGTAACTTTTACCCAAAATCAGGCAAAGCAGGCAGATTGAGTTGCTCACAGAATCATTCAGTGATCTATCTATCTGCCATCAGCTAGCTCAGTCTCTCAAATTTGCTGGCAGTGAGTCTGCACTGAATTTGCTTGCAAGCAAACCTTTAGTCCTAAGGGAGGTTCGGCTGTGCTGAGCCAAAGATCTAAAGACTAGCTAGAAAGCAAGAAATCCAACCATTTCCTGCTTCCTAGCTAATTTAAATCTCTTGGCACAGCAGAACACCTGATGGTCGGAAAAAGGAAAAATAGCAATTTAGCAGGCAAGTTTACTGGGTAAGGGGTGAGTGGGCGGGGAGGGTTCCCGCAGGACATGTGGGCGGTGCAACCTTGTGTTTCTGTGCAGCCTGGATTAATTGCTTTGGACGGTGCTCTGGGGGTGAGATTTCTCTGCGGCCCATCAAAATTTTCTCACAGCCCACTGGTTGGTGACCATTGCTTTAAATCACCAGATCCATTGGAAAAGCCATGTCTTCAGGGTCTTTTGGAAAAGTATTAAGGTAGGTCTCAGACTTCTGTCCACAGAGATATTTCTAAGAGAATCCCCAAAGAAAAGCTGTTTGTCTTGGTCTGACCAGCCTGTAATATAATCTACCTCCCTGATTGGTGGCTTTGGTAATGTAATTGGGAAAACATGGTTCTTCAAATAACCTGACCCCAAGCCTAGTAGGATTTTAAAGGTAAATAAGCTGTAACTTGAATTGGAACCAGAAGCGAATTGACAATCAATGCAGCTTACAGAAGAGAGAGATATATGAAATCTAAAATAGCACAAAACCATATCATGATACCAAAGATCATTGCGTTTTGAACCAACTGAAGCTTCTAATACTTTTCAAGGACAGCCCCATGTTAGAACACATTATAGTGGTCATGGTGTTACAAAATGTTGTGATGATGTTACTATGGTGTCACTGTGAGTAGGTCCTCTTGATCTAGGATAGCACATAACATGAAGTTGCATAAAAGCTCGCAGCTTTTTCAAGCAGGAATTACAAATCCAGAGAGCCCCCAGATTACATGCTGGGCCCATCTGGCCCAGTGCAATCCCATCCAAGACGGCAATTATCTATGCTTCAAAGAACCCAAAACCCAGAGCTATTCTAGTTTACCAGGTGCAGTTTCAGCTAGTTGTTCTGAAACCACTTCTTAACAGCTTCCAGACACTGCAAGAGGGAGATTGCAGCAGTACTTAACATACCAGGAGATATACATCTGAGTATCATCAGCATGCTGATGATATCTCATCTAATGGTGATGGATGATCTCACTAAGTAGCTTCATGAAGATATTAAACAGAAGTATGGAAAGCTCTAAACCCTGTGGAACTCTAGAAAGTAGAGGTCAACAGCTAGATCTTTTTCTCCTTTTCAATACCAATTGTAAATGGCTGCAAAGGAAGAAAGCAAAACAGAATAACACAGTGCCTCCTAAAGGATGCCATGAATGATGGCATTGAAGGCCACCAAGAAGTTAAGTAGAGCAAGGTTTGGGACACTATTCCCATCCCACTCCTTCCAGAGATAATAAAAAACCAATGCCATTTCCATTTCATATTCAGGCCTGAGCCACATCTGAAAAGGGTCTAGATAATCCATTCCAACCAAAAACTTCTAGAGCTGCAGCACAATAACTTTTTCAACAACTTTGCCCAAAAGAAAGATTGGAAAGAGGATGAAACAAGATAAAAATTATCCCATAGGCTGGAATCCAGTATTAACTTTTTAAGGAAAAGGTGGATCACCCCTCCAAAGGCAAGAACCTGTTCCAGACATATCTGCCGAACCAACAGCCACAGAAATCCAAGTAGGAATGAATCCAAGGAACTTTGTCTTCTTGAAAATCAGCAAATGAGAGGTATTGTATGCCTTTGTAGGTAGATCTCTATATTTTCCTTTCAAAAGAAAGCAAGTTACCTCAAATAGAATTATTTATGGTTGATTTATTTGCAGATGCAATTAGTGCAGAACATGATTTACACTCGATAGTCTGAATTGCCTTGATACAGACTTTAATAACAGCTTTTACCTGTATACAAATTTGTTCTTTGTTTTCCCCAGCAGCTCTCTAGATCGTTTCATCCTTCAATTCTCTGTATATTAAATGGGTTAATGAAGACTACAGATCAGAAGTTGTGGCAATCTTATCTAAAGTCTCCTTCACTCCCTATTCCAGGCAGAAACTGGGACTACACAAACCTTTGGTTATATACCTACTGCCTTCTGAAATCCATCATCAGTTCCTGGGGCAGACCAATATAAGAGGTTTTCACTTCCTGCAGACGAGTATGCTTGTAGAGCATAGCCATCAAGATGTAATCTAACCATTATAAGGGAACCAAGGATCGATTGGATCAAATAACCTGGTTTTGGTGACTTGTGAAAAGTCCATGGAAGTCATGCTTTCCATGGTTTCCATCTATAAGGAATTCATTACTTAATTCTCTGCCTTTGACCACTCATATTTCACATACCTCTTTCTCCCCACTTTGAAACCATTTCAAGAATTAGTAGTAAAAAGAACACATATTTTAACCCAGACTTTTCCACAGTAATCAGCATTGATATCCAAGGGTTGATGGGACTATTCAAGGGATCTGTGTTGTATTTGTTGTTACTATTTGTAATATTATTACTTAAAGTAGCATTTATTAAATTGTATTCATATAATCAACATTTGGGATCAGTGAACAATCTGAAAATTAAAAAGAATTTAGAGACCTCCTGCTCCAAACCTTTGAATTGCATGTTGCCAAAGCAGTATCACGTGTACTCTATCTGTGAAAATACAGTATATCATTTAGATCTGGCCAATGACTAAAAGGCCTTTGTGGCAGGACAACTATCATGTAATTGCCAATTTTCTGCAAAGTTTCATTAACATATTATGTACTGTATATATATTTATTTGCATATGAAATTATCTGCTTCAGCTATACGTGGTGCCAGTAAAATATGTTTTGACTGGAGGCAATGCATAATTTATTGCAGTGAGGAATACACTATAGGTGCCAAATGAATTTTAAAAATAAATAAATAAATAAGGATAACTAATAGTGAAGCTTCTGATGCAAATATCTGCTTTCATAGTATATCAACCAAGGAATATAAGTTTTGAAAAGGGAGAAATGTGGATCAAAATAAAGAAATAAATATGTGGATTCTTTATGCAAACAAATGGAAAGAGAGCAAGTGGTTGCATGCCATTTGCAAACAGTGTATTTGTTCAGATGCATAGAATCACTCTCGAGGATGAGACTTCATGATTAATGGTGTTTATTCTTGACAGAGGCCTCCTTTATTTATCTCCAATACATTTTAGTGATTTTATCAGTCACCTGAATGAAAAATATTCAGTCATACCAATATTGCAGTGTAAATTGAGTAGAGTCACTTTTTATTATATCTTTCAGCCTTATCATCTGCACAGTAATTTTCTAGCAAGAGTTTTGATATAGAAAGGCAGGATTTAGCTGTCGTTGACAGAAAGCCTCTTCAATTTCTCCTAAAAGTTCAGATTGCTCTTAAAAATTTATGTATGAAAAAGAAAACATTCTTATCCAAGCAATTTCAGGATTTTTAAGACTAAAATCCAGAATCATAGATATGAGAAATACTGTTAATTTGGAAATGTCTAATATCTATGAAATCAGTAATGGAATTCTTTATAATGTTTAAATGTATTTCACATAGAGGTTTTTGGATTTATTTGTCTTTTCTATGTTATATTTTCATGGATTATGTATATTTCAATCTTTTAATCCTTTCACATTTGATTTTATTAAATATGCAGCATTCTTGTAAGGTGTAATTAACAGAGCAGGAGACTCTAGACCATGGCATAGACTGGCTCAATCAGCAGCCAGTATGTTTATTTCCAAAATATTTTTTCTCTTGTAGTCCTTTGGTTGAAGAGCATTTTAAATGCTGATTAAATTACTGTAGTTTATAATGATTACATAATAGACAATATAACATTTTATGACCTTTTGTGTTTTACAAGTACAGTATCAGTAATACCTTAATAAACTATTTTAAGCCAATAAGAATTTTCACAAAGATATAAAAATGCACTTGCATATTTCATTAATAAAAAAGTCTGCAGAAACAAATATCAGAATATATCCTATAAATTGTAAGAACTGAAACTTTAGTGTCCCATTCGGCAAATCTTGGATGCAATGAATGAAATTTTTACCTGGAGAAATTTCTGCTTCCTTCCCTTCAAGTTAACAATTCTGGACAAGTAGACAAGTCACTTAATCTTTTTCTTTTCAATCCATTAACTTTACTTCTTTTTTTGTGTCCATGATTTTATACAATTAACACAAATAATGCAACGTACATTATGTTACATCATCTGTGTAATGACCAAATGACAAATACATTATTGCATCAGCTTCTGTCATTTTACAATTGAAGTAAATTGGCACAAACATTGTTTGTATTATTTCAGTCAATCAGATTAGAGCTGTAAGGGATCTTGGAGGTCTTTTAGTCCAACTCTCTGCTAAAGCAGGAGATCTTATATCATTGCAGACAAGTGGCTGTTCAGTCTCTTTTTAAAGAGCTCCAGTGATGAAGCACTCACAATTTCTGTAGGCAAGCCATTTCAGTGGTTAATTGTTCTCACTGTTAGAAACTTTCTCCTTAATTCCAGGTTGCTTCTCTCCTTGGCTAGTTTTTATCTATTATATTTGACTAGTTTTTATCCATTGTTTTTCTTTCTGGTGCTTTGGAAAATAAGTTTACCCATCATCTTTGTCACAGCCCGTCAGATACTGAAACTGCTATCATGTCACTCCTAGTCCTTTTTTTCTCTAGACTAGCCATACTCTATTGCTACAACCATTCTTCATATGTTTTAGTCTCCAGTAGTGGTGGGATTCAAATAATTTAACAATCCTCTGCTGGGTTGGTGTAACCAACTCAACATCATTCACGTTGAGGGGTGCTTCGCCTCGCTTGGCCTCTCGTGACCGTGGGAATGCTGCAACAGACATTAGTGTGAAAAATTGTCATTTTTTTAGTGCTATTGTAACTTTGAATAGTCACTAAATGAAGGATTTAGTTGTAAGTCAAGGATTACCTATACAAACATACAAAAAGCTTCTTTGCTTCCCTAAATACCAATCATTAGATTAAAAAGACCTGCAATCCGGAGTTACAAATCAAGCAGGGTGCCAGAGCACCTTGAGGAATTAAAATAGTTAAAATGCAATGATAAACTCTTGCTCATAAAGTGAAACTCTTTAGCAGAGAGGTCATTTAAGCTCTCCAGAAAGTAAGTGGGCATATTTGGGCTACAAAATGCTGAGCTAAAAAGACAAATTAACAAATTATATAGGGGACCCAGATTCAAACCTCCCAAGCTTGTCAGGATCACAATAACATTAGTAAATGCCACTGATATCTAAATAAACTTCAAGCCTGGTGCCATGTTACTAAGCCTTATTATTATGAGAGAAAACTAAAATGAATTGGAGGATTCACATCCCTACTTCTAATTTTTTAAAATCTTACTATCAGTGACAATCATGTGCCTTGGCCACTCTAAAGTAGTGCAAAAGCATCAAAGGTGCTTTTTTAAGAGGCAGCTGGACTTTCTGGAAACTGGCAGCTGGACTTTCTGATAAAAGCACTTTTGGGACAACCATGACCTGGATGACTGAAGAATCCCATGGACAAAAGACTCCTCTTCTCAGTAAACTGACTGAAGGGATACTCCCCAGATAGAGGAAGAAGACATGAGACAGAATATAATCCAAATACAATCCAAATCACAAACAGTTTAAATCCTTTTTAACTAAAACACAAGGGAAGGGGGGGGAACCCTGTCTGGCTCATTACCAGAGCTTACAACAGGTGTCCTTGTTAAATCAATTATCAGAACAAATAGACACAAGAACTAGCCAGATTTCTCAACTGTGCTTCTTTTCAGGAATAGAAATTAACCTTTTTCTTTCAAACAAAGCTGAATAGGAAAAATTATCCCATCAATAAATACAGGATTAAATGTCACCATGCACGGAATTAAATTTCACCAAAAATCAGTTTTAGACAAAAACTCAGAAAGGGTATGTGAACTCATGTTCTCCCCTGAGCTGTTCAGAGCATCCAGTAGTGGGAGGTGCTTCAGTCTCCTCTTGGATAGGCTGGGCTTAATTTGCAGGATGTTCCTCCTCCTCCACAGGACTCCTCCCCAGCATCCCCCAGTTTTAGCTCAGCCTTCGTAGAGATAGGTAGCTTTCCAGATTGGACGGAATAGCAGCTAAAACGAACGAGATTCAAACATCAGGTTTGCTTTTTCACTTATTCAGAGAATCCCTTTGTCATCTAGGAGTCCCAATAGCCTCCGATGGCTTATTAACATCCTGGCTGTCGGGGCTAGTAGCCCTTTTCTAGAGAGAGAGAGACTTTCAAGGATCAAATTACCAAATTGAAAGCCCTGCAGTCTCAGACATTTTCCCTCAAAATGAGGCCGCCGGGGCTCATTTCCTCTTTTGGAGAAGAGATCACAGAAGCAGTTTACAATCCACTTATGTTCTGATTGTTAACAGCACCATTCTGAACAGCAAACTTGCCTTGTGTTTGGATCTTAAATGGCTGAGGCTCTTCCCCTGTTCAACACCAAAGGGGATTGGAAGCATAAGCACTTCCAATCCTTTTCCTGCATAGTTGCTTTACACTGTTCAAAACAGTGATTTAGGCGGGAACCAGCTGCTGGACTCTTAAGGCCGTACCAAGCAGTGGCAGGCATCATTTTGAGGACCATGTAGTACCCATTCACAATTAAAACAGAAAGCAAATAAATACCTGTGAGAGGATTATTTTTCCCTATTGGGTTTCCCTTGTAGAGACCAGGGGATTGGTTTCCCTGCTCCCGAAGCACAGAGCAGTGGACCTGCTTTATGACTAACCCTCACAGAATATAAGTCCAGCGGCTTCACAGTGAGCACCAAGGCTGAAGTCTGCCTATGCAGAGCAGTTGTCGCAGCCCATTGTTAGCACAGTTCTGGCCTGAAGAGATGTTGATAATTGGATTTCAACTGAATGGATTGGAGATTAATTCTACAAATACCAAATTTGAAGGGGGATTACAAGAAGTTTATAAGGATACCCTGCTCCTTTGGGAGCAGGTCCCTAGTTGTGCCAACCACCTTATAATCAAACCTAATTGACAAATTTACAGTGGAAATGGCAAGCAGCAAAGGCTCAAAGGCCTCTACTTCCAGAACAATGACCAGGGCCCTGGGCAAATCCAAAGCTTCCAAGAGACCTTCAAGGGCTGAGGAGAAGGATGCCCATAAGGCTATAGGGTTGAACAAGCATATGAGGGAGACAGACCAGACTTCTCCAGCACTATCTCCCACTCGCAGCATCCAGGCCCATACACCCCCTCCTCATCCTCTAGATCTTTCCCTTCCATCCAGATAGAGCTCTGCCAGGAAGCCTCGCCTCGGTACCTCATCGACAGCAGACAACCACGGCAGGCCCCTGAGGCCACATTTACTTCAATGGCAGCTGGCCTTGCCAAGATGATTCCCTCCCTGAGGATGTACCCCCCAGGATGAGGGCATGGATGGAACTGGTGATAAGACAAGGGATTGGAGCTGGCGTTCAGCAGTCTGTATGGGCCAGAAGACTCACCGAGCTGGAACTACAAATTCCTCAGGTACATTCCCCAAGGGGAATTTTCTACCTTTCCAGACATGCTTCTCCAAGGTTTTCAGGAAGAGGGGGATCAAGAAAAACAGATGGGTCACCTGGAGGCAGGGTCAGCTCATAACATAGATCTGGCCCTCTCAGAGATAGATTCACTGGAGTGGGGCATGTCAAGGGCCTCACTCCTGACCAACCTTTTTTCCCGGGACTTTTTCACCCACAGTTATTCAGATCACTTTTATTCAAGGCCAAGACAACTGCGCACCTTAACAAAGCAACTACGCCTTTTCAGCAACCAAGCTCGCAGGAGGAGGCAGATGATTTGGTTCTTTTCTCAGCCTGTAAATGAGGCTGATGTAATACCAGTCCTGAAGATGTTTTCTGACTTAGTGCTGAAACAGTGGGCTTCTGCAGCAGTGATCCCTACTCCTATGAGATTTGACCAGAAATTTTATAACCTTGCCCCTGAGTTTTCCAATTTCCTAAACACACCATCAGTTGATGATCGGATAATGGCCTTGGCTTCCCCCTCCGCTATCCCCAGTGAATCGGAAGATGTGCTTAAGCCGGAGGATAAGAGGGTAGAATTAACTCTTCACAGGGCTCATCAATCTGATGCGTGGGCTATAAGAGCATCCCCAGCCGCATCCTTTTTCACATGGTCTTCCCTCAGATGGCTTTGCCACCTGCGGGAAACCATCCCATCCTCCAATATTCGGGTGCATCAGGACATTGCCAAACTGATTGTGGCAGCAGAATTTTCAGCGGACGCAACTTTTAATGCTGTAAAGTTTTCTTCCAGAGCCATCGCATCACAAGTATCAGCAAGGCGGTTACTTTGGCTTAAGCATTGGCAAGATGACATCAAAAATAAGTGGAAGCTTGCCTCAGTGCCTATTTTGAGTGAAAGTTGTTTGGCAATGCCCTTGATCCGCTCCTCATAGAAATGAGGAACAAAAAAATGATCCTTCCTTCCCTTTTTTGGAAGTCAGACTCCAGGGTTTTCCAGCCATTCCGAGAGTGTTCCTTTCATTCCTCCTATCAGGGACCCTACTTCCCGAAGTTCCAAATATCCTCCAGTTTCCGACAGCGACAGCACTCTGAGAGGTTTGATTTCAGAGACAGAAATAGACAGGGAGGATAATCCAAGAGGCAGTTTAGGGGAGCAGAAGCCAGGGGTTTCCGTCACCCTAAATAATTCCCTGGATGCCCCATTGGTGGCAGGTTTAATTTTTTTGCCGATCAGTGGGATTCCTCTACATCTGATGCTTGGGTCAGGAACACAATTAGGTCTCGGTTGACTCTGGAGTTCTGATCCACCCGTCCGAACTTTTTCATGAGATGCCCAAGGTCTAGGGACCCTGACAAAAGATTTCTTATGCAAACTATTGTCAACCACCTACTGGCAATCTGGGCCATTTGACCAGTGGCACCAGACCAACAGGGCAAAGGTTTTTACTCAAACTTTTTTGTGGTACCTAAAAGTTTGGGGGGATGGAGGGCAATTTTAGACCTCAAGCAGCTCAACCGCTTCTTGGTCTACAGAAGATTTAAAATGACCATTCTACAATCTGTTTTACTTAGCGTTAGACAGGGTGATGTCTTAATGTCAGTGGACCTCACAGAGACATACTTACATATTCCAATTCGGCCTTCCTACAGCAAATTTCGTAGATTATGACAATTTGCACTTTGAGTACATTGCCCTCCCCTTTGGTCTAGCTTTCGCCCCCAGGACCCTTACTAAGATACTAGCAGCCCTGACCACTCATCTTAGAAATGCACCTGTAGGTACCAGTGCTATCTTGATGATATTTTAATTTTGTCATCTTCATATCAACAGGCCAAATCAGATACCTTTATTACCTTGCAGTCCCTACAACAGCATGGATTCTCTATAAATTGGGCTAAGAGTCATCTAGCTCCCACAACCCAGCTAATTCACCTGGAGCTATTATAGATACAGTGAAGGGTAAGGTCTTCCTCTCACCAGACAGGCAGGAGAGCATTAGACAACTATCTCAGGAGATCAGAACCATCAAGCGGGTGCCCCTACCCACCCTATCCAAATTATTAGGGAAAATGATCTCCTATTGTTCCCTGGGCCTAGCTCCACACCAGAACACTGCAATGTACCTCTTGCCATACCAACGGTCAGGAAGAGACAACACCAACATCTGAGTAACACCTCCGCCAAACATCCTGAGATCTCTTTGCTGGTGGACTGTCCCATCTATCAACAAGGGCTGCCATTTCAAAGACCCCACAGGGTCACTATCATGATGGATGCCAATCTCTTTGGCTGGGGGGGCTCACTACCGGTTTCACACAGCACAAGGGTGTTGGACCATACCAGAACAATCATGCAGTAAAAATTGGTTGGAGCTCAGAGCAGTCCACCTGGCTCTTCGCAGCTTCCTTCTGCAGCTCCAGTCCAAGCACTTCCTCATCCTGACAATGTTACAACAAAGGCCCATATCAACAAGCAGGGAGTTACACTTTCCAGACAGCTGTTGAGAGAGGCGGAGAGACTGTGCCTTTGGGCCGAGATCAATTTACTTTCCATCAAAGTGGAGCACATTTCAGGGCTGTCAAATACTCAGGCAGACTGGCTAAGCAGGGCCCCGGTAGATCAGGTGGAATGGCGCCTACATCCAAGACTTGTTTCTGGAAGCGACCCAGAGGTTTGGCCAACCGGTCATTGACCTGTTTGCATCCCCCAGCCACACACAACTTCCCAGGTTCATCTCAAGGTGCCCATCTCAAGGGGAGGAGAACATCAATGTGCTCCGCTGCAGTTGGCCCTAGGGCCTACTGTATGCGTTTCCTCCACTTCCAATAACCCCCAAGGTAGTACAGAAACTCCTAGATGAGAAAGCAGAGTTGCTGCTAGTGGCACCATACTGGCCCAGGTGGACTTGGTTCACAGACCTCAGAGATCTGTCATCTGCAGAACCATGGAAAATACCACCAGACAGAGTCTCACTCTCCCAAGGCCCAGTTCAGCACCTGGACCTGCAATGGCTCCATCTAGCTGTATGGAGATTGAGCAGAGATGTCTGAGGAGCAAAAAATTTCCACCAAGGTCATTTCTACCATCCAAGTGGCCAGATGCCCTTCTACAAACCGTATTTACAATGCAACTTGGTCCATCTGCTGTCATTGGTGCACAAATTCACACATTGACTCTACTTCTCCATAGTGGCACAAGTTTTGGAGTTGCTGCAACATGGCCTGGGCAAGGGATCATCCCCTAATACCCTACTCAGACAAGTGGTGGCCCTAGCTTCGGTCGTCTCTTGGGGTGATCTGCTCAATTTCTCATCATCCACGCATTCACAGTTTCCTTAAGGGGGGCCCCACAGTGATACATCAATATCCAACCTGGGAGCTTGACAAAGTATTAACAGCTCTCACAAAGGGCCCCTTTGATCCCCTAAGGACTTTGAGTTTCCGCTTCCTAACCTATAAGGTGGTCTTTTTAATCACAGTAACTTCAGCACGAAGAATTTCCGAACTAGCATCTTTATCGGTGAGACAGGACCGCTGCATTTTCCATCCTGACAGAGTTGTCCTCCAACTAGACCCAACCTTTATACCAAAAGTTAATTCGGCCTTCCATAGGGCATAAGAGTTGGTCCTTCCTAATTTTTGCCCACAGCCAGCCCATAGACTTGAACATCATTGGGACCAACTGGATGTGAGGCGAGCATTACATTCCTATATAGATCTCACCACAAATTTTATAAAATCAGATGCCCTCTTTATTTCATTCCAACCTACCTCTCTAGGATGTAAGATTTCTTCTTCAACAATTGGCAGGTGGTTAAGGACCATGATTGTGAAAACATATGGGATGCAATCACTGCTGGTTTCCAGGGGCATAACAGCCCACTCTACCAGGAGTGCAGCAACTTCAGCAGCATGGGCCATTCAGGCACCAATACATGAGATCTGTTGGGCAGCAACCTGGGCCTCTCCATCGCCCTTCCTTAGACACTATAAAATTGATGTTTATTCCTCCACTGAGCCTGCATTTGGTAGGAGAATTTTACAAAGTGTCCACGGGGATCAAGGAAGGACTTCTAGCCAGATGGAGGCCTTCCTGTAAGGCAATCCAAGCTTTGGTATGTCCCACTACTGGATGCTCTGAACAGCTCAGGGGAGAATGGGTGCTGGTTCTTAGCTGATATAATCATTCTCCATGAGCTGTGAAGTGCATCCAGCCCCACCATTATATGTCTGGTGGGGCACTATTCTGGCCAAAAGCTAGATAAGGTGAAGTATAGAAGGTTTCTATACTTCAACTTCGCCAAAACTGAGGGACACTGAAGAGGAGTCCCGTGGAGGAGTGTCCTGCAAATTAAGCCCAGCCTATCCAGGAGGAGACTGAACCACCTCCCACTACTGGATGCTCTTCACAGCTCATGGAGAATGGCCGTATCAGATAAGTACCAATACCCATTTGAATGTCTAGCTAGTTAGCTAGCTAAGAAGTCTTGTTGAATGTCACTCATCTTGGTTCCTTGTCATTAAAAGCTTCTTTCCGGCAGTTCTGCTTCGTTATTCAATTATTTCTTCAAAGTGCTGATCATTCCATCCTAGCTGGAAGAATCCCAACAGGGGAATATTTATTTCCAACGTGAAAAAGCACCCTTTCACACCCAGGAGAAGCAATCCTTAAATCCATTTGAACCACTTAAAGATACCAGCTGGTCTCACTTACCTCACAAGATATCCCAAGGAAACCATTCAGATTTAAGGAAAGATCACATGCCCCCTGAAAGGCAGTAAAAAAAATCAGAGTGCCAAGCTTGCACCCAGCCTCTTGGAAGTACACCCCAAAAGTACACCCCAAGCAGTATAAAAAGCTTTTTAAAAACATAGTACCAGTAAACAAACAAACAAACAAAAAACCTCCAGAGAAGCTCAGGAGGCTTCAGCTCATCTGGGTATACTGCCAAGAACATTAGCTATTACAATGTGGGAGAGCAGTTTCTGAAAATACTTAAGCAGAGCAATAAAAATAAGGATTAGACTAGAAACAACATAGAGGCATGCCTTCCTGACAGGATTAACCCTGTAAAATGAGAAAAAGAGATTTCTTCCAACAATCAGATTGCTGAATTGCTCACAAAGTTAACAAACAGTTTTCCTGAACTGGTGCAAACTCTCTGAATCCCACCACTGTCTCCAGGTCTTTAAACACCTTACTTACAATTCTCTGACTTTTTTCAGTCTCAATATCTTTTTTGTAAGATTGGTAACCAAAACTGGATGCAGTATCCCAAGTGTGCTCTTATTAAGGATTTATAAAGAGGTACTAATACTTCATGTGATTTTTATTCTATGCCCCTGTTTATGCAACCAAGGACTCTATTTCCTTTTTTGGCTGGTTCCACACATTGTTGGCTCATACTGTGTTTTCCTGAAAATAAGACCAGGTCTTATATTAGTTTTTGCTACAAAAGGGCTTATTTTTTGGTGATGTCTTATTTCTTTCACACAGGCGGCTGCGCAGTGCATCTGGTGAGCCATTGTTGCTGTCAGGAGGCGAGATGGGGTGGGATGGGGCTGGCACCACACTTGGCCCCTGTATGCTCGCTGCCTCCTGTGTGAAAAAGACAAAGTGAAAGGCAAAGAGGGTGTGGTATGGGAAAAAGCCCATCCAGGAAGAAGAAAAGAAAGAGCTGGGCAACAAGTCACGCCCTTCTGCCCACTGGGTGACTTCAACCTTCCGGAGAGAAGTCAAAGTTTTGATCCTGCTTCTGGGGTGGAGCATAGAGTAGGACATATAGGTAGCCTGACCAGCGGAGCACCAGCCAGCCTTGTTGACCTTTCCCCACCAGGAGGGAGTCTTCTGCCTCCCATGAGGCCCTTTCCATTTTTTTTCTCTGGCCTCAGCCCCCCTTAAGCCCAGAAAGGCCACCTGTCTCCATGCAGGCCCCATCCAGATGGATGGCCAAAGATACTGTGGGTGGCGGGGCTTGCAGAGCCCTAATGCTGGTGGGGTGTGATGGCGGCAGCTGGAGCAGCCCCTTCCCTATCTCACCTAGTTGCAGCCAGAGGGCACCCCCTGCTGCTGCTTCCATTCCACTGCCAGTTGCCAGAGCAATGGCCAGGACTCCTCCCACCACTGCCATGCTGCTGCCATCTCATTCCGCGTCAGCCCTGAGGATGAGAGTGGTGATGGGCTTGGCCAAAACAGGAGGTGATGAGTGTGTGTGTGTGTGGGGGGGTTAATTTAATGCTTTTAATTTACAAATAGAAAACCTGGTTACTAATACTACTTCTTTTCCTTCTTTTCTTTCTTGGCCTTACCTTTTTCTTTTACCTTATCATCTTTTTTTCTCCTTCCTCCTTCCTCCTCTCTCCTTCTCCTGCCCTTCCTTCTTCTTGGCATCTTTTTTGGCAATCTTGTTTTTTTTTTTTTTTTTTCAAATTTTATTAATTTTAAAGACAAACAACACATCATTAACCATTAAGTACATAAAACCTCTTAACATTATAAATTTTTACAAGTCGGATAAAACATTATTTTTATACAACATAATTCTAATTTATCCCATTTCCATATGGACACATAAATATCTTTCAGCAAATTTCTCATTATTTCTCTTTACTCTTATTCAATTTCATTTCTTTTCTATATTTATCCATTTTATAGTCATCATATTCATTTCTTTCTGACTTGTTTACAATTACATTCCTCCAAGGTTTTATTAATCCTTTTTTTTTTTTCTTAAAAAAAAAAATTTTTTTTAATAATTTTACAGAAGACACAATACACAAACATACAAAACACAAAACATAAACAAAACTAAAAGATTTTTTCTGAAGATTGTCTGACCCCGGGTTAAAACTCTTCACACAGACACAAATTCAAATATCATATTCACCCCATATATCCTTCCATATCTTATTATCATTTTCTTTTTATATATATATATATAAAAACCATTTTTATAAAAACAATGCACAAAGAATCAAGGCATAACAGCTTATAAATTCTTTTCTAGGAAAAAATAATAATAAAAAACCAATAGAGCATAACAATTCCAAATTATAGTATCAATACTTTATCTATTTAACTTCATATCTTATCCCTACTTCTCCTTTTCATCCAAATTATTTCTTGTTAATTAAAATTTTATTGCCTTTTATCAATATACAAAATCCAAAAAAAAAAAAAAAAACATAACAAGGCCTTTATATATCCTTCCAAATCTTATTACCATTTTCAATAACATTCTTTGTCTGTTCTATTTCCAACTATCCATTCATCTTTTTTCTTTTACTATACTTCTCCTATACACCAATTGGAGTAACATCTATAACTCATTACCCTAACTTAAAAGTACTTCGTGTAACAATTTTTCTTGGGATTCTGTTTAAAAGATTCTAAAATTACATAATGAATTTTATACTCTAAATACACATATAAAAACACAAACTTATATACCCTCCAGAATCCCTCTTTTATCCTAAATTAAATTCACCCATTGTCTCTAAATAAACTTTTTTTCTTTAGATCTTGCTTCCCCCCATTAAGTCTTCTCCTCCCCCCCTTTCTCTCTTGCTTATTCTTCTCCTTGCCCTTTTTACCCCTTTGTTTTTTCTCCTCTCTTTTCTTACTCCTTTTCCTTTGCTTTCTAACCTTGCCTCCACCTTTTCGCTCATTTTTCTCTTTTTTGGTTGTTTTTATAATTCTTAAAATCCCCTTTTTCTTATCCTTTTTCTCCTCCTCTCCAGAAGGGACCCATTGTTCATCAAAGATGGCTTCTTCTTCCTCTTCTTCCTTGTCCCAGTCCTTCTGCTGCGTAATCAACTTTTCATAAGTACATAACGCCATTTCTAAGAATTGAAACAAAGCGCCCAAAGTATCTTCCTTTTTATATTTTTGATATTCAGTCTTTAGTTCATCCACAAACAATGCCATTATGAAAAGAGAAACTTTTCCCAAAACAACCACAAGTATTTTTAATCAAAAACAATTTAAAAAAAAATTCCAAAAGTTAATACTTTTCTTCCTTCTTTTCTTTCTCTTTCTGGGGTTAATGTTTAGTCAAAGAGGTCCAATTACCATATACCTTTCTTTGGGATTCTAGGCAATCTCCTTTTTCAGCTTCTGCTCCAATTTTTTTTCCTCTCCCTTCCCACTTAAAATGTCAATTTTAAATAATCAGAAATCCATACCTCAAACAAGGGTTTTCCAATTTCTTAAATTTTTCAATGTCCAAAAATCCTTTTATTCCTTAGCTTCAACTCTCAAAACAATTCACTTTCGATGTCCAATATATTCAAACATTTCTGCTGTTTCCATAGGGTGGGAGAGTGAAGAAAAAACGAAAGTTCCCTTTAACAGCTTCTCCACCGCTTTCGCTCTTCTTAGGGATACAATGTATCCTCCAGCAATTCAAACAGCTCAGTTCCAGGCAATTTAAAGGATGTTACTTGACCCGGCTCAGACAAAACTTTCACTCTTCACATTTCCTCCAGCGCAATCTTACCCGGTTGCTGGCTTCTTCGTGGCGGCCATTGCTGACCGCTGCTCCACCGCCTTGGAAAAAAGGGGTTTTTCCGGAGAAGGGGGGGTCTGCGACACCCTCACCTCCCTGTCCGACTCCTCTCTCTCTTCAGCTGTCCCTACAGGGCAGCCATATCCCCCTGACCCATCTGGGTCGGGGGTACCTCGACGGCTAGCACAGCAGGAATCGCGAACTGTCGCGAATTCCTGCTGCCCCGAAGCCACGCAAAACCGGAAACTCTCGGCAATCTTGTTGTTGATGAGATTGTGCAGCACTGTCACTAATCTGATCAAGCAAGGAAGAACAAGGGGAAAGTGTGGTGCCACACCATACCCACTGCATGCTCTTCCCTCACCTTCCATCATTCTGACAGCGAGTGCTAAAGCATGTAGGGGCCATTGTCCAGTGCCTACCCCGTATCCTACCTCACCTGATCCATTCAGGGCTGCAGTAATTTGCTTCCCTTAGTGAATTTAGTGAAACTGTCTGCAGAAGAATCAATCCCCTCTTATCAACTTAGCATTTTGTCACAGCAACGGACAGAGCCTTGGAGACTTGAATTGGTTCTTGACTTTTTCCCACTGCAAGCATGGATGGGCTAGAAGAATGCTGGAGTAATGCTAGAGGAATGCTGGAATGTAGGACCAGGGGGTGGGGCAGAGCATGCAAGGTCTGCGGCATGGTGACACCTCACCTCATGCGTCTCCTGATCTGTTTGGTGGCAGCACTGCACAACCTTAACATGATTGCTAACAGATGCTGAGAAGGAGGGACAGGAGAAGGAGGAAAGATGACAAGGAAAAGGGGAAGGAAAAAAAAGTGAGGCCAAGAAAGAAGAGAAGGAGAAGTAGTAGTAACCAGGTTTTCTATTTATAAATTAAAACCATTAAATTAAGCCAGTACAAATGCTGCCTCCTGTGCTTGCTACGCTTACCTCCATCCCCACCACACCTCAGGGCTGATGAACTTAACTGGGGCTTATTTGGGGGGTAAGACTTATATTAGGCACAAGTTAAAAAATTGCTAGAGCTTATTTTCTGGTTGGATGTTATTTTCAAGGAAACATGGTATTTAAGAGATTGTCCAATAGGGCTCCAAGATTCCTCTCACAGTTACTGATTTTGATCCAGGTTTCACCTAATCAGTATTTGTTTCTTTGGTTTTTCTAGCCCAGGGGTATCAAACTCAAGGCCCGAGGGCTGGATCTGGCTGAAAAACAGGTTGAAAAATGCGCCAAATGCAAGCCAAAAACATACTGAAACTGGCCTAAAACAGGCCTAAAAAGGGCCCAGAAAAGGCTGAAAACTGGGCTGAAAACAGCCAAAAAGGGCTGCAGGAGGCCAGGGAGGGCGAAAACAAGGCACAGAGGAATCTCACGCGTCCCCCTGTGCCCCATTTTGGCCAACAGGGTGCCGCAGGAAGCATCTGTCCTGTCCTCCCCCCGCCACCTGCCTGCCTCGGGCTTGTAGATCAGAACTACAATGCTGATCTGGCCCTTGAAGAAATCCAGTTTGAAACCCCTGTTCTAGTCTAAATGTAAAACTTTGCTTTTTTCCAATTTCATGTTGTTGCATGGGGGCCCATTGTTCAAGTCTGTCAAGATCCTTTTGGATCATGAGCTTGTCTTCTGGGCTGTTGGCTATTCCTGACAGCTTAATGTCATCTGAAACTTTATGAGTTTCCCTTCTATTTCCTCATCCATGTCATTTATGAAAGTATTGAAGAGTACTGGGCCTAAGATGGAACCTTGTGGTACGCCATTGCTTACTTTCCTTCACGTAGATGTAGTACCATTAAGAACTACTCCTTGAGTACAGTTTGTCAGCCAGCTACAAATCCATTTGGTGGTGATGATGTCAATTCCATATTTTTCATCTTAGCAAAAATAATTTGTGTCTGCTTTGTCAAATGTCTTGCTGAAATCTAAGTTTACTATGTCACAGCATTTCACTGGTCTACTAATTTAGTCAAAGAATGAAATAAGATTGGTTTGGCATAATCTATTTTTAAGAAACCTCTTCTGGTTATAATTTTATTTGTTCCTAAATGTTCACAGATCTGTTTTTTGATTATTTCCTATATGTTTCCAAGTATTGATATCAGATTGATTGGTCTGTAGTTTTCTGAGTTTGTGTCCCCCCCCACTTTTTTTTTTTTTTGAAAGATGGGAACCACATCAGTTCTTTTCCAATCTTCAAGTAATTATCCAGTGTTTTAGAATTTTTTTTAAAGACATGGCACAATGATTCTGAGATAACACCAGGGTCATTCTATGTCAAGTGGTCTGGGGGACCCTGCTCGACCATCACATATTTTGATGAATTTTTTTGTGAACATGCACACATGTCCCCAATGAACATTGGTAAAGTGTTACATTTGTTGATGCAATACTTGCAGAGATATAGTCATTTGTTTGACCCAAGACCGCAGCCTTCTGCAGTATGATTCTGAGATTTCAGCAACTTTGAGACATAATATTTAGTTGAGAGAAACAAAACTTGGCCATCTTGAATAACTTTTTATGTTCTATTAAACAAAATAATAAAAAGATTATCATGAGCAATCTCCTAGATAATTTGGAGCAAAGTTGGCCAAAAATATTGCAGCTGAAAAAAAGGTTAAAGTTTGGCTTTTTATATCTCTGGAAGGAAAGGTACTTTATCTCCACAAGTATTGCCTCAGCAAATGTAACACTTTACCAATGTTCATTGGAAACATGTGTGCATGTTCACACAAAATTTCATCAAAATCAGTGATGGTCGAGTGGAGCACTTTTCTGAATCAGACCACTTGACATTGAATGACCCATCTGCCAGCTCCTACAGAACTCTGCAATGTAATCCATCAGGTCCCAGTGATTTATAGTTTTCAAGATCAGACAGTAATGTTAGGGATAACATTGCTTACCCTAACTGGTTTAGGTAAAATAATAAATATGTTATCATGGTTTATTAGTTAAAGTGTCTGCAACTTTAACTGTAGGAATGTAATTAAGGGAATGGTTGTGAAAGCACCATAAAAGAAGCAAGGAATGTCAGCTTGCTCTCTCTGGCTTTATGATCCCTAATTACTGGATGGATTCAAGACTGCGTTTTTCTCCTACTGGAAAGGGAGAGAGAAAGGACTGATTTATTGTAAGTGAACTGACATTGGATATTCTACACGGACTTTGCTAATTGAATATCCCTGAATGGACTGACTAAAAGATACATGACTAATGGACTGTTATTTTGACTATGCTATAAACTCTAAATGGAATAAAACTATATTCTTGATAGCACAAGCGTATCTGTTATTTTTACTGTATGTTAACAAAAATACAAACTTATCTCACTCATTTATCTGTGTGCCTATTTGACTAACGCTGCACATTCTGTTTAGCTTGTCTCCTTAACCCTGTTTGGGGAACCCAGGCTTAACACTGGTTATGGGCCCAGAGGCTACAAAGTCAGTTTAACTAGGATAAAAACAGATTTATGTAAAAAGTGAGAGTTTGTGTTGTTATACATTACAGTAAACAGATAGCTGTGTTTTATTAATTATAGTTTTATATCCATATAAAAAAACATGGCACAAGTCAATCTACAAAGATTGTCCCTTATATCCAAGTTGGATAGAACAAACTATGTATCATGGTCTATGAAATGTAGTCTACTTCTACGTAGAGAAGGTCTGTGGAACATAATAGAAAACCCACCTAACATAGAGGAATGGGATCCAGAGATTGAAGAAGATAGACAAAAGATAAAAGACTTTATGCAGAAGAATGAACAAGCTTTTTGCATAATAACATTGTCTGACCAGCAACTTGTTCATATACACGGAGAGCAAACGGCTGTTGGGTGTTGGCAGAAGCTGAAGAGGATTTATCTCCGAGATAACATTGGTGCTCACATAAATCTAACACGGAAGCTTTTCAGGACGCATCTCCAAACGAATGGTGATATGCTTAGTCATTTGAATTCTATAAAAAGCATTTTTTAAGAACTGCACTAGAAAGAACTTATTTTCTCTCAACTACACCAAGTCTACATAATTCTATCATCACTAAACGAAAGTTATGATAACTACGTCACTTCCCTTGAAATTTTCCCGAAGGAAAGTCTAACTTTAACTGATATAACTGGCAGATTGATTGAAGAGGCAAGAAGAAGTCTTGAAAGAGATCAGTTAAGGAGGGAGCAACCTCAAAAAGAAGATATTGAATCTCCTACTGAACACGCAATTAAAAAGTGTTTTAATTGTGGAGGAAGAGGACATTTGGCAAGATTTTGTAAAAAGGCAAAGCGCCAGAATGCTGCCCAGAATACTAAAAGTAACCAAAATAAAAATAAAAATTTAGAGTTAGCCATTAACGGAGCTGTAAAAAATAATTTATATTTACGGAGCTGTAAAAAATAATTTATGGGTGGTTGACAGTGGAGCATCCCACTGTATAACAAATGATAACAAAAATTTTATTAAAATGTCCCAGAGTACACAGCAGATATCGTTAACCAATGGCTGGAAACTGAAAGCTAAAGGTCAAGGTATAGTATATTGTTCTTTCGTAAAAGAGAATGTAAAAATGTTATATGTACCACAACTTAATTAATTTCAGTTAGAATTTTAGTTGAACGAGGATATGTAGTTACCTTTAAAGGAGATAACTGCATAATTGAAAAAGAAGATAAGAAAATTACTGCATCTTTAAGAGGTGAAGTATATGTGTTAAATGATAATGGTTTAGAGGTGGCTAACACAGTTTATGATAATAAGAAACCTCATGATGAATGTATTCACTTGTTACACCGACGGCTAGGGCATTTAAATTTTAAAATGCTTAAGAGAACTGTTCAACTATCTAAAGGAATAAGTTTGAAACCTTGTAATAAGTATTTGCAATGTTCTATTTGTAATCAAAGCAAAAGCAGGGTCATACCGGCTAATAGAGTTGATGGATTTACTGCCAAAGAGCCTTTAGAAGTAGTATTTGCTGATTTAATAGGTCCGAAAAAACCAAGTGTAGGAGGTGCTCGATACATACTAAGTATAATGGACCACTATTCTAGATATGGGTTTTGCTATTTAATGAAGAGCAAAACTGAAACATATCTAAATCTCTTTAATTGGATAAAATTTGCAGAAAGGAAAACTAAAAATAAATTAGCAACTCTTATAACAGATAATGGTTCGGAATTTACAAATAATAAATTCCAGAATAGACTTAGCATGTTAGGTATTCAACATAAAAAGTCTGTACCATATAGGCCACAACATAATGCCTTTATAGAGAGACGAGGCCAAACACTACAGTCAATGGCACATACTATGTTGTCTGATTCAGGATTACCTGACAATTTATGGGGAGAAGCAATAATGTGTGGTAATCATATATTAAATAATGTTGTTAGTTCAACAACAGGTGAATTACCATTCACACTGTAGCATGGTACAAAATCTGATTTAAGTTACATGCACACATTTGGAGCACCAGCATGGGTGCATATCCCTTCACAACTTAGACACAAAGGACAGCATAGAGCTAAAAGATTATTTTTTGTAGGATATGAATCTAATCACAGATCTTATAGATTCTGTGAACCAGGTACATCTAGAGTTTACACCAGTGCTAGTGCTAAATTCTTAGAACATGTAGGATGGAATAGATTAGAGCAAGATTTAAATAACGAAGTAATTATTGAACCCTACAAAAGGCAGAAACATCAGATTAGTTATAAGAAGAGTCCAATTAAAGAAGTCCACGAAGAACAAATAGGACCAGAACAAGAAGAAACAGTTGATCAGGAAGAGTTAGATAATCAAGAACAATTAATAAATGAAGGTCCACCTGTAAGTCCTGTAATACCTAGACGTGCTACACGTGTAACTAGACCACCTGATAGGTATCAAGCAAGTATAGTTTGCCAAGTAACTAAAGTTCCAACTAGTATAGATGAACTTAAGATGTATCCTGCTAAGGATCAGAAGAATTGGCAAAAGGCAATGGAAAAAGAACTAAATTCATTAAAGGTAATGAAAGTATACGAAGATGCCATATTACCTCCAGGAGAAAAATCCATTGGGTGCAAATGGATATTTAAAGTAAAAACTGGCAATGATGGGACTGTTTCCCATAAAGCTAGGTTGGTAACTCAAGGATTTAATCAAACTGCATCTGATTATGATGAAGTTTTTGCACCAAGTCTTAAGGCAACATCTTTGAGAGCAGCTTTAGTGTGGGCAGCTAAGAAAAACTATGTCATTAATCATTTAGATGTAAAAACTGCTTATTTGCATGCACCATTGCAGAACACTATATATTTGAAAAAGCCAATTATTATAAAAGACAATAAAATAAATAGTAATGATTGTTGGAAACTCAAAAAGAGTCTTTACGGGTTGAAACAAACTGGCTTTGAGTGGAACCAATATATTGTGAAAGAATTAAACAATATAGGTTTTAAATCTGGTTTAGCAGATCCATGTGTGTTTAGAAGAGAAAATAATGGAACGGTGTCATTATTGTTATTATTTACAGATGATATTGCTTTGATAACTAAGACTAATAATGAAGCTAATGAGATTATATCATTATTAACTAAAAAGATAAAATTAAAGCATTTAGGTGAAATTAAAAGGTATCTAGGATTGACAATTAACAAAACAAAAAATGGATTTAAGATATCTCAAGAAGATAAAATTTGCCAATTAATTAAAACATATAAAATGGAACTTTGTAAACCGGCAAAGACTCCAATGAGTCAGGAAGTTTGCCAAACTGATGATCAAAGTCCCAAATTTGATAAGTCCATATATCAATCTTTGATTGGCAGCTTATCATATATAAGCAATTGGTCAAGGCCTGATATAGCTTATAGTGTTAATCAGGTGGCACATTTTAATTCGGATCCACATCAATGTCATTGGCAATCATTAAAGAGAATTTTAAGATATCTTAAAGGAACAATGAACCATGCATTGTATATAGAACCAAAGGGTGATTTGAGTCTTAGTGCCTATGCAGATGCAAGTTTTGCAACTGACATAAACACTAGAAAATCAACATCTGGGATGGCTATATTATTTGGTAAGACACTAATAGGGTGGAGGTCAATCAGACAACAGCATATTAGCTTGTCCACGATGGAAGCGGAATTTTCATGTCTGTCATTACTATGCACTGACTTAATGTTGTACAAAGTTATTATTAGACATGGGTATAACTGTTAAAGATTCCATTATTGTGTACGAGGACAACCAGGCAGCCATAAAGTTAGCTACTAATATTGCTGTAAAAACTAGATCAAAGCATACTGATTTAAGATACTTAAATGTTAGAGAATCTGTAAAGAATGGGCTAATTAAATTGGAATACTGCATGACGGAAGAAAACATTGTAGACCAATTTACAAAAGCTCAAGGAGTAATCAAGTTTAAAGAGAGTTGTAACAAATATGATTTAAAGATGTAAATAGTTATTAGTTATATTATTATTATTACCTAAAAGGAGAGAACGTTAGGAATAACATTGTTTAATCTAACTGGTTTAGGTAAAATAATAAATATGTTATCATGGTTTATTAGTTAAAGTGTCTGCAACTTTAACTGTAGGAATGTAATTAAGGGAGTGGTTGTGAAAACACCATAAAAGAAGCAAGAAATGTCAGCTTGCTCTCTCTGGCTTTATGATCCCTAATTACTGGATGGATTTAAGACTGCGTTTTTCTCCTACTGGAAAGGGAGAGAGAAAGGACTGATTTATTGTAAGTGAACTGACATTGGATATTCTACACGGACTTTGCTAATTGAATATCCCTGAATGGACTGACTAAAAGATACATGACTAATGGACTGTTATTTTGACTATGCTATAAACTCTAAATGGAATAAAACTATATTCTTGATAGCATAAGCTATCTGTATGTTAACAAACTGTATTTTAACAAACATACAAACTTATCTCATTCATTTATCTGTGTGCCTATCTGACTAACGCTGCACATTCTGTTTAGCTTGTCTCCTTAACCCTGGTTGGGGAACCCAGGCTTAACAAGTTCTCTTATCATTTCCTGGATTATTTAAATTTTTATGTCTAGTCTGTCTTTTATAGTTATGTTATGTTGTGGTTGAGGTCTCCTACAAGTAAACAGACTGTAGAAGAAGAAAGACACAGTTTGAATGACTACATCCAGAAAAGTGAAGAGCCAATGATTTAAGGAAGTACATAAAGGAAGCCTTTTGAAAACAACCAAGTCAAAAGTTGAATACAAAAAGAAGTAATTGAGCGAACTGAAAATTGGAAAAGCAAAGCTATGCATGGCCAATACCTGAAAAGTATTGAAGGCAAAGCTGACTAAAATCTGTCTTGGAACTAGCTAAAATCAGGAATACTGAAAAAAGAAACTGAAGGCTTTATTTTGGCTGCTCAAGAACAAGCCTTAGCCACAAATTGCATGAAGGCAAGGATTCAGCGTGTCACCACCAACATCAAATGCCGCCTCTGTAATGAGAAAGATGAAACAGTTGACCATCTAATCAGTGGGTGCAGCAAAATTGTAAAAACTGACTACCTAGAACGTCATAACTGAGTTGCCAAACTGTGCCAAAAGTTTGGATTTGAGTATAGGAACATCTACTGGGAACATCAGGTTGAGAAGGTTCTGGAGAATGAAAAAATCTTGTGGGACTTCAGAATTCAGACTGACAGGTATTTGGCTCACAACACACCTGACATAACAATAGTTGAAAAGGAAAAGGTTTGGTTCATTGATATTTCAATACCTGGTGATGCACAAATTGAAGACAAGGAGCAAGAAAAAAATCACGAAGTACTAGGACTTACAAACTGAAGTTGAGCGACTTTGGAAAAAGAAATTATGTGTTATCCCATTTGCAATTGGAGCCCTTGGAGTAATACCTAAAGGACTACCTTGCTATTTGGAAATTCTGAATTTATCAGACTTGAATACCCTGATTCTACAAAGAACGACCCTACTTGAAACAGCTTATATCCTCTGATGCTACCTTAACAGTTCCTTGGTCCTTGGTTAGGACTTGAGCTGTTGAGCTACCAACCAGCCCCAAAGGCTGTGAATCTCACCATAGATTAACAGTAGTAGTAGTAGTAGTCGTTGTCATCGTCGTCATCATCATCATCATCATCTTAAAGGGCTACCTCGCTATTTGGAAATTCTGAATTTATCAGACTTGAATACCTTGATTCTACAAAAAATGACCCTACTTGGAACAGCTTATATCCTCCGACACTACCTTAACAGTTCCTAAGTCCTTGGTTAGGACTCGAGCTGTTGAGCTACCAACCAGCCAAACCACCAAAGATTAATAAATAGTAGTAGTAGTAGTAGTAGCAATAATAATAATAATAATAATAATAATAATAATAATAATAATAATAATAATAATAATGAAAAAGTCAAGATCTTATGGGACTTCAGAATTCAGCTACCAACCAGCCCTAAAGGCTGTGAATCTCACCAAAGACTAACAACAACAGAAGAAGAGGGAGGAGGAGAAGAAGAAGAATTATTATTTAATAAACAGATTCTTCCCGTCTTCCCACAATGGCTTACTGACATTTTAGTAAACATGCAGGCCTTAAACTCAAGAAAGAAACTTTTAAGCCTTCACTAGAATTCTAGTGAATTGAAAAATTGCTGTAAAGTTTTAACATGCTAATGGGCTGGTGGCCAAACACAAAATTTCCTGATAATGCAAATCACATTTCTGATGGAAATGAAAAGAAATACACTCTCTTAAAAGTGTAAGGGGATAGCAAATATAACACTGAGAAGAGAATAGAGGAATTTCCATTTTAAAAGCAAGAGAGGGACTAGTCCTTCCAAAAAATCCAGCTTTGCCAACTTGCATAATGTAACCCTATAATTGCTATGCAGTCCACAGCCAAATACTTTTAAAATGGGAGGTAGTTTTCTGGTACAAAAAACATTGAGGTAATGTAGCAAACAGAAAATAGTACATTTGTTCTCAGTTCAATACATGAAACATTCAAGACTTTGGCGTCTCCTAATTTTGAACGAAATGGTTGAAAAGTAAACTCTCATAAGTGCAAATTGCCCATCAGCAATTCATTCTTAATCTTTATTCAACTCCAAGAAGTTTACATTTGCTTAGAAGTAGTTTCCAAATAATAAATAGACTTTTGTAGACATGATTAGGCTATATCAAGAAGATTTTATATAAAAAAGATTCAAGTTATAAAAATTCTGCAATGGTATTTATATTTTCCTAGGAAAAAAGGAGAGATTTTTTTAAAAAGTTAAAAATAGAGTTCCTCCTTTAACATAAATTAGGTTGATTTGATCCATCCAAAGTTTACCATGTTTAAATGATATACATTTAGGTCAAAGAGTTAAACATGTCTTTAAGTCTCTTTTGTTGAACTTTTGGAACTTAAGTGTTTGTTTTGCAAGAGTGATTGAAGGAGAAAAAAAGTTTTCCGCCAAAATCTGATTTCTATTATGGTTATTGCATTCTTTGCTAGAGTTCAATACTTGTGTTCATTTAATCTGTGTGATTATGAAGGATACATATATTGATGAACTGGGGATTTTAAAAGAGGGAGGTGATCATGGAAAAACATCATATAGAATCTGTAGGTGGAAAAGCATATTGCTGTAACAGTTTGGAGCAGAATCGTTTGGATCAGAATGAATTCTTGACCATTCATCCTTGCTGGCATTACACAATTTAATTAATACCATTAAACATTTGATCAGAAAAAGTTAGGATTAAAATATTAAAATTACAAAACAAAGTTATAAAAATTTCAAAAAATAGGGAATTAGTTAATACAGGTGGAGGGATTCACATGTAGTACTTTATAGATAATAACTAATATCTTGAATTGGACCCAGAAGCAAATTGGCACCCAATGGAATTCACATAGCAGAGGTATTGTATGTGCTCTTCTTAGGGCATCCAATGTTGCTCATGGGACCACATTTTACACCAGTTCAAGCTTCCAGGTAGCCCCATTTCCCCAACTGGGAGATGACTAGGGCGTAAGTGAGCAATTGGAAGATAGGCTCCCCAAGAAAAGGCTATAATTGGCATACAATGTGAAGTTGGGCTAAGGCGCTCTTGGTCATGGCAGCCATCTGTCCTTTGAGCAGGAGTCATGAGTCTACGACAGGGATGTCAAACTCAAGGCCTGTGGGCCAGATCTGGCCTGTGGGGTGCTTAATTGTGGCCCTTGGGGCTGGCCTGGAAATATGAAAAGACCAGCTCAAGTTGCCTCTGGTGGCTATAAAGGGCTGCGTGTGGCCCTGTTGCACCTCATTTTCACCCTCATGGCCTCCTGCAACACTTTGCTGGCCAAAAATGGGCTAAATGACCCCAAAACAGCCAGAAAATGGAACAAAAACAGGCATGGAAACAGCTGGCAGAATGCTGCAGGAGGCCATGGAGGGTGAAAATGAGATATAGTGTGTCCCATTTTGGCCAGCAGGGTTCTGCAGGAGGCATCCGTCCCGTCCACACCCCAGTCCATGGAGTGCTGATCCAGCTATCGAAGAAATCCAGTTTGGCACCCCTGATCTAAGAGGACTCTCAGGTTACACATTGGGTCTGTTTGGGGTAGTACAACTCCATCCAGAACCAGAGATGATAAACTCCTGGATACAGAATTAGAAAAAGCAATGGAGTAGTCTTAGTATGCTAGATGACAAAAGGAAAAGCTAAAAACAATGAAGACATGGGAAATCATCCTATGACCACTTGCCTAAGATACTGTAGTTATAGTATATCTTGTATCCACAGAGATGGCAGAGAAATATATATGATTTACAAACATTACAGGTAGAGAAGGAATGTAATGTAAATGCAGTCAGACCCACATCCCAGACAATTCATTAATAATTTCTCTTATTGTTATTGCAACCATTTGAATGAAATGCATACAAATAATGAGAATGGCTATACATATACAAATTTATAAATAATAAAAAACTGGAATACAATTCATTTTTCTCGCTCCTGGTTTTCTAGCTCTTTTGTCTTATCTTATCAGGAACTGAATCATTTCTGCACCTGTAAATCTTCCCCATCATGGAGATGTGTGTGAGCTTGTTTCTGCTTGTTTAAATCATACAGGTTCTTATGATCTATATAACAGTAATTTCTTTCTTTACATTTTTTTTTGAAAATTTTATTGATTTTTAAAAACAAACATAAACAAACAAAACATAAAACATAAAAACATAAAACATCTTTTTTGAAAGCAGCATAATCTCGGGTTACATCTCTTTGTACAGACACAAATTCAAATTCATGCTCATTTTTATATTCCATTCCATATATTATTACTATTCTACATTTTCTATATAGCTTTTCCTCTCTTTTAACTTTCTTAATTTTATTTTATTTATTTCATCTCAATTCAAATCATTGTACTTATATTCTTTGTCTGTCCTATTTCAACTGTCTAATATCTTTTCTCATTGAACAAAATTTCTCCTGTAATCACTGATTGGAGTATGAAGCCTTTATATCTTTCCCCTAAAATTATAACCTTTAATATAATACGTAACTTCCATTCAGATTCTGCTTGGTACATTCTAAAACTACACACTGTATTTTGAAAAAAGAAAAAATTATAAATGTATAATATCATTAAAACAACAATCCATACCAATTCAATTCTATCATTAATATTAATATTCATTTAAATCTTAACGTTTTACACATTTCTTTTCAGATAAGTATCATACTTCTATGGGAACACTTATAAACTTTCCATAGTTAATTCCCCCCACTTCACTTATATTTTATAAAACATTGAGTAATTAAAATGTTTCCATTCCTTCCTAATTCAATTCTCTCGTTTATTTCATTTCATTTATTTTGTTCACAAAAGTTTCACTAAATTATACTGACTATTTTATCTCACTTTTTAATTATATGTTGTTTCCAATTTTCTAACATTATTTCTATTACAAATATAACAATACAATCTTATGTACCTTCACAGAATCCCTTTTTCAGTTAAATTTTCACCCATTATCTCTGGATAAGTCCTGTTTCTTTACATCTTGCTCCAAACCTTTGTAACGTCTCTTCCTTTCCTTCTTCCCTTTCTTCTTCTCTGTCCCCTTTTCTCTCCACCTCTGTCTCTCCACTTCTATTTCCCTCTTCTGTATTCCCCTTTTCTGTTGCTTTCCAATTTTATATCCACTTTTCAAATTATTTTTCTTTTTTTTGGCTGTTTTTGAAGTCTTAAATTCTCCGTTATCTTTCCCCGCCCTTTCCCCTTTCTTCCCCAAATAGAGTTACTTGTTCATTAAAGATGGCTTCTTCTTTGTCCCAATCTTCTAATTGCGCAATATTTTCTTGTTTCTTGTAGGTGCAAATCGCCATTTCTAAGAATTGAAAAACGGAGTCAAAGAAGCCCTTCCCTTCTTGTGTCTCTTCTTTATACTTTTTAAATTCCATTTTCAGTTCATCCAAAAGTAATGCCATTGTAGAATTTTTTTAAACAACCACCCAGTTGTTTTCAGTCAATTCAAGTATAATATCCAAAAATCCCAAAGTCACCAAGCAATCCAAATACACACAAGCTGTTTCTTTTTACACTTTCTTCTTTCTTCATTTTCTCTTCCTGGGATTACTATTTAGTTACAAAGTTCCAGTTAAAATGTATCTTTTAGAAGTCTTATTGAAATTTTACTTTAGATTAAAGTCCAGGTCTCCTCCTTCCAAATCCTGCCCTTATTCTTTTCCTCTCCCTTCCTCCTTATAGAAAAAAAGGATTTTTTAGTGTCCAGAAATCTTTATTGTCCCTTTGACATTTAATTATATTTTCAGCTTAGTTAACTATTAGTGCCTAAGCGGATTTTTCCGATTTCTTATTCAGCTCTCTTCGTTGTCAATGTGAGGAAGGAGAGTGAAGAAAAAAAACCTTTCCCTTTTCACTTTCTTTCGCTGCTTCCGATTCTTCTTTGGGAGCGATGTTATCTTTTATAAAATTTAAATTCCAGGGTACCTTAGTTGTTGCTTTTTATCCCGGTCAGCCAAAACTTTCACTTCTTATCTTCCTCCTGCACTTTCTTTTCCGGTTGAGTGCTTCTTTGAGGTGGCCATTTCTGATCACCGCTCCTACTGCCTTCGGGAAAGGGAGTTTGGCCAGCTGAGAAGGAGAGATGCGGCTCCCCTCGACCCTGCTAGCAATCTCCCCCCTCTTCACCACCTCTACGGGGTGGCTTAGCCCCGAAGCCAGCTGGCTCGGGGCGCTTCAGCAGCGAGCCCAGGCAGAAACACACATGATCGCAGATTCCTGCCTGCTGCCGAAGCCCTGCAAACCGGAAGTTTTTCAGTAATTTCTTTCTTTACATTATTAATCATTGTTGACAAAAGGCTCTTGTAAGCCAATTTTGTTCCAAGCTAAATTACATTTTTTCAGTTCAGATTTTAATAGCTCTTAGATCCAGAATTGCCAAATATACAAGCTAGATTCAGAAGGCAGAAGGAGCCCAAGATTTGATTGCTAACATTTGATTGATAAGTCAGGGAGTTCCAAAAACATGTCTATTTCTTTTCATCCATTATACTAAGGCTTTTGACTGTGTAGACCAGAATGTCAAACTCAATTTCATTGAGGGCTGTATCAGGGCTATGGTTGACCTCCATGGGCTGGCCGGGCATGGCCGACTGGGTGAGCGTGGCTAACTGGGCAGGTTTGGCCAGCTTGGTGCCACTCCCCAAGCTGCTGGCATGTTTCTTCTTTGCATTGGGCCAAAGCCATGCTGGCCAGATTGGGTAGACCGGGTCTAAGCTACATTGGTCTGATCTTTCATCTTTTCAATGGGTAGACCGGGTTGAAGCTACGCTGGCCTGATCTTTCCTCTTCACACTGGGTAGATCAGGCTGAAGCTATGTTGGTCTAATCTTTCCTCTTCACATTGGATAGACCAGGATGGCTGCGGTGGCCAGAGCGGACTACATAGCAGGCCATATGTGGCCCATGGGCCTTGAATTTGACATCCCTGGTATAGTCCACAGCAAATCATGGATTTCCTTTAAAAGCATTATGGACCTGTCTTTAAGGATATTCACCCTTTGTTCTAGTCTACACTGCTCAAGCCACTACATCTGCCTGTAGAAATATATTTATGATGATTGGGGAAAAAAAAGAAAATGGAATATGGAACAACTAATGGGTCAAATATATAGCAAAGTTATATACCATACTTTTATTTATCTAATTATTATAACTTTGCTTCATATTGGATTCTACATAGATTCTAATTTATATAAAAATATATAATGATAAATGAAGAAATGTAAAAGAAATAAGTCAGCATTAAAATTGCTGGAAGAAGCAGTTACCTCAAATAGTCAGGTGTTGCTACTTATGTGACAGGAAACAAATAAGGGCTTAAGAAATTCATTGTATAAAGTGCAAAAGCTGGTCTAATACTCAATACTGAATAAACAAAACAAAAAATTGTGTATGCGGAATGCCAAACCAATGTCAATACACTGATATAGTAACAGACTGCCAGAAAATCTTAGTGAAGAAAAAAAATGATTCTTTTGGTTTTGATTGTAGAGAAAATGTTGAACATATTTTGGATGGCAAAGTAGAAGATATTATTAAATATTACATGAAATAATACTAAACTGATAAATAATAATCAGCCGAAAACTAAGTATTTTGGACATTAAATGAGATGGCAAGAGTTCACAAAGATCCTATTTTTGGGGAAAAAATGTTGACAAACAGGCTAACTGAAGACCAGCTATGAAGAATGGAGATACAAACATGAAACTACAAGAAATTCAAGCAAGTTATTACTGACAAAGAATCCCTAGCAAAATGATGCCCATCAGATTGCTACACAATAAATCTTTAAGTTTCTTGTTTGCATATACCTCTTCTTTATTTTTTCTCTTATCAGATATAGCTTTTGCAACCAAGAAAATTTCTATTTATGATTCTGCAGATTTAATTCTGCTTTCAGCCATCAATCTATAAGAGATACAGCATTTTTTGGTATATACGAAAGTACAATGTCTTGAAGAATTACTAGTTAATAAAAGGAAAAATATGAGTTTGAGAACATAAGTATGGAAATGAAACAGAAGATCTTTTGGGAAAATGAAAACTGTACTTTGTTTTCTTTTGAGAAATTGATGTAAATGAACCAAAAATTTGACATCACATTATTATTAATGTAATTAACTGCATTGCAGGGATATTCAATATTCAGAATGTGGAATCATGATGGATATTAACTTTATGGATATTAACTCATAATATTAAATATAATTGCATGTTGTCGAGAGTTGAAATGTCTATCTCTGGGAATACAGAATAAATTCAGTAGAAAGTAGATGTGGAACACATTCTTCTTGCCAGGATTTTTCCAAAGCATGAAAATGGGGTATTACAATGCACTAAATTTTACTCTACTTTTCCCCTTTCATAAAGATCGTTTGTTTTCTTATGCTCAAGGCTGAAAATTAACATAATATTGATATATTTAATTTTTTTAATTGAATTGACTCTTAAAATTGTGAAAATTAGTTCAACAAGCATTAAGTCCAAGTAGTTTAGTTTTGATCTGATTCTAAACAAGATAAAGTATCTGTACATGGACTAAGTACTCTCTTGTCTAGAATGTACTAGTGTTCTTTGATTTTTAATCTTGCCTCAATCTCTGTATGTTCTCCAGATCTGCTTTGATCAGATTTACAGGGTGCATTGAAAGGGTGGAGGAGAACTAGAGATGTTTCACTACACAAATGGAAGTGGGCTCATTTAAAATTAATGGTGTTCTATTTTTAACCATTTGATCATGATTATAGATATAACTTTAAAAGTAGAGAAGCTGTATTTATCTAAAAAGACAAATAAATTTACCATTTTATCTTTTATGTTATAGGCCTTCTGCTCCAGCTTATTCAGATTTACCATTCATCAGAATATCCCCCCACAGAAATCCTACTGCAGCATCAGAATCTCCTTTTAGTCCATCTCATCCGTACATTAACCCTTACATGGATTATATCCGTTCATTGCACAGCAGCCCTTCTCTCTCCATGATCTCAGCTGCTCGGGGACTGAGTCCTACAGATGGTGAGTTAAAATCTGGTTTCCTATTTGCTGTTGTAGTTGCATGACCTGTGATGGTCTATAATGGTAATACAGATTGATATATTTGATAGTTGCATTCATTTTCTGAAATCATTCCTACCAATCATTTGCAAATTTATTACATAATTATTACATCATAATTGTTTTAGTTTTTACTGTCAGCCATTTATACATTGCATTTAGTTGTTTTTAAAATAGAAGTAAACTATAATAAATGCTTTTCATTCTGCTCAGGTAAAATTATAAATATAATGAGAAATTCTTGAAAATACCAAGTATTTTATGACACATGCCATAAGAAATGAGAAATAATTTTATCTATTTTCTATAGTATTTTGCTAATTTGAAAAAAGTACAGTTCTTCCCAAGATGAATTGTTTTGGGAAGAGATTTAGGGATTTAACTACTGTTATCCATGAAGGAATAAATTAATTTAATCCACCTAGATGACAATGAAACCAGTAAAAGTTATGACAAATTTACTGCATTTGCTAAAATAGGGTCTTTTTCAGCACTATTGATGATTATAGTTGTAGAAATTCCTGACAGGAGCACAACTGAGTTTAGCCCAAGTTCATATACAAATATTTCATCTTGTTTAGAATCAGATCAAAATTAAGCTACTTGAAAACTTGTTGAAATAATTTTCAGAATTTTAAGAGTGTTTTTGATCCAAGGAGAAGGAAGGTGGCTTTTGATTCCTTGCATACATTCATTGATTCAATACAAAAACGGAAGATACGGTAGTATCTTCACAGGATTCAATCCTGGCCCAATTAGCAGTAGTATTTAGGCTTATATACCACTTTACAGCACTCCCTAAATCACAAGTGTCAAACTTGATCACGTCACGTAACATTGTAACATATTGTGGCAATTTTGGTCTGTGTGGAGATTGGATGGATGTGGCCTGCATGTGATGCATCTTGTCCATAGGCTGCCAGTTTGACACCTCTGCCCTAGATGATTTACAACATAGCATCTTGTCCCCATCAATTGGGTCCTCATTTTACCAATCTCGGAAGGATGGAAGGATGAGTCAGCCTTGAGCCCCATCAGGATCAAACTCCAGATTATGTGTAGATTTTGTCTGCAATAGATAACTTTAACCACTATACCACTGGAGCTTTAATTATTATTGTTCTTACTTGTAAAGTTAGAAATCCTCTTATCAGTAACACCTATTCTTCAAAAGATTATCATTATTGTTACTGCACTCTTTTGATTCAGTCCATCCATATCTTTTTGATGAATTCATTCAATAAACCTCATGGAAAATAAGAAAAGTTTTATCACCCATTTGATTTGAAGATTTTGTATATTGTAAGATTTTTGTATATCGTATTTTTTGCATATGTATTTTTAGGAAAGACATTCAGCATTACATAAATCCAAATCACATGATGAAAATTCAAAGTTATATTCTTATATATATTGTATATTATACATTATATTGTAAATTATACATTCATAAAAATTAATAACTGTAACAAATTCTTTAATGAACATCTTTCTTATAGCAATTCATTACATAGACTAAATTACCATGTTTACTGTTATTTCATAGTTGCTGATAAGAGAGAGAAATAAAAATATGCATCCCTGGGTAACTAAAAGGGTTGATTCAGTTTGTGAAAACAATCCTTAAACACCTATTCAAAGTAAAATAACATTTATATATTGCAGGAAATAAAAGATGGTTGGTGTTATTTAGGTTCACAGATAAGATTAAATCATAAATCATATGTTAGAAAATGTTAGAAAACATACTTTAAAGGAAATATGCCTTGGATTTTATTTCTGGAGACTTTTTACTTGGAACCTTGACAAAGCTCATCACTATGGCCCATGCTATCCCATCCTGGCAAGTACACATGTATGCAGGAGGAGGCAGGCGAATGCGCACACAGACCTGACCCACAGCATCCTGGGAGGCATGTGTGTGCACAGGAGGAGGCAGGGTCACATGCGCATGCCAGGATGCGGTGGGCTGGGCCTGTGCGCATGTATGCCTGCTGCCTCCTATGCACACATGTGCCTGCCAGGATGGCATGGGCCAGGCCTGTGCGCCCACCACTTTCTATGTGCATGCGTGTCGGGATGGGATGGCCCAGGCTGAAGCAATGTTGGCTGGCCAATTATCATTTCCAGGACGGCCGCACTTACCAGCCTTTCAGGTGTGCACTCGCAAGGCAGGAGGTGTCTGGCAGCTGAGACTTGGCAGCTGGCACTCCAAGAAGCAGACGTGGCAGCACCGGCAGCAGGCAGAGTCAGAGTCACACACGATGTACACCACTGAACGCACCTGCTCCATCCCATGTGGCTGGGACAAGGCAAGTGGTTACCTTGCACATCCAGCAGGGCAGATCACATGTGTCTCCCCTGTGCTTCTGTCTCCAGCTACTGTCTTGGCTGTGGGCCAAGACAAGGTGTGGGTGTGGGGCAGCTGCTGCAAGACACCATTGGCCCACTACTCCATCCTGTCTATTTTTGCTTGCAGTTGGAGAACAGGTTGCCATTGATCATCTTGGCTCCCTTGTGGGTCTTGCCTTTGAGCCGTGCATGGAGCATGTTCCCCTTTTGAATCTGACATTCCTCAGCATCGCTGTGGGCCATTGCCGCAATTGAGGCTGCCAGCAGTTCATGCAGGTCCATGATTAGGCCACTGCTATTGCTACCTGGAGCACCAAGCCACCCACCCTAGGGAAGTGGTCAGCTAGAAAGTCCAAGTTGAGGTGGTAGAGCATGTCCAGGCCGAGCAGGCAAAAGATGGCCACTGTGAGTGCGGGAAAGCCAGTTCTCTATCAGCGCCATGGCCATCCAGGTCCAACTGGGATTGTGTGCCTCCTCCCATATCTGCTGCACCTTGGCAGCAATGGTGCTGATGAGGATCCGGCTTGCCTCGCTCACAGTGGCTGTCTTTTGTCTGCTGGGCCCTGGGCATGTTCTACCACCTCAAATTTTCTAGCTGGCCGCTATGCCTCCTTTGGGCTGGGCAGGTCTGAGTGGTGGTGGTGGCAGTCCACATCAGTGCCGAGGTTCATTGCTACATATGAGGAACATGTTCCATGCGCTGGCCAAGGACAAGACCCATGAGGGAGAGATGACTAACAGCACCCTATTCTCCAACCATAAGCCAAAACAGACTGTGGGACAGAGTAAGCACATCCAGCAGTCTACATGGACAGCCAACCTGGTGGTGGCAGGATTTCCAGAACCGCAGCGTGCATCAGCTAAGGCTACAGCCGGAAACCATCCCCCCTGCACACAAAGGACGGCGAGAGTAGGGTTTCTGCTGTAGCTGCCCCACCCCCTACCTCATCTCATCTCATCCTGAAGGATGAGCTTCCTGTCCTCACCCCACCCACAATTGACCCCTGGATTCCCTCCCCAACTTCACCCAGTCAATATTAGTTTATATTATATACAGCAGAGCATTTTTATTAGTGGTAGAAAAATGTTTATTGCTTAAAATTTGTTAATTTCCAACAGTAATATTAAGAATTTTATAAATAATTTTATGATGTTATCCAGCAATTTTTACAAATAAAATATGATTTTCAAAATATGACACTCAGATATCAAATTAATTATAATTAAATGTGGTCTCTGTAATTTCTTGTACTTTTACATTGTCATGCTTCTTTAAGAACTGTATAATTTAAATAGTTTAAATTTGTCATCTGGCTTTGGGTACTAGACTTACTTTTCAATCAGATACAAATATATCTTTGTAAAAATATATGTATGTCATATACATACATACAGGGATAGGCTTCAAATTTTTTAGCAAGGGGCTGTCTGCCCTAATGACTGCCTGGGTGAGCTTGGCTGGCTGGGTATGGCCAACTCAATGCCATTCCCACCCAGTCACATGACACCCCCCCCAGCTACGCCTACCCAGGGTTATGTTGCTCCTGATGTTTTCTGTGGGAAATGGGTCTCTCTCTCTCTGTCTCTGTCTCTCCCCTCCCTCCGTCTTCATTTCTGTTTTTCTCTCTTTTTGCACCCCTGCATCATTTTCTCATTTCTCTCTCATGCCTGAGCTGACATGAAGGGGACCGTGGCTGGTGCTGAGCTGCCTGTGAAGGATGCAAAATCACAAAAAGCTGGTTGGAGCAGTGCATTTGCGACTGGCTGCATTTTATGATTCTGCGTCCTTCGTGAGCAGCTCAGAGCAAGCCACAGGAAGGCTCAGGAAGGAGGAGCAGCAGCTGCCACTAAATGCAATGAGGGAAGAGCTCTGAATCTCTTGCGCAGTGTGGCTGGCTACTCACATGAATGTGCAGTGGCGGCAGCAGGAGGAGGAGTCACCATTGCTGCCGCTGTGATCCTGGTCCAGGAGCGCATCCTTCTTGTGTGTGTGCGCGCACATGAAAGAGAGAGAGATGAGAGAGAGAAAGGGGGAGAATTATCTTTTCTCATTCCCATCTCTCTCCTCCCCCCTTGTATGGTGGGAGGCGAGAGCTACACCTTGAGTGCAAATGTGGAACAAAGGCAAGTACAGGGCCTCTTTGCTTCTGCACTAAGGCTTCGGCCATCGCTGTGTCCCCCCACCATGCAGCTCTTCGTCTGAGCGTGGTGGGCTGCTTCCCTCCTGCACTAAGACACCGGTGCGGGTTGGAGTGGAGAGGGGCCAGCCAGCAATGGGATTTGCGGGGTCACCTCTGCATACATACATACATATATTTCCAAATCAGAACAAAAAAAAACAGAACAAAAAATCTCAAACAAGGAAACTTAATAAATTCAGTGTTTCCTCATCAATTGAAGAATATGTCCCTCCAAAAATATCAATCTTATTCTTTTACCCAAGTTAGTGCAAAGGCCTAGTAATAAAGCTCCCAATCTGGCAGCCCAAAGCCTTCTTTTTTTGGATTCTTGCAACAGTTTCATTCTTATTCTAGCTCTTTTTCCTTGCCAAACATATTTCAAAATTATTGCATTTAGTTTATCAAAGTATTTTTCTCTAGTTTCATAGGAACTGTTTGGAACAAGAACAATAGCTTCAGCAGGACATTCATTTTTATAATTGCTATTCTTCCTACCATTGACAGTTGAAATTTTTTCCAATTCTCCAAGTCTAGTTTGTTCTATTTAACCTTGTATAGTTATCTTCTTTAATTGTTGCACATCTAGCTGTTGGGTAAATTCCTAAGTATTTTACTTTCTTAACTGCCTGCAGGTCTATTTTCTTTGTCAGTTCATTTTTCTGTTGATCTATAAGGTTTTTAACTAATATTGACATTTTTTTCTTTACTTATTCTCAATCCTTTCCTTACTTATTCTCAATCCTTTCCTTACTTATTCTCAATCCAATGGTACTTCTAGAATAAATACCAGATCTTATGCGAATGCTTGTAATTTATATTTTTCTCTTTTTATTTCCAAATCTTTTATTTCTGGATCTTGTCTAATACTCCTGTTTAACACTTCCAATGTTAATATGAATAGTAATGGGGACAGCAACATCCTTGTTTTATGCCTTTTTTAATATTAAATTTCGCTCTTGAGTGCCCATTCACTAGGATTTCAGCCATTTTTTGCAGTATATTATCTTAATCATGTTTATAAATTTCTCGCCATAATCTGTACAATCTAATTGTTGTAACATAAATTGCCAATTTACATTGTCAAATGCTTTCTGTGCTTCTAGAAAAATTTACATTGTTTTTCAGAATGTAGTTCATAATATTCCAGCATGTTTAAAATAAACCTTACATTGTTCTTAATTTGACTTTTGGGTGGAAATCCATTTTGGTCTGAATTGATAAATTCATTCAAAAACATTTTTAGTCTTTCAGTTATTATTGATGCAAATATTTTATAATCTGCATTTAATGATAATATAGGCCTATAATTCTTTATCTTGTGTTAAATCTGAGTCTTCTTTCGGGATTAATATAATATTTGCTTCTATCCATGAATTTGGTATCTTAGTTTCTAACAGTACTTCACTGAATACCTTTTAACATTGACAAATTTAATGTATCCTGTAGATATTGATATACTTCTGCTGGTAGTCCATCTGGTCCTGGTATTTTATTATTCTTTTGTCTATTTATTGCCTCTGTTAATTCCATCATCATTATTCTTTCATTTCACATTGCTTTCATATTTTCAGACATTTTTGTTTATTTAGCTTTTTCTAAATATTGTTTTATCTTTTCTTTCAAATTTTTTTCTTGATTGTATAGTTTCCAATAGAACTCCTGAATTATTTTCTTTTTAGACTTGTTTTGGTATCATAAAGTTTCCTTCTCATGTTGTAATTTACTTATCACTTTTTTTCTCTTTCTCCTTTTTCAATTTATATGCTAGCCGTCTTCTTGGTTTATTGGCATTTTCAAAAAAGTTTTGCTTTGTTCTTTTGATTTCTTGTGCCAATTCTTTTTTCATTGTTCAGCTTCTGTTTAATTTGATTTTTTAAGTTTCCCTTTTGTGGCTCTTTTTGTAATTCTAATTCAAGTATTTTATGTTCTTCTAATAATTATTATTATTATTATGTTCTTCTAACATTTTTTGTTGTTATCTTTTTTCCTATTTTGCTCACCATATAAATTACAGCTAATCCCCTAATGTATGTTTTGGTTGAGTTCCATAAATTTTGTAGTGCTGTTTTTTATGTTTCTTATAAACAGATTATATCTAATTTTAATTTTTGTAGTTATATGTAGATTTTTTCCCTTTTCAATCCATTTATATTGAAAATATCTCAATTGAGAATATCTCAATTTCATCTTTCATCTTCTTCACTTATATATATAGTTTAACTTGAAAAATTAGAATATCATGCAAAAGTTCATTTATTTCAGTAATGGAACTTAAAAGGTGAAACTAATATATGAGATAGACTCATTACATGCAAAGCAAGATAGTACAAGCCGTGATTTGTCATAATTGAGATGATTGTGGTTTACAGCTCATGAAAACCCCAAATCCACAATCTCAGAAAATTAGAATATTACATGCAATCAATAAAACAAGGATTGTACATAGAACAATATTGGACCTCTGAAAAGTATGAAATGTAAGGCATTCAGAAAGTATCCATAATATCAATCACTCCGAGACATTTTCTCTCCAATTGATTTATTTAGAAACAGATCTGGCATGTCAAAGGCAATTTCCAAAAGTGAAAGTCTTTTGTGCTTTACACAGAATCCACCTTCTCTCCTCCCTTCTCTCCTCCCACTTCTACACTTCATCAGTCACAAGAACCAGACTTCCGGTGGTAAGGTCACAGCAGAGCAGAGCAGGAGAGCAATCTCTGCATTCCTGTATCCAAATTTTCATGCTTGGAAGCTCTCAGAGGCATCGTGAAGCTTGGAGAGACACACAAATTAGAAGGGGAAGCCTAGGAGCAGAGTGGAGGAAAACAAGCTTCCACTGCAATGAGGAAAAGCCCTTTGAATCTGGCGCGAAAGAAACCCGGCATCTACAGCGGGTCCGAAGCTGTGACAGCCAGCTGCGATTGGGAAGCAGGAAAGTGGATCAAAGCAAGACATCAGAAGAAGAATGTCAGACTGGGACAGTTTTTGAGAGGTGAGAGAAGAGAGTCTTGTAAAAGACTTTGACAGAGGGAGTCTCCGGAGAAAGTGAATACAGCGGCTAATTGGGGGGGGGGGGATAGGGGAGCTAAAGGGAGAGGAGGAAATAGAACAATTTGATAGCTGAGAGAGAGCACTACAGAAGAAAAGATCAAGACTCTGTGAATAAAAACTGAAAATTTCTACGATTTGGATTGATTACTAGCAGAGCAGAAAAGAGACATTAGAGAGAACAATTGGAACTTTAATGGAGAACTGTAGCTGAATGGAGAGCGGAACCATTTTGATAGAAAGCTGTGAGAGCGAAAGTGACTAAGTAATTAAAGACAACTGAGGAAACAGGAAATGAGGAAAGTAATGTGACGGTGTACAGAAGAAATGGAAAGAAGAAGGAAGAAAGAAGAAAACTGAATAATTTCTAAGTATTAAATTCAAAACTTGAAAAAAGAAATCTAAAGCAATATATATAAAGCTGATTGCTTGCAAGAATAATTAATGTATGTATCCTATTTCATAGATTGCTACACTCTTTATAACTGCTATACCCTATATATCCTTTATCTCTTGCTACAATTTGACACCTTGGATAACAACTAATTAATTAATTGATGGATAATTAATTAATGGCTATATATTGATTCATAGACTGAACTGAACTATAAGAAAGTTATAAGATATAAATATATAAGAAAAGAAAACAGTCAAACACATATTTATATTTATTGAATTATATATGTTCACTATATAAGCTATGATATTTAATATTATACTTAATTAATTTATTAAAAGGATTAAATAAGATCAGAAAATTCTCCTACTGCCATCCTGAAAATTAAGAGGGTTACAGATTATCATAGATTATAAATAATAACGATATTTAGTTTTACATTGTTGTATAAATACATACATACATACATACATACATGTTGTGACTCCAGGATTTGAATCTGTTCCATTGGCAGATGTGAGCTCGAGCGAAGGGGATCTGGCAGTGAAATTTGAGCCTGCATTGCTGAGTGATTTTGAGGATAACTAGGATGAGGAAGTGGACTTGGCTATGAGAGACAAACCTAATTTATTAGAGCTGTCAGAGTCTTCTGTGTCCTCCAATTCTCCCTCTCTGATTATGCAGCAACCGGTGGCAGATAATCAGGAAAATGGGTGAGAGGTTTCAGGAGAGGAGGAGGGATTTGAGGGATCCTGGCTTGATGTGAGAGATAGATGGAGATTGAGACGTCAATCTCAATTGGGAAGGAGGTGTCGAGCCGATGATTAATTGATGAGACTAACACGCCCCCTTAGGGGATAAAAGGAAACGGATTGGCTTGAGAAATTTGCCAGAAGCAAAGTGTCTTGTTGGAGCAAAAGTCTTGTGAAGATTATCTGAGGCATTGTCATTTATAGGCACTTCAGGTTTGCCAAACAGATAACGGAATTACTGCTGAGAACTGGAAAACTTCAGCAGTTATCTTGTTTGGAATTTGTTTTTGTTTGCTTATATTTTTGGAACTTCAGAATTGTGATTGCTCACCTGTGGATACAAGTGAGGCATAACACATACATACATACATATATCAAGTGTGCATAAAATTAAGGAGAGACATTATTAAGTATATTAGACCTTGGAGTGATAAACTGAAGGGATTAGAATAAGATAAAAGGGAAGAGATAAACATAAAAAATGCAGAAGGCAGTTGATACAATGAATGATAATACTGAAAGACTTTCTTAAGAAAATAGGTAGATTTGGGAAGCCTAAGATGTCCACCACAACAACCACCACAAAGATTGGGAAGAAAACAACATCCAACCCAACATCAACGATAACATCACCAGCAGGACAATGTTTGACAGAGGGCATGGTGAATCCTGAGAAGGCAAGTCAGGTATCAAATATGCAAACAATTCAAATAGCATTAACAACAATATAAGAAACGGTGGTGAGAAACCATGCAGATTTTAAAACTGAAATGGGCGAAATGAAAGGTAACATATGGAAACTAGACGAGAAGATAAGTACAATCCAACAAATAGTAGTAAAGACGGAACATAAAATGACAGCAGTGGAGGCAAAGGTCGAACAAACAGATAAGAAAGTAGAATCAATAGAACAGAAATTAATGGGAGAGAACAGGAAATTAGAATAGGCAATTGCATATTTGAAGATGGAAAAGGCTGATTTCTTCCTCAGATTTCAGAATGTAACAGAAGAAAGGGGGAAGGACTTGCCCAAATTAATGGCAGATCTCATAGTAGAAGCGTTATAAAAAGAGAGCCAAGAAGGCAAATCAACGAGGTATATAGAATATATACCAACTATACAAGACATTTTAGACTTCCAAGAGAGGTTCATATACAATTCTCAAAGAAACAACTGAGAGATTAGATATACAAAGTGAAAGAGACGAACTGCTGATATTCAAGGGAATGGAAATTATAACATTGAAACAAATTCCAAGAAGAATAAGGGAACATAGAAAGAAATATAGATTCCAGGCTGCCCAACTGAATAACATCCTGTTCAAATGGCTCATCCCAGAGGGAATGTTAATATCATGGCAGGTTAAAAAATTTTTTAAATAGACAGTATAGAAAAAGCGAGGGAATACTTTGAACTGTATGTGGTATCAGGGGAGGACCAAAACAGCAAAGAGGAAGTGGAAAGTAAGAGCCAAGAAGAAGATCGGGTGGAGGAAAGAGAAACAAAACAAGAGGAAAGAGAGCAGGAAGAAGTGGAAAGAGAAGGCGTAAGAACGAGACACAAATGAGAGCAAATAAGCTTCAACAAGGAACAACTACAGAGTAAGATGGTGGAAGAAATCAAATTGATTTCCATTAACATCAATGGTTTAAATTCACAAACTAAGAGAAAAATAACAATAACTAAACTATAGAAACTGAACTTAGATATTATATGCCTTCAAGAAAGACATATCCAGAAATATCAAAGTAAACTATTAGAAGCACCAAAGTTAGGAGATTTATACGTATCTCTAGCCCAACAAAAAAAGAGGGGGATAGCAATATACATTAGGAAACATTTACAGCAAAACAGATATATGCAGACCAGGAGGGTAGGATTTTGATGTTAGAAGTTTATATAAATTATAAGAAAATGTTATTGACAGTGATATATGCACTGAACGAGAAACAAGAAAAATTTTATACCAAACTATACAGAAAATTAGTAGAACCGGAATATGAGAACATATGCCTGCTAGGTGATTTCAATGCAATAGCAAATTTAGGAACAGATTACAATAATGGAAATCCAGGGAAAAAAAGAAAAAGGAAAACATTACCAAAAGTATTCTATCAAATGGTGGAAGAATTAGGATTAAAAGATATATGAAGAGAAAGGAATCCAGACAAAGAACAGTATACTCACTATTCAGCACCACACACATCATGGTCAAGATTGGATATGTTATGGACAAATGGGGAAATGGAACGTAATATAAAAGAAATAGAAATTGAATCTAACACATGGGCGGACCATAATCCCATTAAAATAATTTGAAAAGGATTGAAAAAAAAGCAGAAGATGGATGCTAAACAAGGAGATCCTAAAAATAAAAGAATGTGTTAAGATGATGGAAAAAGAATTGGAGTTCTTTCTGAAGGAAAACAAAAAACAACAAACATCAATTCCAAACCTAATGGACACGACTAAAGCATATATCAGGGGCCTAGCAATTTCATATAATACACGTAGATAATAAGGAAAAAAAAGGAGAATAATCTAAACTACTAGATACTCTTAAGGAGTTAGAAAAAACACCACATAATAAGACAACAAATATGGAGAGGATAATCATAAATCACGAGAACGAATTAACTACCACTGGAATTTCCTAATACGCCATACAGAATAACCTTGAACTTTTCAACTCCTCCAACTCTCTTTAAAAAAATGTGGCAGCTGAATTTCAAAGCTGACAGGCATCCCCCCTTGAAAACTCCTCTTCCTAAAAGAAAAGAAAAAAAAATAGATACAGGGGTTGACACATTGTCCTTAACCCCTGATGAGGTAATTCCCCGTTAGGAGAATGAGTGCACACAGGGAGACGTAGTGAGAGTGGTGAAGAATAACATACAACCAGCACACAGATACACTGTATAGTAAAATGTAGGTTTTCACTTCCAGTAAATGGTTAAGCAAAGTCCAACAAACACTCCAAGTCATTCACGGTTAAAGCAGTCAGTTTTCAGTTCAGGGATAATCCAAATAACAAAGTCCAGTATCAAAACAGTTCAGTAATAGACTCACATCAAATCCAAGAATAACCACAATCAGCAACAGTCAATAGGGAAATGCAGGAACGGCAACACTCTCAACAACAGGACAGAACAACCCAGTTTTCTGGCTCCATCTTATGGCCGTTTGAGGAACCACACATAATTACAATTTTAGCATTCCCTTAAAGAGACAGTATTAAAATGTCTATCCTGGTTTATATATTTCCAATCCAACTGTTAGGTGACTTACATTCCTAACATTCTTCCCTTTGGGTAGGAAAATATATACAACCTTACATTCTAAGTCCATAATCCTCACAGCAAGCCTTATGCTTTACAGAGCCTTGGGCTTTTATAAAATGATCTGTGATGTTATTTTCTGACATACAGCATTCCAGCTTAATCATCTTACTTTCCACACATTGTCTCACATTTAAATATCTTAAATCTATGTGTTTTGTTCTTGTTTTTACAGCAAGATTTGAAGCCATCTGTATTGCTGATTGGTTGTTTTCATAAACAACAATAGAATCTGTTACATCAATTCCCATATCAATCAATAGTTGCTTATAACAAACTAAATCTGTCCATAATAAAGACAAACATGAGAATTCAGCCTCCATTGTTGATAAACTTAGATGTTTTTGTCGAATAGACCTCCATCCAACCAACACCTTTCCTAATAATACTACAATACTCGATGTAGATTTATGTGTATTTACATCTATAGCAAAACTTGGCTTGGCATATGCAGTTAGACTTAGTTCATCGTGAGGCTCCAAATATAATGCATAATGCATTGTTTGTTTCAGACATTTTAACTCATGCTTAGCAGATACCAGTGCCTTTCAGTTGGCTCAGCATTAAACCTGACTAATAGGGAAATGCAGGAACAGCAACACTCTCAAAAACAGGACAGAACAACCCAGGTTTCTGGCTCCATCTTATGGCCATTTGAGGAACCACACATAATTACAATGTTAGCATTCCCTTAAAGAAACAGTATTAAAATGTCTATCCTGGTTTATATATTTCCAACCCAACAAGGACCATTCAGTTTGTGTGGAAAATCCTTATGGAATTGGTTAATCAATTGATCAGCATGAACATCCCGACTAGCATCTGGGGGAGAGGTATCCTTTCCATAAGACCAAATATTGCAATCGCTTAAGGTGCAATCTGTTAGGGATAACATTGTTTACCCTAACTGGTTTAGGTAAAATAATAAATATGTTATCATGGTTTATTAGTTAAAGTGTCTGCAACTTTAACTGTAGGAATGTAATTAAGGGAGTGGTTGTAATAGCATCATAAAAGAAGCAAGGAACGGCAGCTTGCACTCTCTGGCTTGATGATCCCTAATTACTGGATGAATGAAGACTGCGTTTTTCCCCTACTGGAACGGGAGAGAGAAAGGACTGATTTGTAAGTGAACTGACATAGGATATTCTACATGGACTTTGCTAATTGAATATCCTTGAATGGACTGACTAAAACGATACATGACTAATGGACTGTTATTTTGACTATGCTATAAACTCTAAATGGAATAAACTATATTTTGATAGCACAAGCGTATCTGTTACTTTTACTGTATGTTAATAAACATACAAACTTATCTCACTCATTTATCTGTGTGCCTATCTGACTAACACTGCATATTCTGTTTAGCTTGTCTCCTTAACCCTGGTTGGGGAACACAGGCTTAACACTGGTTATGGGCCCAGAGGCTGCAAAGTCAGTTTTACTAGGATAAAACAGATTTATGTAAAAAGTGAGAGTTTGTGTTGTTATACATTACAGTAAACAGACAGCTGTGTTTTATTAATTATAGTTTTATATCCATATAAAGAAAACATGGCACAAGTCAATTTACATAGTTTATCCCTTATATCCAAGTTGGATAGAACAAACTATGTATCATGGTCTATGAAATGTAGTATACTTCTACGGAGAGAAGGTCTATGGAACATAATTGAAAACCCACCAAACGTAGAGGAATGGGATCCAGAGATTGAGGAAGATAGACAAAAGATAAAAGACTTTATGCAGAAAAATGAACAAGCTCTTTGCATAATAGGACTAACACTGTCTGACCAGCAACTTGTTCATATCCACGGGGAGCAAACGGCTGTTGGTTGTTGGCAGAAGCTGAAGAGAATTTATGTCCGAGATAATGTTGGTGCTCACATAAATCTAACACGAAAGCTTTTCAGGACGCATCTCCAAACGAATGGTGATATGCTTAGTCATTTGAATTCTATAAAAAGCATTTTTCAAGAACTGCATGAGAAAGAGCTTATTTTCTCTGAACTACACCAAGTCTACATAATTCTATCTTCACTTGACGTAAGTTATGATAACTACGTCACTTCCCTTGAAATTTTGCCTAAGGAATGTTTAACTTTAACTGATATAACTGGCAGATTGATTGAAGAGGCAAGAAGAAGACTTGAAAGAGATCAGTTAAGGAGGGAGCAACCACAAAAAGAAGATATTGAATCTCCTACTGCATACGCAATTAAAAAGTGTTTTAATTATGGAGGAAGAGGACATTTGGCAAGATTTTGTAAAAAGGCATGTATATTAACGGAGCTGTAAAAAATAATTTATGGGTGGTTGATAGTGGAGCATCCCACTGTATAACAAATGATAACAGAAATTTTATTAAAATGTCCCAGGGTACACAGCAGATATCGTTAGCCAATGGCTGGAAACTGAAAGCTAAAGGTCAAGGTATAGCATATTGTTCTTTCATAAAAGAGAATGTAAAAATGTTATATGTACCACAACTTAAGTTTAATTTAATTTCAGTTAGAATTTTAGTTAAACTAGGATATGTAGTTACATTTAGGGGAGATAATTGCATAATTGAAAAAGAAGAAGAAAATTACTGCATCTTTAAGAGTTGAATTATATGTGTTAAATGATAATGGTTTAGAGGTGGCTAACACGGTTTATGATAATAAGAAACCTCATGATGAATGCATTCACTTGTTACACCGACAGCTAGGGCATTTAAATTTTAAAATGCTTAAGAGAACTGTTCAATTATCTAAAGGAATAAGTTTAAAACCTTGTAATAAGTATTTGCAATGTTTTGCGTGTAATCAAAGCAAAAGCAGGGTCATACCGGCTAATAGAGTTGATGGATTTACTACCAAAGAGCCTTTAGAAGTAGTATTTGCTAATTTAATAGGTCCGAAAAAACCAAGTGTAGGAGGAGCTCGATACATATTAAGTATAATGGACCACTATTCTAGATATGGGTTTTGCTATTTAATGAAGAGCAAAACTGAAAAGTATCTAAATCTCTTTAATTGGATAAAATTTGCTGAAAGGAAAACTAAAAAGAAATTAGTAACTCTTATAACAGATAATGGTGCGGAATTTACAAATAATAAATTCCAGAATAGACTTAGAATGTTAGGTATTCAACATAAAAAATCTGCACCATATAGGCCACAACATAATGCCTTTATAGAGAGACGAGGCCAAACACTGCAGTCAATGGCACGTACTATGTTGTCTGATTCAGGATTACCTGACAATTTATGGGGAGAAGCAATAATGTGTGGTAATCATATATTAAATAATGTTGTTAATTCAACAACAGGTGAATTACCATTCACACTGTGGCATGGTACAAAACCTGATTTAAGTTATATGCACATATTTGGAGCATCAGCATAGGTGCATATCCCTTCACAACTCAGACACAAAGGACAGCATAAAGCTAAAAGATTATTTTTTTGGAGGATATGAATCTAATCACAGATCTTATAGATTCTGGGAACCAGGTACATCTAGAGTTTACACCAGTGCTAGTGCTAAATTCCTAGAACATGTAGGATGGAAAAGATTAGAGCAAGATTTAAATAACGAAGTAATTATTGAACCCTACAAAAGGCAGAAAGATCAGAATAGTTATAAGAAAAGTCCAATTAAAGAATTAAAGAAGTCCAAGAAGAGCAAATAGGACCAGAACAAGAAGAAACAGTTGATCAGGAAGAGTTAGATAATCAAGAACAATTAATAAATGAAAGTCCACCTGTAAGTCCTTTAATACCTAGACGTACTACATGTATAACTAGACCACCTGATAGGTATCAAGCAAGTATAGTTTGCCAAGTGACTAAAGTTCCAACTAGTGTAGATGAACTTAGGATGTATCCTGCTAAGGATCAGGAGCATTGGCAAAAGGCAATGGAAAAAGAACTAAATTCATTAAAAGTAATGAAAGTATATGAAGATGCTAAATTACCTCTAGGAGAAAAATCCATTGGGTGCAAATGGATATTTAAAGTAAAAACAGGAAATGATGGGACTGTTTCCCATAAGGCTAGGTTGGTAGCTCAAGGATTTAATCAAACTGCATCTGATTACGATGAAGTTTTCGCACCAAGTCTTAAAGCAACATCTTTGAGAGCAGCTTTAGTGTGGGCAGCTAAGAAAAACTATGTCATTAACCATTTAGATGTAGAAACTGCTTATTTGCATGCACCATTGCAGAACACTATATATTTGAAAAAGCCAGTTATTATAAAAGACAATAAAGTAAATAGTAATGATTGTTGGAAACTCAAAAAGAGTTTTTATGGGTTGAAACAATCTGGCTTTGAGTGGAACCAATATATTGTGAAAGAATTAAACAATATAGGTTTTAAATCTGGTTTAGCAGATCCATGTGTGTTTAAAAGAGAAAATAATGGAACAGTGTCATTATTGTTATTATTTACAGATGATATTGCTTTGATAACTAAGACTAATAATGAAGCTAATGAGATTACATCATTATTAACTAAAAAGATAAAATTAAAGCATTTAGGTGAAATTAAAAGGTATCTAGGATTGACAATTAACAAAACAAAAAATGGATTTAAGATATCTCAAGAAGATAAAATTTGCCAATTAATTAAAACGTACAAAATGGAACTTTGTAAACTGGCAAAGACTCCAATGAGTCAGGAAGTTTGCCAAACTGATGCGCAAAGTCCCAAATTTGATAAGTCCATATATCAATCTTTGATTGGTAGCTTATCATATATAAGCAATTGGTCAAGGCCAGATATAGCTTATAGTGTTAATCAGCTGGCATGTTTTAATTCGGATCTACATCAATGTCATTGGCAATCATTAAAGAGAATTTTAAGATATCTTAAAGGAACAATGAACCATGCATTGTATATAGAACCAAAGGGTGATTTGAGTCTTAGTGCCTATGCAGATGCAAGTTTTGCAATTGACATAAACACTAGAAAGTCAACATCTGGGAGGGCTATATTATTTGGTAAGACACTAATAGGGTGGAGGTCAATCAGACAACAGCATATTAGCTTGTCCACGATGGAAGCGGAATTTTCATGTCTGTCATTACTATGCACTGACTTAATTTTGTACAAACAGTTATTATTAGACATGGGTATAACTGTTAAAGATTCCATTATTGTGTACGAGGACAACCAGGCAACCATAAAGTTAGCTACTAATATTGCTGTAAAAACTAGATCAAAGCATACTGTTTTAAGATACTTAAATGTTAGAGAATCTGTAAAGAATGAGCTAATTAAATTGGAATACTGCATGACAGAAGAAAACATTGCAGACCAATTTACAAAAGCTCAAGGAGTAATTAAGTTTAAAGAGAGTTGTAACAAATATAATTTAAAGATGTAAATAGTTATATTATTTTATTTACCTAAAAGGGGAGAATGTTAGGGATAACATTGTTTACCCTAACTGGTTTAGGTAAAATAATAAATATGTTATCATGGTTTATTAGTTAAAGTGTCTGCAACTTTAACTGTAGGAATGTAATTAAGGGAGTGGTTGTAATAGCACCATAAACGAAGCAAGGCACAGCAGCTTGCTCTCTCTGGATTGATGATCCCTAATTACTGGATGAATGAAGACTGTGTTTTTCCCCTACTGGAATGGGAGAGAGAAAGGACTGATTTGTAAGTGAGCTGACATAGGATATTCTACACAGACTTTGCTTATTGAATATCCTTGAATGGACTGACTAAAACGATACATGACTAATGGACTGTTATTTTGACTATGCTATAAACTCTGAATGGAATAAACTATATTTTGATAGCACAAGCGTATCTGTTATTTTTACTGTATGTTAATAAACATACAAACTTATCTCACTCATTTATCTGTGTGCCTATCTGACTAACGCTGCATATTCTGTTTAGCTTGTCTCCTTAACCCTGGTTGGGGAACCCAGGCTTAACAGAATCAAGAATTTTTTGAATCTCATAATGTATTTCCCCCTGTACCATTAATGGTTTAGGGGGAAGCGATTGGTGGTGGTTTTATCATTGATGTAGTAGCTGGTTTAAATAAACTTCAATGGAATACTGGATGAATTTTCCCCAGTATTCGAGGAAGACTTAATTGGACAGTGACCGGATTGATTATCTTTGAAATTGGAAATGGACCCAAGAATTTTGGACCCAGCTTCTTACTGGGCAGTTTCAACCAGAGATATTTGGTCGACAAATATACTTTGTCCCCTATTTTAAAAGGCAGTTGAAGGGATCTATGCTTATCCGCCTATTTTTTATAATTTTTCCAGCTTCGGTCAAAGCTTTTTTTGTATCTTCCCATCCTTTCTTTAATAAGTTCATCCATTCTGTTAGGGACATGGATGAGGGAGGTTGTCTAGGTAACTCTGTCATTGAGACAAAATCCATTCCAGTGTTGATTTGGGATGGAGTCAATCCCGTGCTGCTATGTACTGCATTATTGCAAGCAACCTCTGCAAAAGGTAATAACTCAGCCCAATTTTTTTGTTGATAATTTACATAGCATCTAATGTATTGTTCAATCATGGTGTTAGCCCTCTCCGCTGCTCCGTTACAAGCAGGATGGAAAACTGAGGATAACCCTTGAGAGGAACCAATGGATTTCAGAAATTCCCTCCAAAATTTTGCGGTAAATTTTACCCCTCTGTCTGATATTATTCTGCGAGGTACTCCATGTAGTCTATAGATATGTTTCATAACAGCTTTGCAAGTTTTTTCACAGATGTAACTCCTTTGCAGGCTATAAAATGGGCCTGTTTAGGGAATAAGTCAATTATAGTCCAAATGATCATATTCCCTTCACTCTTAGGTAATTCAACAATAAAGTCCATTGCAATCTCTTCCCAAGGTTGGGTTGGTTCAGCAACTTGTTGCAGGAGATTAGGTGGTTTTCCAGTTCGGTGTTTCATGTGGCACAAATTGAGCAACTTTTTACATAGTCCTTGACATCAGGCTTCATTTTTGGCCACCAGAACTGTTTTCTCAGTAAATGTAGGGTTTTTAGGAATCCAAAGTAGCCTCCCAGCCAGGAGTCATGGCTATCCAGTAGTCTTAGGGTTGTGGGTAAAGCTTAGTCCCTTTCCAAGCTAGTCCATCATTCATTGTCAACTCGGTCTGATGGTCCAGGTACCAAGGATCAGTCAATAGGGCCATTTTCAATTCTGCAGTCAGCTTATCTTCCAGGTGTTTGGGGTTGTGGTTGGCTTGAGTGGTCACTTGGCCTGCCGATGGAGCTTCTGAAATTAAGGCTTGTACTATTTCCTCTTGGTGGCTGTCAAACTGAGGTTTTCTGGACAGAGCATCCGCCAGTATGTTTTTCCCTCTGAGGATATATTTAATGTTGAAATTGAATCACTTGAAATATTGGGCCCAGTGGACTTGTTTGGGCGATAATCTCCTAGGGGTCTTTAGAGCCTTGAGGTTCTTATGATAAGTCCATACCTCAAAGGCCTCTGGCGCCCCTTCTAGAAAATGCCTCCAAGTCAACAAAGCCCACCATACAGCGAATGCTTCTTTCTCCCAGACCACCCACCTTCGCTCTTTGTCTGTCAGCTTTTTAGACATATAAGCACAAGGCATCAGTCAGCCTTAAGAGTCCTTTTGCAGCAAAACAGATGCCACCGCTACATCACTTGCATCTGTTTGGACAATAAAAGGCTTGGTTGTGACTGGGTGCTGGAGGATGGGCTCAGCTGGGAAGAGGCATTTTAAGGTCTTAAAAGCTTTCTGACAGTCATAGCCCAAGCCAGGGGTTGACTTGGCTTTGGTTTGGTAGGTGACGGACCCATTTTTAATAGCTCCGTCAACGGGAGGGCAGCTTCTGCAAAGGATGGAATGAATTGTCTATAGAAGTTGGCAAACCCCAAGAAACTTTGAAGTTGTTTTTGGGTTCTGGGGCCTTGTCAGTCCAGCACTTCTATCACCTTTCTGGGGTCCATTTCAGTCCCCAGGTTGGATATTCGGTAGCCTAAATAGTCTAGTTACTCCTTTTGGAATTCGCATTTTGAGAGTTTCACATATAATTTGGCAGCTAGAAGTTTTTCTAGAACCTGTTGGACCAATTTAACATGTTCTTCCATGGTTTCGCTGAAGATAAGGATGTCACCCAGGTACACGAGGACCCCCCCAGTAAAGGTGCCCACCTAATGGATGAGCTGCATAAACACTGCAGGAGCCCCCTGAAGTTCAAAAGGCATGACTTTGAATTGGATGCTTCTCAGAGGGCAGTTAAAAGCAGTTTTCCACTCATCTCCCTCTTTGATGCGGACCCGGTAGTAAGCTTCCTTGAGATCTAGCTTGGTGAATACTTTGTCCTTTGACAGGTGGTTCAATAAGTCCTTCATAAGAGGGAGAGGATACATGTTTTTGACGCTTATGGCGTTTACGCTTCTAAAGTCAACACACAACTCAACCTGCCATTTTTCTTCTGCTTGAACAATACGGGGGCAGCTAATTTTGATTTTGCAGGCTCAATAAAACCTCATTCCAAATTGCTGTCGATGTATTTCCTTAATTTGGTCATTTCAGCAGGTGTCATGGAATACATCTTTGGTTTTGGTAATTTTGCCCTGGGCTCTAATTCTATGGCGCAATCAGTAGCTCAATGGGGAGGCAAAACCTTGCACTCTTCTTCACTGAAGGTACCTGGAGGTTATCTAGGAGAAGGTGGAATTCCATGGATGCTGGCTCAGGCTCTGGGTTCAAGCTGACTGGTTGCTTTGTAGTGGGTGGAAGAGGGGCAATGAGCCCGGTCCAATGAGGATTTTTTTGAATCCATCCTCCCATTTGATCATTGGGGCCCATTTGTCTATCCAAGCAAGTCCCAGTATGATTAATTCTGACATCTTGGGGGCCACTATGAAGCGTATAAGTTCTCAATGGGTCCCTAATTCCATCTTGATCAATTCTGTCATTTGTGTGGCTGCCCCCCCCAATTAAGGTTCCATCCATTTGCTCAAATCTGATTGGGCATTTTAGCAGGTTAGTCTTTATGCCCAATTGTTCAATGATGGGGAGCCTGATAAGACATTTAGAATACCCAGCATCAATGACAGCTTCTAACTTCCTGGCCTCCTCCGTGTTTGGTACCACTAAATTGACCATAACTGTAAAAGGTATGAAGGGATCACTCACCAGTGGGTCATTTTCGCAGGTCGGGTTCTTGGGACATGGTGTAGGTCCGGTGGTCCGTTGCTCCCATCTGTGCAGAGGGGGCTTTCCCAGATGTGTTTGGTGAATCCCCCACCCGGAGGTCTTTCTTGATTCTTCTGACCTCTAACAGCTATATTAGGCTTTGACTGTGGAGCTTGTGGTACAGGAACAGGGGCTAGACAGTCTGCTACCTTATGACTGGCTTGGCTACATCGGTAACATTTCAGCACCCTGGTCGGGTTGGGTACGAGCAGTTACACTAGTCTGGTCGGCAGTCTCCTCACCACAATTCTCTTAGTCGGGGTTGCCGGAAGGGGTTTCCTGTGTGGGTTGATGCTGCAATCTAAACTGAACGATTTGACATACCATGATTGTAAGGTCTCCGGGATTCCTCTAATTTCACAGGCCTTCTTTACTTCTGGATCAATGGCTTTTTTAAAATAGTGTAAAGTCATTCTTTCAGGCCAATCCATGAGGTGGCTTCTGAACCTTCTAAAGTCCCAAATGAATTCTGACAAGGGTCGCTTGCCTTGCCTCATTTCCATTAATTTCTCTTCATTCTCTGCTACCCTGTCTGGATTTTCAAATCTGAGTCTTAATAATTGAATAAATCTGTTTACATCGTATAATTCGGGGGCTTGTTCATTGTATAGTTGGGCCACCCAGTCTGAAGCATCCCCTTCATTCATTCCATTTGTTATGGCTGTAACCAAATCACGCTCTGTGGCGTATTGATCTCCAAATTGTTCTATATGGCATCAGATTTGAGTGAGGAATTAATTGAAATGTTCATGGCAGCCATCGAATATGGCCTTAAAGGTTGTTTGGTCCAGCCTGGGTTGTGGTTGCGGAGGTGGCACAGGCCAGGCTCCTGCAGATTGTACTGGAATGAAAACAACCGGCCTGGGGGCATACGTAGGCAGGGTAGGTCCCCTATATCCTGGCTGGGTGGTGCCTCTCTGGCATAGAGGTCCCTGTGGCCTCGCTGTCGGTTGGGGCTGCATTTGTGGTGGCCAGGAGGAAGATGGGTGTGGCCTGGTTCCCTGGTTGGGTGGAGGGGAAGTGGCTGCTGTCTGTTGTCTGGGCAACTCTCCTTAAGACCAGGGCTGTGTTGGTGTTGGTGCCATTGGCATTGAATCCACCCCTGGCCAGGATAAAATCCCCACCCTGGAGGGATACTCTCTTCAGGGGACAAAATTCCTTGTGGAAAATGAGGGGATTACCTGGGGGACTGAAGTATACCTCTGTCATTTTGATGCCTCTTTCTGGCTTCCACCAACTATCATCTGCATGGTCTCCTCATTCCTCACGGTACTTGGGTAATATGAGTGGTCTTAAGCTTCTACCTGTCCAAATATACTGTGAGACCAAACCTGTCATCTTTAAATTGTGGAACTGTTGATGTAAATCTGCCTTTGATGGACTTCCAGGAATAATCTGGGGGTTGTCTTGAGGGAAATCTAACCCCAATTGTCTCTCTTCCCTTCAATCTGACAGAATAGCCTTATGCCTGGGGCTAGAGAAACATTTCTCTTCAGACAGCTGAGTTACATCTGGGTTACATAACAACTTCTTGAGTTGAAACACTTCCGTATAGCTCCCAAATCTCTTTCTCCTACTGCCATCCTGAAAGCATCCATCATCTCCTCCAAACAATGGCTGGCAGATTCAGTTAATGCTCCAGAAGGAGGGGCCCCACACGCTCCCCCCCTGCACACCTCCAACTTCAGCTGATTTTTGATCTCTCCATTTCTGGGAAAAGTACTTCAAGGTATCAGCCAACCCTTTCAAAAAATAAAAAGTGACTTTGGGAAATAAATGTAAGGCATCCAGAAAGTATCCATGATATCAATCACTCCGAGAAATTTTCTCTCCAATTGATTTATTTAGGAACAGATCTGGCATTTCAAAGGCAATTTCCCAAAGTGAAAATTTTTCTCATGTTACACAGAATCCACCTTCTCTCCTCCTTTCTCTCCTTCCACTTCTACACTTCAATAAATCAATTAACTACCACTGGAATTTCCTAATATGCCATACAGAATAACCTTGAACTTTTCAACTCCTCCAACTCTTAAAAAAATGTGGCAGCTGAATTTCAAAGGTGACATAAGCATGCATATGTACTTAGTACTTGGTTCTGGCCCCTTTTGCAGAAATTGCTGCCTCAATGCGGCATGGCATGGAAGCTATCAGCCTGTGGCACTGCTGAGGTGTTATGGAAGACCAGGATTCTTCAATAGTGGCCTTTAGCTCTTCTGCATTGTTCGGTCTCATGTCTCTCATCTGTCTCTTGGCAATGCCCCATAGATTCTCTATGGGGTTCAGATCAGGCGAGTTTGCTGGCCAATCAAGCACAGTAATCCCACAGTCATTGAACCAGGTTTTGGTGCTTTGGGCAGTGTGGGCAGGTGCCAAGTCCTGCTGGAAAATGAAGTCAGCATCCCCATAAAGCTCATCTGCAGAAGGAAGCATGAAGTGCTCCAAAATCTCCTGGTAGACAGTTGAACCTGGACTTAATGAAGCACAGTGGACCAACACCAGCAGATGACATGGCTGTTAAGCCTGGGTTCCCCAACCAGGATTAAGGAGACAAGCTAAACAGAATGTGCAGCGTTAGTCAGATAGGCATACAGATAAATGTGTGAGATAAGTTTGCATGTTAGTTAACATACAGTAAAAATGACAGATACGCTTGTGTTATCAAAAATATAGTTTATTCCGCTTAGAATTTTATAGCATAGTCAAAATAACAGTCCATTTGTCATGTATCGTTTTTAGTCAGTCCATTCAAGGATATTCAATTAGCAAAGTCCATGTAGAATATTCAATGTCAGTTCACTTACAATAAATCAGTCCTCTCACCGTTGATAAATCAACAGTCCTTTCTCTCTCCCGTTCCAGTAGGGGAAAAAACGCAGTCTTCAGTCTATCCAGTAATTAGGGATCATAAAGCCAGAGAGAGCAAGCTCCGTGCCTTGCTTCTTTTATGGTGCTTTTACAACCACTCCCTTAATTACATTCTTACAGTTAAAGTTACAGACACTTTAACTAACAAACCATGATAACATATTTATTATTTTACCTAAACCAGTTAGGGTAAACAATGTTATCCCTAACAATGGCTTCCGAAATCAACACAGACTGTGGAAACTTCACACTGAACTTCAAGCATCGTGTGCCTCTCCATTCTTCCTCCTTGGTCCTTGGTGTCCAAATGAGATGGAAAAGGTGCTCTCATCAGAAAAGAGTACTTTGGACCACTGAGCAACAGACCCGTTCTTTTTTTTCTTTGCCCCAAGCTAAGACAATTCTGATGTTTGTTATTCAGGAGTGGCTTGACAAGAGGAACACAACATTTGAAACCCATGTCCAGGATCCATCTGTGTGTGGTGGCTCTTGATGCACTGACTCCAGCCTCAGTCCACTTCTTGTGAATGTCCCCAACACTTTTGAATGGCCTTTTCCCGACAATCCTCTCCAGGCTGCGGTAATCCCTACTGCTTGTGCACCTTTTTCTTCCACGCTTTTCCCTTCCACATAACTTTCTATTAATGTGCTTTGATACAGCACTTTGGGAACATCCAACTTCTTTTGTAATTACCTTTTGAGGCTTTCCCTCCTTATGGAGGGTGTCAATTATGGTTTTCTGCACAACTGTCAAGTCAGCAGTTTTCCCATGATTGTGCTTCCTATTAAACCAGACTGAGACACCATTTAAAGGCTCAGGAACCCTTTGCAGGTGTTACGGCTTAATTAGCTGATTAGAGTGGCACACTTTGAGCTTAGAACATTGAACCTTTTCACAATATTCTAATTTTCTGAGATTGTGGATTTGGGGTTTTCATGAGCTGTAAGCCATAATCATATCAATTATGACAAATCACGGCTTGAACTATCTTGCTTTGCATATAATGAGTCTATCTCATATATTAGTTTTAACTTTTAAGTTGCATTACCGAAATAAATGAACTTTTGCACGATATTCTAAATTTTTGAGTTTCACCTGTAGGTCTTATTCTCCTAGTTGTTCTTATGTATCTCTGGTCTTTCGCTCTTGCTCCTTGTTCTGCTTTCTCCATTTCATTTCTTATTCCTTTCCTCTCTTACTGGTTCCTCTCGCATTCCATTCCTCCTTGTGTTTCCTGTCTTATCATTTAGACTAAAGTAGTTATCATAGAAATCCAATGTTTTATCTATTGAATCCAATTTGTATATTTTACCCTCCTAGTTAACTAGTATTCCCTCTGGTATCAGCCATCTGAAATTTACATCTCTTTTAATGAGTTTTGCAGTCAGGAATTGGTATCACTTCCTTAAATCTCTTACCGTTCTAGGGATTTGTTTCAGACCACAACGTTTTTCCTTCTATATTGCAGATCTTCTCTTACTTTTTTAAAGTATTTCTTGTTGATTTTTTAACAAATCTCACCTGCACTTTCCTTGGTAATTTATATTTTCTCGCGTAGCTCATATTTAATCAAAATATTTCATCTATCTTTGCATCCATCTCTTGTTTTCCAATTTTTAAAGTGCCTGCCAGCAACTTTTTCTCTCAGAGGTTTTCGTCTTTATCCTCTTCTGTGTTCTAGAATCTTAGGAAGTAGGCCATCTTTTCCATCTCCAGTGTTATAGTTATTTCTTCCAGGTCCTTATTTGCCTGTGTTAGTTTTGATTTATCTCATCTACTTTTTTCTCAGCTTCTTCTAATTTCTTCTCTGTTTTCTGGATCCTTTATTCATTTTTAGTTATCATCTGCTGAAAATTCCCTAGTCCCTCATCCATATTGTGAATCTGTTCCTTCATTTCTCCCAAACCATTTTTCATCTCATTGTGATTCTTTGCCATGGCTTCTTGGACAGACTGGAATGCCATTTCTATGTCTTTTGGGAATGTAATCATTTTTTCATGTTCTAACATAGTCTATTGTTCTTTGTTTAGATGGACTTGAAGCAACCGACATTGATGGTGTTGAAAATGCTTTGTTGCCTGTTCTGGTTATGCTTGGTATACTTGTCATTTCCTCTTTTCTCTCTGTTCTTATTCTCTAAACTTACTCATTCATCTTAATCTCTAATATCAAATCTCTTAGATACAGAAAAGACAATAATCGCAGATACCCAAGCCACAATGCCTCAGTAGTCCAAGGAGCTGAAACTCCAAAGAAAAAAACAAAAGTCCAGTTTAAACAGTCACAGAATATTTCTTCAAGGCCAGTTATGTTTTATAATCCATAAAGTCAGTCTATTGGGAAAGTAGGAAAAAAATGTTTAAAGTCAACAGTTATATCCTTATTCTCCTTCAGTTAGTATTTATAATCCAGAAAAGTATTTATAATCCCAAAAGGTTATTTATAATCCCAAAAGGTTATTTGTAATCCAGAAAGGTATTTAAATCCAAAAGGCCCACCAAATTCCCCAGCTGCTCAATATCAAAATATCCAGCAAGCCAAGAACCTGCTTCACTTGTTCTCAAAACAAATCCAAGTTGTTCCACTGTTCCACTCTGCTCTATCAATAGTGTTTGTAATTCACAAAAGTTCAATAAATTGGAGTTTCTATAAACTCAGTCTCTGTCACCTAGCAATAAGCAAAACAACTTCATAGATGTTCTCTTATCAGTTCCAACTACCAGATCTGTGGTTATTATTATGTCTTCTTGATTTCTGTGTTTTTCCACTATTTTGTAACTTATTTAATATTTTTTCCAGTCAATAGACGTCACTCTAACTCTTTTTCTCAGTTTTAAAGTTTTCATAAAGTTTTCATCAGAGTTTTACTATACTATTCCAAATAGATGGAAATTATGTCCATGTCAAACCTGATATTGACATATATGTAGCCATTTTATTTACCTCTATATTCTTATCATATATTCCTTTTCTTTCTTTCTCTTTGCTGGTAAAGAGGGGAAGGTTTTGGGCTCGCTACATTCTTAAGGTGGGAGGAGTGATCACCTAAATTTGATGCTTACCTAAATAAAAGAAATTTGCTTTGGAAGATGGACATTGTCTATGTCCACCATTCTTTCCTAAGCTAAACAAACTGAGTGCCCTGCCTGACAGAGTTGAAAGCATAGAATGACTTATTCACTCAATAGAAGAACGCTTAGCAGCATGTTTTGAAACAACTATACAAGCAAGCCTAATCTCTTTTGAAAAAAAAAAATACAACACAGATAAGTGATTACCTATCAGCTCAAAATCAAATCCCACAACTACCACAACCACAACCTCAACTACAATCACAACTACCACCAAAAATAACCACCAAATCACAGCCACAAACAATTAATATCCCATCAAATAATTCCACCAATAATATCCCCATACTCATCAGAGACATCATGAAACGTGATCAGAAACATCCAAATGCCATCTTATTTGGTCTCGAAGACACCAACGAATCAGACAACATCACCAAAGTTTGTGATGTCATAAGCAACTCAAATACAACAAACATCTCTCCTGAAGATAACATTGAAATAACCATAGATGGCCCTGGGTACAAATACAATGACGGCTCTTTGGCCCCAAGATTTTGTAGAGTTGTTTGCAAAAATGAGTCCAGCAAATGTATATTCATTCATACAATAAACACCATTGCAAAATCCAATCCCACCCATAAAAAACTTTGCTCAAGACCAGACTTACTCATACTGCAAAGAATCCGCTCCTGTGAACTCTGCAGAACTCAAAAACCGTCTAGACAATGGAGAGAAGGACCTGTCCATTGACTACCATGCTGACTGTATCAAAAGTAAGTCACACAACCCACAACTCAGCATCCAACCTCACTTCAACCAGTCCACCATCACCTTCACAGATTAGGCATGCAACCCCCCCCCCCCAAACTACCTCAATTTCAACTACAGCTGGCCTTAAATGCAAGCTACTCAATGCAAGAAGCCTTGTGAATAAAATACCTGAATTCTCCTCTTACTAAATATGGCTAAATTCGACATTATATTTGTCTGTGAAACATGGCTCAACGCATCTCTCCCTGACTCCATTACCACAGTAAAAGACTATCATGTTTACCGATCAGATCGTGAAATCCGTAGAGAAGGTGGTGTTGCTATCTTCTATAAAATGTCCCAACATCTAAAAAACATCCAAGTTACCCAAGAGCTTGCTCTTCCTGAGACCATCGTCTGTGAACTGTCATTAAATATCACATTTCAGTTCTTACTATGTTACAGAGCCCCTGATTATGACATCGAACATGCAAACAAGCTAAATACACTACTAACATGGGCAGCATCCTGCCCACACATTTTTATCTTTCTTGGTGACTTCAATCTACCTCATATTAACCAGACCCTTAACAAATGTACAACTGAACCTTCAGATGCAACCTTCTACAATGCAGTAACAAATCTGGGACTAGAATAACTAGTAACCAACAACACTAGACTTAATAACTGCCTCAATCTCATCTTCTGAAATAATTTGAATTCAATTTACAGAATACAAATTAAAGAACCCTTTTCCAGCAGTGACTACAACATGATTGAGTTTTATTTCAACATACGTCCACACAAAAATCATCACAATGATGGAACCCCCAATTATAACTTCAAAAAAGGTAACTATGATCTTATAAACAACAATTTCTCATCCCTTGATTGGCAATTTCTATTCACGATAGCAATACTGTTGAAGACCATTACAACATATTTTTACTTGAAGTCAAAAGAGTCATCAAACTATATCTGCCAATAACAACTCCCAAAACCAGAAAAAACAAATTACCCATAACAATCAGGAAATTTCAATCCAAAAAAAGATCACTTTGGCAGAAAAACAAATCTGGTCACGTTGCCAACTTCAAAAGTCGATACAAAAATGTATGTCACCAGATAAAGACTGAATGCACCAATTATCACATTAAACAAGAAGAAAACCTTCTACGCACAAATTCCACCCGCACTTTCTACAATTATGTAAACAAAGACTCAAGGTCCATCCCACCCCTGAAAGGACCAAATGGTAAAGACTGCAACGACAACACCATTAAAGCCAACCTCTTTAACACATTCTTTGGCTCAGTATTTGTAAACAACAATGGATCATGCCCAGTATTTCTTACTCGAACCACAAATTACTACAATGATCCAATACATATCGATTTCACGATAACATTGAAAAAGCACTATGCAATCTAAAACCATCTCTATCTATTGGACCATATTGGACCACAGATATTGGAATATGTGCCTACTTCTTAAAAAAGCTATCCACTGCCACAGCCGAATCTCTAAGCATAATCTTTGAAAAATCTTTCAGGACCAGCTCCTTCCCAAACTTTTGGTCTCAAACCATGGTCATTCCAATCTTCAAAAAGGGAGACCCCAGCCTAGTTGAAAATTACAGACCAATCTCTTTATGCTGCGTCACCCGTAAAGTCATGGAATCAATTATTAACCAATCCATTTTGCTCCACTTGAGACAAACAACCTAGTCTCTAATAAACAATTTGGTTTCAAAAGAAAATCTATCCTGTAATCTGCAACTCTTACACTGCAAAAACATATGGACTACACAACTCGATCAGAGCTAAGCAATAGACGCAATCTACATAGACTTCTGTAAAGCCTTTGATTCAGTAGTACATGACAAACTATTCCTAAAACTAAAATCTTATGGTATCTCTGGACACATGCATAACTGTATAAAAACATTCCTGTCAAACAGACAACAAATGGTCAAAATTGTAGTGTCCTATCAAATTCTGTACCTCTCAACAGTGGGGTCCCCCAAGGCAGTGTTCTAGGACCAACTTTCTTCATACTCTACATAAATGATCTCTGTGATCATATTAAGAGCAACTGCGTTCTCTTCGCTGATGATGCGAAGCTATTCAATACCACCGACAATACTACTACCCTTCAAAAAGACCTCGACTGTGTATCAGAATGGTCAAACCAATGGCAACTTCAAATCTCAACAAATAAATGCTCTGTCTTATATATTGGCAAAAAAAAGTCAGAAAATAAAATACAAGCTGAATAGTCAAGACCTTGTTGATGATCCAAACTCTGTCAAGGACCTTGGAGTTCTCATTTCTAATGATCTAAGTGCTAGAGCCCATTGTAACTACATAGCCAAAAAGGCATTAAGAGATGTTAACCTAATCCCGTGTAGCTTTTTCTCTGTAATATGAGAGAAACTAACTAAGCATATAACTAGAGCATATAAAACATTTGCTAGACCAATACTTGAATACAGCTCATCAGTCTGGAACCCGCTTTACGTATCTGATATTAACACAGTTGAGAAAGTCCAGAAATATTTCACAAGAAGAGTTCTCCACTCCTCTACTTGTTGCAGAATACCTTATGCCACCAGACTCGAAATTGTAGACCTAGAAAACCTCGGTCCGATCTAAGTATAGTACTGTATATAAAATCATACATTGCAATGTCCTACCTGTCAACGAGTGAATGACTTCAGCTTCAGCCACAACAATACAAGAGCACACAATAGATACAAACTCAAGGTAAACTGCACCAAACTTGATTGCAAGTAATACGACTTCAGCAACAGAGCGGTAAATGTCTGGAAATCTCTACCTGACTGTGGTTTCTTCCCCAAACCCCAAAAACTTTAAGCTTAGACTGTCTACTATTGACCTCACCCCTTTCCTAAGAGGTCTGTAGGGGGTGTGCATAAGTGTACCAACATGCCTATCATCCCTGTCCTATTGTTTCTTTTTTATTTTTCTTATATGTATCCATTTCATGTATCCATAACTATGTTTATACTCATACCTGTTATCTTATAATTGCTTGACAAAATAAAATTAAATAAATAAATAAAAAAGTAAATATTTCTTTTTGAATGTCAGGTTTCCAAGTGGTGAAACCCATTAAAAAAGAAATAAGCAATTTCCATCTTCCAAAACAAATTTCTTTTATTTAGGTAAGCATGAAATTGGCAAAGTCTATTGAAATTCCGGTTCTGACAGAAACCAGAATTATACCACATAATATTGTAAATTAGAAACAGTCACATTCCCCAATAGAATTAAATCAACATTGCCTGGTGTCTTCGATCTCCACCTCCAGGTCTTGGCAGGGACAGTTTCCACAGGAAGGAAAGTCATCTTGCCAAAACAATCCTGACTATTTAACCACTCCTCCCACCTTAAGAATGTGCTGAACCTGAAACTCTCCCCACTTTACCAGCAAAGAGAAAGAAAGAAAAGGCATATATGATGAGAATATAGAGCTAAATAAAATGGCTACATATATGTCAATTTTGGGCTTGACAGGCTGCCCCCCTTCATTTGAAAAGAAATTCTTGCAACGACATAGAATATACAAAGTTTGCAATTGGCTAATCACAATTACCCACTGTATATATATTTTAACCACCCCTGCCATCTGGATCCTCCTTGGGTTTGTGGGGATATTTTTCATGGAACTTTTGCACTAATCTATCAGCATTAACTTTCCAGCTATTTACCCAAGTGGGTAAATAGCTGAAATAGGGTAATCTTTCCAATGAATTAAATATTGTAATTTCCCTCTGAAAATCCTAGAGTCCAATATTTCCTTAACCTCATAATGTTCATGGGCAGCAATAATTAAATGCTTTGGAGTTGCCCGGTCTGCTGGCCTCAGTGAGGAAGTAACAAACAGCTTTAACAAACTACTGTGAAAAACCGGGTGTATTTTACCCAGCAAACGAGGGAGTTTAAGATGAACAGTTACTGGGTTTATTACTTTAATTATCTGAAAAGGTTCTATGAATTTTGGACTCAGTTTCCTAGAAGCCAGTTGTAATTTCAAACATTTAGTTGACAAATAATCCTTATCCCCCACTTTGTTTTTTTAAAAATATTTTTATTGTGCATTTTCTTTCATTTTATATCGCAATTTCAATTTTGCAATGATGATGTGCTGGTTGCATCAACACCTTTTAAAAATATACATGATGTTATATATCCTAGTTATGACCATTTCCCTCTTTTTCATACAGTATAGTATGAAAAAAAAAACTTGATATCCAGGGGTGAGCTGCTGGAATAAAAAAAGAATAAAAACTTGATATCCATGGGTAGGCTTCTGGAGGTTTGCAGGGGTTCGGGAGAGCCCCTAGCTAAGATTCTGTGCAGTTTGGAGAACTCCCAAATCCCACTCTTGGCTGTTCCGCCTGCCCCAATCACCCCTCCCAGGAGTCCCCATATGGCCCGTTTTGGATCTAAGTAAGTGCAGGGCACATGCAGAGGCTCAGGGATGGCAAAAAAAACAGGTCTCCCAGAAGTTTGTGAAGGCTGAAAATGAGCCTGTTTCTGGCTTCCAGTGAGTCTCTGAAGCCTGGGAGGCAGTTTTTGCCCTCCCAGAGGCTTGAGAAAAGCCTCCAGAGCCTGGGGAGGGCAAAAAATCCCCTCCCACCATGGCCATGCCCACCCAGCAATCAGGCAGAGAATCCTTTGCTAAAATTTTTGAAGCCCATCCTTGCATATATCTATTGTATCATGGTTATAACATACTTCTCTATACGTTTATCACTCTATGTATTTTGATTTGCAATTATGTACAATCTAATACCAATATTGCTTACAATACATATCCTTCTGTATAGCTTTACCTGTATTTGTTTCTAACTTGTTGATCCTCTTTCATCATCCATTTTCTAACCTTTGCATGTATTGTCTAGCATGGGGGTCGGCAACCTTCAGCCCTGAAGTTGAATGCGGCTCTTTAGGCCTTCTGCTGCAGCTTCCTGATACCCTGTCATAGCAGAGGGATAAAAGAGCCATTGCCCTGTCGTGGCAGTGGCATGGCCGGAGCTTTAATCGCAGAAGCAAAGTGCCCCTACATTTGCCTTTGTGCAGCAACAGATTCCGGTACATTTACTGTTGCCACCAGCAAAGAGGGCTGGGAGAGAATGGTGGTGCCATCCTTGCAGGATAGGGCCATCCCCCAAGCCTGACCTTCCTATTCTCTTGTCGGCAGGCCCAAGAGAAAAAAGAGGATGGTTTGGGGAAGTGCTCCCCTCCCCTGCCAAGCACCAAGCACAATAGACCAGCGGGAGGGGGAAATGGCCTAGCAGAAGCACCCCCACTGGTGAGTTGGAAAGCGGAGAGGCGTAGTCCGGCTCTCACAACAAGATGCTGTTTGGCGTCTCCAGACGCAAGCCTTTGAAATGCATCACTTTCTGTTGTCTGTGCCTTCCCAATCTCAGCTCTTTCGCCCCAGTGAGAGCTATGTTTCTGCCTTCCCCTGGCAGCAATGGCTGTGGCTGTGGGGAGAGCATCAGAAGTGTCAGGGCTGCTCCCCCGCCCCAGCAAGCCGGGCCTGGAGGAGCATGGAGAATTGCTGGTGAGGTCAGAAGATTTGCTCCTCAAACACGCATTTCCAGCTCCTCTGTCCCAAAGTAGGATTAAGTGACGGGAAAGGAGCAGGGGAAAGAATAAGAGGGAAGGAGAAGCCCCTTTGGCATGGGGCAGGGGGAGAGACCCAATCCCCCCTTTGTGCAGCACAGCAAATGCTTGCTTCACAATGTGCGGATCCTGGATCCCCTCCTCCTCCTTCTGGAGCCCATTACAATACAATACGACCCTGCCCCACTTACCCCTGGCATGCCCTTTTGCCTGCATTTCACAACCCTATTGATAAATTCCTTAAAATTCCTTTAAAATTCCTTAGCATTGCTTCCCTTTGTATTTGGATACTTGAAAGTTTCCACTCCCCCGCACTCTCTCTCTCCCTGAATGGCAGTCACATAACCACCCCCAGCCATGCCTAGCCAGATTTTGTGGCTCCCCTTGTTTTCTTTTCTGTGGGAAATAGGTATCTCCCTCTCTCTTTCTCTCTCCCTCTCTCACCTCCCTCCCTCATTTCTCTTACTCCCTCTGAATGTATCTCCCTCTCTCTCATCTCTCTTTCTCTCTCATCTCTTTTTTCTCTCTCCCTCTCCCTCCCTCCTTCTTTCTCTCATTTCTTTCATTTTTTTCTCTCTCTCTCTCTCTCTATCTCCCTCTCATCCCTCTCTCTTTCATTTTTCTTTCTCTTTCTCTTATCTCTTTTTCTCTCTCTCTATCTCCCTCTTCCTCCCCGTTATCTCGTTTTCCTTTTCTCTCTATCTCCCTCTTATCCCCCGTCTCCCTCATTTCTTTTTCTCTCCCTCGCTCTCTTCCTCCCTTCCTCTCTCCCACTCCCCACCTCCACTTCCCAACCCACACAGCCAGGGAATAACTGTAAGGAAATTCAAGCATGTTCTGTCTATCTTTGGAAGGATGCAAAAATAAACCTTGTGTTGCAAAAGGAGTGATTGTCAGGCTGCAGATCATCACACACACATCAGAGAAGCATCATCCTAAGCAGCAGCACACTCACACAGGTACTCCTATGCGTCCAGCAACTTAGTCCAAAGTGGCTGGAAAATATAGGGTGCTCCCAAAGAGGCTTGGCAGGCAAAGTATGGGGACAAAATTCTGCCCCCCTCATCATCATGGCAGCATCTGCTGAATCCTTGCAAAACTGGGCAAGGCAAAGAGAGGAGAGCAGACAGAGCCAAATCAAGCTGAATCTGTCTCCCTCCTTCTCTCTTTCTCTCTCTTTCTCTCTCGCTGCTTAAATGGCAGGAAGCTACTTCTGGCTTTATTAGTACTGGACATGAGATTTCCTCTTTGCCCCAAGAGACGGGGGGGCGGGGAGAGAGAAAGAGAAAGAGAAAGAGATGAGAGAAAGAGAAAGATGAGAGGGAGAGAGAAAGATAAGGAGATACCTATTTCCCATAGAAAAGAAGACATGGGGAACCACAAAACCTGGGTAGGCATGGCTGGGGGGGGTGTCATGTGACTAGGTGGGAGTGAATGACATCAAATTGGCCATGCCTACCCAAGGTTTGTGGCTCCCAGTGTTTTGTTTTCTGTGGGAAACGGGCCCAAGTAGCTCTTCGAGTGTTTAAGGTTGTAGACCCCTGGTCTAGCCAATTGTACCATAGATCCCATATTAGGTAATACTCTGTTTCTTCTTTGTTTTTAATTTCCATCATTAACCTGTCTATTTCGGCACATTCTAATATTTTCTTTATTATCATTTCCTCTGTGAATATACTTCCGTTTTTCCAATTTTGTGCATATGTAATTCTGGCTGCTGTTATTACATGTAATATTAAATATTGGATTCTTTTATTGTATTTCCTCGTTAGTATGTCTAACATTCTGGTTTTAAATCTATTTGTTGTGTTACTATTTTCTCTAACCACTGTTTTTATCTTTGCCCAATTTTTTTTTTTTTTGCCAATGGACAGGTCTATTACATGTGATAATAAGATCCCTGTGCCTGTTTGCATTTCCAACAGACTGGTGACATGTTTGGAAACATTTGTGCCAGTCTTGCTGGTGGTAGATAACATCTACATTTTGTATAGATTTTCTTTATTTGATGCTGACATTGTTAATCTATAATTTCTTTCCCACAGTTTTTGCCAATTATCTAGTGTTATAGTGTACCCAAAGTCAATAGGTAGTTGTAGAACTTCTTTATTTTTCATCCGTCCCTTGCAATATCTTATCCAATTCTTGTGATTATATAGAAGCCATATTTATCTCTATCCTTCTTATATCTCATGTGTACTTGCATATAAGGCCACCAGTCCATGTCAATTCCCTGATTTTTTTAGTTCTTAATTCATTTTTAATTTCCCTTGTTCATTTAATATATCTTTATATCTTAGTATTTTATCATGTTAGGATATATTAGTGCTTCCATTGTGGATAACTAGACTGGTATTTTCATACAGTGATTCTGTTTAATTTTTTCCCATACTAACAACAGTGTTTCTAACCCAGTGTCTTTGGAAGTAGCTGTGTGCTTTATGTTTTCCATCTCTTATAAATGTACGCCATCCCAATTGTAAGTCATGTTCCTCTATTGCCAACATACTTTTATTCTTTAGGTTTATCCACTCTTTTAGCCATGTAAGTACTGAGGCTTGATAATATAGCTCCCAGTCTGGTAACCCAAATCCTCCCTTATATTTAGTGACCTGTAGCATTTTTAATTTGATTCTTGGTTTCTTTCCTTACCAAATAAATTTTGTTGTTGTTCTATTTAACTCTTCAAAACAAAATCCTAGTTTTATTGGAATTACTTTGAATTTCTGGTAAAATATTCATGTTAATTGTGACTTTTCTTCTGATCAGTGAGAGTTGTAAATTTTTCCATGGATTTGTCCAAATCCATCTTTATTTGCTGCATTAATTTAGTATAGTTATCTTCTTTGATAGATATACAGCTTGCTGTTAGCCAAATTGCCAAATATTTGATTTTTTTAGTTATTTGCATGCCCATTTTTTTCATCAGTTCGTTTTTTTATTTATTTGTAAGGTCCTTTGTCAATATCTTGGTCTTTTCCTTGTTTATTTTAAGTCCTGCTACTGCACCAAACTCTTCTATTTCTTTTTGCTAATTTGGGTCCTGTTTTGAGTAGTTCTTCCAAAATAAATACCAAATCATCAGCAAATGCTTTTACTTTATATTGTTCTTTTTTTATCTTCAGACCTTTAATTTCCTGGTCTTGTCTGGCCTGTTTGAGTAGGACTTCTAGCACTGATATGAATAGCAGAGGTGATAGTGGACATCTTTATTTATGTTAAAATTTTCTGTTGTTTCTCCATTTATTATCACATTCACCATTTTGTTGGAGTATATTGTTTGAATCATCTTTACAAAGTTTTCTCCAAAATTCATGTTTTTCAGTTGTAATATCATAAACTGTCAATTCATGTTATTGAAGGCATTTTGTGCATCTACAAAAAATCAATGCTGGTGTATGAATTCATTTAAGAATCTTTTTAGTTGTTCTGAGATTATGGGGGCAATTATTTTGTAATCAACATTTAATAATGATATTGGTCTATAATTTTTAATCTGTTGGTGATCTGTATCTTCTTTTGGTATTAGTGTAATGTATGCTTCTGTCCAGGTTTTTGGTAGTTTGGCCCTTAATAATGCATTGTTATAGACCTCCAGCAGTGAAGGTCCTAGTGATTCTTGTAATTTTTTTTTACAGTTCTGCAGGAAGCTTGTCTGGACCAAGAGTTTTATTGTTTTTTTGTCTCTTAATTGCCTCTGTTATTTCCATTGTCATTATTCTTTTGTTTAATATTATTCTTGTTTATTTTAGTTAGAACAGCTTTTTCCAAATATTGTTTAGTAATATCTTTTGGTATATTTTCGTGGCTATACAATTTCCTGAAAAATTCCTGGGTTATTTTCTTTTTCTCTTCATTCTGATGATGATAAAGAGTTCTCTTTTTCATCCTGTAGTTGGTGTTTCATTTTCTTCTCTTTTTCCTTTTTTAACTTTCCTTTTTTAATATCTATCTGGCACGTGCAAAGAAGTTTTGTTTTGTCATTTTGACTTTTTGTGCCATTTCCTCTTGCATTATTAAATTCAATCTATGTTTTATTAAGTCCTTTTTCTCTTTTATTATGTTTTTTGTGGGTCATTCTGTAGATCTAACTCTAGTTGTTTTAGGTTGTCTTGTAGGATATTTTGCTGTTGTTTCTTTTTTTTATTTCTTCTTACTATGTATGCTACTTTTAGTCCTTGGATGTATGCTTTTGCTGTATCCCACATGTTTTGGAATGATGTTTCTTCTTTTCTATTTTCTTTTTAAAAAGAGTTTAATTTCTTTTTCCACTATCTGTTTGAACTCCTTGTCTTTTAAAATATTTTAGTTCAAAACTTTGAATAAATAATTTAAAAAAAAAATAAAAATATTTTGGTTCATTGTCCATCTCGGTTTCTTCTTTTGTCCCTTCCATGTAACTTTTATGGGATTGTGGTCTACCCATGTGTTTGTCGACTTCCTGGATGTTTGTTCTCATTCCAGATGTCACCCACACCATATCTATTCTTGACCACGATTGATGTGTATTTGAATAGATTGTATATTGGTTTGTTTTTAAATTTAGCTCTCTCCATGCATCCTGTAAACCTAGTTCTTGTGTCATCTCAAAGAATGTTTTTGGAAGTGTTCTTCTTTCATTTCTTTTACTGCTTCTGTCTTTTTTATCATTCACAATTGCAATTGAAGTCTCCTATATTAAACATATATTTTTGTAGTCCGTTTCTATTATCTTTTTTTGTAGTCTCTTATACAACTCTTCCTGCTTATTATTTGGGACATATATTGCAATCAGAAGAGTTTCTTTCTGGTTATTGATATATCTGTCATTAATATTCTTCCTTCTTCAACCACATATATTTGTTTGGGTTTTAATGGTTATCTAATGTAATGTTCTCTTCATTTCTTTTGATGTGCTAAAGACAATAACAGCTTCCCAATGTTAGGGTATTCTAGTAGGTTGCCATGTTGTTTTTTGATGTGGATTTCTTGGTGGCAGACTATAGCTAAGTTCAATCTTTGTAATTTTGTAAAAGTTTTTTTTTTTTTGCGGGAGAGTTCAATCCATTTATATTAACAGATAGCACCTTAACTTCCTCATCCATCTTTTTACTTATATTTGGGTCTCACTCTTCTGGTTGTTCTTGTCTCTATCTCTGCATTTTTGTTCTTGTGCCTTCTTGTTCCACCCACTCATTTTCCACCCTCACTCTTCTCATTCTACAGCTTTTTCATCTGGTTGCTGTTCCTTTTGGCTTTTACTTTCTATCTCCTCTCTACTTTCCTGATCTTCATCCGTCGTGAAGTAATGTTCAAAGAATTTGTGTGCTTTGTCTATTGTATCTATACTGAATTTCTTGTTTTCCAGGAGATCAGAATTCCTTCAGGTATCAACCATCTAAACATCAATTGTGTGGTCAAAAATTGATAGTCTTCTCTATTCTCTGACTCTACTGGGTAGCTGTTTTAAGGTTTGGATTTCTCTCCCCTTGTACATTATGGGTTTCTCTCTTGTTCTTTTGTATACTTTGTCTCACTGACTTTTTGGTGAACCTCACATGAACCTCTTTCAGTAATCTGTGCCTTCTTGCATAGTTTGTGTGGATTCTAAAATTTTCATCTATGTCTCTTTGTATGTCATGCTTGTTTTTCTGTAATACATCCGCCAGCAGGTCTGTCATCACTGTAGCCAAATCTTCCTCTTTCTCTTCAACAACATTCTGAAATCTCAAGTAGAAGGCTGCCTTTTCCATTTTGAGAAAAATTATTGTCGCTTCAAGGTCTCTGTTAATTGAGGTTATTTTTTGTTCCATTTGTTCCATTTGTTCCATCTTTTTTTGTTTGTTTCGCCCTTACTTCTGTATTCTCTGTTCATTTTTGTTATCATTTGTTGGATACTCCCTATTTTATCATCCGTCTTTTGAAAGTCCTCTTTCATCTCCCCCATTTCACTTTTGATCTAGTGATTGCTAGATATGGTTTCGTGGGTCTTTGTCATGGCTTCTTGTATCGCAAGAAGTGTCGCTTGCATATTCTGCATAGAGTTCCATGCCTAACATGCTTTCTATCACTGGCTTAACAGAGATGATGTTGCGGATGTAGGCATCAATGAGATTTTCTTTCCTATTTTTGAGATATTTTATGTACTTATCATCTCTAGTAATTGTGTAAAAAAACACTGAGTAATTAGAAAGTATTTCTCCAAAATGGTAAATATAATAGTTTTAATATTTTTTTCCTTTGCTCTAGCATTTTCTTCCCCCACGCCCCCTGATATATCTCCTTCAACAGCCTGTTATTGTAACAATGACAATCAACCCACAGCTCAGTAACATATATAAAATCTATAGAATCTATCAAATATATATGTATAACTAGGCTAAACAATTGCTGATCTGTCAAAAACTCCAACCACCTGGTTGCTGCTATTCTCATGGAGCAGAAATCCTGCTCCAATCTTTTTGAGTTCCACTTTCTCCCCTTCTATTTTATGTCAAGGGTAGATCTATTGCAAAGCATTAGAAATAAAAAGTTCTCACCCAGAGTAATCATGTTGCTTTTTGATTTTGTCTTCCTGATTCTTGCCTGGTTATCATGGCTTCAGATCTGCCATGCTGGCTGACTTCTCTCCTGCTGGCATCTAGGAGCTTCCCTTCATTCAAGGGAGACGGCCTTTCTCCTTTCTCCATGCTTTCTTCAGGGCTTCCTCTCTGCCTTTGCTAACTTCTCCAGGGCTCACAATGCCCATCAAGGGTCACCAAGAAAGAGAAATCGGGTAGGGATAACAGAGCCTTGTTTCCCTGTTCTGCCTCACTGGAAATCACCACCGGAAGCCCTTATCCCTCATTTTGAACTGAGGTTGCTGTGAGCGATGTTTGTCAGCTTTCTTCTTGTAGATTTATGCTACCATCCCCAAGGCTTTTTTTGTGTTTTCCCATGACTCCTTTAAGGAGTCCATCCATTCACATACTGATAAGGACAGGAGGATCCCTTGGCAATTCAGGCAAGGGATGTGCACAATTCTACATAGTACTGGGTTAACCTCTTTCCAGATTAATACTGGAGTGGAATTCATCCCCATGCCAGAATTGTTATAATTGTGTTTAGCCTAATTGCAATCCTTGTGTATTCTATGTTGTTGTAGGGATTTCTTTTCAAATGAGGGGGGACAGCCTGTCGAGCCCGAAATTGACATATATGTAGCCATTTTATTTAGCTCTATATTCTCATCATATATGCCTTTTCTTTCTTTTTCTTTGCTGATAAAAGTGGGAGGGTTTCAGGTTCAGCACATTCTTAAGGTGGGAGGAGTGGTTGGATAGTCAGGATTGTTTTGGCTAGGTGACTTTCCTTCCCAGGGGAACAAGAACTGTCCCTGCTGAGACCTGGAGGTAGAGATTGAAGACACCAGGCCTCTCGGTGGAGTGAAGGTTTTTTTTTTTTTTTTTTAAAAATTCCTCTCTGGGCTGACCTCTTTTTTAAATGCTGCTTTATGTCAGGCTACAGAACTTTTCCCATTCAATCAACGAGAATGAACTTCTCAAAATGTATCAAAATGTATCAAAAAGGAATCCTTTATTGAGATGAGACAATTCATGTAGGGATTTAAAAGCAGCATTTAAGGTCTCAGGCATGAAGAGATAGATAAGGGAGTTTAAAACTCCTCCCCTTATCTGTACAAAGAGCCAACGTGTTAATTCCCCCACCCCCTTTTTAGAATGATCTTTTTCAGAGTTTCCCAGGGCATACCTAATTCCCTCACCCTCTTTTTAGAATGATCTTTTCCAAAGTTTCCCAGGACACATCTCACTGTGGAATTTTTATGGTCCCTTCATCTCCTGTCTCTCCCAGAAGTGATAGGTTCCGGCCATCTGGGTTTCATCCCTCCATTGTATCATGTGTAGGTTATACAAATTCAATACAAGATTAAATATATTCAGGTTACATCAAGAAAGATTTCTTTATCAGTCTCCCCACCCCCACCCCTTTTCTTCTTCCACTGAAGAAATGACAGATACATGGATCTGACAGTTTAGAAATAAGCTACTTTTAGGAAGATATAAAATTTGAAAGGCTCTCCTCTCCACCAACAAATTCTTCTTTAAGTGTTAAATAGTAATATATGAATTTAAAACTCTCAGCACTTGAACACCTACTTTTGCTAATTCCCACAATTAAATTAACATTTAAAAATCAGTATTCTTAATTTCAACCTATGCTTCTCAAATTGAAGTTCAATACATGCTTTGTAAATTAACAGTGTTTACTTATACTAGACTACATTTGGGGTTCCAGGAAAAAAATTGAATTATGACCTTCAAGGTTCAAGAAAAAAATAATAGCCTTTGCTACTTTGTAAAAATAGTTCCAGTGGACAGAAAAATATTAGTTTAGTGATTGTATTCCATTCCAACAACTAGGTCATTTAGCACAATGATTGTTAAGCAAACATGTGACACACCTGCACATGGGTGAGGGGCTTTTAAGATCAGTGGTTGCTGTGTCTCATTCAGATAAAGTTTTCTGTGCCTAACAAATTGCTTGTTTTTTTGCCGCATCATAGGAAAGGATGTTTGCTTAAATAAGCTATCTTTTCCTACACTATTTTTCTCTGTAATGCATGTCTAAAAAGTGCTAACTGAAGATTAACAAATTTAGCTCTGTGACCATAATTAGATGATTAACAATGAGTTATAGACCATGGCTTTTGCTGTTAGAAGCAACTGAGTAAATGTGGAAAAAAACAGCTGGACTTACTAGAACAGTTGGACTTTATCTGGGCTTGATCAGTCACTTTAATTGTTGGCAGGTATGTACTGACTAGTATTTACCATCAGTTTCAATGTAATTATTTATTATGAACACAGTGACATATCTACTTATAGGAGAGTATTCTAATTTTTTAATGTTATTTTCCCCCTAAAAGATTTCAGTTTGTTTTTCAATTAAATTGTGCAGCTTACATTTTATATTAAAGATGGAAAGAATTCTGAAGTGATTCATCTTGATGTGACTTTTTTTACATCTCAAAACCTGGCATTTTAATGGGGTATATATATACTCTGTGTGTGTATTTTATATATGTATATATATAGAAAATTGCATCTACAGGTATGTATGTATATGTATAGAAAATTGCATCATTGAATTAAATCATTTTTGTTGCATTGTTCAATTGTGCCTGATTCACATGGAGACTATTAGACCACTAAAATTAATGAAATAAAAGTTGTTGTTCATTGTAAAGTCATGTCTGACCCATCGCAACACCTTGGACAACGTTTCTCCAGGCCTTCCTGTCCTCCACCATCCTCCAGAGTCCATTTAAGCTCACATCTACTACTTCAGTGACTCCATCCATCCATCTCATTCTCTGTCATCCTATTCTTTTTTTGCCTCAATCTTTCCCAGCTTTAGGCTCTTCTCTTTAGGCTCTTCTCCCAGCTTTAGGCTCTTCTTCTTCCTTCTCATTAGGTGGCCAAAGTATTTGAGTTTCATCTTCAGGATCTGGCTTTCTAAAGAGCAGTCAGGGTTTATCTCTGCTAGGACTGACCAGTTTGATTGCCTTGCAATCCAAGGGACTCGCAGGAGTCTTCTCCAGCACCATAGTTCAAAGGCCTCAGTTCTTTGGCACTCAGTCTTTCTTATGGTCCAATTTTCACAGCCATACATTGTAACTGGGAAAACCATAGCTTTGACTATACATACTTCTTTTGGCAGAGATACAAGTTAGCATTAATTATTTAGTTAAATAGATTTTATAGGAATTAAATAAAACTAATACTTTTGATCAAGCTTATATAGGATATTATGCATTGATAGTATATTAAAAATACATAGCAAGTCATCAGAACCTGCATAATATTTCAAATGGTTGGTTGGTAGGTGGCTAGATAGATAGATTTGTCAGTATATAAGAAATTATGAGCTGGGATAGCCATAAGAATAGGGAGCCTGTTATATTTGTCACAGTGGTCCAGACCAGACATAGCTTGTGCAATACGCATCTTAAGTCGCTTTACTACTATACCAACGCAATTGTATTGAATGGGTGTAAAAAGGATTTTCAGATATTTGAAGGGAACTGTGAATTTGGGTCTTCAAATACAGGTCTCTGAAGATTTGAAATTGAAATGTTATGTTGACAGTCATTATACCAATGATGTAAAAAACAGAATGTCCAATTCTGGGGTTGTTGTATTATTTGAGGGGGCTTTAATTGGTTGGAAGTCCAGAAAACAAACAACTATAGCCATTTCTACTGCAGAGGCAGAATTTATTACTCTGTCTGAACTTTGTTAAGAGGTGACTTGGTACGTACAGCTATTAAAGGATTTAAACATAACAGTAAATGAAGTTGTAATGGTGTTTGAGGATAATGCTGCTTGCATTAAAATGGCAACAGGTGACAGAATAATAGAAGCAAGCATGTGGATGCTCTAAATAATAGAAGCAAGCATGTGGATATTAAATATTGTAATGTAAGAGAAGCCATTAAATGTAAATTAATTAGCTTGCTGCACTGTTCTTCAGAAGACAATCTGGCAGATATAATGACCAAGCCATTGGATGGAGTGCACCATGGGAAGAATATTAAGTTATTTGGTTTTAAGTCTATTCCAGTCATAAAGGGAGTATCAGTGCATAAGAAATTATGAGTTGGGATAGCCGTAACAAGTCAGCTAATGGGGAATGTTTGGTGACTATGAAACAGAATCTGTTGTGAGCCATGTGAGATGGCTCAGAGCCTGGATGTGGCTTAGCTTAACCAGTCTGTATATATATAAGCATTTGTTTGTCCTTATATTCTAGCTACTGAATTCTGGGTTCTGGTTGTTCTGTGCTTCTGCTTCTTGTCCTTATATTTGCTACCATGTTGCAAAAGCTGTATGGGCATTGTATGCATGCATCATGCTTTATATTATTGTCTATAAATAAATCCTGCTGAATTATTTACTTGTGTGCTGGTTGGATTTCTGCAAACTCTAGCAAGACTCATGTTTCTAATGTCATTAAATTATGCTTTTAATGTCCTACTTTATTATGTCCTACTAAATTATGCTTTTAATGTCCTACTCCACATGCAGGAGTTAGTCCAGCAGAATACTACCATCAGATGGCTTTACTGGCAGGCCATCGCAGCCCATATGCAGACATCATTCCTTCAGCTGCCACAGCAGGAGCAGGTGCTTTTCATATGGAATATCTCCACGCGATGGATAGTAAGTAATACAACTGTAGCCAAAAAAATTAAATGAGGCTTCTGGTATTGTTGGCGTAAAAAAAAATCTAACTATACAATTCACTATATAATAAAGTTTATATGAAAATTAATTAAACGGTCATTAAATAAGGCTACCAGATTTGGAGTGGAAAGATCCAGACAAGCAGAAAATGGCAATAAAGGGTTAGAGTTTTCTGCATCTTTTAACTGCCATCTATTTTCTGGATTTTGCATCCCAGGTATATTCATTAAATATTGTTATTATGGATTAAGTACTTTTAAAGAACTAATTTGAAATATTTCACAACAGGATATGTTTGTTATCTTTAGTAATGATAATATTATCTTTAAGACATTTATCAAAAAGGGAGCTCAGATGTTTTAGTAGAATATATTACACTTTAAAGGGTTTGTGAGCAAAACATCTACTTTTTACTCCAAGATATTTATTTTAATTTATTTAATTTATTGTAAAGCATGAAATGGAAGCTGACATAATAATCAGTCTTTTCACCCTTGCATTTCATACATATATAGATACACATATTAATATTTATGCAGGGACAAAGAAATATTGGAGTAGGATTCATATTGTAATACAGAACATTTGTAAAATGAATATAAACATAAAACAAGAAACTTTTCTTCAGGGTTTAATGAAAAAAACTTGAGGGGAAAAATAGGAACTTTAATGGTATTTATATTGATGGCAACAAGATTACTTTATGCATAAAATGGAAGGATGCTTCAATCCCTGGAGTTGATAAATGGCTGCAAAAATGTAATGATGTAATTAGCAAAAATAGCTAAATTGACAGCTTTGATAAAAGAAAAACACAAATACTTTTGTTTGTACTTGGAAACTGCTTCTGGATCTTGTGCTTGAGGTGGAAAAAAATGAAACTTTGATTTTGGTTTTTACTGATTGGATAGATCTGCTATAGAAATGGCTTGTTTATACTACTATGTAAAAGTAAAAAATTGAGATTTGATACTACTTCTTATTCTACTACATGAAAGGGACTTCTCTACATTTTTCTCTTCTCTTTTCCCTTCCCTACTTTTCCTATTAGTTGCTTATTTTTATAGTTTATATTATCATGTTTCTTAGAAAATAAGACAGGGCCTTATTTTTTTTAGACCCCTGAAAAAAACGACTAGGCTGTTTTTTTGAAGGGTGTCTTAATTTCCCCTCCACGTGCCTCGCCCAGCCACTGGGCTGCTTCTATCTGAAGGAATGCCCCACATGCCTTGCCTCTCCAACGGGCCCCTTCTTTAGCAGCTGAAAGCGCCCTAGGCGCCCCTTCACCTCTCCACTGAGCCGCTTCTGTAGCAGCCAAAAGAAACTATTCCACAAGTTTAGCACAATCTGAGGGAAGAATGCAGGCAAGAAAATTCCCCCTCCCCATTTTCCTCCCTATTCACCAAAAAGCCTCAATTCCAAAACTTCAGCGTTCAGAATGAAGGGTTTTTGGCAAATGGGAGGAAAATGGGGAGGGGGGATTTTCCTGTCTGTCATCTATTTCTCAAGCTCCCTCTCCCTCCCTATTTTTCTGCCTTTCACAAAAACGGCTCCACTCCAAGCCTTCAGCATATCCCAGGACCCTGCAAGGCTTTTGTAGCATGCATGCAAGCGGAAGCTTTGAGGTTCGTCACATCAGCGTAGCCTCTTTGAGCAGGACTCTGCAAGGATTGCTGTATCGCCACTTGCATGCACAATGCTACAAGCCTCACAGTGTCATGGGATACGCTGAAGGCTCAGAATGGAGCCTTTTTCACAAATGGCAGGAAAATGGGGAGGGGAATTTTCCTGCCTGTCATCCCATTCCTCAAGCTCCTTCTCCTTCTGCATTTTCCTGCCTTTCACAAAAACAGCTCTACTCCGAGCCTTCAGCATATCCCAGGACCCTGCAAGGCTTGTTGTTGCATTGTGCGTGTGAGTGGTGGCATTGCTGTGAGATTCGTCACATCGGCGCTGTCTCTTCAAGCAGGACCCTGCAAGGATTGCTGTGCCATTGTGTGTGCAAGCGGCAGCACTGCTGCAAGTTTGAATACACTGATGCAGCTGCTCACAGTAGGATGCCAGCTGCACCAGTGTGATGAAGCTCATGAAGGTGCTGCCATTTATGAGTGCAATACCACAAAAAAACATTGCAGGGTCCTGCTCTAAGAGGAATGGATAACAGGCGGGAAAATTCCCCTCCCCATTTTCCTGCCTTTCACGAAAACGGCTCCACTCCGAATCTTCAGCATTGCAATCCTGGGATACACTGAAGGCTCGGAATGCCTCTGCTTCAGCGCACAATGACTTTCGCCCCTCTCTGCAGCCCGACACTTGCCCCCTCCACCATTCGCATGCGGCCACTCGTGCTGGCCATGGCCATCCCCCCGGGATTATTTTCTGGGTAGAGGTAATATTAGGCCCATCCCCCAAAAAATTAGGATGGGTTTATTATTGGGGTGGGTTGTGTTTTGTGAGAAACATGGTATAAACTAATAAAAAAGAAATAAATTTAACAAATGTATGCAGAGGATGTTAACCATTTCAATTACATTTTGGGAGTTATGCATGTCATTTTGATGAAAATTAGGTATCATAGTGTATCTACTGTCAAATATTCTTTGGAACTATTCACCTTGTGAAAACATGTCCAAGAGCAACATTTACAACCTATCATTTCATCATAATGCACCTCAGAGCACTATACAGTTACAGCTCTGTGGTGCAATGGATGATATGCTGCCACTAATCCCCTCGGGTAGTTGTGGCTGTCACTCTGTCATGCTAAATTTCCTTGTCTTGAACATGACCAAACATGACTCCTTGATGTTGTCCTGAGATGTTATTGAAATATTTATTTGTTACTCTATGTCTGCTGTTCAGGCATATCCTCTGCATTACATTAATATCAAAACCTGATTTTTTAGCATCTCCCTCACCCCCATCCCTGCCTTTCACCTGACTGAAGAAATCATTCCCTGGTCCTTCATAAGACAATGTGTGTGAAGTCATGATAGATATAGGGTGGTTTATGTATTTTAGAAACAAACCAATCATCAAACAAAGAAATAAATGTGGAAGAGAATATCTAGAAATGTATTGAGAGTCATAAAACTACTCAATTTCTCACTATACATCTTTATAACAAATTGGTGAAGCAGCCAATAATAGAAACTTAATATTTGATGTCCAAAATCTTCAGGAAGTTAATCAGTTCAATCTTTTTTTTTTATCAGACACAATCTTTCATATGACTCTAACAGGAAATTGTCACTACAATTGTGACTGGAATCTCAATTGTTGAGGAAGCAGACTTTAAGCAAGGTATCGGGTCACTGCTTCGCTCAGTGACCATAATCTTGGCATTCCTGATTGTGGTTGTTAAATGACCTTGTGGTTTAAGTGGATGGAGTCCCAGGTAAGGAGTGTGGGTTGCCTCACAGAGATGGAATAGATCCTGGGAGGTCCAATATACACTGGATGTGAATGTCTCTTTGCTCATGAGCTACAGTCCTCTCTGCTGAAATTGTCACTAAGTAATACACTCATTGCAAATAGAGCTCCAAGGCAAGTTGATTCCTCAAAGAATGGTTTTATTTGGAGATATCATCTTGACATGACCTCTGAGAGTTCCTACATTTTCTACCTCATTAAAAACTGAAAGTTTCCTGCTCTCCCAAACAATAAATCATATTGTCCAATCTGGATACTGGCTGGTTTCTTGTTACTTTTCTCCTCCTCCCCTTCTGGCTAGCCAGCAGTTGGAATGTCCTCGGCTCATAAGAGAACTATTTTGCTTGATCTACAAAATACCAGTCATGTCTACACCCCCCTCAATTCTCAGCTGTGTCAAGCCTGAAGCCACGTGAAGAAAAATGTCTATAGAAAAAGCTACAGAAAAGAAAACAGCCCCAGCCACGTCAGTTTCAGGATTGACAGGCTGCCCCCTCAGTTGAAGAAACCGTCCTGCAAGAGAGAGACAGAGCACAGTGAGGTTAGTTGAGCACTCCTTCTAACCACCTCTCCCTCCCCCAAGAGGTTTTTTTGGCTTTTGGGGGTACTTGGCATGGAATTGCTTCACTAGTCTTTCTGCATTCACCTTCCAACTCTTCACCCAGGTGGCCTCAGAAAGAGTGTATCACTCCCAGTGCACTAAATATTGCAACTGACCCCTATGTACTCTCGAGTCTAGGATTTTCTTTATTTCACAATGCATTCAACTTTCAGTTACAAGTGGCTTAGGTGTTGCTCAATCTATTGATCTAATTTGAGAACTCACTACCAGTTTTAATAGACTACTGTGGAAAACCAGATGCACTTTCCCTAGCAATCGGGGAAGCCTAAGTTGTACAGTAATCAGGTTAATGACTTTTACTATGGGGAAACATCCTACGAACTTCAAATCAAGCTTCTTAGAAGCTAGTTTCAATTTTAAGTACTTTGTAGACAAATAGAACCTATCCCCCACCTTAAATTGCAGCTGTAGATAATGGTGCTTTTTGGATTGCTTTTTATGGGTTTTCGACGCCTCTCTTAGGGCTTGCTTGGTATTTTCCCATGCTTTTTTTAGTGACTCCATCCACTCTGCTAGCAACATAGAAGAGGGTGACTCCCTGGGGAATTCAGGCATGGACAAACTCCATGCCAATGGTGACTTGAAAAGGAGTCAGGCTGGTGCTACTGTGCATCACATTGTTCTATGCCACGGCAGCAACTCTGCCCAGTCTGTTTGCTGATAATCAACATAACATCTCAAATATTGCTCCACCGCAGTGTTCACGCATTCCACAGCCCATTAGTGCTTGGATAAAATGCCAAACTAAACCCTTGTGAAGACCCAGTGAACCTCATGAATTCCCTCCAGAACTTAGCAGTGAACTGGACCCTCCTGTCAGAGATGATACTGCGGGAGACACCATGAATTTATAGATATGCTTTATAAACAGTTTGGCCAGCTTCCGTGCTGACGGAAGCTCTGGACAAGCTATAAAATGGGCTTACTTTGAGAACAAATTTATTATGGTCCAAATGACTGTACTCCCCGTACTCTCAGGGAGCTTGACAATGAAGTCCATAGCTATTTCTTCCCAAAGTAGGGACGGATCTCTCACTTGCTAGAGTAGCCCTGGGGATTTCCCTGGCCTTTTCTTCATGGCTGTGCAAGTGGCACAACGCTTAACATAGTCTTCAATGTCCTTCTTCACCTTCAGCCACCAAAGTTGCCTTCTGCCAAATGCAGGTTTTCAAATAGCCGAAATGCCCCACTTGCTTGGAATCATGACTCTTCTGGAGGACATGGAGCCATATGTTGCTGGGCATATACAATTCAGAGCCTTTCCAGGCTAGCCCATCTTTGTTATCTTTGTACCATGAGTCTGCTGGCAATTCTTTAAAGCATTTGGGGCTAAAAGCTTTTGGGTCATTCCTCCCCATCTGTGGTTCTATTACTTAGCCTGTCCTCTGGTTGTGGCTTGTAAGCAGGTTGGGAGGGGGAATCAAAGTGTAGACCACCTCTTCATGATTACTATTGTATTGTGGCTTAATCAACAAGGCATCTGCCAGGAGGTTTTCTCCCCAGGGATGTATTTCAGCTTGAAATTGAATCACTTGAAGTACTGCGCCCAATGGACCTGCTTTGGGGAGAGTTTTCAGGGGGGGTGTTAAGTGCTTCTAGCTTCTTGTGGTCGGTCAGTACTTCAAAACACATGTAGAAAGTGTCTCCAGGTTAGCAGGGCACATCGGACCACATAGGCTTCTTTGTCCCATACCACCCACCTCTGTTCAATTTCAGTCAGTTTTTTGGAGGTGTAAGCGCAGGGCTGTACCTTCTGTGTTTCTCTGAAGGAGAACTGCTACGGTGGTCAAATCATTGGCATCGGCTTGAACTATGAAGGACTGTTCTGGATCAAAGTGCTTGAGGATTGACTTTTTGGCGAACAACCTCTTTAGGTCCTCAAATGCCTGCTAGCATTGTAGGATCCACTTTACGGGTTGGCTTGGCTGTGGTTGTTGAGCCTTCCACCCCACCCCACCCAGTCTTTAACAGTTTGTTGATGGACAGAGCAATCTCCGCAAAAGAAGGGATGAATTGCCGGTAGAAGTTAGCAAACCCCAGGAAGCTTTGCAGTTGTTTTCGTGTATGTGAAGGTTGCCAGTCTAAAACCACTTTAACTTTATCCAGATCCATTTCTACATCCTTGTTTGTCACTCGGTAACCCAGATAGTTTAGGCTGGTCTTGTGGAATTCCATTATGACAACTTCACATACAGTTTGGTCACAAGGAGTTTCTTCAACATCTGACGTACTAGCTTCACGTGTTCTTCTATGAAGATAATGTCATCTAAGTACATGAGGACTCTCTTACATTCTCCTTTATTAGTTGCATGAAGACTACAGGGGTTTCTTGAAAACCAAAAGGCATCACTTTGAAGGGGCAGTTGAAGGCAGTTTTCCACTCAGTCCCTTTTATTGATTCTCACCTAGTAGTATGCCTCTTGTAGGTCCAACTTGGTAAACACCTTCCCCTTAGCCAGGTGGGCCAACATGTTTTTCTCATGCATAAAGCATTAATTCCTCTAAAATCTACACAGAGCCTCATTGACCCATCCTTTTTCTCTTTAAAGAGGACGGGGGGGCACTCTAGACTTAGCGGGTTGGATAAATCCACGGGCAAGATTGGTGTTGATGTACTCTCTTAGTTCTCTCATCTCTTTTGGGGTCATGGATAACATCTTTGGCTTGGGTACTTTAGCCCATGGTATGAATTCTATAGCACAGTCTGTGGGACAGTGAGGGGTAGCACATTGTATTCCTCTTTGCTGAATATTTCAGCAAGGTTCCAGAATTCTTTAGGGATCGGGGGATACTGGGAGTGTCTGTGAAGCGGCAGCAGCTTTCTTGCTTCACTTAGCACCATTGTGTTGTTGGCAGCCCCTCCTCCAGCAATCTTTGAAGGAGGGAGAGGACTTATGCCCAGCTTCCTGTAGTCACCTTACCACAAGATGATAGGGGCCCATTTGTTCAGCCAAGTCAGGCCTGGAATCATTGCTTCTCTCATTTTAGGTGCCACTACAAAGTGGCTAAGTTGCTAGTGCCAGCCCATGTCTAACTTTACAGGTTTGGTGAAAAGCATGGCAGGAGCCCCATCAATGATTCATTGACCTGTTCAAATTGTATGGACATTGTCTTTGTCCTGATCCCCCACTTCAGGACCATAGGGTAGGTTGATCAGAAGTGGGTGAGCCCATGTCTATGATCATGTCCACTTGCCCCATGTGGTCCTGTCTTTGGTGCTACTATTCTTGACTGGATGGTGAATGGGCAGACAGCTTCACTTACCACTGGGTCATCCTCACCTTTGTCATTGCTGTCATAGGCGATCAGCACTTGGGGCCCCTGGGCTGGAGTTCCCTCCTCCCCAGTTGGGGGAGGGGACACCTCAATGGCCTGCTGGGAAAATTTTCCCCTTTCCATAGCCTTCTGCAGGGGCTTCTTTGCCTTGGCTGGCTCATGGGTCCTTACCCTTAGTTGGGAGGCTGGAGCCAGGCAGTCTGCCTGGTGGCTTTGGCGACTGCAGCAGAGGCATTTGGCAGCTGTGCTGAGGCCTCTCTAGGTGGTTCTTCAGATTCAGGGGACTTGGGTTGTTGGCCGAACAGGCATCTCTTCAGTTGGCTCTTAATCAGCGAAGGTGCTGCAGGATGAGGGATTGAAAGAATTGGTACAGGGAGTTGCGGTGGTTCTGGGGTAGATACCCAATGTGCCTGGACCCAGCTGTGACTGGGGTGGTAAACCCCAACCATTCCAACTGGAGTTTCAGAATGCTTCTTCTGCAGCATCTCGGCAGGCTGCATCCAGGCTCTCAAGGTTCATCTGATTGAGCCCCTCTGGCAGTTCTTCCAAGACCTGGCAGTATAATGCCATCTGAAATCGCCAGGTTCTTGACTCATCCAGGCCCAGCTGGGTCCCTGTTCTCATTTGGGTGGCAGTGGTGACTGACTCTCTCATCATCACCACCAGTCCCTCATTGGCCCTCCTCCACCAGCACAGGTCCCCAGTAGCCAGTCATTCAGTGTGGATTTCAGCCAGGTGTCCACCAGCTGGATGGCCTCCGCTGCTGCTTCCGCCACCCATTGGGTCTCTGAGGGAGTCTCTCCAGGAGGCCACCACAGTAGCCATCCACTTCATCCCCTTTTTTCTCCATTCTGCCATCTTCCTGCTTCCTGAGTGAACCAAGTGAGCAGCCGGGGCTCGGGGCCCTGGAGAGCGGCTCCAGTTGGAGCAAAGAAACTTGGGAGAGTTGGTTTAATGTCAGATTTCCAATTGCAAACAAACTTTGAAGCAGGTTGATTCCTCAAAGAACAGTTTTATTTGGAGATATCATCTTGGCATGACTGGTGGAAAACCAACACATTTTCTACCTAATTAAAAAGTAAAAATTTCCTGGACTTCCGGGGTTACATTATGATGGCTCGGACATAGGAACGGCTCCACTCTGAATGTCTGATTTTTCTGCATCTGGATGTGGAAGCAACGAAGCGATAGAGGAGAGGTCTGCAATAGACCTCAGAGGATAGTGGGTGGAAGTGTGATCCCCCGCTCTTGTAAGAGAGACCCCTTCCTAACAGACAGGAAGCAGCAGGTGAAGCTAGGTGGAATCACATCCGATACCTGTACAATCAGCACAGGGACCCCCCAAGGCTGTGTGCTATCTCCACTTCTCTTCTCCCTATATACCAATGACTGCATCTCAAAATGATCCATCTGTTAAAATACTGAAATTTGCTGATGACACAACAGTGATTGGTCTCATTCGAGACAACGATGAATCTGCATACAGACAGGAGGTTATACAACTTGCCTCGTGGTGTAACTGGAACTGTCTAGAACTGAACACACTCAAAACTGTAGAAATGGTGGTAGACTTTAGAAGAAACCTTCCTATGCTACCACCTCTTACAATACTAGACAACACAGTTTCAACAGTAGAGACCTTCAAATTTCTAGGTTCTACTATATCGCATGACCTAAAATGGACACCTAACATCAAAAATATCATCAAAAAAGCACAACAAAGAATGTTCTTTCTGCACCAACTCAGAAAGCTCAAACTGCCCAAGGAGCTGCTGATCCAGTTCTACAGAGGAATTATTGAGTCTATCATCTGCACCTCTATAACTGTCTGGTTTGGTTCTGCAACCCAACAGAATAGACACAGATGATAATTAGGACTGCAGAAAAAATAATTACTACCCACCTACCTTCAATTGAGGATCTGTATACTGAATGAGTTAAAAAGAGGGCTGTGAAAATATTTACAGACCCCTCACATCCCGGACATAAACTGTTTCAACTCCTTCCCTCAAAACGACGCTATAGAGCACTGCACACCAGAACAACTAGACACAAGAAAAGTTTTTTCCTGAAAGCCATCACTCTGCTAAACAAATAATTCCCTCAACACTGTTTAACTATTTACAAAGTGTGCACAACTATTACTGTTAATCTTCTGACCACTCCTTATCACCCATCCCCTCTCACTTGACTGTTTCCTAGTATGATTTGATTGTTGATTGTACCCTATGACTATCATTAAGTGTTGTACATTATGATTCTTGATTCTTAATGAATGTACCTTTTCTTTATGTATCCTGAGAGTATGTATCCTTTATGTATCCTGAGAGTACACCAAGACAAATTCCTTGTGTGTCCAATCACACTTGGCCAATAAAGTATTCTGTTCTATTCTATTGAAAACGGCGTGGAAGAGACCAGCCCTAGGAATGGTGAAGGAAGCAAAGAGTGAGACAACAGAGGCAAACAGTGAGAATTGATGGAGAGAGGTACCTAATCCTCAAAGATTAAATGATTTGGAGAGATTGACTGACAACTGAGTCTCCGGTAAGGGGAATTTGGCGAATTAGCGGTGGGAGCGGAAGATTGACAACCAATTATAGCGAATATCTGCCGGAGTGGGAAAAGTGACTAGTGACTAAAGCTTGAGGTTGGAATAACTTTAAAACTACCTAAGATAGACAATTTGATTATTTGACTGATTTTTTTTTTTTAAAACAAATTTTATTGATTTTACAGAACACAAACAAAACTAAAAGATCTTTTCTGAAGGTTGTCTGATCCCGGGTTGAAACTCTTCGCACAGACACAAATTCAAACATCATATTCACTTTATATATCCTTCCATATCTTATTATTATTTTCTTTTTTATATTATATATATAAACCATTTTTATCAATTTTATATAAACAATGCACAAGGCATAACAGTTTATAAGTTCTTTTCTAAGAAAAAATAATAAAAGAAGAAAACCAATAGAACATAACAATCCCAAATTATAGTATCAATACTTTGTCTATTTAACTTCATATCTTATCCCAACTTCTCCTTTTCATCCAAATTATTTCTTATTAATTAAAATTTTTTTTTTTGCCTTTTTTCAATATACAACATCCAAAAAAAAAAAAAAGCATAACAAAACCTTTATATATCCTTTCATATCTTATTACCATTTTCAATAATATTCTTTGTCTGTTCTATTTCCAACTATCCATTCATCTTTTTTCTTTTATTATACTTCTCCTATACACCAATTGGAGTAACGTCTATAACTCATTACCCTAACTTAAAAGTACTTCATATAACAATTTTTCTTGGGATTCTGTTTAAAAGATTCTAAAATTACACAATGAATTTTATACTCTAAATACACATATAAAAAACACAATCTTATGTACCCTCCAGAATCCCTCTTTTATCCTAAATTAAATTCACCCATTGTCTCTGAATAAACTTTTTTTCTTTAGATCTTACTTCCCCCCATTGAGGCTCCTCCTCCCCCCCTTTCTCTCTTGCTTATTCTTCTCCTTGCCCTTTTTACCCCTTTGTCTTTCCTCCTCCCTTTTCTTACTCCTTTTCCTTTGCTTTCTAACCTTGCCTCCACCTTTCCGCTCATTTTTCTCTTCTTTGGTTGTTTTTATAATTCTTAAAATCCCCTTTTTCTTATCCTTTTTCTCCTCCTCCCCGGAAAGAACCCATTGTTCATCAAAGATGGCTTCTTCTTCCTCTTCTTCTTTGTCCCAGTCCTTCTGCTGCGTAGTCAACTTTTCATAAATACATAATGCCATTTCTAAGAATTGAAACAAAGTGCCCAAAGTATCTTCTTTTTTATATTTTTGATATTCAGTCTTTAGTTCATCCACAAGCGATGCCATTATGAAAAGAGAAACTTTTCCCAAAACAACCACAAGTATTTTTAATCAAAAATAATTCAAAAAAAAGTTCCAAAAATTAATACTTTTCTTCCTTCTTCTCTTTCTCTTTCTGGGGTTAATGTTTAATCAAAAAGGTCCAATTACCATATACCTTTCTTTGGGATTCTAGGCAATCTCCTCCTTTTTCAGCTTCTGCTCCAATTTTTTTTTCCTCTCCCTTCCCACTTGCAATATCAATTTTAAATAATCAGAAATCCATACCTCCAACAAGGGTTTTCCAATTTCTTAAATTTTTCAATGTCCAAAAATCCTTTTGTCCCTTAGCTTCAACTCTCAAAACAATTCACTTTCAATGCCCAATATGTCCAAACACTTCTGCTGTTTCCATGGGGTGGGAGAGTAAAGAAAAAAAAAAGTTCCCTTTAACAGCTTCTCTGCCGCTTTCAATCTTCTTAGGGATACAATGTATCCTCCAGCAATTCAAACAGCTCCATTCCAACCAATTTGAAAGATGTTACTTGACCCGGCTCAGACAGCACTTTCACTCTTCTTACTTCCTCCAGCGCAATCTTACCCGGTTGCTGGCTTCTTTGTGGCGGCCATTGCTGACCGCCGCTCCACCGCCTTGGGAAAAAGGGGTTTTTCCGAAGAAGGAGGGGGTCTGCGACACCCCCAACCCCCTGTCCGACTCCCCTCTCGATTCAGCTGTCCCTACAGGGCAGTCATATCCCCCTGACCCATCTGGATCGGGGGTACCTCGGCGGCTAGCACAGCAGGAATCGCGAGCTGTCGCGAATTCCTGCTGCCCCGAAGCCACGCGAAACCGGAAACCCTTGACTGATTATTTTGAGGGACTGGGAAGACTTGTTTTAACAGATCAGAAGGAGAAAATTTATAAAAAGAACAGAAGAGGGTGCTGAAGGAGAGTTAAAGAAATCCGGCTGAGATAGTGACTATGCAGTGACTGTGCATATTAGAAAGAAGAAGACATTTTGTAACGAGGAGAGCTGATGGTGGAAGTATAAAGAACATTAAGTGCTCCAAATTTTTCTAAGGACATTTGGACTTCTCAAATAAAAAAAATATAAAAGCTTTGAAAAGAAAGAATAATTGTGTAAATCTGACTATTCAACTACAGAGTAAAAAGAAATAAGAGGTATTGTGATTGACAGACTATAAATTGACATTTACAATTTATAATATATATTGATATTTATTTTTTGCTTTATCCTTTTTATATATAAACTTATAACATTATGTAACTGAATTAATTTGATAAATTACAACAAGATTGAGAATGAGCTTATTACCTATTATTGGAAACTGTGCTGATATTAACTTATTATTTATTATTATTCTATAAACTTTATAAATAATATATATTTATTATAGAGATTTATTAATTAATAATTAACTGGTTTTCTCTATTATACTTAATAATTACAAACCACAAATCATCTGTATGATTTTTCTCTGGGGATGATTCTTTGCTTGATCTCCTCACTGAAAATCATCCAGATGCGCTCCCCAAGATACACAAAGAAGGAACACTACTCAGACCCATAGTCAGCTCCATAGGCTCACCTCTACAGAATCTTGCCAAATTTCTTGCCAAACAACTCTAGCCCTACACAGAATCCATCACCTCACACGTACAAAACTCCTTCCACTTCATAGAAACAATAAAGAAATAAAACCTACAATCCGGCGACCTACTCGTATGCTTCAATGTCATATCTCTCTTCACCCAAGTACCTATTAAAGAAGCCTTGACAACCATCTAAAATAAATATAACCCGCCTAAGCACATCTTAGATCTGATCAACCACTGCCTAACCAACACATACTTCATCTGCAATGGACAGAGATACAACAGATAGAAGGAGCACCTATGGGATCACCCTTCTCACCCATCATCGCTAACCTATACATGGAACACTTTGAAACCAATGCTCTAGACAAATCCGAACACAAACCCAAACTCTGGCTTAGATATGTAGATGACACTTTCGTAATTTGGCCACACAGAAAGAAAAACTGGACAACTTCCTCACACACCTCAACAGCCTACACCCCAAAATACAATTCACCATGCAAACAGAAGCCAACAACCAACTTCCCTTCCTGGACATCCTAATTTACAAAAAAACCAATGACTCCCTAGGACACACCATTCACTGGAAGAAAACACACACCAACCACTACTTAAATGCACAATCCCATCACCACCCTGCACAGATCAACTCTGTAGCCAAGACCCTCATCTCCAGAACCAAACGCCTAGCCGACAAAGACCACCTGAGAACAGAATTACACACCATCACAAACGTATTAATTTCCAACGGATTCCAAAGAAGCACAATTACCAACCTAATCCTAAGGGAGACACCTCTCAGAAGCCGAGACACAGAACAGGACAACGGTATCTCCCTCCTCCCCTACATCAAAAGCACCACAGATAAAATCAGCAAAATTCTCCACAAACACAATATCAGGACAGCCTTCGGCACTGACCCAAAAATAGCCAACATCCTAAGAAACCCCCAAGACAAGATCCAGCTAGAAAACCAAGGAGTTTATGAAATACCATGCAACAATTGCCCAGCCACATACATTGGACAAACCAACAGGAGAATAAATGCACGCATCGCAGAACACAAGAACACAGTCAGAAAAGAAGAAAATACTTCTTCCTTTTTCCATCACCTTAAAGCCACAGGACATGAAATTAACTTTGAGGGAACCAAATTAATATCCAACACTGAACACTATAGCAAGAGAATAATCAGGGAAGAGAAATAGAGAAATACCCCCATAACATGAATAAACAGGATGATGCCTTCCACCTACCAAACATCTTGTCAGGTGGTGCTCCATTCAAAATTCAAGAAAGAAAACTTACACTCTTTAGATTAGAGCAACTTTTATTGAATTTGAAGTGGTAACATCAGTAGAATTCTGAATCTGAGAAACTAGGCAAGCAGATCACATCTACAAAGTGTTGAAAACATTCCCACCCCTCATAGTTCAAATGATTCTTCCAATTAAAAGTTGTGAATATGATCATGTGGGCATCTTCAGGTGGTGGTGAGGCCTTTGTCCTTTAACCTTGACATATTTTGATAAAGATTTGCAGCTGCGCAGAGAAAAGAAAGCTAAGCGAGGAATAGAAACTTAAGAGCAGTAATTTATACTCCCCCTACTCCTCATTTACACAACACAAGAATGTAACACCTCCAGCTCTCTTCCCAGACAATATCCCCCCTCCTCCCCCTGTTACTTATGGCAGCCAAAAGATGCAAAGCAGTAGAAAAGATGCAAAGCAGTAGTAGAAGATCTTGAAGGCTGACACATCTGGAAACTACCCCTTATCAATGAACGAGTCCCAGCCAGGAAAACCAACACTGGACCCAAAACAACACAACACCACCACCATTGTCCCTCATCAGACTCAAACCCAAACCCCTCCCATAGACGACAGACAACCACCATCCAGAAACCAGACCACAGCTGCATCACCAGCTACCACACACCCCAACCTCCAAACCAAGCAAACGGACACACGCCATGAACACATATCCAGGTCTCAAACTCCGAGCCAAACCAAAATCCGGAACGATACATCACAGCCACCTGCTCAAGATATTACATCACAGAACTCAGGAGGTTACACCACAAAACCTCAGGATGTCAAAACAATAGAACTCAGAAGGTCATCAAACAGCCCATTACCCAGGTCGTCACAACACAGGAGGTTGATAGATACACAGCCAATACCTTAGCCACACATGTTCTTACAAAAAAGCCAGCCAATCTGCAAACATCAACTCCATCAACCAATCAAGAAATGACAACACAGCCTGCCTCCCCATCACTATATATAGGGAGACGGCAGCTCCAATCACGTTTTGCTAGCATAAGCACGAAGCCGAAAGCACCAGCCTGAAGATGGCGAGTGGGACCTCATTGAAATGTTGCCAAGATCTCTCAATTTTACATGGGAAAAGACCCAAACACGCCAAGACCTGGATATGTTATAATTAAACAGTAAATAGCTGTCTGTATACGGTACTGTGCAATTCATACTAACTCAGTTATCTGAGTCTCGTATGGCCTGGGCCCAAAACCAGTGTTACAGTAATTCTCCATTAGGAGAGTGAGTGCACACAGGGAGACATTGTGAGAGTGATGTTGAATAACACACGACCAGCACATAGATACACTGAAATGTAGGTTTTACTTCTAGTAAACGGTTAAGCAAAGTCCAACAAAAGTCCAAGTCATACACGGTTAAAGCAATCAGTTTTCAGTCCAGGGATAATCCAAATAACAAAGTCCAGTTTCATACACAGTTCAGTAACAGATTTACAGCAATCCAAGAAGAATGATGATCAGCAACAATCAATAGGGAAAATACAAGAACCAAGAACATCGACCATCAGAACATCTAGCAACTAGCAACTAACAACAACAGAACTAACAAGCCGGGTTACTGGCTCCATCTTATGGCCGTTTGAGAAACCATACCCAATTACAATTTTAACATTCCCTTAAAGAGACAGTATTAAATATCTATCCTGGTTTATATATTTCCAACCCAACTGTTAGGTGACTATCAATTCCTAACATTTTCCATTTTGGGTAGGACAATATATAAAACCTTACATTTTAAATCCATATCGCTCACAGCAAACCTTGTGCTTTACAGTGCCTTGGGCTTTTGTAAAATGATCTGCAATGTTATTCTCTGACATGCAGTACTCCAGTTTAATTATTTTATTTTGTATACATTGTCTCACATTTAAATACCTTAAATCTGTATGTTTTGATCTTGTCTTTACATGGAGATTGGAAGCCATCTGTATTGCTGATTAGTTGTCATCATAAACAACAATAGAATCTGTTACATCAATTCCCATGTCAATCAATAGTTGCTTATAATAAATTAAATCTGTACATAATAGAGACAAACATGAGAATTCAGCCTCCATTGTTGATAAACTTAGATGTTTCTCTCGAATAGACCTCCATCCGATCCCGGAGTGTTCTTTGTCTTCGTGGTGGCCATTTTGGGACCATGACTGCAGCTTGCCTTTGGGAGGGGTTTTCCCTGTTAGGGAGAGGAGTTGCGGCTCCCCTCAACCCTCCAGGTGATCTCCCCCTTCTTCACCACCCCTACAGGGTGGTTCTGGTCTCGATCAGGACCCTCTAGCAAGTGAGCTTGGGTGAAACCACACACAATTGCGGATTCCCCTCCGACTCTGACAAAGAGCAAACCAGAAGCCCAGAATTGATCATAATCCTATGGATAGGATAAAATAATACATAATTAAAGCCTTTCCACTGAATTCAATTCTTCACAGTATAAAGGCTAAGTTTGAGAATTAAAATTTAGTGAAATTTTTAATGGATAGTGAATTTCAGAATTCACTCTGAATGTTTCCAGATTTTGTTTTTTAAAAAGTATATATTAATATCCATATATACAAACATAACCATAAGACAGTGCTGATGCATTTAAAAGCAAATTCCGATGCTCACATAGAATTGTTTTATGAATAAAATAACATTTAACACAGCACAGTACTTAAGCAAATGGTTCAGTTGAGATCAGTATATGTGGGACTGATTGGGATAGATTGTAGGGGCGACCTTGAAATATAATTTTATCATATTTTATTTATCTACATTTTAAATGATTGTATTTTATTCCAATTTCATTTTAAATTGTATTTTATCCAACCTCTTTTTAAATTGTTTTATCAAATTTTAGTAATAATTTGTTTCTGGAGCTCTGTACTTTGATATTGCCCAAGTGCTAATCAATAAAGTAAACTGAAACTGGATAAAATAAATATATTTATGCTTTCTTAAAATAATATTTAAGTACTGGTTTAAATCCATCTTTTCTTCTAAGCTTTTTTGCAGAATCGCTAGGAAGCTTTAAGTTTTATTTCATTCTAAGCTTCCAGAGAAAATATGAAATATAAATATGTATAAATATTTTGGAACAATTTTTATTTTATTCATGAACAAAACATGCATCTTGATTTTCCTTATGTTTGGTGATTATATGTTAGAAACCATTTTAGCAATTTTTAGAAAAGGTTTTGAGTTAATTACTAGCTTAGATTTGAACCACTCCACCTCCTTGCTTCTAGTGAATTAATAAAGAGAAAGTCTTAGCAGCCATCAGATTCATAAATCACTGGAAATGCAAAAGATAACATAAAAGTATTTTTCTTTTGTTTAGCCATTTTTCATTTTGCTTGCACATTAACCAAGAGAGCTCCCTTGAGGTAATCAATGGAAAGATGAATGTTTTTTCTTGATTTTTTTTCAGTTGTAACTAGTAGATCATAAGTGAAAAGATTGCACTTGTCAAAGCATATACTATTGTCACAACTTTTTATATCCACTGCCAGTAGCAATTAAAAAATGAGGATTGGTGCTCTGATAAATAATTGTTACTATTTTTTTTATATATATACAACAGGCACTAGATTTTCAAGTCCCAGGCTGCCAACAAGACCAAGTCGAAAACGAACATTGTCCTTGTCACCATTGTCTGATCATAGTTTTGACCTTCAGACAATGATCCGCACATCTCCAAACTCCTTGGTGACAATTCTGAACAATTCCCGTAGCAGTTCTTCAGCTAGTGGCTCTTATGGGCATTTATCTGCAAGTGCAATAAGGTAAATCATGATATATATATATATTGATATATATATATGTCTTGCAAGACTTCATAAATCTTTTTATGAACAACTTCTTGTACAACTTTCATTTCAATAACTGTATCTGGGATCAAGAAATTAATCTCCTCCTCAAGGATATTGGATCATTTAAATATCCTTTTTTTTAGTATAGTATGAACACCAAAAATAAAAGATCTTGACCAATCAAAATCATTTAAATGATATGTATTAGGCACAATTTTGGGAGGAAATACAAGAAATGCAACATATTCAAAGGAAATATTTTCTAAAATGCATGAATATTTTGAAATACTTTAAAATATGTACTTTAATTTTTCAGAATCCTGTGAAGAATAGGACTTTTTATGAGAAAATAATCTCATAAAACCTTTGATTTTCTTTTGTTATTCTTTCTTGATGACTACTATTCTGGGACAGATTGGTTATATGTGATACAATTTAATGCAATTGAGTTATTTTTCTTTTAAAGAAAAATTAGTAACTATCATCTCATGAAATCATGTTCCATAATCTATGCATTTAAAAAAGAAATTTAGTTCACTATTTTGCAATGTCTCAGTTATTCTTTGTTTATTTGACCAAGTTTGCATGTTGCTACTGACTAAAAGTACATCTGAATGTTTTTGAGCTACTGGAAAAATAACAATTTGTGAAAGCTAACACTGATAGTTATATGAGAAGATCAATTTAATCACAAGAAATTTTTGGTGATGTTGATGCATAAGTAATCCTATTGATAAAAGGTTCTAACTTGGGCAGAAAGAAAAGACCTGATTAATGGTTTGTGTATGATTGCCACTATACAGTAGAGTATAAAAGTCTCTACTGTATAAAGTAACACAGTTACTTGTTCATGTCAAAAGAAAAGAAATCTGAATAGGCACTTGGGGAATTTTAATAGCCATGGGGAAAAAATAGGAGAAGGATCTTGAAGCTCTTGAATTAAGGCAGGATATAATGTGGGGGGGGGGGGGAGAGGGAGGGAGGGAGGGAGAAAGAGAGAGAGAGAGATTGTTTTGCCATTGTCTCCTTCCCACAACTGAAATATTGTCACAAGGCTATTCAGTTGCTTTTTTACCATAGATGGAATTAGAAATCATTATCTCTCAACTTTTAGTCTGACATTTTAGCAGCTAAATCAAACTGGATCTATGCATATATGCTTACAGATTATAATATAAACCAACAAGTCACTGAGAACTGCAATCTGTATTTTCTAAGGATTTAAAATTGTTTCAATGGGGGAAGGAATTTGATATTGAAATGAGAAAGAGAGAGAGAGAGAGAGAGAGAGAGAGAGAGAGAGAGAAAGAAAGAAAGAAAGAAAGAAAGAAAGAAAGAAAGAAAGAAAGAAAGAAAGAAAGAAAGAAAGAAAGAAAGAAAGAACCATTATACACAAATCATTTAGATCAGTGTTCTTCAACCTTTCTAACACCACAGACTGGCAGCAGAGGCAGTGGGGAACACTTGTGTGTTCACTGCTTGTGCAAATGAACTTCACACACTCACCTGTCACTTGTGCAACATGATTCCCAATGGGCTGTGGACTGGTATCAGTTCAGGGATCAGGGCTTGGGTACCCCTGATTCAGATAACCCCTTTTATTCCCCCTCCCCCCATTACTTCCTTTTGTCTAGATGCAGTCTGAACTTATGTAAATGTTATTAATATTTTTAAAAATTGAAAAAGTTAAAATGAACTTGAACCTCGTGTGGCCCAAAATGCAGCAGTTATTTAATTAAACCTGTTTTGGTGGGATGAGAAAAATTAAACTGTTTTTAGAGGAGGAAAGGGGCACTCCTTTGTACTCAAGAGGGTCTGGATCTGCCCAGCAGAGCTCTAGCTGACCCTGATCCATAGCCACTGAGCTATAACTGCAAACTTGGAAAAGGACTCACTTTCTCGGAAGCTGCTGCTCCATCTGTGCCATAGCAGTACTAAAGCGACCTTCATTGCTTCAGTTAAACAGAGGCAAGCTTATGCAGGACTTATTACAAGTTATGAGATTGTGGTTTCATGGTACGTAAATTTATTATTATTATTTGTGGATAACTTAAATTTGTATGCTCAACATTTTATCTTTTGCACAAGTTTGATGGTTAGTATACACAAATAAGAATTCAAAACTTCCTGCATTGTTTCTCAAATTTGACAATTTTTAAAATGAGTGGATTTCAACAGGTTGACTGGGATTTCTGGGACTTCAACTCCACACATCTTACAGTTGCTAAGATTGAGACACTACCTTAATGGGAATATAAGTGGAAAACATTTCTCTCTATATATTTCTTTTATTTAAAACATGTATGTGCCACATCCTAGTAATATAAATCTCAAAGCAATGTCAGCTATAGTGGAGGACACTTTGATTTAGTCACTGTATTATCGAATTTTTGCAGCTTAGGATCTTCCCTATTCCACCTCATTTCCATGAGAACTTTATTATGCATGCTGTAAATTTTACTTGATGGTGTTAGCTGTTTAATATATCTTTTATTAGATAAGTAGATAATTATAGTTGCTTTTAGTTTTCTGTTTTAGTAGTTACTTTATTATTAAATTATTTACATTGTTAAATTATTTTAATTATTTAATTACTATTTACATGATTAAATTAAATTATTTATTTATTAATATTTCTGTTGATTTTAGTTGGTGATAGAATGGACAATTACACATTTCAAAACCAAAGAATTCAAAATGTATCAATACATCCAGAGCAAAGAATATATGTTGAAGAGAAAAGATTACCAATTTTGGACCAGTTTTTCAGTTATCTGATTTATATCCTGATTGTCTCAGTTGTGAATCTGGAAGAAACTCTGGTTTATGCTGTTTCTAAGAATCCTGAGGCAAAAGCAGCAACAAATCTGAGAGCTGACCTACCCAGAACGGAATCAATACAAATCTGTCAGACTCAGGGGAACTTTTATTCCCAAAGCCTACTAAAGAAACCGAGGAGATTCCCTCAAATAATTTCTTTAGAAATATAATTTGAGTTCAAAAACAGTTGGCAAAAAACAGTGGTGTTCACAACACCTAAAAGAGATTTTTTAATATGGCTTCACACCTTGCTGAGGAGCTTCATTCTCCAATTATAGATGAACCAGTGGCTGCCTTAACTTCCTCATCCATATTAGCTAATGAAGGGGAGGATTCCTTGAAAGCAGAAGATAGGAAGGCAAAATTGACACTGTGTAAGACGCATCAGGCTTCAGCCTGGGCAATAAAATCTTCCACAACTGCATCTTTCTTCAACAGAGCCACACTTCTTTGGTATGCCAGATGCGAGAGAAGGTTCCCCCGGGGGACATCCGCACTCAGCAGGACTTCAACAAAGTGATAGCTGCTGTGGAATTCTCAGCAGATACCACCATGTATGCCATGAGGTTCGCCTCTAAAGCTATGACCACCTCTATAGGGGCCTGAAGAATACTGTGGGTTCATCATTGGCAGGGAGACATGAGGTCTTAGTGGAAGCTAGCTTCTGCCCCTTACAGCAACAGCAAACTATTTGGAGAGGCCCTAGATTCTGTGTTGGTAGAGAATAAAGACAGGAAGAAGGTTCTATCTTTGGCGTTCAGAAAATCGGACCACCGTTGATCTCCATATTTTTGCAGGCATTCCTTTCGGGCCACAGACACCGGACAGTTTCAGAAGACATGCACACATGGGCACAGACAACCAGACAGATCTGATTTCAAGGATAGATAAGGTCAACAGGACCAAAACAAACATCTATTCAGGGGCACGAGCAGCTGCCCCTTCCATTGCACCAAATGACGGACAGATAAACCCTCCCATTGGAGGCCATCTAAGTCTGTTTGCTGGTCAGTGGGAACAATAACAGACACCTGGATCCTAAACGTTGAGACTAGAAATTCTCCCTTTAATTTCTCTTCACACCCCCGGAACTTCTTCACATACATGATATTCTTCCGACTAAAATCGGAATTCCGATTTTTTTTCATCAGCAGCCGGATCCTTTTGCATCTGCCTTCTTCGCTCACTGTCCCACAAAATGGCCCGGACTGCGGGAGCTACACGCTTCCCCTTTTCCTTTCTTGCAGCTTGAACCACCTAGAGGAAAGGTACCGAGACATCTCAGGCGCTGCCTGCAAGGGAGCCTCTACGCGCTGGCTGTGACAGGGCTCGAGCGAGCTTCTCTCCTGCTCTTTGCGGCGGCTCCGAAGGCTTTGCGCCCTTCCCTTCCCGTGTGGTCCTCCTGACCTGCTTGTGACTCACTGGAGCGCGAGTGGGGTTGCGTGCTTGTGTGTGTATGTGTGTGTAGTGCATGCCGGGTGCGGGGATGCTGGCAAAGGACGACGCGTCTTTCCATTCGTCGGGGCCAACTACAACAGGCGGAGAAGCCACTCTTCCCCCTTCGTCACTGAAAGCAACAGAGGTGCCAAGGCTCTCTTCCCATTCCCGCCAATATTACCCCACTTTCCTTCTTCTCTTCCCATGCACGCAGCCAACTTCAGGTGATTTCCCCCACCCCCTGGCCCCGAAGGAAGCGACTTTGGAGGCAGGGCAGGAACGAAAATGCTTGGCTGAATGGAAGAAGAAAAGGAGTTACAGAGTGCAGAGACAAAGGCTCTGGAGGAAAAGAGCTTCGTTCAGCTATTGTTAGCCAACCCTCCATTGTCCTGAGGGAGGTGGCCGGCGATGAACTACACGGATTACTAAGCAACTGAAAGAAATGCTGCTTTGTTCAAGTGACAGATTTCTTAAGGCAGAGGGAAGGCGGTTTCTCTTTAGGAAATTGGATTTCACTGCTCTTTGTGTACCTGTGTGGGATACCTGTAGCGAAGATATGGCCAACAAGACTTAACGTTGATATTACTTCCTCTTCTGTGACTTTAAAGGTCAAATAATAGTTGCAGCCCCCAACCCACCATCATAAAAGATAAGGCATATTGCACTGCCATAGCTTCCCACTTTAACATGTGTGGCATCTAAGTTTGTGGCACCTTAAAAAACTAGCAAAATATTATGGCACCTTTCATAGAAGAATGCTTCATTAAAATGATGGTTGCAACTACTCCACATTTCTGCAACATGGTCCCCTCCAGCTGTTTTGGATTTAAAAGCAAAGCGGGCCAATCTGGAACTGAAGAGGAAGACAACTGTAGCCAAAAGACAGGTCAGACTCAAAGTTATGCTATCAGCTCAACTAGCTAGAAAGAAGCATAGAGAAGCAATGCTGATCAAAGGAAAGGGAACAAAGAGAAAGTCCAGTTAGAGGTGAAGCATTGTGGCTGTTTTTCTGTCTGTTAAGCAGGGTTTGTTTGTTGTTTTTGTTCGTTTTATTTTTTAAATGTGAAATCCTTTGCCTGAGACAATTCTCATGGTGCTTTTTATTATTATTTTTTGTCAAACAATAAAACTATCATGCACACTCACCTTGAAAAATCACTTTTGATTACTTTACTCTGCTAAAGCTTCAAGGGGCGTTGCCAATTTAATTCCCACCGGGGCGCTGCGCGGACTGCGGCGGGTGCTTAGGCAACCCCTGCACCCCTGGCTACTTTTCAGATTTTTTTTTCAGAGGGAATATCATGCCTGTCTTCATAATTTGTCAGATTCCAAAGGACGAGGTAAAAAGAAATTTCATGGAGGCAGCAGTGCAACACCTACTGGACATCCAAGCCATCCAACTGGTCCCATGAGACGAACAAGGACAAGGGTTCTATTCCATCCAAAGAATTCAGGGGGATGGAGAGCAATTCTGGACCCAAAAAGACTGAACAAATATCTGATATACAAGAAATTCATAATGCAGTCCCTTCAGTTGATACTGGGAGCATTCAGGAAGGTGACTTCCTTACCTCCATAGACCTTACGGAGGCTTACCTGTACATTCCTATTCTACAAGCTCATTGGAAATTCCTGCATTTTCAGTATGCTGGCTGGCATTTCCAATACAAGGCCCTACCCTTTGGTCTATCATCAGCACTCAGAGCTTTCACCAAAGTGCTGGCAGCAGTGGCGGTGCACCTCAGAGCATGTCCAATGTTACCTGGACAACATACTGATATAGTCCTCTTCACCGGACAGAGCGGCAGAAGATCTACAGATCACCATCAGGATCCTGCAGGAACTTTGGTTCTCGGTAAATTTTGATAAGAGTCATCTGTTCCCAACAAATTGACTACTGCACTTGGCAACAATCATAGATAACAGGTCATGTGAGGTCTGCCTGTCACAAGAACAACAAGCCAGTATCGAGGTACTGGTGGCCCAAATTCAATCAGCCTGAACAGTGATGCTGGACCTTACTATCATAGCTCCTGTGTCCTGCATAGCAATTGTACAGTGGACATGGTTTCATGCAAGGACACTCCAATGGTTTCTTTTGCCATACTAGAGGTCAAACTCAAGGTTCAGGTTCCAACTAAGGTGCTATATAGTAGAGATCACCAGCCATAAGCAAGGGCTGTATCTTCAAGGAACCAAAGAGCCTATCTATCACCACAGAGATGCTAATATGTTCAGCTGGGGCGCATGCTTCCAGTCCCAGATAGCACAGGGACAGTGGTCAAAACCAGATCTCAGAAACATCCACCGCCTAGAACTGAGGGCAGCCCATCTAGCCCTGAAGAGATTCCAAGACAGGATTTCAGGACACCATTTACTCATTCTAATGGACAATGTGGTCACCAAGGCACTCATCAACCATTAAGGCAAGGGGAGGTAAGACAATTAGGACTTTGGGCAGAGAGACACCTGCTCTCCATCAGAGCAGAGCACATCTCGGGGAGAACAAATGTACAGGCAGACTGGCTCAGCAGGACCACAGTCGACCACTCAGAGTGGCGACTACATCCAGACCTATTCAGGGATCTGTCAGGGAGGCTCAGAAGACCAGTCATTGACCTCTTCGCTTCTCCATCAAATGACCAGTTACCAAGATTTTACTCCAGGTTCCCAGCAACAGGAGCAGAGGGAATCAATGCTCTCTGCATTCCATGGCCCCGGGGACTGCTATATGTGTTCCCGCCACTTCCACTAATCCTGAGAGTTATAAACAAACTGATAGAGGAGAGGGAGGGGAGATCCTACTCCTGGCACCACACTGGCCAAAACTAGATACATGGACCTGATCAGTCTTTCAATAATCAAACCATGGAGGATCCCTCGAGACAGAATAGCTCTGGGAGCCCTGCTTCATCCAGGTCCACAATAGTTTCAGCTAACCATTTGGCACTTGAAAGGTCAGCCCTAAGCCAGCTCAAGTGCTGCAGTACAGTAATACAAACATTATAGGCCTCTACGAGGCCTTCAACTCAGATAATCTATGATGCCACTTGGAGAGCCTTTTGCAGCTGGTGCTCCAAAGAACATATTGATCTGACCAATGTATCAGTGACCCAAATCCTGAAATTTCTACAGGAGGGACTGGACAAGAGCCTGTCCCCCAACACCATATGCAAGCAAGTGGTGGCTTTGGCAACCGTATTAGACTGTGGGAATTTGGAATCCCTTGCCTTATGTTCGCTGGTGCACAGCTTCATTGGAGGTGCAACTAACCTAAAGCTCCCAGCAATACACAGATATCCCAGTTGGCATCTACCTAAAGTACTGAGGGCGCTCATGACAGAACCATTTGAACTGTTACAATCAACCAACCTACAATTCCTCACCTGGAAGTAGCATTCCTTGTAGCCATTACCTCAGCAAGAAGAATATCAGAGTTAGCAGCTCTCTCCATGAGAGAGGACCTTTGCATAATTCACCCAAAGAAGGTGATTCTAAGGCTGGATCCCATTTCCTCCCAAAGGTAAATGCCTCATTTCACAGGGCATAGGAAATTATCTTACCAGATTTTACATGCTTTTGAACTACTAAGTTGGCAGAAGCTGGGACAAGTCACTCCGTTACGTGGTGCTAGGGATTTGAACTGCCAAACTGCCAACTTCTCTGATCAACAAGCTCAGCCTCTTAGCCACTAAGCCACCATGTCCTTAGGACAGCTGGGTTTGTTATGTCCCACACAATTGCATTATCCTTCCAGAACACTAGAGAAAAAGCGTTGGTCTTGCATGCTTCTTCTCAGTGTGCTGAAGGATAATCCAATCCTACCCTGGCAACTGTCTAGTCTAGAGTCCAGGAGAATTATCACCAGCACCAATACAAATCAAGTCAGTCAACACATCTTCATCAAAACTGGGCATGCTCAGGAGGGAGGTATGACCAGAAATCTGATTGATTCAGCCTCCAAGCAGAAGAGGAGTCTAAGGTAAAAGTAAAGTTCCCCTCCTACATATGTGCTAGTCGTTTCTGTCTCTACGGGGCAGTGCTCATCTCCATTTCAAAGCCAAAGAGCCAGCACTGTCCAAAGACATCTCCATGGTCATGTGACCGGCATGACTAAATGCTGAAGGGACACGGAGCACTGTTACCTTCCCACCAAACTGGTCCCTATTTTACTACTTGCATTTTTACATGCTTTTGAACTACTAGGTTGGCAGAAGCTGGGACAAGTAACAGGAGCTCACTCCGTGATGAGGCACTAGGGATTCGAACCGCCAAACTGCCAACCTCTCTGATCAACAAGCTCAGCCACTGAGCCACCATGTCCCTGCCCTTAGGACAGCTGGGTTTGCTATGTCCCACACAATTGGATTATCCTTCCAGGACAGTGGAGAAAGAGCATTGGTCTTACCTGACATGCTTCTTCTCAGTGTGCTGAAGGATAATCCAATCCCACCCTGACACCTGTCTAGTCTGGAGTCTAGGGGAAGTCATCACCAGCACCAATACGAATCAAGTCAATTAACATGTCTTCATCAAACTGAGCATGCTCAGGAGGAGGAGGCATGACCAGGAATCTGATTGATTCAGCCTCCAAGCGGAAGAGGAGTCTACACCCACACAATTGGATTAGCACACTGAGAAGAAGCATGTCAGGTAAGACCAACACGCTTTTTTCATTCCTAAAATGTTATTTTGTTGAGAGACTTTATGGGGTCAATAAAAATGGGGTCAAGGTCATCTGTGGCCTCTGGACAAGATTTTAAACTCTGCAGACAGGCTTAAGTTATCAGAAATGTTCTAGAGCAGTGCTTTTGTTTTGCTTTTCAGAACTTTAAAATGTGTGGATTTCAATCTCCATAATTCCCCAGACAATATACTGAAAGCCAAACATTTTAAAATTGCCAAATTTAAAAAAAACACTGCTCTAGAGCCTGGTGAACAGGATAGTATATAATTTGATTTGTATGATTTCTTTTGGTTCTCGTGATTTTCTTACATCTTACATTTTGCATTTCTTATATGCAAAATATTATTTAAAATATTTAAATTTAATCTTCCAGGCTATACATAAGGAAATAAAATATAATCAAACATAAAGATTGATTTCAGTTATTATAGTCATTATAAAAATTGGAAGAACACAAAAAAGGAATCAGGCATCAGCTTCCTTGGTTTCTGCAAAACCTTTAGTAATGCCAGAATAATTCATTCTTTTTTTTTTATTTGAAGAAATGGAATAGTTTTTCTTCATAAATACTGAACACTATAATTTATATATACCATATAGTGTATCCCTTTGTGAAATAAAGAAATTGCTCATGTACATAGTATCCCCATGTTTTATTATATGCTTTTCACCTAAGAAATACTTTCTATAGATCAGAAACTTACAATCATACATCCTAGGCTGCAATGCTTCAAAATAATTCAGCTAATGCATTTTAAAACACACACAGACACAGACACACCCTTGTGTCGCCTCCCCCAAACAGAAACAAAACTAACTGCAATCCTATAATTATTTTTGTGACAAAAAAGAGAAAATGTATATTAAGTATGTGACAGAGAAAGATTTTTTTCATTAGTAATATCGTATAGCTTAAAGAGAGTTTTTAGTTCCACTTATATTGGATTCCTTTATTTTAAAAAAGTTCAAATTCTTTGTCTTGATAGAATACTCTGATTCAGCTTTTTGAACATTAGACCAGTGCAAGAGTCTACTTAGAAAGTCTAGTACAGGTAGTACATAATCCTACCATTATGAGTATATATTCCTTTTTTCTATCTGTCCTTTTCAGAATGATTTTGTACCTCTATACTAAAGCTGCAGATCTACTCCTTGGATAGGAAAGATTTCTAGAATCTTTAGTTAGTGTGGAAAAGTTTTCACTGGAGACCTTCATTCCCTCAGAGGGAGTCTTATCAGAGGCTGGATACCATTGGAGTATTACCAATGTAATGATCAGTGGTGGATAATCTAGAATCCCAAAATGGATGGAGCTGTCTGTTTTTGAGTATACTCTTCCCCTTTCTTTGTTTCCCCAGTCTTCCCTTCTCTACGCACTCTTTTCCAGTTTGTGAGTCTTTTTTCATTCCTGCCACTGATAAAATAAAGCACTTTTGCAATAAGTTCTGAGTGATCACTTGCAGATAATTTTTGCAAATATGAACTTTCCCTGGCTAGTTGTACATTGTATATCTCTGCCATGGATGTTCTAGGAGGTCACTAGGAGGAAATGTTGGCCTATGTCTCTATACATAAGTAGAAGCCTTTTCTGTATATAGATAGAGAAAGTCACATTTTGTCTGGTATTTTTGTTTTACAAAATGGAAATGTAGAGGTGTTGAATTAATTTTGATAAATTCAGAATAAAATTTTTGACAAGTAACTATGAAAATCAATAATTGCAGATTTTATTTATTTTTTACATTGTTATATATTATTATTTCACAATAGTGGAAAAATCTCAATATTCCCTTATTTATTTGTATTGGGAGTCATCCATGAGCAATGAATTAAACTTTATATATTAAATCTATCTAGCACAAGCATGATGAAAACATACCCCCCTGGTATATTAAATTGACTTAAACTGAAACCACAAAAACTCCTCTAATACAGTTTCAAAAAGTTATGTCTTCACATAATGTGTTCAAAGTATAATAATAATCTGATCATTTCTGTGTCAAGTAAGAATTCTGGATTGATTTGTTCTATGTCCAGTCCTCTGATTGCAAGAGATTTATACTATTACTGATAAATGGCAGTCCTGCCTCTTCTTAAAATCCTCGAGTGATGTGCCACTCACATCTTCTGAAGGCAATTTCTACTGGTTAATTGTTCTCACCATTTGGATTTTTCTCCTTAGTTTTAGATTGTTTCTCTTATCGGTTGGTTCCCATCCATTATTTCTTGTCCTTTCTACAGTTGCTTTGGTAAATAAGTCGATCCCCTTTTCATTGGGGTAAGCCTTCAACTATTGGAAGACTGTTATGATGTCACCCCCTGGTCCTTCTGTTTACTAGACTAAGAATAGCCACTTCCTGCAATTGTTCTGCCTATGTTTTAACTTCTAGGCCCCTATTTATTTTTTCTGCTGTTCTCTGAATTGTTTCCAAAGTCTCAACATCTCTTTTATATTGGGGTGCCCAGGGGTGGGATTCTACAGGTTCGTACCTATTTGCTAGAACCTGTTGTTAACTTTTTAAGCAGTAAGAACTGGTTGTTAGAAGAAATGTCCTTTTCCACTTTACAAGGCAAATCCTGTAAGGAAGGCAGGAAACATTCTGGTGTTGTTTCTAGCCTTATTTTTATTGCCCTGCTTACAGAAACTGCTTCTCCGTTAATCCTTATTACCGGGGTGGGATTCAAAGTTTTTAACAACCGGTTCTGTGAGCATGGTCTAATTTGTGGGTGTGGCTTGGTCATATGACTGGCTGGGCGTGGCTGGTGTTATGGATTAAACCATCGCAGCGATACAACCCTAAACAGCTTCGTCTTACAGCGGGCTTGTAATCCTGCAATTCTCATTGGCCCGTGAATAGCGAGTCGTGATTGGTCAGGCTTGGCCAGTCTGATTGGCTGTTAACGGAAACTCCTGATTGGACACTTGTGAAAGCGATAGACTCAGTTCATTGGTTGTTTGACGGCAGCAAGCTCTATAAAAGAGCTACTGCTACCCAGGTCTTTTGCTCTGTTCTTTCTTGTTAAATAAAGAGTTGAAGTCACCGTCCGATGTCTCGTCTCTGTTCTTTGCGCCCATGCCCAGAACTTAACACTGGCGACGAAGGTGGGATGCGGAGACGATAGAGCTGACTAGAATATATTGGACAAAGGCAGAGCACGTGGCAAAAGAGCACACGCAACAAACGGCAAGATGACTAGCGGCGCCATACCACCCGCTCCATTCGACCCAGCAACCGAAGACTGGGACTCGTGTATAGACCGCTTCCAGATGTTCCTGGAGATCAACAATTTAAAAGATGCTACGTCTGGCAAGAAACGAGCGGTTTTCCTGACTCATTGCAGCCCCGCCGTTTTCAAAATGGCTAAAGCATTAGAGAAACTGGCGGAAGTGAAGACCATGGATTGGGACACCCTCGCTTCAATCCTCAGGGTCCATTACACACCCGCAGTACCTACACTGATACGAAGACACGAATTTTACCAGAGGGACCAACGGAAGGACGAGAGCGTTGGTAATTTCGGAGCTGACCTCTGGAACTTAGGAGGCGTTTGTGGTTTTGCAAACTTAGAGGAAGCCCTAAGAGACCGAATAGTTCTGGGATTAAAGGCACCACACGTGCAGAATAAGCTGATGGCGAAAGGTGACATCAACCTTTCAGATGTCATCGCCAACACTACTGCTGCAAAAGCAACCAGGAAGTCAGCCGCTCAAATGCACCGAGCGAACGCACTGCTTCGCCAACTCGCCAATGAGATCCCACTCACCACTGAGAAGCATGCTACCACTACCCACCACGAAGACCTTGAGTCATCCTCAGACAGTGATGAAGAGGAGGTCAACCGATCCGCTTGGAACAAGAGCAAAGGAACCAGCAACGTCCACACCAGTGTGCGGGTTGTGGGGTAAACCACCCACGATCGGACTGCAAATTCCTCGACGCACTCTGCCATAACTGCGGGGAAAAAGGGCACATCGCGAAGGTCTGCAGAAGCAGACAAGAGTCCAGTCCCAACCGAAAGGAGAACAACCTCCGTCGGGAGATAAGCAAACCTCCTGAGAACCAGGACCGTCTGAACCACCAACAGAACAACCACTACTAATACAGAAACCAAGCACCTGCCTTTTCAACGAGACGAGAAGAGGCCCACCAAACCATTATCATCAGCCATGCTTCGTCGCTCAATGCAAGGAAAATACGAGTGAAGGTTACTATTGAGAATCGACCATATGTGATGGAAGTCGATTCGGGATCGTCCCTGTCGATGGTATCCTGGAAAACCCTCAAACAGCTGATACCTGCCATTTCCTGCCAGGACCTCAGCACACAGCGAATCAACCTGAAATACTATCAGGGAAACAGAATCCCAGTTGTCGGTTCCAGCAACATCCAAGTATCATTCAAGGACCGCACAGCAACGCTTCCCCTAACTGTTGTCGATTGTGACTGACCCACCTTGTTAGGGTTACAGTGGTTCGCCCCACTCGGAATTGAACTAGCTGGCATACACTATACCAGAAATGACGACTGGGAAGAGACTCTCATCCAGGAATTCCAGTATGTGTTCACAGGAACATTAGGCAAGTACAAGGGGACCCCTATATCGTTTAATCTCAGCCCCAATGTAGCTCCCATTCGGCTTAAGCCCCATCGAGTACCCTTTGCCTTAAAACCTAAAATTGACGAGCAGCTAGATAAACTGATAGCCCAGGGCGTATTGGAACCGATTGACCATGCCCGTTGGGAAACCCCGATAGTAACGCCCATGAAGCCAGATGGTTTGTTAAGAATTTGCGGGGACTATCGGGCCACCCTAAATCCTACTCTTCAATAGAGCGCTTATCCAGTACCAGTGATTCAACACCTTCTTCATTTCCTGGGTGGCGGAAAAATATTTGCGAAATTGGACTTAGCTCAGGCGTACCAGCAACTCCCTGTGGACGCAGCAACTGCAGAAGCCCAGACAATAGTTACACATAGAGGCGCTTTTAAGTGCAACAGTAAGCGTGGCGCTGGGCTTTTTCCAAAGTTTAATGGAGAGACTATTACAAGGCATCAAAGGTGTCGTGCCTTATTTTGACAACGCCCCCACTAAAGAATTATTAGTACAACGGCTCAGAAAAGTTCTGCAGAAATTCAAAGACGTGGGTCTTAAAGTAAAACGAGACAAGTGTCAACTTTCTACAAAGAGAGTGGAATTCCTGGGATACCTTCTCGACAGACAGGGAATCCACCCCATCGAAAAAAAACTAACCGCAATAAAAAAAGCCTCGAGACCTAGGAATAAGACAGACCTTCAAGCCTTCCTAGGACTCATTAACTTTTATAACATTTTCTTGCCCCAGAAGGCAACTGTAGCCGAACCCCTACATAGACTTCTCAATAAAAAGGATCCTTGGGTTTGGGGACGGCATGAAGAGAAAGCGTTCAAAGAGATAAAAGACCTTTTAACCTCTGATGCCGTATTAATGCAATACAACGAGACTCTCCCTTTGACGGTTACCTGTGATGCCTCACCATTTGGAGTAGGAGCCATCTTAAGCCATGTCCTCCCAAATGGAAATGAGGCACCCATTGCGTTCTTTTTGAGAACTTTGTCTAAAACTGAAAGGAACTATAGTCAACTTGATAAAGAGGCCCTTGCTATTGTATCCGCAATTAAACGCTTCCATGAATATGTATATGGGAGACCCTTTACCATAATTACAGACCACAAGCCGCTACTTGGGATTTTGGCAGGAAACAAGCAAACTCCCCATATATTATCACCAAGAATGACACGTTGGTCAGAATTTTTAGCCGCCTATGATTATCGATTGCAACATCGCCCGGGGAAAACCATTCGCCACACTGACGCTTTGAGCCACTCGCCACTACCAGACATTATAGAGAACCCTGCTCCAACCGTAACCGTACTACAAATCGAAACCCTCAAATTGCTGCCATTAACCGCTCAAGACATAGCCTTAGAGACAAAAAAAAAGGACCCTGTTTTGGCACAAGTCCTCAGCTGGGTAGAATGTGGTTGGCCGGTCAGTGAAACCGATGACACGTTCAAGCCATTTAAGAATCGTCAAACAGAACTGTTCTCCCAGAAAGATTGCATAGTATGGGGAGACAGAGTTATAGTCCCGGAGAAGTTACAATAAAGGGTGTTGAAAATGCTGCACGAGGGACATCCAGGCATTGTGCGGATAAAGGCATTGGCCAGGAGTTACGCATGGTGGCCTGGTTTAGATAGACAAATAGAAACTTGGATAGCAAAATGCAGTAAATGCCAGGAGACTCGCCCCGCTCCTCCAAAGACTCCCCCAACTCAGTGGGAAACGCCTCGAGGTCCTTGGTCCCGTATCCACATCGATTTTGCGGGACCCACAAGAGGATACACTTTCCTCTTAACGGTGGATGCCTATTCAAACTGGCTTGAAGTTTGAATAAAACTTCCAAAAAATGGAAAGCACCACCACAGACGCAGTCACTAAAAAACTGAATAAACTATTCGCTACCCACGGACTTCCTGATGTCCTCGTCTCAGATAATGGCCCCCAATTCACTGCTCTGCCATTCGAACAATACCTGGCTGATCGGGGCATCCACCATGCTTTAACATCGCCAGCTCACCCTGCAGCCAATGGTAGGGCTGAGCGAATGGTTCAATTTGTAAAACAGACCCTGCACAAAATGGACCATGTCGACATTGATGACAAAATAAACCAAATGCTTTTTATCCAACACATAACCCCAAATAGCACCATGAACAAAACCCCAGCAGAACTCCTGATGGGCCGGAAACTTCACTCGCATCTTGATCACCTCCACCCAAACTACACGCCAGAACAACCCCCGGGATCCAGCAGCAAGTGTTGGGCATTCCAGGAAGGTGACTTCGTGTTTGTGAAAAACTTCTCGGGCGACCCATTGTGGGTCCCCACTACCATAATGCAACTTACGGGACCCCAATCCTATTGCCTACAAACGGCAGATGGTAAGATGTGGAAATGCCACATAGACCAACTCCATTCCAGATTAGCACCGGAACCTCCAGCTGGGGGGGGGAAGGAACATGGAGGAGGACGAAGAAGAAATCGCAACCCAACAGCCCAGGGGATACTCACCATCCGAGGGATAACTGAACCAGGGAGCAGCCTCGCCACGTGACAGCACCGCGATGGAGGTGGATCCAGGGAACCTGGAAGACAGCGCTGACGAGGGCAACCCGGAACCACAATCTTCGCTATCCAGCCCAGCGGATAGCCCGCCAGAGCCAGAAGCAGAACAGAACCCGGTGGAACAGCGCAGGTCGAGCAGACAGGTGAAGCGACCTGCCTATTTGTGAGAATACATCACCCCACCTCTCAGACGGAACCAAGGGGGGAGGGGTGTTATGGATTAAACCATCGCAGCAATACAACCCTAAACAGCTTCGTCTTACAGCGGGCTTGTAATCCTGCAATTCTCATTGGCCCGTGAATAGCGAGTCGTGATTGGTCAGGCTTGGCCAGTCTGATTGGCTGTTAACGGAAACCCCGATTGGACGCTTGTGAAAGCGATAGACTCAGTTCATTGTTTGTTTGACAGCAGCAAGCTCTATAAAAGAGCTACTGCTGCCCAGGTCTTTTGCTCCGTTCTTTCTTGTTAAATAAAGAGTTGAAGTCACTGTCCGATGTCTCGTCTCCATTCTTAACAGCTGGTATGTAAATACTATAAATATTTATGTAAATATTGATTTTTATATATAAAAAAGAGCAACTTTTACCCAAAAGCAGGCAGGCAGATTGAGTTGCTCACTGAATCACTGATTCATTCAGAGATTGATCTTTCTGCCTTCTGCTAGCTGAGTCTCACATAAAATTTGCCTGCAAGCAAACTCACAAAATTAACTCACAACACACTATGTATGTAAATATTGAAATTTTTATTTTAAAAAAAGAGTAACTTTTACCCAAAATCAGGCAAAGCAGGCAGGCAGATTGAGTTGCTCACAGAATCACAGATTCACTCAGAGATCTATCTTTCTGCAATATACTAGCTGAGTCTGGACTGAAAAATAAAAGCTTCAGTCCTAAGGAAAGTTCAGCTCTGCTTTTAGATTAGCTAGAAAGCAAGAAATTCAATGATTTCCTGCTTTCTAGCTAATCTAAATTGGCACAGCAGAACAGCTGATGGTCAGGGGAAAAAAAGGAAAAATAGCAACTTAGCAAGCAAGTTTGATGGCGTGCATACCAGGTAAGAAGTGAGGGAGAGGGGAGGGGAGGGGCCAGTCAGTGGTGCAATTTGTCAGTTCTCCAAACTGTGCAAAATCATAACAACCAATTCTATAGAACCGGTCCAACCATGTAGAATCCCACTCCTGCTTATTCCATTCTTGGCAGTACGCCTAGATTTCCTGTAGCCTGAGCTTCTCCACAGTTTTTTTTTTCTTTGCTGGGGCTTGCCGCTTGTCTTTCTTAAGGGAGAAGGGTTGTTTTAAGCTTTTTACACTGCTGTTGGGAGGAAATACTCCCCTGTTGGAGTTCTTCCAGCCTGGATCAGCATTTTGAACAAATAATTGAATAATGAAGCAGAATGGCCAGAAAGAAGCTTTTAATAACAAGGAACCAAGATGAGTGACGTTCAGCAAGGCTTATTGGCTAGCTAGAAAGATTGACATTCAAAAGTGAGTTTGGTCTAAAACTGGTTTTTGGTGAAGTTTAATTCTGTGCTTGGTGATGTTTAATCCTGTGTTTATTGATGGGATAATTTTCCCTATTCAGCTTTGTTTGGAAGGAAAAAGGTTAATCTCTGATCCTGAAAAGAAACTGGGTTGAGAAATCTGACTAGTTCCTGTGTCTATTTGTTCTGGTAATTGGTTTAACAAACAACAGCTACTGTTGTGATTTAATTATTTGTATTCTGTTTGAATTTTTTCATGCCTACCCTACCTGGGGAGGGGGTCTTCCTTCACTGCTTTAGTGGTTCCTGGTATTGTCCTTTTGAGGTATATTTCCAAGAGGCAGGATGCAAGCTTGGTATTGATTTTTTTTACTGCCTTTCTGGGAGCATGTGATCTTTCCTTAAATTTGGATGATTTCCTTAGAATATTTTGTGAGGTGAGTGAGACCAGCTGGTTCAAATGGATCTAAGGATTGCTTCTCCTGGGTATGCTCTTTCTGGAGAGTTTAAATAATCTCTCTGCTAAAGGGTTTCATTTTATGAGCAAGAGTTGGCTGCTGATAGTTATCATTGCATTTTAACTATTTTAATTCCTCAAGGTGCTCTGGCACCCTGCCTAATTTGTAACTCCAGCTTGCAGGTATTTTTAATCTAATTATTGATATTTAGGGCAGCTTTTTGCAAGTAAAGAAGCTTTTTGTATTTTTATACGGTAATCCTTCACTTACAACAGTGACCATTCAAAGTTACAATGGTACTGAAAAAAGTGACTTATGACCATTTTGCACATTTACGACTGTTGCAGCATCCCCACTGTCATGAGAGGCCAGGTGAGGAGAAGCGCCCCTCAACATGAGAGATGTCGACTTTGCCACGTCCACCCAATCACATGACCATACACCCACACCTACCTAGCTGGTCATTAAGGCAGAGAACCAGTTGTTAAATTATTTGGATCCTACCCCTGGGGGTACCCAAAACGGAATACAATATTCTAAGTGTGGTCTTAACAAGACTTAGTAGAATAGTGCTAGTAATTTATTTATTTATTTATTTATTCATTCATTCATTCATTCATTCATTCATTCATTCATTTATTTATTTATCTTGCTGCCTATTTGCCCATGGTGACGTGAGGCGGCTTACAGAATTTAAAAACATATTTAAAATAAAAAACAATAAAAACTAACAAAAGTAATCAAATAAATCAATAAAGTACAATAGAATAAAATCTGAAAAAAAAAAAAAATCACCCCAAATTCCCACCCCTCTTCCTGATGACAGCAGTTCACACGAGCTATTTGATGTGCTCCATCCCGCTCTAGGTTCCCCAGGCTCACTGGCAGAACCAGGTCTTCAGTGCCTTTCAGAAGAGTATTAGAGAGGGGGCCATTCTAATCTCTGGGGCAATGATGTCCCAGAGAGAGGGAGCCACCATGGAAAAGGCCTTTCTGGGTCCCACCAGGTATATCTTCCTCAGGGATGGAACCCGCAATATTCCTTGCCTCCCCGCTCTAATTGGTCGGGTAGATGTTACCAGCAAGAGATGTTCCCTCAGATAACCTGGTCTCAAGCCATGAAGGGCTTTAAAGATGACAACCAGCACCTTGAATTGCACCTGGAAACAAATTGGCAACCAATGCAGCTCCTGCAGGAAAGGTGAAATATATGCACACTGGGGTCTGCACAAAACCATGTGTGATGACCCAGAGTATAACACAAACGTAAAAAAATCCAAAACATAAATAAATGTCCTTTAATACTTCCAATTTGACTCCACTGTTCAATAATACTTAGTTGGAGATGAAACATACTCAAAAATAGTCTTCAAAAGAAAGCAATACAGTCCGAATTTAATGAGCAGATAGAGGTGAAATAAAAAACCAAACAAACTACAGTGTCGAAATTTCCACAATGGAACAAGAGATGTATTTACCAAATTCAAAGAGATAACAAGGCACAGTCTGTTGGAAGGACGACAACCAAGATAACTTCAGACCAAAATAAAACACGCTTTGTTTCCAGCGTTTGCCAGTACACAGGTCCCTTATCCTCTCCTCCCTGTGTGCCCTAGGATGGAGACACAATGGGCCTGGGTCCTCCTCTTATTGCTCAGCTGGCCTCTGCCCTTTCCCAGCCTCCTCCACAACCTCCAGAGCCACACTTACATTCCCTGTCGGCTGTTCCTCCTTTCCCTCAGAGTCAGTCTCCACCAGGGACATGACACCATGTGGGCCGCTACATTTTGCACCAACTGGACCTTCCAGATGTTTTTCAAGGGCAGCCCCATGTAGAGCGCATTGCAATAATCAAGACGGGAAGTGACCAGGGCATGAGTGATTGTGAGTAGGGACCGTTGGTCCAGGAAAGGGAGTAACTGGTGCAAAACCCACAATTGCGCAAAGGCCCTCCTGGCCATGACCGCCATCTGCTCTTTGAGCAGGAATTGTGAGTCCAGGAAAACCCCTAGATTATGCACAGGGATTGTTTGGGGTAGTGCCACCCCATCCAAGACAAAAGGTGGCAATTCTCCCTGAGCCAACAAACCCCAAACCCAGAGCCACTCAGTCTTGCATGGGTTTAGTTTCAACCCGTTGCTCCCCATCCAGGCCCTAACTGCCTCCAGGCATGTGATGTTGATTCTATCCTTCTATCAATTCTATCTACAAATAGAATTGTATTGGTTTTTTTGGTTGCTGCTGCACAATGTTTGTTCAGGTTTAGATAGTTGGCCACTAGGAATCCAATATCCTTCTCACCTTTTCTAGTGTTGAACCAAGTTTTAACTAGTCTGTACTTGTATTTTTGATTTTTGATTGTTTGTTTTGTAATTTCTGAATTTGTCCTGATTTTTGAAGGATTTGATAATTTAAGAATATAGCTTCTAGAACAATTTTAAATCTCAAAAATATCTATCAGTGATCTCCCTTTTGGGGACAAAATCATTCCTTGACAATTAGAAATACTGCTGAGGATTTGAATAATTCCCATTTCATTCTTTAGAATAGAATAGAATAGAATAGAATAGAATAGAATAGAATAGAATAGAATAGAATAGAATAGAATAGAATAGAATAGAATTCTTTATTGGCCAAGTGTATATATTCTCAATGTACATAAAGAAAAATATGTATCTTACAATTTATCAAGAATCATAAGATACCATTCTTCGTGATAATCATAAGTTACTAATAAGCAATCAAATCATACTAGGAAACAATAAAACAATACAAATTGTAAACATACAAGCAACACAGTTATAATCATAAGTGGGAAGAGAAAGATACTAGGAAGGATGAGAAGAATAATAGTAGTACGTACAGTCTTAGTAAATAATTTGGCAGGGAATTAGTTTAGCAGAGTGATGGCATTCAGGAAAAAACTGACCTTGTGCCGAGTTGTTCTAGTGTGCAGTGCCCTATAACATCGTTTTGAGGGTAGAAGTGGAAACAATTTATGCCCAGGATATGAGGGGTTTGTAGATATTTTCACAGCCCTCTTTTTGTTTCGTGCAGTGTACAGGTCCTCGATGGAAGACATGCTGGTAGCATTTTTTTTTCCTGCAGTTCTAATTATCCATTGATGTCTGTGTCTGTCTTGTTTTGTTGCAAGCCAAACCAGATAGTTATAGAAGTGCAGATGACAGATTCAATAATTCCTCTTTAGAACTGTATCAGCAGCTCCTTGGGCTCTTTGAGCTTTCTGAGTTGACGCAGAAAGAACATTCTTTGTTATGCTTTTTTGATGATGTTTTTGATGTTAGATGTACATTTTAAGTCTTGTGATATAATAGAACCTAGAAACTTCTTTTTTTAAATAATTTATTTTTATTTTAAAGCAAGTCCATCTTTCAATTATACACTATGTTGACTGGTACATATATCTTGTGCAAGTGTTTATATTTTGCGTACATTTCTTATTAAAACATTCATATTGCAAACTACTCAACCTTATATATCTTATCAGTTATAACAATATCATTTAACTTCTTACTTTATTTTCTAATCATTTATAAAACAAATCCCATATCATGTAATATTTTGCTTTTTCTTGTTCTTTAATTACCAATGTTAAATCTACTCATTTCTGCACATTCCAATATTTTCATAATCCTTTATTGGAATTTTTTCAATTTTGAGCAAATACAATTCTAGCTGCTGTTAATATATGTATGATTAAATATGCTTTTTCTTTACTGAAATTTTTGGGTAATATTCCCAATAAAAATATCTCAGGTTTTAAGTCTATATGTTGTTTTATCATCTGTTCCAACCATGTGTGTATTTTTGTCCAATATCTTCTAATTTCTATAAAAATTCACCACATATGGTAAAATGTTTCGGGTGTCTGGTAACATTTCCAGCATTTCACTGATTTGTCTTTAAACATCTTTACCAGTCTTGCTGGTAAAATGCCATCTTTAAAACATCTTACACAAATTTTCTTTATATGCTGTTGACATTGTTAATTTATAATTTCTATCTCACAATTTCTGCCATTAATCTAATTTTATTCCATGACCAAAATTCCCCCCCCAAGCTATCATCGTCTCCTTCACTTGTTCTTCTTCTAATTTCACTTCTAGTAAGTAACCATACAATTTCTTAATCATTTTTTTTCTTCTGTTCCTGTTAAAAGGAAAAAAAATAAAAAGAGATAAGACCAAAAGATACCAGAAGAGGATTAGAAAGAACTACAAAAAACCCAGCAAAAGAATATATAAAATCAAATGAACTTAATGAACCATAAACTGGAATTAGTAGATAAAGAATTGTCACAAAAAATTAAAAGGGCTAAGCAAAACTTTTTTGAAAATGCAAATAAACCAGGAAGATGATTAGCATACAAGCTGAAAAAAGAAAAAGAACAGAAAAGGATAACGCATTTAATAGACAATAAAGGAATTCTTTGTCATAGAAATGAAGAGAAAAAAGAAATAGCTGAAAAGTATTATGAGAAATTATATGATCAAGAGACAATTACAGAAGAGAACGTTAAACAATATTTGAAAGAAGCAGAATTACCCAAACTATCAGAAGGAATTAAATTAATGCTAGAAGAAAAGATAATGATGGAACTAATTGAATTATTAAACAGACAAAACAATGGGAAAGCACCTGGCCCGGATGGACTACCAGCAGAACTATACAAAACATTACAAGATTCTCTTTGTAACACAACGTTACACAACAATGTTAGAGGTGCTAAATGAAGTATTGATGAAAACTAAAGTACCTAACTCACGGAGGCTTACATTACTCTTATATTGAAAAAATACTCTGACTTGCAACAAATAAAAAACTATAGACCGATATCCTTACTGAATGCATATTATAAAATGTTTGCTTCAATAATGGCAGAAAGATTAAATATATTTTTAAATCATTTTATAAATGTGGACCAAAAGGGCTTCTTGCCTAAGAGACAAATAAAAGGCACTATGAGGACAATATTGAACACATTAGAATACTATGAAGCACATCCAGAAAAATAAATGGTGTTAGTATTCTTAGATGCACAGAAGGCATTTGACAATGTAAACTGGCAATTTATGCTGGTACAAATGGAAGAAGTGGGTTTTGGGGAAAGGTTTATTAAAATGATTAAGGTAATATACACTGCTCAAAAAAATAAAGGGAACACAAAAATAAGACATCCTGGATCTGAATGAATGAAATATTCTTATAAAAACTTTGTTCACTACATAGTTGAATGTACTGACAACAAAATCACACAAAAATTATCAATGGAAATCAAATTTAGCAACCCACGGAGGTCTGGATGTGGAGGTACACTCAAAATTAAAGTGGAAAAAAACACTACAGGCTGATCTAACTGATGTAATGTCCTTAAAACAAGTCAAAATGAGGCTCAGTAGTGTGTGTGGCTTCCACGTACCTATGACCTCCCTACAATGCCTGGGCTTGCTCCTGATGAGATGGCGGATGGTCTCCTGAGGGATCTCCTCCCACACCTGGACTAAAGCATCCCCCAACTCCTGGACAGTCTGTGGTTCAACATGACGTTGGTAGATGGAGTGCAACATGATGTACCAGATGTGTTCAATTGGATTCAGGTCTAGGGAACAGGCGGGCCAGTCCATAGCATCAATGCCTTTGTCTTGCAGGAACTGCTGACACACTCCAGCCACATGAGGTCTAGCATTGTTGTGTAGGAAGAACGCAGGGCCAGCCGCACCAGCATATGGTCTCACAAGGGGTCTGAGGATCTCATCTCGGTACCTAATGGCAGTCAGGCTACCTTTGGCGAGCACATGGAGGGCTGTGCGGCCCCCTAAAGAAATGCCACCCCACCCCATTACTGACTCACTGACAAACCGGTCATGCTGGAGGATGTTGCAGGCAGCAGAACATTCTCCACGGCGTCTCCAGACCCTGTCATGTCTGTCACATGTGCTCAGTGTGAACCTGCTTTCATCTGTGAAGAGCACAGGGTGCACAGTGGTGAATTTGCCAATCTTGGTGTTCTCTGGCAAATGCCAAATGTCCTGCATGGTGTTCGGCTGTAAGCACAACTCACACCTGTGGACATCGGGCTCTCATACATGGAGTCTGTTTCTGACTATTTGAGAAGCCACATGCACATTTGTGGCCCATGGGAGGTCATTTTGCAGGGCTCTAGCAGTGCTCCTCCTGTCCCTCCTTCAACAAAGGCGGAGGTAGCGGTTGTGATGCTGGGTTGTTGCCCTCCTACAGCCTTCTCCACGTCTCCTGATGTACTGGCCTGGTAGTGCCTCCATGCTCTGGACACTACACTGACAGACATAGCAAACCTTCTTGCCCCAGCTCTCATTGATGTGCCATCCCGGATGAGCTGCACTACCTGAGCCACTTGTGTGGGTTGTAGACTCCGTCTCATGCTACCACTAGAGTGAAAGCACCACTAGCATTCAAAAGTAACCAAACCATCAGCCAGAAAGCATAGGAACTGAGAAGTGATCTGTGGTCACTACCTGCAGAACCACTCCTTTATTGGGGATGTCTTCCTAACTGCCTATGCTTTTCACCTGTTGTCTATTCCATTTGAACAACAGCATGTGAAATTGATTGTCAATCAGTGTTGCTACCTAAGTGGACAGTTTGATTTCACAGAAGTGTGATTGTCTTGGAGTTACATTTTGTTGTTTAAATGTTCCCTTTATTTTTTTGAGCAGTGTATTAAAAAACAAACATCAAAAATAATGGTAAATGGTGATATGACTGGGAAAGTTAACATAAGAAAGGAACTAGACAAGGATGCCCTTTGTCACCACTGTTATTTGTATTGACATTAGAAGTGTTAAATAGAAATATTAGAAAAAACAAGGAAATAAAGAGCATGGAAATAAAAAAGGAGGAGTACAAATTGCAGGCATTTGCAGACGATCTGGTTTTTATACTAAGAGAACTGTTAGAAACAGACTTAAATTGACAGGAACAAAAAGAAGAATATGGGGAAGTCGCAGGACTGAAAATAAATAAGGAAAAAATTAAGAGAATATTACAGAAAATCAAAAAAGAGAATTGATGGATAGACTAGATATCCAGATCACAAAAAAAGTGAAATATCTGGGGATTCAATTAATAGCAAGATGTGGGACAATTAAAGAAGATAATTATTATAAATTAAAATAAGCAGATTAAAATAGACCTGGAAAAATGGAAAAACTTACAACTATCACTAGTAGGAGAATAGTGACAATTAAATTGAATCTATTACCAAGAATGCTACATTTGTTTCAAATAATTCCAATAAAATTGGAGAAAAAATATTTTGATGATTTAAATAAAATAACATTAAAATATATATGGCAAGGGAGAAATGCAAGGATCAAATTAAAACTACTACAGAATGTAAGAATCAAAGGAGGATTTGGGCTACCCAACTGGGAATTATATTATCAGGCCGTGATATTGATTTGGATAAAAGAATGGATTGTATTAAGAAATACAAGGCTATCGATACTGGAGGGGCATGATTTACAATTGGGTTAGCATGTTTTTTTATGGTATGAGAAAAATAAGATACATGGCTACTTTCAAAGACATTATGTAAGAGATGCTATATTGTCAATATGGGAGAAAATAAGGAGCAATATTATATGAAAATACCAATCTGTTATCAATGATGGGGGCGTTTATATATCCAAATGTTTTCAAATGAATTGACAGAGTTAGAGAACTTGAAACATGGAGGTCTCTACTTTTTATACTGTGTTGTCTAGTATTGTAAGAGGTGATAGTATAGGAGTATTTCTCCTAAAATCTACCCCCATTTCTATGGTTTTGAGTGTATTTAGTTCAAGATTGTTCTGGTTGCACCACAAGGCTAGTTGTTCAACTCCTGTCTGTATGCAGATTCATTGTTATCTCGATTGAGACCAATCACTATTGTATCATCTGCAAACTTCAGTACTTTAACAGAGGGATCTTTTGAGATGCAGTCATTGGGATAGAGAGAGAAGAAAAGTGGAGAGAATATACAGCCCTGGCAGCGGGGTGGCTGTGCTAATTGTTCAGGTATCTGATGTGATTTTTCCTAGCTTCACCTGCTGCTTCCTGTCTGTTAGGACACTTATGAACCATTTACAAGTGCGGTCAGGCACAGCTATCTGATTTAGTTTAGTTAGAAGAATATTTGGAATTATGGTATTGAATGCTAAACTGAAATCTACAAAGAGGGACCCGTGCACAGGTCTTTGGAGATTCAAGATGTTGTAGGCTGTAGTGCAGAGCCATATTAACAGTATCATCTGCCAATCTATTTGTTCAGTAGGCAAATTGCAAGTAGTCAGTAGTCTAAAAATGGATTTGTGATGGTTTTCAGGTGGGCCAGCAGAAGCTTTTCAAAGGTTTTAATAACTACATATGTTAGAGCAACTGGTCTGAAGTCATTCAGTTCCTTGATGGAGGGTTTCTTCAGCACTTGGATGATAGTAGAGCATTAGAAGCAAAAAGGAACATAGCACATGTCTTGTGATTTATTAAAGATGCGGATAAAGATGGATGCCAGTTGGTCAGCATAAGCTCTTAAGCAAGAAGGAGTATCTTGTCTGGCCTGGTGCTTTCCTGGCTTTTGTCTGTGAAATAGACCTTGCATGTCATTTTCTGTAATCACCAGAGGTTGGGAGGGGGTCAATGGGAGGGGGTCAATGGGAGGGGGTCAGTGTTGGAGGCTTGGCTGTTGTTGGTGTGTCTGAGATGGAGATTGTGGAGATAAGTGGCAGTAGTTTCCTCTCAAACCTACAATAAAACACATTCAGGTCATTTGTCAATTGTCAATTTCCTTCATCATGGAAAGAAGATTTGCTGTAACCAGTGATATTTTCAAGAGTTTTCTACATGTTTACTGGTTCATTTGTTGAGAACTGATTCCTTAATTTTTTTAGATTAGCTTCTTTTTGCTGCTCTGATTTTCCTTGTTAATACGTTTCTGGCCTGATTGTACAGCATTCTATTACCTTTTCTGTAGGCTTCCTCTTTGGCACAACATAGCTACTTAAATTTAGCTGTGAACCAAGGTTTGGTGTAGCTGTATATTTGCAGGTTTCTGATTGGCACACACAGGTCTTAACATATGATTCATTATCTGTGAGTTCATCCAAGTCTGCAGAGTATCTTCAAAAAAACATTCCAATCAGTGCAGTCAGGGCAAGCCTGTAGTTTTAGCTTTAGTATAGTTATATCTCTGGATCAGCAACTGTTAATATATAAACATAAGCCTCCTCTCTTCTTTTTTCCAAATGTTTCTGCAATTTTGTCTGCTCTTTGTATCTGAAATCCTGGGCTATGCAGGCTACTATCATCAATTGACTCATTTAACCAGGTTTCAGTGAAGCAGAGAGCTGCTGAGTTGTAAAAATTAGAATTGCATCTATTTAAAAGAAGTATTTCACCCATCTTATTAGTGAGTGAATGTAAATTAGTCAGAAAGAATAAAGGGAGAAGGGTTTTTATCCCACTTTTCCTTAATCTATTCAAAATTCCCACTCACTTACCTCTTCTTTGCCTCCAGCGTCTCCATTTGTTTTTGTTTATCAATTGTACAGAGGAAGTTGCTTTTTCCTGTATTAGAAACTCTTCTGCATTATTAAAGATGGGGGGGGTGAAGTCACAGAAAACTGTCCATCGAATAAACATTGCTTGATGCTTAATAGTTGGTCTCTTGAGTATGAAATCTGTAGTGAATCACAGAGAATGATAAAACACAGAAAAAACTATCAGAAAGCATTTCACAAAGGCTGCTGTCGGTGGCACCATCTTGGCATAATGATATGATATTCATTCTGCTCTATTGAACAATCTTGTGCATTCAGATGACCTTCTCTGTATCAGTTTTGTTTTGCTTATTTCAATCTAGTAAACTAGATAGTAGATAGTAGGATAAAAATTGCACAGATCAGGAACTTTTTGTATTATAAAAATATGCCTTATAGTTTATTATTAATATTGAATATTGATTCAGTATCATATTTCTTTCAGATTACCACAATCTTACTTCTTTATTTTTCATACACCAAAATAAAAACAGGGCAAGATTTGGGTGCTATGCTGTTTATCCAGTCCCCTGCAGTTTCATTTGCTTTCATTTATTTTCATAACTGGATGAGGCATTCTTTGAATAGAATAACATACTTTTAATACACTATGATATTTCTTTCCAATGTTTTTTGTTTTGCTTTACCTCAGCTAAATTCATGCTAAGTTTAATTTTCCAATAACACTTTATTCATAAAGGTGAATGTAATTCCCAACCAGATCATTTCTTCTAAAAAGAAGAAAGGAATTTCAAATAGGACCCTGTTCTAAGATATTACATCAACTTTGGGTAGGAATCATGTATCTGTTTCTTCTAAGATATTCTTCCACTAACTGATGTTTCAACTGTGTTTGACTTAAGTATTAATAGAAGTAAATATACTCTTCTTCAGAGTTAGAATTTACAATCTGCCACTCCAGCAAGAAACTCAGTAAAAATAAGAAAAAAATTCATACAGTGTCAGATTAATTACACTGCTACTTATGATGACTCTTTTTTCATTTGTGCATCATTAGTTCTTAAAAACTAATAATTCTCTTTGTATTTTATTCACCAGTAAAGGATAAGTAATAGAATTCAAATATTGTTTTGTAGGAGTTAGTCAGAGATTGATCATTCCATTTGAAGGAAGTATAGGTAAACAAAATCTTATGAAAATGGAACACATTTTAATTTATTTGTATTGATACTTTACTGTAGCATGGGGACACCAAATAAATTATGCTTTTGAATCTGTAGCTAAAATAAAGGGAAGAAAGAAGAATGCAGACATGTTTACAATTTTCATTTACATTTTTCACTCATATTGGGAAATGTTACTAATATTTAGATGATTTTTTGAGTTGTCTTCCATATACAAATAAAGGTTATGAGCATGGCATAATGTATGCTGCAAAGCTTGATTCTCTGCATATTTTTTCTAGTTAGTACTAGGTATTCACTAGGCTTGCTCCTAGACAATTTGAGTAAAACTATAGTCTCATTGTATTTTAGCATACTTGAAATATTTTCCATGAGTCAAAACTGCAGAAATCATTTTCATAGTCCTAATTTATTGATCTTTTCGTCAGCCAGTAAATTACTTGCTTATTTTAATTAATTAAAATGAAAAAAAATCTTTAAAAATATAAAACAAATTATTGAATATATGTCAACTCAAAACAAATGGAAAGGAGTGAAGAACAACAGTTATCAACATGTGAAGTGGTACAGGTTTCTTTAAGGGAGAAAAAGGGAGAAAAGTTCTGATGCTTTCCAAACAGGGATCCTGCTGGTCTAATTGAGTATTTAACTACACTTAACTACACTTCAGGGATACAGTGGCTAAGAAGCTGAACATGTTGATCAGAAAGGTTGGCAGTTCAGCATTTGAATCCCTAGTGCCGCATAATGGAGTGAGCTCCCGTTACTTATCCCAGCTTCTGCCAACTTAGCAGTTCAAAAGCATGTAAAAATGCAAGTAGAAAAATAGGGACCACTTTGATGGGAAGATAACAGTGTTCCGTGCGTCTTCGGCGTTTAGTCATGCCACCCACATGACCACGGAGATGTCTTTGGACAGCACTGGCTTTTCAGCTTTGTAACGAAGATGAGCACCGCCCCCTAGAGCTGGAAATGACCAGCACATATGTATGAGGGAAAACTTTACCTTTAACTACACTTCAGTGTGTTGCAGCAGCCATTTTCATAAAGGGTTCAGCAGATAATTTATATAACATTCAGGTTCTATAGCCTATTTCATTTTATTATTATTTTTAATTTTTGTTTTTTTTAATTGAAAGCCCATTGATGACTTATAAAACAGTATAAGTCCTAAAGTAAAAGAAAATGTTAATCATTTTATAAGAATATATACATGAACAAAAATTTAAGAAAACAAAAAGAAAAGCCATATTATTTAGTAACAATATTTATTACAATAATGAATTTTAACTTAATAAAAATAATGGATCATATGAAGTTTTACGGTAACCTTACTGACAATGTTGCTTCTCTTATGAAGCAGTTTTTAATCTTGGCTTGTAGTTCCACTCATTCATATTTCTATAGATCTCATTAGGAGAGAAGAGAAAATAAATTGGTTAAATGTGTTTTGAACACTATGCTTGCCATATCACTCATTTGTTTGCAAAGATGGAAAGCTCAGATCATTCAGAATGTCATCTAAAGAATTTCTATCAGTGCCTTCTTGGTAGAGAGAGACTGATGGATTAACCCTTCTCCCCTGTGAAATTAGTGATCAATTACTTTTAGTGTCAAAATATTGAGTAAAAAATGCCCATGTCCTTTTCAAATAGCAATAAATGTTTCTTAAAGTCTATTCTGCATGCTAATGCTTGTAATCTCATCATTACAATATTTCTTAGACCTTGTTCAGGCCTTAAAGCACCCTATGGCAAAATTTAACTGGGGTATATCACATAAAACTGAATGTTCTGTAATTAGAGCTCCTCAAAAAAAAATTCATATGATGGAAGAGCTTAACTTGAAAATTAAAGCTGTGGTTGGACTTTTTTAAAAATGTAATAACTATATGTTTTCTATTACATATAAACATATATGGAAAAACCAATATCCACTACAATCATGATAGATTTAAAGTCACCCCTGATGTAGTTAAGCAGATTAACAGAAAATACTACTTTGAATTATGTACAAAGCTAACTATATTTTAATTTTTAAAATTTACTATATTTTTCACTGTTTAATTTTTAAAATGGGCCTTTCAGTATGATTAAGTTACTATTATTCTTGGAGGCCTCTCTGTTATAAAAGTTACCCATTTAAGAAAAGCTAAAGTGATCTTTGCTAGGTTTAAGAGAATCTCTTTCAGTTCAACATCATACTTTTTGAATAAAGGTACAAAAATGTTTCCAACATAGTAATTGTTTACTGCAAAAGGCAGAGAGAAATTGGTAATAATATTCAGCAGTTGCAAACCTTCAGTCTTTGCTTGTGCTCTCTCAGCAACCATGAATGATTACAGTACAACTTAGCTAAGGTAGCCTCTATGGATGATTGATAGGATGTTAATCAAAAGATGCATATCAGCTTCAGAATTTGTTCACAAGCTTTCTTCTAATAGCTGATTTCATGTTCAGTGAGCTCTTTGCCAGCTTGTTCAATTTATTCTTCAGTGCACAAGCCATTTATCATGCTTGCAATAGCCATAGGACAGAATAAGGTTAACTACTCTCTTTGAGCTATTCAAATACAATATCAACCCCTGTACATACACTTGTACATGTGTGTTTAGGTGTTGTGTGTGTTAATTAATCTATTCAAAGAAAACTGCTCATTAATACAATTATATAGGACTATTTTTCCTTTTCCCATTCACCTGATTGGATCTAGTTACATGAGATGAAAATAAGAAATTGTTCTGAATAATTTAAGGAATATTAGATTATACTAAAATAAGACTATTCCTAAAATGGTCTGAGGAACATTTATGCTTATGAAACCTATATCTCAACAACATAATCAGACAAAAGCACATGTCAGCGTTCCAATTAAACCCTCCAGACAATTCAAAATACTCAGACAAAGCCCATCAAAGTATGAATTATTAAAGAAGTCATGTTGGCACATTTGGGGAAAATCCAAATCTGAATTCCCGCATTTCCCCCCCACACACACTAAAACTCACATCCTGCCCCATTTAATGACTCCCAGGTCACATTAGCCAATCAACCTCCTGTGTCAGCTGTTGCCAAATTCCAGTAATTCCACCCAGATGCCAGAAACTTGTCCTTAATCTCTGGCGAAAGAATGTTGTTGTGGCTATATTCCCTTCATTACTCTCTTGTTCCCACAGCCTGCCTATGCCCCATTATGGCAGCCTGGAATCTGAATCAAGATGGATCTAGGGCTGACAGGCTGCCTCCCCTCAAGCAATGAGAACATCCTGCAATGAGACAGTGCAGGAGGTTAGGAATTGGAATTAACTAACTACATCTTCCACCCCAGGCCCTTTCGCTATTTGGGAAATTTTCAGTGAAACTTTTTTCCCCAATCTATCTGCCTTTACACCCCAAATCTTCACTGCATCAGACAAAGGGTACTCTTCCAACGGATTAGATATTGTAATCAACCCCCATGTACTGTAGAGTCCAATATTTACTTTACTTCATAATGTGTCTCACCCTGTATTACTATGGGCTTGGGAACAAGCTGATCTCTTGGTCTTAATTTGAGCTAACAGCCAGTTTCAATAAACTACTATGAAACACCAGATGCATTTTTACTAACAAGAAAGGGAGACTTAGTTGACCGTTACCAGATTTATCACATGGGAAATGGTCCTAAGAATTTTGAACCTAGTTTCTTTGTAGGCACTTTTAATCTAAGATATTTAGTGGACAAGTAGATCTGATCTCCCACCTTAAAGAGGGCTTGGGGTGATCGGTGCTTGTCCATCTGATGTTTGTATTTCTCAGTGGCTTAGATGAGGGCATGCTTGGTATTGTCCCACCCCTGTTTTAACAAATCCACCCACTTGGTCAGGGACATTGAGGTTAGAGGCTCTCTAGGTAACTCAGGCATAAGCACAAAGTCCATTCCACTGGTGACTTGGAAAGGAGTTAATCCGGTGCTACTGTGGACTGCATTGTTGTAGGCTACTTCCGCGAAAGGTAGCAGATCAGCCCAATCATCTTCCTGGTAGTCTATGTAACATTTCAGGTACTGTTCCACCATGACGTTCATTTGTTTTGAGGCCCCATTCATATTCAGAAAAACAGAGCTTAATCTCTGGGAGGATGCAACAGACCATAGGAACTCCTTCCAGAACTTCACAGTAAACCGGACTCCTCAATTGGAAATGATCCGGCGGAGCATTCCATGCAGCCTATAAATCTGATTGATGAACATTTTCACTAGCTTCTTAGCTGATGGTAATCCAAAGCAAGCAGTGAAATGTGCTTACATAGAGAGTAAGACCATTACTATCCAAATGATGGTGTTTCCACCGCTCTCTGGGAGTTCAACTATGAAATCCAAGGCTATCTCTTCCCATGGGGTTAGCTACAGGTTGGCTTCCCTGGTCGCATTTTCATGGCAGCACACATGGAACAGCTTTTTACATATTCCTCCACATCTTCCTTCATTTTTCGCCACCAAAACTGCCTCCTCGCTAAGTGAAGGGTCTTTAGAAATCCAAAGTGACCAGTCAACCAGGAGTTGTGACTATGCTACAATACTTTCAATCTCAGACTAGCAGCTTAGTTCCTTTCCAAGCTAACCCATCACATAGTGTTAGGATGTTGGGATTATCTTTTAGCTATGGGTCAGTCCTAAATTCTGCATGTTTGGGTCTCCCATGCAGTCATCCTGACTCCTGGCTAGACTTCAGATGGTGATTTGAGCAGCTTGCTGAGATTGGGGTAGAACTGCATGTACTACTTCCTCCTGTCAGCTGTTAAACAGGTTTTCTTAACAGAACATCAGCCAATTTGTTTTTCTCTCCTGGGATGTGCTTCAGCTCAAAATTGAAACGTTTAAAATATTGCACCCAGCAAACTTGTTTAGGAGACAGCTTTCTCAGGGTCTTCAGTGCCTCTAGGTTTTTGTGGTCAGTGCAGACCTCAAAAAGTAGTTTGCTGCAAGTGCCTCCAAGAGAGGAGGGCTCATCTGACCACAAAAGCCTCTTTGGGAATATTGCACATTGCCTTTTGGTATTGGTGAGCTTTTTGGATACATAAGCGTAGGGTTGCAGTTGGCCCAGGGAGTTTTCCTGTAGAAGCACTGCAGCAACATTGCTAGCATCAGCTTGCATTACAAATGGCTGTTCCGGGTCAGATGTCACAGGATTGGCTCTTTGGAAAACAAACCCTTTAACTCTTCAAAAACTCATTGACATTCCAGTATCCAATTCAGAGGTGGGTTGGGGTTGGGGTCAGTCTCCCTTTAATAGTTTAATCAGTGGCAGGACTATCTCAGCGAACACAGAAATGAACTGCAAGTAAAACTTTGCAAACCCCAGGAAGCTTTGAAATTGTTCTGGGTGCAAGGGGGTTGCCAATCCAGTATGACTTTAACGTTGCCCTTTTCAATTCCCTTGTTTGACACTTGGTAGCCCAGGTAGTCATCTCTGTTGTGGAGGCAAGGGGCCAATGCCTATCCTTATCTTACAATAACTGTTGTCCCTAGTGGAGACTGACTCTGCGGGAAAGGAGCAACAGCTGACAGGGATTGGAAGTGTGGCTCCATAGGTTGTAGAGGAGCCTGGGGAAGGGCAGAGGCCGGCTGGGCAGTCAGAGGAGAACCCAGGCCCATCCCCTCTCCATCTTAGGGGCACAGAGGGAGGAGAGGATAAGGGGGAGACATGGTCTGCTAGGGAGGAGAGGGCCTTGATCTTCTTCATGGGCTGCAGCTGTGACAACTGAATAAAAGGATGAACATGCGTACAGGCAAGTGCTGGAAACAAAGCATGGAAATATCTCTAGTTTATGTTCCTCTCTGAGCTTGGCATCCTTTCCAGTGTGTGTTCTGTTATCTGTAGACATCCTCCAGCCCTTATCTTGCCTGGTTTGTGTTGTTTTTTCCTTCCTTCTTGTAACTGCTTGTGTGGGAGTTTTTTGTCTTCTATCAAGGATATTTGGAGCTTGGAAGCAGAATGAAGGAATAAAAGGGGCTTCACCAGGTTTTTGTGACTATTTTATATCCCCACCCTGGGTTATCACAACTATCTTCCCAGATAATGGTGGGGGCCCATTTGTCTAGCCAAGCCAAGCTGAGGATGAGTGCTTCAGTCATTTTTGGAGTGACAACAAATCATATCATTTCCCAATGCCACCCCATCTCCAGCCTTACAGGCTTAGTGACCAAAGTTGCTGGCTTTCTCCCAAAAGCAAACCATCTACTTGTTCAAAGCAGATAGGGCATTTCAAAGTTACTATTTTTATTTCTAAATTCCACACAGTCTGCTTAAGCACCAGGAACAGCCAGTGTCTATTATGGCTTCTAGCTCTCTGTAGACTCCTGTCCAGGCACCACTATACGAGACTTTATGACAAAAGGGCAGGTGGCTTTACTTACCATCAGGTCCTCATCACCACTCCTGCTAGATTCTATAATCTCTGGAGCTGGATTTCCCCCTTCATTGGATTGCAAGTGGGGGACCTCCACAGCTTGCTGAGCAAACCTTGTCCGGCAGCTTTAGGGAGTTTTCTTCGAATTGACTGCTGTTGGCATTCGTGCCTAGGGAATAGAGGCTGGTGGGTGTGAGGCATTCTGAGGCTCAGTGGCCTTGTGGGCCACATCTAAAGCACTTGATCCTGGAGCTTGCTGCTGGTCTTGCATCTACTGGTGGTTTGCCAGCTGGCCTGCATCCCAACAGCCGCTTAGGGGGTTTCTCTGGCACCAATCTCCAGTGGGGTTGAATTTCTAAGTCCATAGTCACCACCATCTGGTACGATCTTGGATCTGGTCGCCCCCCCCCCCCCCCAGGTGCACACTTGCCTAAGGTCCTGATCCAGGGCTTCTTTAAAATAGTGGATGAATAGTCGCTCAGGCCAGCCTCATAATTTCCCAGCCACTCTTCTAAACTCCCACACAAACTCCTTGGGGGCCCGACCATGCTGCTTCAGTCCCTTGATTTCTGCTTCCGCTTCCTCTTGTTAGCTGTGTCCTCAAATCAGGCCCTTAGGGACTGCACGAACTCATCCACATCTTCCAATTCAGGGGCTCCTTCATCATGTAGTTGAGCAAACCATTCCGCTGCTTTCCCCTTTGTTCATGTTATCTGCAATGACCAAGATCATGTCCTGGTCTGGCTGGTATTGCGCTCCATATAAATCAGTGTGCACCCAGATACAGTTTAGGAAATAAGCCAGTTTTCCCAGGACGCCATCAAAGGTAGCCCAGTTGGGCAGCTGTGATCGGCAGAATTGGTGATGTGACAGGAGCTGGCATCTATTGGTACTGGATCCACCCTGGCCTGAGTAAAAGTCCCATCCGGACAGAATCTGGTCAGCGGGCAGTAGTGGGAGGTGTCTGAATCTGGTCACCAGGCCCTGGTGAGAGGTGACATGTAGGCCTGGATAAACCTCTCATTCCTTCCCTGGTGCTTGGGATCAAGTGGCGCAAGGGTCCAGGGTGTCATCCTGCCATACCACCTGATGGGCTGCTGCTGTGACAGATGGGATCCAAAGTGGGAGGCTGAGCCTTGGTCTGGCCAGTGCTGAGTGGAATGAAGCAGAAGCCTCCCTCTGGACTACTGTGCTCCCTGACACCAGAAAGTTGAATGTAAGCTGGGCTAGAATCCAACCAGGCTGGATATATGGGGACATTTGAACTGTGGGTCCCACACTCAGCTGATCAAACTTCTCGGGTAGCTCGGCAAGCAACTGGCTCTGCAATGATGGTTGGAGTCTCCATTCCCTCCATTGGAGACTTGCTAAACTCAGAAGTGCTATTCAGTAGGTTCTGACCAGTTCTGGAGAACCAGTAGCGGAAATTTTGAGTAGTTCGTAAAACCAGCAAAAACTACCTCTGACTGGAGATTTTACAGTTTCCTTACCCGGCCACACCCACAGAACCATGAATGCCACTACTGGCTAAGCTCCAGGGGTTTCGATAGTCTACACTCAAAGGCTGCCACTTACTCATGTTTTCCTGACACCCCTGAGGTCCTGGGACATCACAAGTTCCAACTCTAGCTGCGCAGCTGACCCAGCTGGCAGGGACTGCCATAGAACCAGTTCCTTAGGTTGGGCGCCCCTCCAGAGGTCAGCCTCCACTGCCTCTGCTTCAGCTACTGCAGCAGCTGATGGGTAGCAGAGAGATCCACAAACGTCCTCTGAAGCTGATCCCCTTCAGGGGTTCCCATCCCCTGCTCCATCTTCCCTGAGAATTTACGTCCCATTATGTCGGGATGCATTGGTTTATGTGCCAACATGATTTTTCTAATGTTGGCACATCTGGGGAAAACCCAAATCTGAATTCCCGCGTTTCGTCCCTCCACATTAAAACTCACACCCTGCCCCATTTAATGACTCCCAGGTCACATTAGCCATACTAATACATACTGTCTCAGCTGCCATCAAATTCAATCATTTCTCTCCAGATGCCAGCAACTTGTCCTTGATCTCTGGTGAAAGAATGTTGTTGTGGCTATACTCCTTGTGCTACTCTCCCATTCCCACAGCCTGCCCATCCCATGCTGTGGCAGCCCAGAATCTGAATCAAGATGAATCCGAGGCTGAAAGGACACAGAAGCCATTCAGAAAATTTCATTGTTGATTAGGACTGCAACTGCAACTCAATTATTCCCTGTTCTGCTCTGATGTCCTAACCATTGCTATATGCTGTCAATTGAATGTTTAAAGATTAATTCCAGTATATTGCAAGTAAGACAATAGTAAGAACTGCTTATAATATTATGCTTCAACAATTACTATTGCCTCTCTTAGACCTTATTACTAAAAGGACTCTTCAACTTAGATTTTCTGGAAGTAAATTCTGCATGATTAACATTTTATCTTAGGCTGTCTTTATCCTATAGCAGCTGATTTTTATCAGTTTTCACTTGAGTCTGTCTTTTAATTTAGAAGTTGGATATGCAAATTATTTTGAATTTGACACAGATTGTTACAACATTATTCAGAGTAGTCCAATATTATTCTAACAATGCCAGGAGGACAAGCATTCCTTTTTCAAATTTGGAATCATTATCATTGTAAGCCATTCAGTAACTTCCAACCCTTGGCCATGTCCCTCTTTCACATCACCTCCTTCATATTTGCCATGGTCATCCCAGTGTCATTCTTTATAATGTGTAGCCAGCAGATACTAAGGCAGCCCCCTTCTCTTTTTTCTACTGATCACTCCTAGCATGATTTATTTTTTGAGTAGGTCAGCTTGCATGACATGACCAAAGTATGATAGCCTCTGTCTGGCGATCTTGGCTTCAAGTTATATTTTTAGTGTTCAGTCTAGGACTTCTTTATTATTTTTGCAGTCCATGACATGCGTAATAATTGCCTCTAGCACTACAGTTTAAAGGCATGCACCCTTATCTGCCTTTTTCAGAGCCCAAGTTTTGCGAGCATAAGTAGCAATTGGAAAAAATATTACATTAACTAATATGCATTGGATTGTGAGTCTCGTGTCTCTACTCTTCCAGATGTTATTCATGTCAAACATTGTAGTTCTTTCAAGTGGCTATATGCCTTTTGATCTCAGGGCTGCAGTAACCATTTTGATTTGTTTTAGGAGCTAGGAAGATGAATTCCTTTACTGTTTTGATAGTCTCATTGTCAATCTGCACTTTGACTTGTGTGTTCCCCTCAATTATCATTTTCTTTGTTTTCTTAATGTTAAGGTACACTCCAAATTTTTCACTTTCATCTTTGACTTTCAGGATTAACTGCTGCAGATTCTCCCTGTTTTCCGCAGCAATGTTGAATCATATGCATATAGGAGATTGTTGATATTCCTACCATTAGATTCCTCCAAGTATGCATTCATCACAACTATCTCTGTGTACATGTTGAACAGTATAAGTGACAGGATACAAACTTGCCAAATGCCTTTTTTTAAATTCAGAACCATTTTGTGTCTCCGTGTTCCGTTCTTACATCCAGAGTACAATGATTGGATGAGCTGGATGTGGTGTGGTGATATTCCCAGTTTTTTGAGGCAGTTCTAGAGCTTGTCATGATCAACACAGTTGAAGGCTTCTGTCTAGTTAATGAAGCACACGTAGAAGTATTTTTGGCATTCCTTTGTTTTTCCATCATCCAGTGGAGACTGACAATATGATCACACTAACCCTAACCCTTTCCGAAATCTTGCTTACACATCAGGCAGTTCTCTGTTGGCAACTGGATTCAAATGTTGCTGGTGTACCTTCAAGAGAGTTTTACTCACGTAAGATATCAAGTAAGAATGATTCAGTAGTTCTAACAGTCTTTTGTATCACCTTTCTTTGGTATTGGGATAAATATTGATCTTTTCCATATTTTTGGCCACTGACCAGACTTCCATATGCTTTGGAAAAGCACTGTCAATATTTTTGTTGGCAGTGGTCCCAGCAATTCTGCAAGAATTCCATCAAATCTTGGGACTTTGTGGTTAGGCACCTGGTTGAATGTCCACACTGCTTCCTCCTCCAGAATATCTGCTTCCATTTCGAGTAGATCAGCTTTTCCACTTATGGCTTGACCTTGTTTCATTTGTGTAAAGTTATTCTGCTTATTCTCGCCATCTTTCTCTGATTGCTTGTTGGTCATGCAATTCTTGTCCATCATGTCCTATGACCATAGTCTTTCTTGCCACAAAGTGATTTATGACCTTCACATAACTGAAATACCTCTTGTATGACCCTTCATTGTTGTTTCCTCCAATTTCTTACATTGCTCAGCTAGTACTTTGCTGTGTCTTTTTTTTTGCCTCTCTCTGAATTTTGCCTTTAATCTTCACATTTCTTCCCTGTCATCCAGGTTTTTGTTTTCCTCCTCTCTTCTACAGTCTCCATTGTCACTTCCGATATCCATCTGGCTAATTTAGCTGATTTCTTGTATGTAATACGTTTTGGGATACTTCAGGAAGGGTTGTTTCTGTTTCCTTCCATAGCTTATCTGTTGTCTTTCTGTGATGTTGAGCAATTCAAATCATTTCTCAACTTCAAGTACACATGCTGGGAGAATCTTCTCAATGTCAAATTTCTGAATAATGGGTGTTGGTTCAAATTTGGAATACTTTTGGTAAAATTGTAGAATCTGGAAGCCAAAGTGTGGAATTTCAAATTTATACTACTTCAAATTTTGCACACTACTATTCCTGACAATTTATATTCAGCATGTTATCTATTCCCTAATCATATTAATTTTAGGAGGTTTTAGGTAAGCTCTTAACTATAGGAAGGGAAGAATCTTTAGTCAACTGGACATAAAATAGATTCAGGGAATTTTTAAAAACATTTTGTATTAAAAAGTATATCTCAAAATATTTTGTTTAGAAGAGGACAAAAAAACCCCGCATGCAGAAGAAATTAAATTTAGGTGCCTTAAGGGAACATTTGATATATTAATTATTCAGAATAGAAAGAATTATCATATCATTTTTTCCATCTGTGGAAATAAAGCATGATAGGTATACAGGAGGTCCTATATGTGAGGAATATGAATAACAAATGAACACAATTTATGTTGTGTATCCAGTGAAAGGAGATGGATGAGATTGAAATGTCTTAGATAAAAGTGGATTACAATTATCACTTTTAGAACTCTCCAGGTTTGAAAAAATCATTTGATCAGCTTACATGCTGTCTGCCCTTAGACTATAGGACTAAGTTGTTGTTTAGAAGTACAATGTCAAATCGAGATCTTACAGTCTATATCTGACAGATCTGAACTAGTTTTAACTTTTAATTCCTCGCTTTCAAAAATATTCAGTGATAACTTCCATATAAAGTTGGTAAATGATTTTAAATATGCATATCATCTCTGAGTGAAATCTTCAGTTAAGGCAAACCTATGGTTCTTGTTTTGAACATAATAATAATTCACATTTTTCTTGATTCAATTCCTTAAATGATTTTTACTTACTTCTATTTTCCCTGTTATAATGCAGCCCAGCGCTAAGTTTTGCATACCCTCCCACACCAGTATCCCTCCAGCAGATGCATCAACAGATCATCAGTCGACAGCAAAGTCTTGGTTCAGCCTTTGGGCATAGTCCTCCACTCATCCATCCTGCTCCAACCTTTCCTACACAGAGGCCTATTCCTGGCATCTCTAATATCTTGAATCCTGTTCAGGTCAGCTCAGGTCCTTCAGAGGCTGCACAGGTAAGGGAATGTAAGGAAAGATTTTTGCACCATACTGACTTGTCCACAGTAGTGATTAATCATCACAGCTCTTAGAACAGATTTGTTAACAATTACCTTGGGGCTGCAATGTATGCAGTCTTTTATTATAAATTACCTAGAGTATATCATGCTTTTGAATTGATGGAGTGTTTTCCACCCCTTATAAATATTTCAATAACTTCCAGATTCAGTATATAGGAACTTACAGTTTCAGAATGTTCAGGCAAAGGACATTTGAACAGCAAAGGGACAAATTTATACCCCGCTGATGAACGTAAAAGGTAAAAATCTCTCTGAATGTTGAATCAAAGATTAGAACCAAAGATGCCCATGAAGATTTTTTAAGTGTTAAGAGACAGCAATTTCTCTTTTCCTTTTATACTTCATGCTACACAGAATACTAAGGTAGGGAATTCTCAAATTTCCAAGAGTACAATTTGAAAATTTCAAGAGCCTATGTTAAGTAGAAAAGAAACAGACAATTTGAAAAAACATAGTGTGTGTCAATATAATAATTCCCAAATTAATGGACATGATATTCCATTCTCTCTGGAAGGATAAAGCTGTGTTAGGCAAATTCTGCTGTCTTCAGCCCATTTCATTCAATGACCCTATGTTAATTCATTGCAGTTCATGACCATCCTAAACTAAGCAACTTTAAAATTATAATAATATAATCCAAAACATATACTGAATAAACTAACTCTGCTCAGATGTATGTCTATCTGTTTCTAATAGAAGATAGCAAAATGTGTCCTTCAGGTAAAAGGCAAGGAGAAAGAGTTTATTTCATTTTTTAAAAAGTAAATAATAAAACATGTAAAATATCATCCAGGCAGATATACATGGTCTACAGTAATAAAGTAATAAAAATCTTAGATAAACAGTTTATCCTTTTTTCTTGTGTTGAGCTGGTTTGTCACTGAGTTCAGAAAAGTTTCAGACATGAGGGTTTATTTTCTTATATAATAATTTATATAAAGAAATTATATAAATTATTATATAACATTCAATCAGGGTGTTTTCTGTCTAAGTAAAAACATTACTGGGAAATTATAATTTTGAAAATGGAAGATAAATCAAGAACATTATCACAATCATAGAAATCTGAATTTTGTGAACTTCGGTAAAGTTTCTTTAAATATTCTAGATGTATTGTATTTTAATTCAAAGTCTACTTAATATCTTTTGGATATAAATATGTACTTCAGAGTAAGCCTACAAGTGAGTCTGCAGTGAGCAGCACAGGGGACCCAATGCATAACAAGCGTTCCAAGATAAAACCAGATGATGACCTCCCCAGCCCAGGAGCTGGAAGCATGCAGGTAAATTATGCTTTTATCGGTTGTAGGAAGAGGGCACATTTTGCCTTAATTGTTTTTGTGAGTATTCTTTGCCAAAGCGAATACTCTCTATCTACTAATACTACTAGTTTTTGCATAACATTTAACAGTGACAGTTATTGGTTGTTTGGAAAAACTGAGTCCTGTAAAGACTGTCTTAAAACCCCAAGTTGCTGTTGACTCCTACCAAATTTTAATCATTGCCAAAAATGAGGGGAGCAATCTTTCATTAGATTGAAGTTTGAAATACCTAAAAAGGATAATGTATGTCCTGAAATTTTTGTTTTTGTTTTTAAATTGCATCTTCAGTTTCTCTCCATAAAATCTGAAAAACCAAGCCCATGTCCACAAACATGATATTCCTCCTTCTTTGCACCTCCTTGTTTGCATATATGTTGCCCCTCCTGCCTCCCCCTCCCATAAAAAGACAGAAAACAAGGTTCTAGAAAGCAATGGTCATGAATTTCTGTGGTCATGAATTTGTTTATAAATCTACCTCTGCATAGGTGTTGTTTAGGGATCACTTCAGAGTGTTTCTAGTATTCAGAAGGTTCTGACCAGTTCTGGAGAACCGGCAGCGGAAATTTTGAGTAGTTCGGAGAACTGGCCAATCCCACCTCTGACTGGCCCTGCCCCCATCTATTCTCTGCCTCCCAAATCCCAGCTGATTGTTCGGGTCTTCTTTTGTTGCCCTGCACAGGAGAACGGAACTGGAAAGTAGGTTAATGGAGGTGGGGTGGGGAGGGAATAGGATTCTGCCATGACCACCAAGCAATGCCATGCACATCAAGCCACACCCACAGAACTAGTAAAAAAATTTGAATCTCACCACTGAATCACTTAATTAAATTATCATTTTTATTCTGAGACATTAACATTTGCTTTAAATAGCAGTTCCAGTGGTAATAAAATTGATCAATTGAGATATGATGAACAGTTGCTGAGGACAGATTGCACATAGATAACTTAAAAGCTGTGGCTAAGGAGCTGGACTCCTTTTCTGAACATCATGCCGCATAGCCAGTACTGTTTTATATTTAAAACAGTTTCTTTTGTATAAAGGCAGGTGGATCTAAATGTATTGCTGTTTTACAATCCTGTTAGCAAAGCTTTAAAACTTTATCAAAGAAGTCTTAACCTGAACAAGAAGACATATCTGTAATAAACTTTTTAATTTTAATTTTATTTTTTTCAAAGTTGAGAAATTTTCCATGGTTTGGAAGAGATTAAGGATTATAGACAAGTATTTTAAAATGTACCTTTTTCTTTTTTTAAGTCCTAATAACAGCTTGGTTATTTTACAATAATACTAGAAACATTGAATAAGTTAAGACCTAAGTGTTTGTTTGTTCATCTGCTTCCTCACTTCCGTGGCCCTGACAGGAACCACCGGAAGGAATGACCTCAGTAAAGGAGGAAGGGGAGAAAAATGAAAGCAAGCAAGAACCTGAAGTAGTCTATGAGACAAACTGCCATTGGGAAGGCTGTTCACGAGAGTTTGACATGCAGGAGCAACTAGTGCATGTAAGTTAATGGCATTCAGGAGCCGGCTTTGAAAACTATCTGACCTTTTCTAAAGGGTCAGGCTCTCTGACCCTTTGCTGAGTCAAGTTTCTTTGCAAATCACATTGCTGACTAGAGGCAGCTTATGGATTTCTGTGAATAAAGCAAAACTCCAAGCTATACTGTTTGACCTGTTCAGTCAGCTAAAGCTTAGTGTAAAATTCAATAAAGTCTTCAATAGAGAGTGTAATGGCTCTGATCCTGTAAGCCATAAAATACTATTTTGAATCATAGACTTTGATAGTTATTGAAAACGAATAAGCTGGGCATGAGTTGTTATTAACTTTTTTGCCAAGCTTGTTGCTTCTAGTCTCTTCAAATCGGCGTGCAACAATAGAAACAAGAGATGGAGATTTTTCCCCTACAACTCTAGGATATTTGATGCACTTAATATATCAAACTTTTATTATTTTAACAAGGGGAAATAAATTAATTTGGAAAATTAAAATATATTTTTTGGGGGGCATTCCATAATATTAAAGGAGTTTTGTCTGGGGAGAAAGTACAGCATGTAACTTCAAAATGGTTTCCATAGATAGTAAGTACCTATAGTAATTTTGAATGATAAAAGATGAATACATAATTGGAAAATTATGATGTTTTGGTTTGCACTCGGTATACTCCCAGTCAGTCTCTATATCCAAATCAGAATGAATGGATATGCCACTCAGTTCATATAGCAAACACTGTAGCTTGATAGATATTTATTAAACATTAGTAAATATAAAATGATTAATTGAAAAAAGGGGACAAAGTTATGACAAACCTGCAAGTCATGAAAAAGCTGAAAGAAATGAACCATATACAGGAAATAAAAAGGGCAAAGGATTTAATGTCAAAAATCTGCATTGTCAAAATCTATCAAAATGTACTTTTTCCAGAACCACTGAAAATTCATTACTGTAGGTAATTAACAGAAAAAATCCCAAATGAGATATTTGTTTTTTTCCAGCTTTAACTCCTTTGTATATACAAAAGTAGCAAAATTGAAGTGGAAATTAGGACATCAGATGATTCTCCTCTCTTCTATACCATGAAGGAAACAATTGATGGACGGAAGTGATATGTTTAAGATTCATCTTTTCATAAGATTACACAAGTATTTTTTCATGCACAATGATTTTCTCAGTGTCAGAAATAGTTTACTAGGCAATGGCATCAATTGGACATCAGTGTTGTGATCCACCAGCAGCCTCTGGAGAAGGCAGCAGTGGGAAAGAACATGGGCCAGTCCAGGAGTCTGGGAAGGACTCAGACAAGGGTCCTGCGTCCAATACAGAGATGGGGCCAGGGCCATCTGGGAGTTATGTGCTGACTCCGGAGCTTCCAGAATATGACAGCAGCGAGGTAGAGAAACAAGGGGAGCCTGTTCCCATTGCATGTGTGCATGTATGCGCAGAGCTGCCAGAAGGCAAGAGCAGTTAAGACAAAAGGGGTGACTCGGGAATAAGGCTTGGAGGTGATTGCTGCTCCCATAAGATATAAAGGAAGTGCAAAGAGACAGGAACCTTTGCAGAAAGCAATGTTGTTCACTCTGTTCGGATTAAACCTTGAAGCTCTGAGTAGACTGTGTATTTGTTTGGCTTTTTACAATTAATTTGACACTTTAGTTGCTGGCAGCAATTCAAAGAAGATAAAGGTGGGTGCTTTTCTCGAGAGACTGTTTGGGACTCATTACGGGCTGGGAATGAACATAATTCTCAGCATTGAAATAAAAAAAGAATTATTTGGACTAAGCATTTGCTTAATTATGGTCTCAGGAAGCCTTGATCAGAACAATCAGTTTTACTTTTTTCCATGTCCTTCTTGTAATACCATTTAAAATATACATATTTCATATTGTGTTTGGACTGCTTTGGGTCTGCAATTCTTGAACATGCTATGTTGCTCTCAGTTCTAACGTGGTTGGAATTTTTTAATTTTGAATTCCGTCAATAGTTTGTAGAGCTACACAAATTTCCTGCATGCTTGTTCTTGGTAGTCCTTGGCTATTGTCCATTCTTTTAGAAATTGTTGAAAGTTACAATGGGGTTGGAAAAATGGACTAGTTCCTGAAGTTCTGGCCATTGCAGAAATCCCATGATCATTTGATTAAAATCTGTGTATTTGTGTGCTCAAGTCTGTGATTGCAACATCACAGGTAGCCATGGTCACATAAACCTTATTTGTAACATTCATTTCAGCTTTCCAAAGTCACTGGGGAAACCTGCTGGGAAGGTTGCAAATCACTCAAGTAAATTGCTCCTGCTTTTTCTTGACTCCCCCACCCATGTACAGCCTCCAGAGACTGTCACTGACTTTCCATATTTCACATGTGGCCTGAATCACTTCCCAGAAGCTCCCCAACCCTCCCACAGCTTGTGTGCAGCCTGTGCTGGCACTCCCTATATTTTTCCTGGCCTCCTGTGAGACATTGCTAGCCCTCCCAGCCACCTTGACTCATATGCAGCCTGCACTATTTTTCTCACTATTTTTCTCTCCAAACCTCCAATCATCCCCTCACTCCTGACTGGGTTTCTTTTCTTTTTCCACTTAGCAACTATGCATCTTGGGAATATAGCATAAACCAACACTATATTGTACAACCATATCACTTAAGTGATAAGCAACATCAATTGCTGTTATAATCCAAAGAGTACTAGATTCAACCTTTACAGATGATAGAGCTATGATAGTTTACTTATTACTGCACTACATAATAGATATGCTTCCATATAAAGACACGTGTGCTGTAGTTGATTTCTTAGATCCCCAGACTAATTTGAATCTCTATATCTAGTACTATAAGTTTTATATTATTATTTACAAGCAGTCTTAAATTAAACTTTAAATATCTGCCTCATCATATTAACTGCCTATTAACAAGTATGTTGGCTCATGGATCTTTTCATTCAGCAGACCATCTACATTGGCTATACCCTAATTGCAGCTTTCACACAGTTGCCCTATGTTATTCATTATTTGTCAACTTACTTAAGTTTCCTCCTTTGTTTAGGTATCCAATTTCCATGGGTCTAATTAAGTTGATTTGTCATGATTTTGAGCTCTGAGGCCAACAAAGTAGGATGCCACACATCCACTAGAATCACAATCCCTTTATCCCAGCACAGAATCTCAACACAGAGTGAGTTTATGAGACTCCACCTTCCAGCTGATTATGAAGGGCCAGAGCTCCCTGCCCATCTCCAGATGCTCCTGAGTGCCAGCAATCACTCTCTGCATCTTCAGCATTCACGTGTTGCTTGCTGCTCCGCCATCCTGTGTTGGACTCGGCCTCTGTTGTTCTACCATGCAACCTCTCCCCATGAGTCCTTCTACCATTCTTTTTGTGACAGGCCCTCCCAAGTGACAGGGCTTTTTTGCTCCCTAAGGCAGTGTGGCTAACCTTTTTTGGGCTCCTGTGCTGAAAATTACACGTGCGCCAGCATCCAGAAGGCAATGTGCACGGGCCCTCCCATGCCACATGCATGTGCGAACCACCACCACCACCCCCTTACCTGCACTGTGCATGCACATGCTTCCCAGCTGCTTTTCAGCCCATTTGAGGCCTTTTTCAGCCTCCCAAAGGCTCGAGGGAAGCCTCTGCAGCCTTTGGAGGCCGAAAAATGGGTCCATTTCATCACTTCCGGTATTTCTGGAAATACTGGAAGTGACGAAGTGGGCCTGTTTTTCGGCCTTCAAAGGCTGCAGAGACTTCCCTCAAGCCTCTGGGAGGCCAAAAAAAGCCTCAAATGGGCCGAAAATCAGCTGGAAGGTGCACGCATGTGCAGTGCAGGTAAGTTTGACTGGGGCATGCGTGCCCGCGCAAATGGCTCTGCGTGCCATAAGTTCGTCATCACAGCCCTAGGGCTTTCCCTCACCCATCTGTGGCAACCCCAAGACAGTGCACAGGAATTTTTGACTGTCGCTGTTTTGGAGGTTGACAGGAAACTCCTCTCTATCAGGGGGATGAATCCATAAAACAGCAAACAAGCACATGCAAGGATTAGTGAGCAAGTGGTCAGAGTTCTTCTTCTGTATTTATTCTTGGTTTTTGGGGATGCTCTCAGTGAAACCTAGCAATCATGCACACGGTTCTTACATCCCTACTCCACAACCAAGAGGCCTCTGACAATGGGTATTCCTTCCACTGGACCAAATATTGCGGTTTGCCCTTCTGCAAGTGGGAATCCAAAATCTGGTCTATTTATAATTTATAGAGTCTTCCCTCCTTCCCACTGCGATGGGTCCGGGCTCAGGCCAAGGTATGGGCCAGACATCTGACATTTCCATGGTTTTTATCAAGCTACTGTGGAAAACCAGATGTATCTTTCCCAATAGAAGAGGGAGATTCAACTCTACCATAAGCAGATTAATTACTCTCATTATGAGAAAGGAGCCCAGGAATTTTGGTTTTAGTTTTTGACAGGGCACCCTCAACTTCAGATATCTGGTGAGAGATACACTTTCTCCTCCACTTGGAAGGGCTTTTGCAGGGCTTGTTTCTTGTTGTCCTGGATTTTCTAGGTTTCAGCTGCTTTCCTTAATGATGTTTTCACTTCACCCCACACCCCTTGCAAGGTCCACTTGCAATCCACTCAGCCAAGATAATGGATAAGGTAGCCTCTTGAGGATATTCAGGAATCAGGACAAATTTCACCCCATTTACTACCCTGAAGGCCTGTACTGCTATGCACAACATTGTTGTATGCTACTTCTACAAATGGCAGCAGTTCTGTTCAGTTGGTTTGCTGGTAGTTGATGTAGCATCTTAAGTACTGCTCTACCATAGCATTGGTTCGTTCCACCGCCTGAAAACCACTTGTTGAGCCAGTTGGGGAGATCTCAGTAAGCACAGGCCTGGTGTAATGTGCAAGCCAGGGCTGCTTTCAATGATGGACCAGCAGCCATTCTGTCCATGGCTGCAATTTACCAGTGATCCGGCAGGACTCTCGCACATAATGTGCCACCAGTCTGCCTTCTGCTTCAGCGCTAGGATTTCCCCTTCAGCCCTCTAAGCTTTGGTCACATTTTCAAAATGGTCCTGCAGTGTCTCCCAACTCCTGGGCATGCTCACTGTGGAGGTCTGCCACCCATCAATGGCCTCTCCCTCGAATGCTGCCATCACCACTTTGACCATGGCCCATTGGGTGGGTTAAAAATGGACTTGGCGGTCCATCTGGCTGGACACCTGGCTCAGGAACAGGGTTAATCTGTCAGGGTTCCCATCAAAGGTGGTTTTCAAAAGTGGTGGCTCTAAGGCCAGAGGGTGGGGTTGTCAAAACCCCATAGGCTACCCAGGACTCTGATTAGGACCACTAGGTCTTGCCTGCTGCTTGCCTGAGCGGCCGTGGTCTTAGCTACGGGAACTGACTGTCCACCAACCTTGTGGTTTCTTCTGGAACTGCTCCTGTTTGGCTTTTTGGCTGCACCAGGGAGGACCCCTGCACTGCTTCCCTTACTTGCTGGGGCTCTTGGGACTGGCTATAGCCCTCATCCAGGCAGAACTTGGGACTAGTTAGAACTGGGTAGACAGGACTAAAGTCATTTGGCTGACCTCACCTGCCAGATTGCCAAGGTGTTAAAACTGCAGTACCACAAGGAAAGAACTTAATTAAGGCTTTTGAAGTAGGACAGCTGAAGGACGAGACACTGGCTGAGTTTTTAAATAGAATAAAGGAATGTTTAAATAAATATTCTGGTCTTTCTCCTGAAACATCAGCATATGATTCTTTGATTAAAGTACAGTTTGTAATGAAGGCATGGCCCTAATATTCAGGAAAAAATCTAGAAGATAGAAGACTGGACTAATACAGAAATAACAATTTTGTTAAAAGAAACTCAAAAGGTTATGCTAATAGAGATGATGCTAAGAACAGACGGAAAAGCCAAATGATGATGTCAGTGTTCAAGGCAGTTACTAAGACTGAGAATAAAATGGAGGGAGTTGGTAGAGGTAGAAAGGTTGGAGCACCATCTACTGGGGATAGGTGGAAACGCCCTGGACAAGATAGAGTATTGGAACAAAGTGAATAAGATGAATGGGGGAAGCAAAAAGTGTTTTGCTTGTGGAAAGGAGGGGCATTTTGCTAGAAATTGTCCGCACAAAGTAAAAGCATATTTAAGAGAATATGGTATGGATTGGTTGCCAGATTTTACCTGGTTGAAATATGTATTCATTTGTATTATTATTATTGTTATAATTGGTTTTATTTAATGTATCTGTATTCAGTGTATGCCTGTATGTAAGTATGTTAAATGTTGTTGTAAGGTAACCAAACCAGAGAAAAGGAACATGGAAGGGAAGAGGTTAAGCCAACAGGAAGTTTGACTTATGTTAAGAGAGATAAGTGATAATTCACAGGTCTAAGATAATGAAATAGGAAAGGGAGAATTGTGATATGTAAAATTATTAAGGATTATACCTGTGAAAATAAGAAAACGTAAGTAATGCCATATTTATCCTATCAATGACCTACGACAATATTACTAGAATATTATTGAAATATTAAGTAATGATTATATAGTTTATTAATCATGAAAACAAGATTGTTTTGTACCCTGGAACATGTCAAATTTCTGACAGGTCACAGACCTGGCAGTACACACTGTTTAATGTGTTATTGTATGCTAACTTTTAGAAATGCTGGTATTATTACCAGTATCTTAGAATAGACAATCTGCCAAACAGGAGAGAGAATACTCCATAAGATATGGAGTTCTCTGAAAATGAGATAAGTGAATGGGTGTGATTACTGGAAAATTGCGCAATAAGTAGGAAACAGGATAAGATGAAGTTAACAGAATCTTGTATGAGGAAGTATATAAAAATCTCCATGCCTATGGGAGGGGTCTCCAATCTCTCTCATTTGAGGGAGAAGGGCTCCTGGCCTTTGCAATGCTAAATAAAAGAGCTCTTTATTGTTCCTGGTCTCCTGTTACTTTTTAATTTTTATCACATGGCCTCTTCAAACCGCTCCTTTAGCTGCTCCATCATCTTACTTCCTGGAGCAGTTGAGTAGCTCCAATCCTCATCTCATCACTGTCTATCAGCCTCCATTCCGTCACCATGTCAAATGAGCACCAGAAAAGCTTGGGGTTAGTAGTGGGGCCCAACTTCCGGCAGCTGATGACGAGCTGCGGCCACTAACGCCTGCCCTGCTCCCACTGCAGACTCTTCCTGGGCCATCTGCACATTGGCTTGCCCCTCATGCTTCCTGGGGCACAAGTCCAGCTGAGCATCTCCCACATCCTGCTCTGGCATGGATGTTTTCCACCACCACTCCAGGATCTGCCTCTTTCGCCGCCCCTTTAGCCATTACCATGATGCTCCCCTGACCCATAGAAAAGCAAAAGTGGATGAGTTTGGAATGCTTGCTTACTATCATGGTTCCGAGCTCTGAAGGAAGTAGGATGCCACACATCCATCAGAGTCATAATCCCTTTATTCCAGCACAGAATTTCAGCACAGAGTGAGTCGAAGCAAGCCTCTGCTTTCCAGTTGATTATGAAGGGCCCGAGTTCTCTGCTCCTCTGTAGCTGCTCCTAAACACCAGCAATCTCTCTCTGCATCTTTGGCATTCACATGTTGCTTCCTGCTTGCTGCTTCACCATCCTGTTCTGGACTTGGCTTATGTTGCTCCACCCCAGGACCTCTCTCTGTGAGTCTCTATACCATTCTTTTTGTGACAGGTCCTCCCGAGCGACAGGGCTCCCCCCCCCCCCCCCGGGCTTTCTTCATATTGAACTTTGAAGAAACGGGATAGGAAGAACATCAATGCTTCTGAACATTGGTGTTTGATAAGACTCCTGAGAATACCATGGACAGGCCACAAAACAAACAAATAGATCATGATATAAATCAACCCAGAGTTTGCACTCAAGACACAAATGTCCAGGCTCAAATTATCCTACTTTGGATGCATTATATGAAAAGCTATCTCTGGAAAGACTCTAATGCTGGGAAAGGTAGAAGGGAAGGGAAGAAGATTATCAGTAGCAAAATCAGTCAGTTATAGCAATGGTGAGTACATAATTGGAAGAGCTGAAGAATCAAATTAAGAGGCAAATCATCATGGAGAAAATTTAGCTATGCTGTTGCTAAATACTAAGAAAGATTTGATGATATATCATCATCATTATCATCGGAGATCTGTACTGCTCCCATCCTTTTGATTTTCCGCAAGATATTAGTAAACTTTGGTTAGGGTGGCAGTGAATTGGTGGATTGTTCTGTTTTTTGTTCTGTCTTCCCTTCAGCTGTACTCTTCTTCTTCTGTGCTATAAATTGTTTCCTTTTTAACTTTTTAATTGTAAGTCACCCAAAATCACTATAAAATCAGATGACTTTGAAATTGAAATAATGTAGGTAAAATATTTACATTTTTTAAAAATAGTCCAATGTGACAAATTTAATACTCAACAAAGCAAGGGTCCCAGGATTTACGATGCTACTAATCTACCATCTGTAATTTTAAAAAGTTATTTATTCCAATATCAGTGGGCTCTCAGAAGAGTAAAATTGTGTTGTTAGTTTTTCCAACATTAGCTCAAAATTGCAGCAACTTGACTATCTGTTAATTTCTTATTTCAAAATGACAGCTGAAAAAATATTAAAAAACTAAAGTGAAAAAAGGAGTATAAGAATTTCTATTAATGTTTATTGTATTGGATATATTAATAGATAGTATTTTCAGAAATTCTGAATTTCACTTTCTTGTGTTGACTTTAAAGATTCATGTTAAAAATCTTTAGCAAACCATGTGAAGTAAATTGACAAAACCACAGTGCTGCTTGTATCATGCAACTTAGCTCCTTTTATGATAAATTGTCCAGTGAAAATATTTCTAGTACTCTTTTAAGAACTATAAATATTTGAAAAGCTTTACTCAGATTTAGAGTAAATGAGTAAATAAAAGGAATGTATAACTATAGAATCAAATTCAAGGCCATTACAGAAATTATACAGTTATTTCTAAGAATTCTGTATTCATTTATTTGGCCATGTAAATTCAAAGACAATAACAGTTTAAAAATAGAGTTTCTTTACTATATGACTCCATATTTTGTTGAGAGTAGTATTATTACTCTACTCCTTAAAGCAGTAGGACAATTCTGGGAAAAGACACAATGGATAAACTGCTTCTCACTTTCAAATCTGAAATGCAGCACAAATTTTTAAATGTATTATACAAGCCTAAAGAAAAAGGCATGTGTCAAATCAACATTAACCCTGTGGTTAGAGTGCAGTACTGCAGACTACTTCTGCTGACTGCCAGCTGATTGGATTTTGGCAGTTCAAATCCCACCAGGCTCAAGGTTGAGTCAGCCTTCCATCCTTCTGTGGTAGGTAAAATGAGGACCCAGATTGTTGGGGGCAATATGCTGACTCTGTAAACTGCTTAAAGAGGGCTGTAAAGCACTGTGAAGCAGTATATAAATCTAAGTGCTATTGCTATTACTAATCACATAGTTGTTAGCTTCCGTTGGAATTTGTAGAAATTTCAACAATAAACTACTTTACTCACAATTTGTTGAGAAAGGATGTATTTATTATAATCTGTTTCTTCCAACCCAGCAATCCGAATTAAGCCAGCGCTGAGAGCATCTGCCTCTCAGCACTTTTTATTAACCAGTTCCACCCCTTTCTACTAACTAACATCTGCCCTTCCTATTAATCCCGCTCGCCTCCCCCCCACAATGCTAAACGCAGCTAACTTACCGATGCTAATCACACCCGCCACATTCCATCCTACATATCCAATTACTTTCCCCCTCATTCTGTTTCATAGTCATCTATTGTGCAAACACACAGCAACACCAAGACAAAATTCTGATCAACTTAAAAATCAAAAAATAAACAAAACTCCAATACCGTTCTTCATCAGCTGTTTTGTTCCATCATGCTGTGCCAAGCCACTCTATAAAGGAGTAGCAAACCCCCCCACCAGTTCCTGCCTGTAATGGGATGTCAGTTTCACGGACATCTAGCAAGTTTGACAACAACAGGAGCGATGGACCCCATCTTTTCCAGGTTAACGTGTCGGGCTTCCCATCATGGAACTGGTGGGCAGGACCTTTAAAGCCCCCTATACCATGGTTCTTTCTGTAACAGACTAACATTATTATCACATATACATTTGATTTCATTCCTCCCACCCACTTTCGTGGGGTACTTTGTATGGAATTTCATCATAAACGGGATGCAGACACATCAGTATGTGATATCCATGATGCATCTGCTAGTGGAAAACCTGTCCACTGAACTAGCTATTGTAACTGTCCACATCAACAATGGGAATCAAGTATTTCATCAATTTTGTAATGATCATCCCTAATGGGTCCTGATGATTTTACCCTAGGTTCTTGTCTGGTCATATAAGCTGGTTTCAGGAGACTGATATGAAATACAGGGTGAACTCTTTTAAAACATGAAGGAAGTCGAAGACCTACAGTAACTGGATTAATAATTTGTACTACCGGGAATAGTCCTATATATTTTGGTCCTAGTTTTTTACTGGCCAGGCCTAGTTGAATGTATTTAGTTGATAAATATATCCAGTCTCCAATGTTATGTTGTATTTGCGTGGATCATTTCTTATCTGCCTGAGCTTTATATGCTTCCTGTGCTTTTTTCAATGCAAGTTGGACAGAGTCCCATTGTTTTTTTTATATTATTTGCCCTTGTAGTAGCGGTTTCTGATTCTTGTTCTTTTCCTTTATGAGGCCATTCTCATATAGGTACAAATTCCATATCACTCGCTATTTGGAAAGGGGAATATCCAGTACTGCTATGTGTAGTATTGTTATATGCTATCTCAGCGTATGGTAGTAGGTCTATCCAATTACTTTGTTGATAATTGACATAACAATGGAGGTACTGTTCAATAGCGGCATTAGCTCTTTTAGAAGCTCCATTAGTAGCTGGATGATAAGCTGTACTTAATCCTTGTGTAGATCCAATCAGATGTATAAACTCTCACCAGAATTTTGATGTGAACTGTACTCCCCTATCCAATATAATTTTCCGAGGCAGTCCATGTAACCGGTATATATGTTGTATAAACAAGTCTGCCAATTTTCTAGCATATGATATTCCTTTACATGGAATGAAATGCGCCTGTTTGGAGAATAGATCAATAACAGTCCATATAACCGTATATCCGTGATTATCTGGCAAATCGACTATGAAATTCATACCAATGTCTTGCCAGGGTTTCATTGGTTCAGACACAGGTTGTAGTAAACCTGCTGGTTTTCCAAGTTTTACTTTATTGATTACATAAATAGAATAGGATTTTACATAATTTTCTATATTTGATTTCATACCTGGCCACCAAAATTGTCATTTTGCTAACTGTAGTGTTTTAGAAACCCGTAATGTCCCGCTTGTTGAACATTATGATGTTTTAACACTATCGATTTTAAAACGTTCTGCACATATATCTTAACTCCTCTCCAGGCGATACCATCTTTCATCTCTACCTGATTTTTATTGTTTGTTAGCCAGTGATCTTCCTTTAAGATTGTAGGTAAATCAGTTGCAAGTATGGTTGTTTGTAATGATTCAACTCGATCAATCATTGGTATGAGTGGTTGAACTATACTTTCACATATACTATTATATTGAGGAAGTCATGATAAAGCATCCGCCATAAAGATTTTCCCTGATAGAACATATTTCAATTTAAAGTTGAATCTTTTAAAAAATAATGCCCAGCCAACCTGCTTTGGTGACAACCAACATGGATTTTGCAGTGTTTCTAGGTTTTTATGATCAGTCCATACCTCAAATGGCTGTGAACTTCCGTCTAACAGATGTCTCCAGGTGAGTAATGACCAACGAACTGCAAACGCTTCTTCTCCCAAATTGCTCAATTGCGTTCAGCTAGACTAAACTTGCGAGAAGTATACGCACATGGTTGTAATTTACCCTCTACATTCTTTTGTAGCAATACAGCTCCCACAGCTACATAACTGGCATCCGCCTGGATGATGAATGGTAGGTTTACATCCAGGTGTTTCAATTCTGGCTCTTGTGAAAACAGATTTTTTAGGTTATAAAACGCTATTTGGCATTTGTTTGTCCATGGTAAAACTGTACTTGGTTTTGGATATTTAACACCAATAAATTTGGTTCATAATAAATCTGTTAATGGCATAGCGATATCGGCAAAACATGGTATAAACTGTATAAACCCCAAGAAGCTTTGCAATTTTTTCCTTGTCCTCGGGGCATGCCATTTTAACACAGTTTCTACTTTCTTGGGGTTCATTTTAATTCTTTGTTCGGAAATACGATAGCCTAGATAGTCCAGTTGTTTAGTGTGAAATTCACATTTTGATAATTTCACATAAAGCTAAGTGTCCAATAGTTTTTTTGAGTACTTGTCTCACTAGTTGAATGTGTTCTTGTTCAGAATTAGAGTAAATTAAAATGTCATCTAAGTAAACTAAAACACCTCTATACAAATGTTCATGTAACACTTCATTTATCAGTTACATGAAGATGGCTGGAGCTCCTTGCAATCCAAATGGCATTATGTTATAATGATAACTACTGAGGGGACAATTAAACATTGTTTTCCATTCATCTCCTTGCCGAATTCTTACTCTACAGTAAGTCTCTCCTAAGTCAAGTTTAGTGAATATTCGTCCTTTTGCTAAAGTAGCTAGCAAATCTTTCATTAATGGATACAATGGCTCTATGCAAACCTCGATAGTCAACACATAGCCATAATCCACCATCTTTTTTTTTCCCGGAACAACACAGGCGCTGCCGTATGAGATCTACCTGGGGTTATAAATCCCCTTTTTAAATTTTTTTCAATGTACTTTCTGTTAAGCCTGGTTTCCCCAACCAGGGTTAGGGAGACAAGCTAAACAGAATGTGCAGCGTTAGTCAGATAGGCACACAGATAAATGAGTGAGCTAAGCTTGTATGTTTATTAACATACAGTAAAAATAACAGATACGCTTGTGCTATCAAAAATATAGTTTATTCCATTATGAGTTCATAGCATAGTCAAAATAACAGTCCAATAGTCATGTATCATTTAGTCAGTCCATTCAGGGATATTCAGTTAGCAAAGTCCGTGTAGAATACCCTATGTCAATTCACTTACAAGTCAGTCCTTTGTTTTCTCTCCCGTTCGAGCAATGCAGTCTTGAGTCCTTGCAGTAATCAGGGATCATCAAAGTCAGAGAGAGAGCAAGCTGCAGCCTTGCTTCTTTTAAAGTGCTTTCACAACCACTCCCTTAATTACTATCCCACAGTTAAAGTTGCAGACACTTTAACATACAAACTATGATTACATATTATTATTTACCTAAACCAGTTAGGGTAAAACAATGTTATCCCTAACATTCTCCCCTTTTAGGAAATAATAATAAATATAACTATTTACATCTTTAAATCATATTTGTTACAACTCTCTTTAAACTTAATTACTCCTTGAGCTTTTGTAAATTGGTCTGCAATGTTTTCTTCCGTCATGCAGTATTCCAATTTAATTAGCCCATTCTTTACAGATTCTCTAACATTTAAGTATCTTAAATCAGTATGCTTTGATCTAGTTTTTACAGCAATACTAGTAGCTAATTTTATAGCTGCTTGATTGTCCTCGTACACAACAATGGAATCTTTTACAGTTATACCCATGTCTAAGAATAAATGTTTGTACAAAATTAAGTCAGTGCATAATAATGACAGACATGAAAATTCCGCTTCCATCGTGGACAAGCTGATATGCTGTTGTCTGATTGACCTCCACCCTATTAGTGTTTTACCAAATAATATAGCCATCCCAGATGTTGATTTTCTAGTGTTTATATCAGTTGCAAAACTTGCATCTGCATAGGCACTAAGACTCAAATCACCCTTTGGTTCTATATACAATGCATGGTTCATTGTTCCTTTAAGATATCTTAAAATTCTCTTTAATGATTGCCAATGACATTGTTGTGGATCTGAATTAAAACATGCCAGCTGATTTACACTATAAGCTATATCAGGCCTAGACCAATTGCTTATATATGATAAGCTGCCAATCAAAGATTGATATATGGACTTATCAAATTTGGGACTTTGATCATTAGTTTGGCAAACTTCCTGACTCATTGGAGTCTTTGCCGTTTTAATTAATTGGCAAATTTTAACTTCTTGAGATATCTTAAAACCATTTTTTGTTTTGTTAATTGTCAATCCTAGATACTTTTTAATTTCACCTAAATGCTTTAATTTTATCTTTTTGGCTAATAATGATATAATCTCATTAGCTTCATTATTAGTCTTAGTTATCAAAGCAATATCATCTGTAAATAATAACAATAATGACACCGTTCCATTATTTTCTCTTTTAAACACACATGGATCTGCTAAACCAGATTTAAATCCTATATTGTTTAACTCTTTCACAATATATTGGTTCCACTCAAACCCAGATTGTTTCAACCCGTAAAGACTCTTTTTGAGTTTCCAACAATCATTACTATTTACTTTATTGTCTTTTATACCAACTGGTTTTCTTAAATATATAGTGTGCTGCAATGGTGCATGCAGATAAGCAGTTTCTACATCTAAATGGTTAATGAAATAGTTTTTCTTAGCTGCCCACACTAATGCTGCTCTTTAAGATGTTGCTTTAAGACTTGGTGCGAAAACTTCATCGTAATCAGATGCAGTTTGATTAAATCCTTGAGCTACTAACCTAGCTTTATGGGTAACAGTCCCATCATTTCCAGTTTTTACTTTAAATATCCATTTGCACCCAATGGATTTTTCTCCTGGAGGTAATTTAGCATCTTCATAAACTTTCATTACCTTTAATGAATTTAGTTCCTTTTTCCATTGCCTTTTGCCAATTCTCCTGATCCTTAGCAGGATACATCCTAAGTTCATCTACACTAGTTGGAACTTTAGTTACTTGGCAAACTATACTTGCTTGATATCTATCAGGTGGTCTAGTTACACGTGTAGTACGTCTAGGTATTACAGGACTTACAGATGGACTTTCATTTATTAACTCTTCTTGATTATCTAACTCTTCCTGATCAACTGTTTCTTCTTGTTCTGGTCCTATTTGCTCTTCTTGGACTTCTTCTTTAATTGGACTCTTCTTATAACTAGTCTGATCTTTTTGCCTTTTGTAGGGTTCAATCATTACTTCATTATTAAAATCTTGCTCTAATCTATTCCATCCTACATGTTCTAGGAATTTAGCACTGGCACTGGTGTAAACTCTAGATGTACCTGGTTCCCAGAATCTATAAGATCTATGATTAGATGTATATCCTACAAAATATAATCTTTTAGCTCTATGTTGTCCTTTTTGTCTAAGTTGTGTAGGGATATGCACCCATGCTGGTGCTCCAAATGTGTGCATGTAACTTAAATCAGGTTTTGTAGCATGCCACAGTGTGAATGGTAATTCACCTGTTGTTGAATTAACAACATTATTTAATATATGATTACCACACATTATTGCTTCTCCCCACAAATTGTCAGGTAATCCTGAATCAGACATCATAGTTCGTGTCATTGATTGTAATGTTTGGCCTCTTCTCTCTATAAAGGCATTATGTTGTGGCCGATATGGTGCAGACATTTTATGTTGAATACCTAACATTCTTAGTCTGTTCTGGAATTTATTATTTGTAAATTCTGTACCATTATCTGTTATAAGAGTTACTAATTTCTTTTTAGTTTTCCTTTCAGCAAATTTTATTCAATTAACAAGATTTTGATACGTTTCAGTTTTGCTTTTCATTAAATAGCAAAACCCATATCTAGAATAGTGGTCCATTATACTTAGTATGTAACGAGCTCCTCCTACACTTGGTTTTTTCGGACCTATAAAATCTGCAAATGCTACTTCTAAAGGTTCTTTGGTAGTAAATCCATCAACTCTATTAGCAGGTGTGACCCTGGCTTTGCTTTGATTACAGGCATTACATTGCAAATACTTATTACAAGGTTTCAAACTTATTCCCTTAGATAATTCAACAGTTTTCTTAAGCATTTTAAAATTTAAATGCCCTAGCCTTCGATGTAACAAGTGAATACATTCATCATGAGGTTTCTTATTTTCATAAACTGTGTTAGCCACCTTTAAACCATCATCATTTAACACATATAATTCACCTCTTAAAGATGCAGTAATTTTCTTATCTTGTTTTTCAATTATGCAGTTATCTCCTTTAAACGTAACTACATATCCTAGTTTAACCAAAATTCTAACTGAAATTAAATTAAACTTAAGTTGTGGTACATATAACATTTTTACATTCTTTTTTATAAAAGAACAATATGCTATACCTTGACCTTTAGCTTTCAGTTTCCAGCCATTGGCTAACGATATCTGCTGTGTACTCTTGGACATTTTAATAAAATTTTTGTTATCATTTGTTATACATTGGGATGCTCCACTGTCAACCACCCATAAATTATTTTTTACAGCTCCGTTAGTATACATGGCTAACTCTAAATTTTTATTTATATTTTGATGACTTTTAGTATTCTGGCCAGCGTTCTGGTGCTTTGCTTTTTTACAAAATCTTGCCAAATGTCCTCTTCCTCCACAATTAAAACACTTTTTAATTGCGTATGCAGTAGGAGATTCATTATCTTCTTTTTGAGGTTGCTGCCTCCTTAACTCATCTCTTTCAAGCCTTCTTCTGGCCTCTTCAATCAATCTGCCAGTTATATCAGTTAAAGTTAGGCTTTCCTTTGGCAAAATTTCAAGGGAAGTTACGTAGTTATTATAACTTTCATCAAGGGAAGATAGAATTATGTAGACTTGGTGTTGTTCAGAGAAAATAAGCTCTTTCTCGTGCAGTTCTTGAAAAATGCTTTGCATAGTTTTCAAATGACTCAGCATATCACCATTTGTTTGGAGATGCATCCTGAAAAGCTTCCGTGTTAGATTTATGTGAGCACCAACATTTTCTCGAACATAAATCCTCTTCAGCTTCTGCCAACACCCAACAGCCGTTTTCTCTCCGTGGATATAAACAAGCTGTTGATCAGTTAAGGTTAAAGCAATAATGCAAATAGCTTGTTCATTTTTATGCATAAATTCTTCTATCTTTAATTTATCTTCCTCATCCTCTCGATCCCATTCTTCTACGTTTGGTGGATTTTCAATTATGTTCCACAAACCTTCTCTTCATAGAAGCAGACTATATTTCATAGACCATGATACATAGTTTGTTCCATCCAACTTGGATATAAGGGACAAACTTTGTAGATTGACTTGTGCCATGTTTTCTTATATGGATATAAAACTATAATTAATAAAACACAGCTGTCTGTTTACTGTAATGTATAACAACACAAACTCTCACTTTTTACATAAATCTGTTTTATCCTAGTTAAACTGACTTTGCAGCCTCTGGGCCCATAACCAGTGTTAAGCCTGGTTTCCCCAACCAGGGTTAGGGAGACAAACTAAACAGAATGTGCAGCGTTAGTCAGATAGGCACACAGATAAATGAGTGAGCTAAGCTTGTATGTTTATTAACATACAGTAAAAATAACAGATATGCTTGTGCTATCAAAAATATAGTTTATTCCATTATGAGTTTATAGCATAGTCAAAATAACAGTCCAATAGTCATGTATCATTTAGTCAGTCCATTCAGGGATATTCAGTTAGCAAAGTCCGTGTAGAATATCCTATGTCAATTCACTTACAAGTCAGTCCTTTGTTTTCTCTCCCATTCGAGCAATGCAGTCTTGAGTCCTTGCAGTAATCAGGGATCATCAAAGCCAGAGAGAGAGCAAGCTGCAGCCTTGCTTCTTTTAAAGTGCTTTCACAACCACTCCCTTAATTACTATCCCACAGTTAAAGTTGCAGACACTTTAACATACAAACTATGATTACATATTATTATTTACCTAAACCAGTTAGGGTAAAACAATGTTATCCCTGACATCATTTTAATTCTTTGTTCGGAAATACGATAGCCTAGATAGTCCAGTTGTTTAGTGTGAAATTCACATTTTGATAATTTCACATAAAGCTAAGTGTCCAATAGTTTTTTTGAGTACTTGTCTCACTAGTTGAATGTGTTCTTGTTCAGAATTAGAGTAAATTAAAATGTCATCTAAGTAAACTAAAACACCTCTATACAAATGTTCATGTAACACTTCATTTATCAGTTACATGAAGATGGCTGGAGCTCCTTGCAATCCAAATGGCATTATGTTATAATGATAACTACTGAGGGGACAATTAAACATTGTTTTCCATTCATCTCCTTGCCGAATTCTTACTCTACAGTAAGTCTCTCCTAAGTCAAGTTTAGTGAATATTCGTCCTTTTGCTAAAGTAGCTAGCAAATCTTTCATTAATGGATACAATGGCTCTATGCAAACCTCGATAGTCAACACATAGCCATAATCCACCATCTTTTTTTTTCCCGGAACAACACAGGCGCTGCCATATGAGATCTACCTGGGGTTATAAATCCCCTTTTTAAATTTTTTTCAATGTACTTTCCCATTTCTTATAATTCTTTTTTAGACATTGAATATATTCATGGTTTGGGTAATGGTGCTCCTGGAATCAATTCTATAGCACAATCCGCAGCCCGATGGGGTGGTAAACAATCAGTGCCATCTTTCTTAAAGACTTCTGCCAAATCTTCATACTCAATTGGGTAGGATCAGGATGGGGCTATTGATTCCTCCCAGTGTTCAACCATTACCATTTTGATATCTTTTATGGGTTGCTGGAACTCAGCATAGACCCATCCACCTGTTCAAACTTAATAGGGACACCCAATTTAATAATCCTTACATTTAACTTATGCACCACCGCTTTAGTTATCAAACACCTTGTGCACCTGGAATCTATTAATGCCCCCACCTTAATTCCCTGATCAGTTCATATATGCCATAACCAAACAGGTATAATAAAAGGATGAATAGGCTTACTCACATTGGGTCATCATTTTCACCCACTGTAGTAGATGGCATGTTCGATCTGTCTTTTGCAGTTTGAATGTCTGGCAGATGGACTGATATTCCTCTCGCTTTGTCATGATCATGCCATTCTTGTCTACCAGTTTTGGTTCTAGTTGAATCCGCACCAGCTCTGGGATCTTTGGACACTGTCAGGGGTCGTATAGGACATTCCATGGCTCGATGTCCCAATCTGTTACATCGAAAACACTTCAATGTTCCCCTTCCACTTTTCATTGGGATTAATTTGGGTTGAGGCTTTATCACTGAGCCCATAGTTTTACGCGGTTGTACTAATCTTTCAAACCTTGCCCTCAAATGATATAGTCCGTCATCTAGTTCTATTGCCACCCTATACCAATCAGTTAGTGTGGTATGAGGCCCCCTATAAAGACAAGCTTGATTTAATTTAGGGTCCATCCCTTCTTTGAAGAGATGTATTGACAAACTTTCCGGCAGTATGGGGAGTTTACCACTTACTCATCGAAAGTCATTCACATATTATTGAGCCGTTCTCCCTTTTTGTTTTATGGCCAATAGGTCTTCTTCTGCCCGTTTATCTGCTGTCGTGTCTTCAAACTGGGTCCTCAATGCATCTAAAAATCACCCTATATCTCCCAATTCTTCTGCCCTATAGCTATATAAATCAGCTGCCCATTCATAAGCTTTCCTGTTAGTATTCTGGTCATGGCAACTACCATAGAGCAATTTGAATGGTAACACTGGCCATATAAATGAAAATGATTCAATACTTGACCCCAAAATACTGCTACTTTATTGGCATTGCCATCAAAAATGGCTACTAAGGGAGGGGGGCCCCACCTCCCTTGTGTTTGTCCTTCCCAATGTGCCCCTATCTGATCTTTCTAATAGACTAGGTCTCATGGAATATCTATCATCTAGTCTTCTAGAATATAAGTCCAACCTTTCCAAGCCTCTCCCAACGTTGGATTCCTGTAACACTAAAGGACTAGATGTACATAAAGGGTCCCTCCCAGAGTGCAATGCTTGTTTATGGACCGATGTCCTCCTATCCATTGGCTCCTTCAAAGCCACCTCCCCAAACTGATTCCGTAACATGTCTAATGTTTCACTGCCTGGGACTGCCCACTGGCTTTCCTCTGACCCAGGCCATCACTTAATTCTCCAGTTAGTCATTCAGTCCTTCCGTTGAGATTCTTGCTCTTCTTCCCTCTTTGGAATATGGCTAGGTTCAGTCAATCGCACTTTGGTTAATTTCAGCTTTACAAACGGTTATGATGACAATGGCATGGGTTCCTTCTTCTCCCCATCAGCCTCCAGTTCGTGTCCGCTCACAGCATCGTTTTCAATCACCTCAGTACCCTCATCCACCATCCATGCTGGATCTGTACCTTCTGCCATAGTCCTTCAATAAACCCCTTTATCAGAGGAAAAGATAGAGCAGTGCTAGCTTTCTGTTAGCATCCATTGGAATTTGTAAAAACTTCAACAATAAATTACTTTACTCACAGTTTGTTGAGAAAGGATATATTTATCATAATCCGTTTCTTCCAACCCAGCAACAATAGGTGAATCCAAATTAAGCCAGCACTGAGAGCATCTGCCTCTCAGCCCTTTTTATAAACCAGTGCCACCCCTTTCTACTAACTAACATCTGCCCTTCCCATTAATCCTGCTCGCCTCCACCCCACAATGCTAAACGCAGCTAACTTACCGATGCTAATCACACCCACCACATTCCATGCTACATATCCGATTACTTCCCCCTTCATTCCGTTTCATAGTCATCTATTGTGCAAACACACAGCAACACCAAGACAAAATTCTGATCAGCTTAAAAAATCAAAAAACAAACAAAACAAAAAAGATGCCATTCTTCATCAGCTGTTTTGTTTTGTCGCGCTTTGCCAAGCCCCTCTGTAAAGGAGTAGCAGACTCCCCCACAACCAGTTCCTGTCCATAATGGGATGTCGGTTTCATGGACATCTAGCAAGTTTGGCAACAACAGGAGACCCCAGCTTTTCCAGGTTAACGTGTCGGGCTTCCCATCATGGAACTGGTTGGCAGGGCCTTTGAAGTCAGACAATAGTATTTATATTTTCTCCAATTTGGGCCTTTGGCTAGGAATTCTAAAAGAATGCATTTATAAAGATACATCATAAAATAAATGAAATATATCACTAGTGATTATCTTGCCAAGAACATAAATATCAAATATTTATGACTGCCAGGGTATTTCAAGAAAATTTCACACAATTTGTAGTTGAGATTAATTTCCCAACTTCAGTTTTGCAATATTTAAACAGCAAAGCTATCATATGTTTACTCTTTATAGCATAATCTAACATGGTAGACGACTATGGGACTTGAACTCCAAGGCAAGAAGAGCACCAGACTTAGAGGATAGTGGGTAATTCTGATCTTTAAGATAAGAATACTAGAATTTATCTCTTTAGACAATAGGAAGTAGTATTCATTGCTTTTGGAGAATGATTTTGATTTTTTTAACATTGCTTAAAATGTAACCAGAATTTAGCAGTTTATACCGAACTATACCCCAACTCTTACTACTTGAAGTGCTTGAATTATTTATCAATGTAAAGTTAAGTAAAGTGGTAATTCATTTTGATCACCAAATGCTATTCAGAATCCAGTATACTTAAAATGTTCATAAAGGATGCTCTCTGAAGCACTGCATTAAACAGTTCAGATACCCTAGTTATTTATAGCACCTGTCCATCTCTTCCTGCTACCACCACCCCCGCTACTGCCACCTCTCTTTTACAGCTAATAGAAAGATTCATGATTCTTCATGGTTGTCTCTCTAGTGTCTGACAGCACTGATTCCCCTTGCTAAAGCAACTCACTATCTATAATTGATATCCTTCTAAGGAATGGGGTGCTGACTGCAATTGACGGGCTTTGCTGAAAGCTCTTAAATCCTGACAAGTTCTGTCCTTGTTCTGGTTCAGACACTGAGCTACACTGCTGAAATTCCTAGGTTATTTGAACTTTGAGCAAAAGAATAGCATGTGTTTCACATTAGCAAATCACACAGCTGGAGAGTAGAACTATGACCTGGACTGCTGGATTTCCTGCCAATCTCATTTACAATGCATGAGACTTCTAAAAAGATTACCTACTGGTACAGCCGCTGAAATGTCTTCCCTCCCCCCCCCTTCAAAGAGAACAACAAAAATGCTGTATAGTTTAGATTCTGTTTGCTGTAGATCCATTTATCATTCTGCTCTTTAATTAATTGCTCTGCCCACAAGATACTAAAATTCTGGAAGTTTATTTTAAAAGATATGATAAAATTACTCCTGAGTTCAGAAGCTAATAAGGCATGGCATATTTCATTCCTTCCCTTGTCTTATATTTGTTGAACCTCCATTTTTTATCTCTTAAATTACATGGAAAATAAACATTACAAAAGAGAGGGAATGAAATGAATGTTTAGGGAAAATAAAGATAGAAAGGAAAGTTATTATTTAGTGTGAATAAAGTGGCACTCAGAAACATTTTTCCTTGTCATTGTTGCTGGTATAGTATAATATCATCTAATTGAAAATTAATCTTGAAAATGTATTTCTTTATTTTTTCATATTCACACTCACAATAGTTCCTTTGTGAAAGCTTGAGTGAACCATATTTAAGATCAAAACAGCATTAATGATACAGCTACAGAACTAATTATATTTTTTTCTGAGATTTCAACAGAAAAAATCTGATGATTCAAATTCTAGTTTGTTGCATAGAACTAATGATTCTATATTATGCACACCTATATTCACATCAGATACATTATTAAACATTTAATTAATGTAAGATGAGCATTTTATACCCCCTCTACATCAACTTGTTACATTTAATTCCTATATTATGTAGACCATATTGGCACTACCTTGCTTTTTTTTCTGTTACATTAGAATTGGTATCTTAATTTTTAAAAATCTGCTGCCTTATTAATTAGGTGTATAATGTCATTGATTAAGCTATATTAAGTTAATTGTTTAAAGAATTACAGAAGTTTTTATGAAGTAATAGAAAATAATCTAAAGCATTAATGATTTTAATGTGTGTTAAATTTTATTATCTAAGGCTAAAAGTTGATTTGACCACGACTAAAATTCCACATTTCAGTTATTTCACTATTTGAAAAAAGTAAATCATGACATATATTTGCAAGGAACCCATATTAAAGAGACTGATAAAAAGTATTTAACAAAAAAGACGTTGGGTCTGGAATTTATTTCTGTTAATTTTAAAAAGAAAATCAACAGGATAGTTTTGTATATAAAACCCCAATTACATCCATATCTACTGTTTGCTGGTGATCAAGACAGATATGTAATTGTACTCCACATCCAGAAAAAGGTATATTTTTAAACATTTGTCTGAAGACTTATTCTCCTACTCCTTCTACTACTCTGATTTAGGTGTTTTCTTTATTATGATTTTTAAAGCTTTGACTTTTTAATTCTTTTAAATGCAGGCAAAAAATAGAATTAAAAAGGGTCAAAGATATTTTCATATATTTCCTTTAAGTGTAAATTTATTGGGTGTGGGTGTGTCCTCTTGATTTACATGATTTTTATTCATTAATATATTTATGGCTCCTTAGCAATTACAATGTTACTTAGGAAGGTGAACAATCTATTTATCAAGAATGTATAACTGCTTTTACTGACTTTCACATAGTGAGATGCTTAAAAACTTCCAAAGAATCCCAGCAATATAGACCGCAACACAAAAATGCGTTGAGAATATATTAGCATGTTATTCATATAGCAATGGCTAATTGTGAATATGCTCAACCATCCATGTCCCGGAAAACAGTACTTAAACCAAGATGGTGAGGTGTATTGTGATATCCATTGCCATTATTCCAATAGCAAGGGTTAAATATAAAATCCTCCAAAATGCAAAGGAAGGATGGCGAAGAATGGGGATGCCTGATTTGGAATTTTATTTTGCAGCTTACTTCTTGGTTTGGATGAAGGAATAAGTACTACTGACATATAAGAGAATTACAGAATTAAACATGCAGGACCTGAAGGTTTGGGTGGCATGGCTTTCTATGATATAATAAAATTAATATAGTTTTTTTAATCACTGTATAAGTAATCCCTGCTTAACAATATGTTGCTTAGAAACTGTTAAAGTTTCAACATACTCCTCAGAAAAGCATCTTATGACCCATTTCTGGAGTTCCAGTGGTTGCATTCACCACAGCTGTCCTAGGACTTCAAGGGCACGGAAATCAGCTCATCTTCATGGTGGGTTGCATGGTCACAGACAGCAATTTACAACTTTTTTTGCCAGCTCCTGGCCAAAAGCACCCAGAAAAATGCATGGATTCACATAATGATTGTGGTGTTCACTTAACAGCCATTGCGAAAAGAAACATTAATAAAATTGGGTCTGGTTCTGTGGGTGACTTGATTCACAATAGAAATCCTGGACTCCAATATGATGGTAGTCAGTGCCCAGATAACAAAGGTGGCTCTCCAAATGCTCCTGTGAGATACAAAATAAACACAGTCACAAAAAACAGTTGAAGCCCCTTTTATTCCTTCACTTTGCTTCCAAGCTCCAAATATCCTTGACTGGAGACAAAAAAACTCCCACACAAGCAGTTACAAAAAGGAAGAAATGCCATTTAAATTATAAAGAGTAAAAAACAATACAAACCAGGCAAGATAAGGGCTGGAAGACATTCACTGATATCAGAACACACACTGGGAAGGACACCAAACTCAGAGAGGAACAATAAACTAGAGATATTTCCATGCTTTATTTCCAGCACTCTCCCGTACACATGTCTGTCCTCTTATCCAGTTGTCACAGCTGCAGCCCATGAAGAGGATCAATGCCCTCTCCTCCCCCGGAGACCATGTCTCTCCCTTATCCTCTCCTCCCTGTGTGCCCTAGGATGGAGAGGGGATGGGCCTGGGCCTCTGACTACCCAGCTGGCCTCTGCCCTTCCACAACCTCCAGAGTCACACTTCCACTCCCTGTTAGCTGTCCCTCCTCTCCCTCAGAGTCAGTCTCCACCAGGGGCATGACAGCTCCTGGTGCCCATAAACCTAATGAGAGAGCAACTTAGGTGTCGCGATTTCAGCAGGAGATAGCTGAAATAATGCTATTTCCCCTCTCTCTGTTTAGAGATGGACAGAAATGTTTCTAATCCTCTTCTACTTCAAACAATTCGAGCTTCCAAGACTCTTAGAAAGTGAATATTTAGTTTTTTTCTGGAATTCTTAATCTTCTAAAATAATTATTATGAGAGGTGTGGACATTTATGAAAAAAATATACAGTATGTACAAGAGAGAAAATCATTGTTGAAAGTCTAGTAGTTGGGAATTCTTATGAAAGTATAAGTGAAATGAAAGAGATATTGGAACAGAGAAAGAGTTTCATTTTCTGACATATTTGTAGTCATCTCTGCAGTCTAAGATGGTGAGTGTGATGGAAATAGGTAAGAATCCTTGTTTCAACTTTGGAAATAACTTCATGGAACAGTTCTGAGTGTAATTTAATTTTGATTAATAGATAAATGTAGCAAAAACCTGTGATTTCTTGGAATCAATAAACAAAGAAAAAGCAAAACAGTAAACAAAGAAAAGGCACCAGGCTCACCAAAATTAAGTAGTGAATGTGTTTGTTTTGTTGTTCTTGTTTATAGAGAGGCAAAAAGTCACAACCTTACTCTCAAATGCCTCTTATTCCCTTTTGTTTTCCCATTCCCCATGCCGAGCTGTAATATGGAATGTTTTAGTTAAAATATATATAAGAAAATTGCATCCCAGACCTCTAACCCTCATCGAAAGTAACTATGTCAGTATTCTTGGTCTCAGGGGTAACTAAGCTATTTTGTCTGTGCAGCCTGTGGTGCCAGTAACCTCCTAGAACATTCACTGTCCCCTTTCAGACTTCATCTTTTCTCATAAAGGCAAGTTAAAAAAAAACTTTTCTAGTGCGTTTATTTTTCATGGCCTTGGAGACATTTACCATAAACTATTGGTAAATTACATTGCTTATTGAGGAAGTCACATAAAACAAAATAAGGGAAATTAGTAAAAATCACTATTGAATTAAGTCTCCTTTCAGCTAGCTCCCCAGAGGTATTTTTCCCTTTAAGCAGTTTTATATTTTCCTACACTTTTCTGGAAGCCAATTCAGTTGCAATTTAAATGGCTACTATAATATATTTTATCTGGTTCTGTTCCAGCATGAGAAATGAAGTGGAGGAAGATAATGCTTATTCTTGCCTATTCTTAGCCCTATCCCAAAATAGTTACTAGGTTACTAAATTATCACAGTAGTAATTTTACATTTTAAATTGTCAAATTTATTTATTTATTTAGAAAAATTATATTGCCACACATAGTAACTCAAGATGGTTTACAAGGATCATATGATTATATAAAAATTGTATAATTGGAATGAACACATATAACAAGATACAAGATATATTGAGAGATTTAAATTTATTCTGTTAATCCAATCAGTTTAACATTTAAAATAAAAACCTGGCAATCAGATCAAAATGAGTCACCTGACAGTCTAAACCTTATAGTTTCTGGAGCAAATGGTACTTTTCATTGCATCTAGAGAAGTAGTTTAAGAGTGAGTCTGAGAGTATGAAATACTTTCAGGAAACCATATGTTGATTAAATTTAAATTTCTTTTCAAATCAGGCAGAAATGGCATCCTTTCACGTGCACTATCTTGATGGGAAAACTTTCTCCACTTGGTTTTAGATAAAAGTATAATTTCTGAATCAAAGTTATAGTGTGGGATAAACTGAATGATTGCTTTTTGTTAAATAGTGCTGCTTTTTGTTATGAAATGTTCTTTTTTGTTGATTATATTTAACACTCATTCCTTTGTATTTGCAACATGGAAATAGTCATTATAAATGTCTGTGTTGACCAAATTTTAGTAATTCCCTTTTAAAAAGCTAAAACAGCATGATACTTAAAAATTGTTACTTCATTTGTATATGTTCATAGTAACTCCAGGTTGTAACTTACGTAACAGCTTTCAGTGGCTTCATGAAGAGTATGCAAGTCATTAAAATGGATTTTGCATAGACAAATTTATTGTACATTAAAATTTTGTTTCTGTTTTTTGTTTATTTTAATAATGAATTTTTTTGTAGACTTTTCATTAGGTTTTGTCTGATAGAAGTTCAGTAATGATTGTTATTTATAAAATTCATGATGTGAAGAAAGTAAATAAGATATATATAATATTAGTATCAGAATTTTCTGTCCACTCAAAAAATTATGTTTGAATACAGTACTGCCCAATTAATATATAAAGTTTAGTTCCAGAAGACGCAATGAAAAGTGAATGTGTAAGTCTAAGTTTAAAAGTAAATTCAAGAATTTAATAGATGAAAAGTATAAAAAAAGTATAAATTGCAAATAGATGGAATTATACAGATTTAAAGACTGTGTTTGAATATTAGTGATATGATAGAGTCATATGATTTGATTGCTTATTGTACCCTCTGACTATTATTAAGTGTTGTACCTTATGATTCTTGACTCTTAACAAATGCATCTTTTCTTTGATGTACACTGAGAGCATTTGCTCCAAGACAAATTCCTTGTGTGTCCAATCACACTTGGCCAATAAGGAATTCTATTCTTCTATTCTAGAGAAGACAATGATTAATAATAATGGATACCTATTTAAGAACTACTGAAAAAAATGTGGTTAATCATTGTTGGAATGTAAAAGGAACTTGGATCTTTTCTATATTCTTGATATTTTACATTGGATTTTTATGCTGCTTCTTTCCTAAATAATATTTGACTCTGAAGCTCACAACCAACTTTAGAGCAAAGAGCTATTATTAGCTTTTTGTGTATTTCTTTATTGTGCTTTACTGTGTTATTGGTTGTGCCATAGCACTGTAACAGAAGGATATGTCTAATGCTGTTATCATAGTGTAATATATTTAGCAGTTTTCTTTTTGGAAACTCATATGTTACAGTGACTTTTGTTCAAGGTGATGTATGTCTAATCTTCAAAATAAATGGGTAGTGTCTTTGTCAGAGTGGGTAGCTGTGGTTTGTAGTGTGGGTATACTATTTTTGTGGTATGACCAAGGCTGAGATGCTGCAGTTCTTAGAGAGAGATAAAGTAGTCAAGCTGAAAATGAAATAAAGCTTTAACTGTATTCCTCCTTGTGTTTAGCAGAGATAAACTTCAGTGGAGTCTCAATGCTGCCCGTTTGGCTTCTGGCAGCAGTTTTAATTGGTAAAATGCAGATTTTTTTTTGATCAAGAAAGGATTATTCTTGTTATCAGTCTGAAGCATCTTATTTCAGGATGAAAAGACTTTACTGAATTACAGATGCCAACATTTTTACAAAGGGCTTTTGCGATTGACATCTCAAAGAGAAAGTATGATTTATTAGCCTATAATGGTACTGAAAACTGGACTAGGTTTCCCTAATTTGAGAAATTGCTAAATATAAACTGCTTTTTTGTGCCTCAGGATTCTTAAAATATATTTTATATATAAAATATAAAGCATTATTTATCTGAAAAAGAGAAGAATTAGGAAATGGGGTGGGATGCAGAATGAGGAAAGAAATTAAATCTATCTTGGTGGTGGTTTTTACAGTAGTTTGACTGATAAGGTGGCAAGGTAAAGATTAATAAGAGTCCTGTAGTTATCAGTACCTACTTGTCGATCTTCTGTAACAGGCTTGTCTGTTCAGCATGGAAATTATTGATTAAATAAAAATTGCTATTAGATTGTGATGTGATTCATAATCACAAAAGTGGTGGACGTTCCATTTTCAGATTCTGAGCCATGCATCAACTTTCCCCTTTGCAGTAATTTATATTGTACTGACATCTACACTCATTAGCTTTTACCCTTTCCTACATGTGTCAGAGAAGCACTAAAAGACAGTGGCAGAAAATAAAGTGGCCAGCAGGAAACTTCTGTTTTCACAGGGAAATAAATTAAACAGCTAAGCAATAGCGAACAATTCTCCACAAATTTTTAATCTTTTTCTGGTTCATTTATAATTATTTTCATGTTCATATTATTATACGCATTATAAACAGCCATGCTCATAATTGCTTGCCTAGTATCCTTTTTACTGATATGGATATCAGTAAACTGAATCTGCCAAAAGATCAAGATATATTTTCAGATCTTGAAATAAATCACATTATATAACATTAGAAATGTGAATAGCTTCCTTTATCTATTCCCACAACAAGATAAGATGGACAGAGTGAATTGCATCTCTTCAGATTGTAGATGCAATATGCTTTTGGTTCTTCTCTTCTGGGTTATGCTGTTTTCTGATCCATCTGCAGGTAAATTAAATTTTACAATTAGACTTTAGAGTTACAGTAATGGCAACCTTGAATCAAAACCAATAATTTAAAATTTAATGTGATTTCTTATTATATTATTTATATTATTTCCATATTCTACTATCTCATTTTGCTTGGTGTTTTAATTGTGTATGATACTTATTTTCTAATGGATTTCTGGCTTTGATAAGTAGAGTTTAGAATATATGTATCTTGGTCACAAACATTGGAATTTACATGCTTATGCTTTGTGTTAACCAATGACTTTGTGTGGGTGTCTGGCAAGCCTAGAACAATCAGTTGCAAGATGGTGGAAGGGGAACAGCATAATGTGTTCCAATATTTATAGCTTCTAATATACAGCATCTAAATTTTTGGTTATTTTTAAAAATACAGTTATCATAAGGTGATTAACAATAAGACTGCTAAATATATAAAGTTATTAAAATTATCTGATATAACTGAAGTTATGGGTATCTAAAAACAGAGTTTGTATTTGTTTAGCTGTCCTTCCAATATAATTTCATTGATTTATTGCACTTATTCAAACTTTTTTGGAGGTAATACTAAATATTTGATTGTTGCTATATTAGACCAAGGGTATACAATCCTAACATAAGCATGTTTAGTATAAACACTAAACATTTAAACAATTAAGTACTGTCTACTAACATGGATTGTCCATCTGAGATTTTTTTTAAAATAAAGTTTCTTGAACCCTTAAGTTAGGCATTCATTTGAATCTGAAGAGAGTTCAACATGAAAAGAAAAAGTAGTGCCCAAGCAGCTCCATACTTGCTCCAACTGCTGTGCAATGAGATAAGAAGTCTTGAATAAAGATCCTATCCTCACTCCTAGTATGATCCTGATTGCTTTTTATTTGGAGTATGAACCTCACAGGAAATGCATTCACATTCAGGAATCCTAATACAATTCTTCTTAAACCTATCCCCACCACCCAAAAAAATTAACTGCAACTGAAGAGGATAAGAAATGACACAGCACATTCTCTATCCATTTTCAGCTTTACACAAGCTCAAGGAAATACAGGATCGGTTGTTTAGACATGCATAATAAGTTGGATTCAGTCTTTTTCACTTCACTGTCCATACCAAGAGTGTTGATATATGGGTTTTTTATAATATTGTATTCTCCTACCTGGCTACATATAGCTTCATTGAGACAACACACATCCACTGCACTGTAGCAATGGATCTTCAGTTTTTACTTTTATACATTTGGGGTACTTTTAAGATGTATGCACACTATTAAAACTGTTATCCCGTCCTCTGAAAGACAATAAGATTCCTGGGCAGAGGAAGATAGATGACTGCTGTTAATGAACAAATACATCGACATTGTCTTGCGTAGGTTAGGCTGATGGGCCACTTGATCAATATTCTCTATTCTATGACTTCATGGTGCCTTCTTAGCTAACTGAGGCACTTTTGCTGTCTGAATTATGATATAGAAGGTTGTCAAACTCAAGTCCTATGCACCAACAAAGGACGGCCTGCAGCACCTCAGCCTAGCCAGTGATCTATAACTTGATGACCACCATCCGGGCTGGAACACAGTATTATTATTACCTTCATTGTCAGAGTGAAACATGTGTACAATGAAATTGGCTAAGCCTCCCTTCATGCACCCCCCAACACAACTCATAGTGAGGGCAGAAGTCCCTAACCCAGTCCCAATCTTATTACACTATGAGACCTTGTTGCACAATGAGCCAGCCTTGCAAGTCTATCATACTATGTACTAAAATAACATGAAGTTATTTTCCATTCAGAAGTCTGACAGCCCACGGGTAGAAACTTTTCTTCAGCCTGCTGGTGTGGCTGGCTATGCTTCTATATCCTACCCAATGGTAAGAGTGCTGACCGGGATGTGAGTCGTCTCTGAGAATTTTCTTCACTCTTCTAAGGCAGTGAGCCCTAGCGATGTCATCTAGTGGTATCAGGGAACAGCCCACGATGTTTTGTGCTGTGCTCACCACCCTCTGTAATGTCTTTCTATCCATGGCTGTCAAGCTAGCATATCACACCATAATACAATATGTGAGGAAGCTTTCTATTGTGGACTGGTAAAAGGAGGTCATCAGTCATTGTTCCACTTTATTCTTTCACAAAACTCTAAGGAAATGGAGTCTCTGTTGCGACTTTCTGGCCACCTAGGTTGTGTTAATTCAGCCTTAGATCCATAGGGCCACCTGGAGCTGGCAAGACCCTGCCCTGCCACATTGGCTCCATACCCAGGGCACTTGCCACCTCCTGTGCGCATGCCCAGGGTCAGGACTGAGACTGTGGAGGCAGCTCCTAGGTGGCTCCAGGACAGCCCCATAGAACTAAGACTCACTGTGTTCCAGGCCAGATAGTCATCTATAATTATAGATGCCCACCACCCAGCCTTGCAACCTGTGCAAGTTACCTTTCACTGGGACTGCCTCCACCCCATGTAGGAAAGCCACAGCTGAAGTAAGCATGGCCACCAGCAGTGCTGCTCTCCCCTCCTCTCGTCTCTTCCTGAGCTCAGAGGAATGAAGCTGGCTATTTACAGCAGAGAGATGAAGTGATGCTTGGAACAATATGTTCATTTCCTAGCTGTATGTTTTCTTGTCATTGGGATTCTTGCCTTGCTTTAGATTGACATCATGCCTTGGCTTAGATTGCACCTTACATATTCAACTTTCTTGTCACAGGAACTCTCTTGTATTGTGGATTTAATTTTGCATGTTGGGTTTATTTTGATTGGGAAACTTTTAAGTGCCTTGTGGACTTATTGGCCATTGCTCTATCGACTAGCATTGTTCTACTTGTGGCTGGATTTAATTTGGACAGTTCTGGGGATTTGATGCAGAGGTGCTATTCAGCAAGTTCTGACCAGTAGTGGAAATTTTGAGTAATTTGGAGAACCGGCAAATACTTCCTCTGACTGGCCAAACCCCCATCTATTCTCTGCCTCCCAAGTCCCAGCTGATCGGCTGGGTCTTCTTTTCTCTTAAGCACAAGAGAACGGAGCTGAAAAGCAGATTAGTGGGGTGGGGAAGGAATGGGATTTAGATTGCAGCTTATAATAAAGACATATACTTCTTTATATACATCATGGTATCTTATCATTGTACCATTATATATGGAAAGTAGAAGATAGAGTATTGCTCTTTCTGATGCTTCTAAAATCACTGTGATTCAACAATCTCACATTGAATTCCATCACTGTCAAGAATATTTTTCTCAGTTGAGGATCCATGAAGTAAATTTCAATTCATTTGCTAATTTGAGTTTAGTAATAAATGTCAATTATAATTATGGACTAGCCTTGAATAATTACAGAAGGATTCCATCTATTCCTCGCTGGAAGGACTTCTTTGTCATCAATATCATTTGGAAGAGGCTGGATGATGTTCTTGAACTTGTTTACAATAGACTCATAATTCCTATATATATTGAGTTCCTTAGGCAGAGTTTCAAACTGACTATCCTGACCTTTCCCTTAATACAGGAGGAATTGGTGGTTTCTCAAGGAAAAGGAATGTATGTTAGTGATGGCAGACTTTGGCCACAGCACCAATATCAACAGAGATATTATGAAATCACGGGTGGGATTCTACTGGGTTGAGGCAAGCTGGATGTTAAAGTTACATCTGGTTCATTTCAACCGACCGGCTAACCCCCACCCCTCCCCTCACAGGAGTTTCCACACAATGCAGATGAGGATCTGCATGGAGGCTCTGGCAGAGGGGAAATGGGCCTTCTGGAAGTCGTAAAATGGGCCTGTTTCCAGCTTCCAGAGGGCCTCCAGAGCCCAGGGAAGATTGTTTTCGTCCTTCCAGAGGCCTGGGGGAGGCCTTGGGAGGCTGAAAAATAACCTCTCCCTGGCTCTGGAGGCCTATCAGAAGCCGGAAACAAGTTCTGCTAGGCCACGCCCACCATAGCCACGCCCACCCAGAAACTGGGCAGCTAACTAGTTGCTGGGATTTTTGAATCCCACCTCTGTGAAAGTCATGTATTTTGCTTGTTCTTTCTCTCTTGAAGTGTTGTTGTTGAAAGTGGGTTTTGTCATATGGAAGAACTCTCACAATCATTAGTGTTCTTAGTGTTTGCTATATATTCTCGAGTTGATCTTTTCTCTTCTTTTCTTGTCTCTTCAATTTGTACCTTTCCTTATCATCAAGGGGACATGCAGTTCTTTTCTTTATTTCTCCTCCTCCTTACTTCATCCAGTGATGTTTAATGTCATCTCTTGCCCATGATGTCCTCTTTCTCTTTCCACAGGGGATAATTATGCTGACAATATTTTAATTTAATTTAATCTGATTTTTTTTGTACCACAATGCTGTACATTGCCATTGTAACCTCAGAACAGTATAGAATCCTGCTGGTTTCTCCATTGAGTTATGATAAGCTGTCAGGCATAGTCTTGAAAGACCCAAAATTGGATGATACAATTACCTGAGACCTAGGGTGGGAATGGTCTACCTGATGTCTGAAGGCCAAAGAAGGGGCTGGACGACACTCAGTTTCAGAGTAGAAAGCAGTTTAAAAATGAACCAGGGTAGACAAATAAGGTATAATGGCTATTGTATTTTACTGATACCCAAGAGATCCAGTTTCTACTTCATCTATAGCCACAGCAGCCCATTTGTAACTTTAATCCATCTACCTCACAGGATTGTTATGAAGAAATACTATGTATGTAAGTTCCTGAACAAAGATGAGATATAGACATATGTGCATATTTGTGTGCCAGAAAGGGGGCAAATAGAGCAATAAAAATACCCATGCCTTTTTCATGTATTTTAAAGTTGTTGCTTCTTGAAGACTCATGTAATGAGTCAACACATTGCTGCTGGATGGGGAAGAGAGTGAGGGATTGTAAGATTGGTTGGAAACTGACACACTGAACATTGAAAATGAAAATCACATAAGTACAAGAGCAGTTCAGCATTCAGTAGTAGTGAAGCCGTCACAGCTTCCCCAAATTTCATTTATTTGGGTATCCATTTGAGGTTCCTTGGTTCAAAACTTTTGGCTTTGCTTTAGTTCCATTTAGATAAAAGTCAAGACAATGAGAATTTTAATAGTATACAATATAGTGTTATGTATTAAAATGGACTACTCGAAATCCCTGCGCCTTGATTGGCTAAGGCGCGGGGATTTCTGATTGGCCAGGCGAGCCGCGCCGATTGGCCCGATTGAAGTCTCCCGCGATTGGTTCAAACCAAGAGCGGGAGACTTGAATCGCTGCCATTGGTCGCGGCCGCCGCGGCAAAAGGTATAAAAGCCGGAGGCTTTTTGCCTTTTGCCGGTTCGGTTCAACTAGTGGAAATAAAGAGCTGTTAATGAAAGTCACCGACTCAGAACCTTTTTTCGCGGACACGACACTGGCGACGAGGATGGGATCTCGCCCCTGAACCGAACCCCGTGTCCATCTAAGAACTAGCGACAGCAAAATGGCGAAGATAGCACCGCCCGCCCCCTTCAACCCCGCCGCCGAGGACTGGGAATCGTACTCGGATAGATTCCGTATGTACCTGGAATGTGCCGGCATGAAGGACGCCCCGGGCCCGCTAAAACGCGCCGTCTTCCTTACGCATTGTGGACCAGAGGTTTTCCAGATGGCCAAGGCATTGGCCAAACCGGCAGACGCGACTGCCATGGATTGGGACGTCCTCGAACCAATACTGAGGCGCCATTACGCCCCCGAGGTCCCCATCCTAATACGACGAAATGAATTCTACCGAAGAAACCAGAGACCAGATGAAAAACTGAGCGACTTCGTCGCTGAATTAAGGCGCCTAGGTGGACTCTGTGAGTTTGAAGGATTGAACAGTCTCATAAGAGACCGTTTCGTACTCGGATTGTGGGATCCGACACTCCAGAGCCGACTTATGGCCAAAGGCGACATCAGCCTAGCCGATGCCCTCACCGCAGCCGCAGCCGCAGAAGCAACCCGCACGTCAGCAGACACCATGCGAAGATCCGACGCGAAGGGCGGAAACAACAACCCCGCGAGGTCGGCCGACGCAAGAAACGAAGCAACCACACACTACGGCGACTACCAGTCAACCTCCAGCACGTCAGATGATGAGGAGGACATACATCGCGTGCAGACGGGACGCGGAAACCAACGAAGCCAAAACAGTCGTAGGTCGAGGACCAACTGCGCCGGGTGCGGCGGCGACCACCCCAGGTCTGAATGCCGTTTCTTTGATGCTATCTGCAGGCATTGCGACCGAAGGGGCCACATCGCTCGAGTTTGCCGCCAAAAGAAGACCCGCAGCCCGCCAAGATGGGAACAGCAGGACAGAAGAAAGGAGAACTCCCCGCCCAGAGCCAGAGAGCGCCAGCCAGCAGGTAGATGGGACCAGAAGCAACGACCTCAAAGAAGCGGCGATGGTCGGCGGAAAGAAGAAACCCACCAGACGGTGACCATCGGCCACGCCATCTCCGACGGCGCCAGAAAGGTACACGTAGAAGTCCACATCGAAGGCCGGCCATGCAAAATGGAAGTGGACTCCGGGTCCTACCTTTCCATGATTGCATGGCGCGAAATAAAAAAGCTAGTGCCTACTCTACAAAGAAAAAACGTGCTTGCCCAGAAAATCATCATAAAAGACTACCAAGGTAATCGCGTTCCGGTAGTGGGCACCAAGAACTTTAACATAACCTACAAAGGCCACACCGAACAACTGCCACTCACAATAGTTGATCGTGACCGCCCGAGCCTGCTGGGTCTGCAATGGTTCGCCCCGCTTAACATCGCGCTGACAGGTGTCAACCAAGTCTCCATTGAAGCCTGGGATCAGCAGCTAGTCCAGGAGTTCCAGGAGGTCTTCGATGGAGGCTTGGGCAAGTACAAGGGCCCCCCTATCTCGTTTGATTTAGACCCAAGGGTTCCCCCCAAGCGGCTTAAACCTAGAAGGGTGCCCTTTGCTTTAAAGCAAAAAATTGACGAGCAGATCAACAAACTCGTCAAACAAGGGGTATTAAAACCGGTAGACCACGCCAGATGGGAGACCCCTATAGTGACCCCAGTAAAGCCAGACGGGTCCGTGAGAATCTGCGGGGACTATAAGGCCACCCTAAACAGCGCGCTACAGCAAAGCGCCTACCCAGTTCCAATAGTGCAACATTTACTGCACTCACTGGGAGGGGGAAAATTTTTTGCCAAGCTCGACCTCGCCCAGGCATACCAGCAACTGCCTGTGGACGAGGAAACGGCAGAAGCCCAAACAATTGTGACACACCGGGAGGCTTTCAAGTGTAACAGACTCCAATTTGGAGTCAGCGTGGCACCAGGCATCTTCCAGAGCCTGATGGAACGTTTACTACAGGGCATCAAGGGGGTGGTGCCCTATTTCGATGACGTATTAATAGCGGCGCCAAACGAAGCCGAATTAGAAAACCGATTAAGACAAGTCTTAACAAAATTTAAAGAAACAGGACTTAAAGTCAAACGCGAAAAATGCCAACTTTGTACACAGCAAATAGAGTTTTTGGGTTACCTCCTAGACCGGCAGGGCATCCACCCTACAACTAAAAAAGTTAAAGCCATCAAGGAAGCCCCCACCCCGAAGTCCAAAACAGAACTACAAGCATTCCTAGGCTTACTAAATTTTTATAATGTCTTCCTACCTCAGAAGGCAACGGCGGCGGAACCTTTACATAGACTCCTAGACAAGAGGGCAGCATGGACTTGGGGGAGACGAGAACAAGCCGCTTTTCAGAAAACCAAAGACCTCCTCACCTCCGACGCCGTCCTGATGCAATTCAGTGAGACTTTGCCCTTAGCTGTCACTTGCGACGCATCACCTTTCGGCGTCGGCGCTGTCCTCAGCCATACCCTCCCAGACCAGAGAGAAGCACCTATCGCATTTTTTTCCAGAACTCTGACTAAACCGGAACGGAACTATAGCCAGCTGGACAAAGAAGCTTTGGCTATAGTTGCCGCCGTTAAGCGTTTCCACGAGTACCTGTACGGCCGCCCATTCAAAATAGTCACTGATCATAAACCACTGCTGGGCATCCTCGCTGGAAACCGTGCTACACCAAACATCTTGTCGCCCCGCATGACAAGATGGTCTGAATTCCTGGCAGCCTACAGCTACGAACTGTTACACAAGCCAGGTAAGAAAATTTCACACGCGGACGCTTTAAGCCGCTCGCCCTTGCCGGACTCTGACCCTGACCCCGCACCAACAACAAACACCCTGAGTATCGAGAGTTTGCCCATAACTGCATCTGATATTGCCAGAGAAACCGTTAGGGACAGACAATTGGCGCAAGTCTTACATTGGTTAGAAAAAGGCTGGCCGGAAAGAGACATTGACGAGACTTTTAAAACATTCCGGCAGCGCCAGACTGAACTTTCACTGTTAAGAGGTTGCATCCTGTGGGGTGATCGGGTGGTAATTCCGGGTAAATTGCAAAACAGGGTCCTAGAGATGTTACACGAGGGTCATCCTGGCATCGTCAGGACAAAAGCCCTGGCCAGGAGTTACGCTTGGTGGCCAGGGATGGACAAACAAATTGAAGCATGGGTAGCCAAATGCCACCGGTGTCAGGAAACCAGATCCAGCCCACCCACAGCACCTATCCGGGACTGGGAAATACCACGGGGACCCTGGTCCAGAATCCACTTAGACTTTGCTGGCCCCACAAATGGACACACTTTTCTAATCACAGTCGACGCATACTCAAATTGGTTAGAGGTGGCTGACATGAAATCCACCACCACAGAGGCTGTCATTAAAGAGCTATGTAAACTGTTCTCCACACATGGCCTCCCAGACGTCATTGTCTCAGACAACGGGCCCCAATTCACCTCCATCGAATTCGAACGGTTCCTGGCCAAGAAGGGTATCCGCCACGCATTGACAGCACCGGCGCATCCGGCGGCGAACGGTAGGGCGGAACGGATGGTCCAGTTTACAAAAAAGACCCTCCGGAAAATGGACCACGGGGAGATCAACGAAAAAATCAACAAACTACTTTTCATACAGCACATCACACCCAATACCACAACCAACAAAAGCCCTGCAGAGCTCCTGATGGGCAGAAAACTGCGGTCCCCACTCGATCGTCTGCACCCAACCTATAACCCGGAGCGACCCCCAGACTCAAGCTCCAGGTACCGGACTTTTGAACCAGGCGACTTGGTCTACGCCAAAAACATGACGGGGGACCCCCTATGGATCCCAGCCGTCATAACCCAAATCGCCCGCGGTCGTACCGGCTCCAAACCATCGATGGGCGAGCCTGGAAACGACACATCGACCAGCTCCGGTCGCGAGCAATGACTGACCTCAACCCCCAAGACACGAACCAAGGGGGGAGGGAATACCCGGTAAGACAAACGCAGGAGAAAATTAAATTTAAAAACTCACCAGAACGCAGCCTTCGCGAGTCCCATCCGGAGAAGAGCCGTCCGGCCAACTCTACCGACTCGGAGAAGCCAAGCGGGAGCGGCGAAATCCGTGACTCAACCAACCCGGTAGGCCCAGGCGGGAGCCACGGCGAGAGAACCGGCCCGATCATCCAGCCGGTTCTCACAGAGCCAGGAGCAGCCAAAAAGATGACCGCTCCGGCCGAGTTACAACAAGGAAGTGAGCTGCGCAGGTCAACTAGGACCCGACGGAGCCCCGCCTACCTGCGTGATTACACCACGTGAAAGACCGTACCAAGAGGGGAGGGGTGTTATGTATTAAAATGGACTACTCGAAATCCCTGCGCCTTGATTGGCTAAGGTGCGGGGATTTCTGATTGGCCAGGCGAGCCGCGCCGATTGGCCCGATTGAAGTCTCCCGCGATTGGTTCAAACCAAGAGCGGGAGACTTGAATCGCTGCCATTGGTCGCGGCCGCCGCGGCAAAAGGTATAAAAGCCGGAGGCTTTTTGCCTTTTGCCGGTTCGGTTCAACTAGTGGAAATAAAGAGCTGTTAATGAAAGTCACCGACTCAGAACCTTTTTTCGCGGACACGACATATAGAAATACAATATACTTTTCTAAGCAGTATTACTTTGGGCATATATTTTTTTCTCAGATTTTCTCTAGCTGAACCAGCATTTTCTTTCTAATAATAACCAATTAGATCATCCAGGGTATAGACAGGCTAGTGATAGAAATGATGACATGTCATTTTTGTTTTCACCTGAAGCAAATTGTATTTAAAGATAAACTTCCATTTTATATAAAGGTTTCATAAAGATCTCAGTTATCAAGAGTGTAATCGTGGATTTTATCAAATCTTAAAAGAAAAATAAATAAATAGCCTGATTTTATTTTATTTTTTAAAAAGAAATGCTTTCTTCTAAGGTTCTAAACCTGTTGCATACAGCTCTTTGGCTGATTAATTTTGTCCCAAAGAGGAACTAATAACATTATTAAGTTTATAATAATGTAAAACAAATAGAGGTATTTTCTCCATAATCATAATAAAGAATGACTCTACATCAGAAAAATTAACTTCGTTAGAAAAAAATTCTTCCTGGTATGTGACATTTCATGGCTGTAATAAGATTTAAAACATTATAAATTGAACTCTGTAAATCCTTATTATGTTCTATACTAAAGCTTAGGCTTTATATAATACTTTTATTTCAGCAGATTCTTTGTTTTATAGACTAAAATCTAGTGATTCACATTCTTAACCTAGACTATGGGAGTCAAATACCCCATGAAAAATAAAAAAGATAATTATCAGAATATAAAAATCCGTAAGTATATTAGAGTCTGCAGCATTTTCAGTGGAATTCTGGTCCAAGTTTAATATACGATATAATACCATAATCTGCATTCCAGAAGAAAGACTGTAGATTATAATGTTAGATCTGAACATGAACATGTATTTTAATAGTTACATGTATACAGTGCATTCAGAAAGTATTCAGACCCCCTTCACTTTTGTCTATTTTGTTATGCTGTAGCCTAATTCTACAGTTGTTGAAATTCATTTTTTCTCATTAATCCACACTCATAATTACAAAGTGAAAACAGAATTCTAGAAATATCTGTAAATTTATTTAAAAGAAAAAACTGAAATATCACATTGGCATAAATATTCAGACTCTTTGCAACAACACTTGAAATTAGCTCCCATGATTCCCATTTCTCTTGATTGTTGCTGACATGTTTCTACACCTTGACTGGAGTTGACCTAAGGTAAATTAAATTGATTGGACATGATTTGGAAAGGCACACACAGAAGGCCTTACTGCTGACAATGCATACTGTAGCAAAAGAGCCATGAGGTCAAAGGAATTGCCTGCAGAGCTCAGAGACAGGATTATTACAAGGCACAGATCTGGGGAAAGCTACAATAAAAATTTCTGCTACACTGAAAGTTCCTAAGAGCACAGTGGCCTCCATAATTCTCAAATGAAAGAAGTTCAGCACAAACTTCCAAGATCTGGTTGCCAGGTCAAACTGAGCAATTGGGGAAGAAGGGCCTTAGTAAGAAAAGGACCTTCTTAAGATCAAGAATCTTAAATTTCAGAGATCCTAGATGGGACAGAGTTCCAGAAATATGATTATCACTGCAGCATCCACCAATCTGGACTGTATGGTAGAATGGCTATCCTCTCTTCAGTGCAAAACACATGAAAGCCCCCTTGGAGTTTGCAAAAATGCATCTGAAAGATTCTCAGATGGCGAGGAACAAGATTCTCTGATCTGATGAAACCTAGATTGAACTATTTGGCTTCAATTCTAAACATTATGTCTGCAGAAAACCCGGCACCACTCATCACCTGCCCAATATCATCCCAACTGTGAAGCATGGTAGTGGCAGCATTATGCTGTGGGGATGTTTTTCAGCAGCAGGAACTGGAAGATTGATCAGGATAGAAGGAAATTGAGCGAAGTACAGAGATATCCTCAGTGAGAACCTGTTCTACAGCAGTCAGGACCTCAGACTGGGCTAAAGGTTCACTTTCCAACATGACAATGATCCTAGCACACAGATAAGACAACAGAGGTGGGTTAGGGACAACTCTGTGAATGTTGTAGAGTTGCAAATCCTCTCAAGCTGAGTCAGGTTGGATGGCGACCATAGAGCCAAAGCCCTGACTTGAACCCTATTGAACACCTTTGGAGGACCTGAAAATGGCTGTGCACCGATGGTCGCCATCCAACCTGACTCAGCTTGAGAGGATTTGCAAGGAGGAATGGCAGAAAATCCCCAAATTCAGGTATATAAATCTTGTCATGTCATACCCCAAAAGACTCAAGATTATAATTGCTGGCAAAGGTGCTCCAACAAAGAACAGGGTGAAGCATCTGAATACTTACGCCAATGTGATATTTCAGTTTTTTCTTTTTAATTAATGTACAGACATTTCTACAATTCTGTTTTCACTTTGCCATTATGGGGTCCTTAATGTAGATTAATGAGAAAAAATGAATTTCAGCAACTGTAAAATTAGCACAACAAAATTGACAAAAGTGAAGGGGATCTGAATACTTTCTGAATGCACTGTAGAATAGTGTACAGGTAGAACAAACCAAGAAATTGGATATAAATAAACTTAGAATGTCTCCTGAGTTTTTGTCAGGGAAGTATATATAGCAAGATATAGGGAAAATATATTATTTTCCTATCTATTTGCTAATTTATGCATTTGAATACATTCTCACTTGTTATAGTAGGTATCAAGCTGCTTAATAACCTCTAATTGTGCACTTGAATGGAGTTTGTAATTTAGGTACAATTTCTAAAATTTCTAAGAAGCTGGAAATCAACATCAAAATCAATATGAGAATGAAAAAGAAAATAATTGGTTCCTTCATTTAATTAGAAACCACTTCTGAGATTCCTTATCATTTTAGAGCAGGAGTCGCCAATCTTTTGCATCTCAGGGACCACCAAACTCATAATTTCAAATCCCGGGGACTACTAATATGAATTGTGTATGGTGGCTTGCTGACATTGGTGGGAAAGTCGGTCCCATATTCTGCAGCAGCTCTGGGGTGATCAAAGGGCTAGTCTTGTGACTACTGTATCTCTGGAATATGGGATCTGCCCGTGGTGGGGTTGGAAATCTCTGCCGTAGGGGCTGGCACCTGTATTGTGCAAATTTATGGATAGTGCAACAAGCATCAGAACAAGCCAGAATGAGGTAATGGTGCTATTGCAGCAAGAGGGGGCTGGTGGCACAGATAGATTGAACCAACGATGGAGATGGCTGGAAGGTGCAGGAGCACTGCACTACTTGTATTTGCGCGGCACAGCATTTTCCAGCTCACCTCTCCTGGTCTGGGCTCTTCCTCGTTGGCCGTGAGCTATAGGGACAGGAAAAGTACCGGCTGGTGGTGGTGGGAAGAGGTGGAGGGGTCAAATTACCACCCAGTTCAGAGGCCTGGAATGGGTGGTGTTGTCAGTTTTCTTGTTTTGGTGCTCTGCTCTGGTAAGGGTGGGATGCAGCGCAACTGCCAGGTGCCTGGAGCTCCTTCCTCTTCTTCCGACCTGGGCTTGCTGCTGGTGGATAGGTGGGGACCTCCTTGCCCAATGGGGAGAGCCTAGTACGCCTAGTCCAGGGAGAGGCTTCCTACAGCAGGCGGCCATCGAGGAAGAGCCAGGAGAGGTGAGCTGGAAGGTGCAGGAGCACTGCGCAAATGCAAGTAGCTGCTCCGGGATGATCAAAGGGCCAATCCTGTGACTACTGCAGCTCTGGAAAATGGGACCAACTTTCCCACGAATATCAGCAAGCCACCCTAGGATGGATTTCCCTCCCCTACCATTGGTCTTACCTTCCAGTTCCAGCTTGCGTGCTTCTACTCAAGGTAAGGTTTGCTCTCGGCCTAAGGGTGAGGGCCAGCGGGTGGGTGGGCCATGTGAGTGGCACAGCCTTGTGTTCCCACGCAGCCTAGATTAATTGCTTTGGGGGGACATTTCTTTTCAGACCACCATTTGGCGACCACTGTCTTAGAGAGTCTGATGATGGTGGAAAAAATCAAAATCTAACAATTTTTCTACTAACATGTTTTATTAAAAAGCATAAGCTTAGATGAAGAAAAGTATTCACGTTTATCTATGGCCTAATTTTTTTCATGCTTTTATTAAGGCAGCAAGTATATTTATTTTATAAATTAATTTTCCATAGAGTTTTTATGTAGGTAATTTTAGCCCCTTTTTCTAATTGTACAAGAATAATTTTATAAAGTTAATTTAGATGATATGTTATATGTTGTTACTGTAATATTCAAGAAATTTCTTTCATCGTAGGCGGTAAGCAATAAGAAAAAAACATTTTAGATATTATGGAATATAGATACATATTTGCAATATTCTTAAAGTTGCATATTGCCTTTTTGTAATTTTGTCTTGAATTTTCATTTAAAAGAAATTACTTTAAAAATCAGTTCACCTAATATTCAGAGATGGAGAAACATTTTTCTTTGGAAATATTTTTTATAATTTCCAGTTTGGTGAACTTCAGCAACTTGTTTTTCAGAGCCCCTACCCGTCTACAAATGTCAGTTGTTTTAACTATTGCACACTTCCATATACCTGTCTGGTGAAGATTACACTTTGACATTGGTTATCCAGAATTATTTTATTTAAATAAGGCATGCTCTCATACACACCTAATTGATTGAAGTATCTCAATGTTCCCTTCAATAAACTTTTAATCCTAGATTCACATACTTTTGCTGCATACAAATATATAACATTGGGTCATGTTCTTCAAAATATAAATGAACAAGTATAATGTTTTTTACTCATGTTTTTAATTGGCTTCTTTTTATCTTTTTTTGTGGAGGACTTAGGTGAAGAACAAATCAGGTTTTAGGTCATACTTAGAAATATAAAAAATTCAAAAGGTTTCATAGCCTTTAAAACACCATTCTTCAGTAACTTCTAAAATAGCTTGGTATTTTCTTTCCCTTTTACTGAGTTGCTTTGCAATCTCTCAGTCCTTATCTCTTTGCAGGAAGAAGATAAAATAATGGCTAGTTGATGGCTGGCTATACAGTAGCTGTTCTAGATTTCTAGATTCGGAAGGCTAGTGGAGTTGCTAAGTTGTTATTATTTATTACTCAACTGGATTAGCTTCCTTGTTTATTTCACCAAATAGGCAATGTTCAGTTTTCTTCTCCTCGACACACAGCTAGCTTCTCCTTCAGGTCTCCAACTCAGCTTCCTTTTTCTTTGCTACCAATAGCCCTTTACCTTCAGCATTTCTCTTTTATATCTGCAAATCGATGTGGTCCCCTACTATCTTAAAGTCTAAGGAAAACATTACAGCATCCTAAAGTCTTTGTTTGTATAAGTTGCGGTATCTGCCATCCCGCATTAGATGGGCGCCTCATGAGAGGGAGCAAGGGAGAGAGAAACGACACGAGACGAGGTTTCCTCGGGATGAGCGCGCCAAATGCCTCGGCACTGGCTCTTTTATTATGCTTTTTCACAGGGGGGTGAAATTCTTCAAAGCCCAGGGTAAACAAAACATTCATGAATTATAATAGCTTAGGTCAGCAGGAAATACATAAGATTTATAATAGCTCAGGTTAGTAAAGACAACAGGGTATCAGAAAGCGTAATTTATAGGAATTCAGGTCAATTAAAACATCATTCTGTATTGACAGCTGTTTAAACTCCTCTTCTCTTTTGCATGCCTGGCAAAGATCACTGAAGAGATAAGAGTCTAATGTTTACAAAAAGATACAATGCAGACAGGAGTCTGATGTTTACACAAGAAAGCTAAATCGTTTCAATGCTAGGATGGTACAGAATTGCACTGATAGTTACAACATCTCCTCTGTTTTTATTTTTTTTATGACGAGTCTTCTTCCTTGTCCAAGAAAACAGGAACTACTTTTCTGAAATGTTCTCCGTCCCCGTCATCTAGGCAGGCGTGCGACCCGTCAGCATCAGGGTTGTCCAAGGAGCAGTAACTCAGCAATGATATTTCTTCATCCGATATTAAAGACATAACATGAGCTTGCAATAACACATCAGCATCAGTAGTCATGGAAGATAATTGATTTTTAAAAAATTGCAATATTCTATTAAAACAACAAGGTCCTATCAATATAATGATTATTAATGGTCCTGCCAACGCAGTTAAAAGGGTTGTAAGCCATGGTGAAATAGAAAACGAACCTTGATACCAATTATACATGTTTGATCTTTCGTATTCTCTATCTTTTAAGCGTTTTTCTAATTCATTCATAGAATCCAGCACGACTCCACTGCTATCAGCATAGAAACAACATTCTTCTTTAAGCGCAGCACACAATCCCCCTTGTTTTAAAAATAACAAATCTATACCTCTACGATTTTGCAAGACTACTTCTGAGAGGGATGTCAAGGAGTTTTGCAAAGCTATAATTGATTTTTCAATACGTAATAAATCATCATCAATGGCTGAACCCAGAGCTGTAATTCTTTTGTCAGAAACAGCTAGTCCTGCAATGCCCGTGGCTGCGCCCGTGGCGCCCAGAGCAAGCAGTAGACCTAAAGTGAGAGTACTAATAATTTCCCGTTTTGCTCTGAGGGGGTATTCCATGGGTGCCTGTAAGGATATAAAATCATCAGAGTTATACACACAAGCCATACTTGAATGCAAAAATGATTTGGATTTAACAATTTCATCCCCGTGGATACATGCCATGAAACCAGTGTAACAAACTCAAACAAAATTATTGCCAGGGATAAAATACATTCCTTTCAGGCGTGATCCTGCAGTGATGTGGATTGCAGGATATCCCCCGGTTGTGTGGGTGCGTCTGCCAAATTGAATTGAAATGGTGGGTAGAAGTTTTCTATGCAAGAAAAATTGGTTGTAGAACTTAAACGAACTTTTTGAGAGTCAGTTATAGTCCAGGCAATATTATTTCTTCTATGAGGCTTCTGCAGATCGTCATGGGCAGTTCTTTGGAAGCGTTGCTTATTGACAGGATCAGAGCTCGGGTATATAAAAACATGACAAGCAGGAGAGAGGCTTATGGACAAATTAGTTGTAGAACATTTACCAGATGAGGAAGGAATACAATTAATAGAAAAAGGATAATAATTACAATAATGACAATGAAGATTAACTTGATCATTCATTAAGAACGTTAAATGGGGTGGGGAAACCCTTGATACAATATAAGGACATTTAGATCCCCCTACGTTTAGATTGAAAAGAGGAAAAGATTTTAAGGTTCCTTTCCATAGGAAGAGTAAAGAAGAAACAAAAGAGCGAGGGGTAGAGTGTTCTTTAAAATAAAACAGAAATGACAGAGTGAAAACTTATGGATAGCATTTTCATGACATACCCACGTGGAACAAGTATAATAGCCTTCTGTTAATGAAATGATTTTAACACGAATAGTCTTTTGACAGGAAGCATAGGTTTTGTTGAAGTAAGGTAGAAATTGCAAAGAAGATATAGGCAAGAATATCAGGAAAGATTTTTAAGATACAGATGTAGCAGATAAATTCCCATGATAGGGTCTTACTGCCTGACCAGGGATTCAGAGAGTGGTTTTTTCTGGCAGTAAGATCGCAGCGTTTCCTCTCCCCCAAGCTCAGCAGGACTCTGCCAAGCAGAATAATGACAATCTGTTAGGAGGGGTGAGGGGGAGGAAAAATGACAAAAAGCAGCAGAAGTAGGAGGAATTTAGATTTAAGAAAGTTTAGAGTAAAAAGACAAATGTTAAGAGAGTTTTGCAATGCTGGGAGGTTCGGGGGTTTTTCCCACAATGAATACCAATTAAGAGCACGTTTCAGAGATAAGTGAGCTCATTACACAATAGCCTAATAGCCTGTCCCCAGGCTGTTGCAGGGAATTCCAAACTTGTGGATTACATCCCATCTGTTACAGAAGTCCTGAAAAGCAGAACTTGTGTAGGCAGATCCATTGTCTTTTTTTTATTTCTTTTTGACGTCCCAGCGAGGCAAAGGTACGAATTGAATAATTTTTTTTTTACAGCTTCTCCCCTTTGAGGAGTAGCCAAAATAAATCCTGAATATGTATCTATTGAAACGTGCAAATATTTTCATGGGGCAAAAGGTGGATACTGAGTTACATCCATTTGCCAAATTTCACAAGCTTTTAATCCTCTAGGATTTTACTCCTATGGGAATGGAATGTAGCAGCTTCTGCCTGAGTTAGAGAAAATTAAAAAGTTATCATAACTTGGCAGGGGAGATTCAAACACACTCCCTGCTTCTATTTTTTGATGGACTTTTAAAGCCTCCATAATTTTCCTCCAAGTGACCAAAAAGCCAATAGGTGCATGAGGAGGACAATGGAGATGTTCACCAATTTTTTGCCAATTGGAAAATTTTTAAGGACCCTTCCTCTGAATAATTGGGGCAGTGTTGCCACACATAAGCCAATAACGTAGCAATAGATTTCCTTTTTATGGGAAAGCCCTTTAAATTAGCAGAGTATTTAGAAGAAGCGACTAGCTCTCTCAATTCCTTCAGATGCTGTTGAGAAAAGCCTCCACCTATACTTACTAAAGTCGAGACCATCTTTCAGATCCGATGAGGTGCAATTCGCTCAGGCGCCTGGCGATGCACAGCTCCGACCGAGCTGATAAGTATGGGCGCGCCGCTGAGTATCCCCCTTAGGGAATCACGTCGGGGTCACCAAAATGCGGTATCTGCCATCCCGCATTAGATGGGCGCCTCATGAGAGGGAGCAAGGGAGAGAGAAACGACACGAGACGAGGTTTCCTCGGGATGAGCACGCCAAATGCCTCGGCACTGGCTCTTTTATTATGCTTTTTCACAGGGGGGTGAAATTCTTCAAAGCCCAGGGTAAACAAAACATTCATGAATTATAATAGCTTAGGTCAGCAGGAAATACATAAGATTTATAATAGCTCAGGTTAGTAAAGACAACAGGGTATCAGAAAGCGTAATTTATAGGAATTCAGGTCAATTAAAACATCATTCTGTATTGACAGCTGTTTAAACTCCTCTTCTCTTTTGCATGCCTGGCAAAGATCACTGAAGAGATAAGAGTCTAATGTTTACAAAAAGATACAATGCAGACAGGAGTCTGATGTTTACACAAGAAAGCTAAATCGTTTCAATGCTAGGATGGTACAGAATTGCACTGATAGTTACAACAATAAGTATACTTTAAAGGGGCAATTCTACTGTAAGGCAGACTGTATATAATTGGAAGCAATTCAAGTATCATTGCTACCATCCCCAGCATGGTTAATCAATCAAAATTGCACCAACAGGAAAGTGTGCAATATTCAAAAAAGCTCAGGGTAGCATCTAAAGCAGGGGTGGGCAAGCATTTTGACTTAGGGGCCGCATTGACTTTTAAAATTTGACAGACGGGCCAGGTCAGCACAAGATTTTTTGGGAATCGCCCCCCCACCCTTTCCCCTGCCTCTTCTCCTCCTTCCCCTCCCCTTGGAAGCCCCCTGAGTCAAGAGTTGCTACCGTCGGCATGGCTCCGCGTGGCTCCAGTCCCGCATTGCCTCAGGAAGGGAAAGGCAAAAAGGAAGAGCCGCGGCGGTGTTTTGCAACGGCAGCAGCGGCACCAGAGGCTCAGGCTCAAAACCAGCTCCTGGTTTTGCCTTTTCCTTCCCAAGGCAACGTGGGACTGGAGCCGCGCGGAGCTGTGCTGGCGGTAGCAACTCCTGACAGCCCCAGCCGGACACCTGAGCAGAGCCCAGGCGGAATTGCCTGTTGCTGCTGCCGGAGTCGCCTCCTCCAAGCAGCCCGCCCACCAGGCTTCCCCTCCGTGTTAGTCTCATCAATTAATCATCGGCTCGATGCCTCCTTCCCAATTGAGATTGACATCTCAATCTCTGTCTATTTCTCACATCAAGCCAGGATCCCTCAAATCCCTCCTCTCCTGAAATCTCTCGCCCATTTTCCTGATTATCTGCCATCGGCTGTTGCATAATCAGAGAGGGAGAATTGGAGGAGGTAACAGACTTTGAGAGCTCTAATAAATTAGGTTCGTCTCTCATAGCCAAGTCCACTTCCTCATCCTGGTTATCCTCAAAATCACTCAGCAATGCAGGCTCAAATTCCACTGCCAGATTCTTTTCACTCGAGCTCATATCTGCCAACAGAACAGATTCAAATCCCGGAGTCACAACACCAAACCATATCAATCCCTTGTTTATTCAATTCATGTTTAGTTTGAGCTCACCCTTTTCATTCAACATGACTTTGTATCTAACAATATTTCCTATATTAATAATATTTGGATGAATAAATGCTTCCGTTGTCGAAAGCCAAACTGGTATGTTCAAATATGCTGTTCTCTAATTTTCTCCCACAATAACAATAAAGCATTTCTTATATAATGTCTTTGAAAATAACTTACTTTTCCCATACCATAAGGAGGCATGCCAACCCAATTGCAAATCGTGTTCCTCTAATATCAATAATCTTGTATTACTCAATACAATCCATACTTTCATCCATATTAACACCATGGTCTGGTAGTATAGTTCCCAATTTGGTAATCCAAAACCTCCTCTAGTTGTTGTATCCTGTAACATTTTTAAATTAATTCTTGCTTTTTTTTCCCCTGCCAAATATATTTTATTTTATTAAGATTCTCAAAGTTTTTTTTTTCAATTTTATCAGAATTATTTGAAAAAGTACAATAATCTAGGTAATATATTCATCTTAATTAACAGATAACAGATAATCAGAGTTGGAAGGGATCTTGTAAGTCATCTAGTCCAACCCCCTGCCCAAGCGGGAGAGCCTACACCATTTCTGACAAATGGCAGTCCAATCTCTTCTTGAAAGTCTCAAGTGATGGTGCTCCCACAGCTTCTGAGGGCAAGCTGTTCCATTGGTTGATTGTTCTCACCGTCAGAAAGTTTATCCTTATTTCCAGGTTAAATCTCTCCTTGTTCAGTTTCCATCCATTATTCCTTATCTGGCCTACAGGCGCTTTAGAAAATAGCTTGACCCCTTCCTCCTTGTGACAGCTTCTCAGATATTGGAAGACTGCTATCATATCTCCCCTGGTCCTTCTCTTTACTAAACTAGCCTAGCCCAGTTCCTGCAACCGTTCGTTGTATGTTTTAACCTCCAGTCCCCTAATCATCCTGGTTGCTCTTCTCTGTACTTTTTCTAGAGTCTCAACATCTTTTTCATAATATGGTAATCAAAACTGGATGCAATACTCTAGGTGTGGTCTTACTAAGGCTTTATAGAGTGGTATTAGTACTTCCCTTGATCTTGACTATTCCTCTGTTGATACAATTTAGGATTGCATTAGCTTTTTTGGCTGCTGCTGCACACTGCTGGCTCATATTTAGTTGGTTGTCCACTAAGACTCCAAGATCCCTCTCACAGTTACTGCTATTGAGCCTGGTTTCATATAGTCTATATGTGTATCTCTGGTTTTTCTTGCCTAAGTGTAGGACTTTACTTTTCTCTACATTGAATTTCATTTTGTTAGATATGGCCCAGTGTTCTAGTCTGTCAATCTGGATCTTGAGCCTATCTTCTTGGGTGTTAGCTATTCCTGCCAGCTTAGTATCATCTGCAAAAGTTCCCCTTCTATTCCCTCATCTAAGTCATTAATGAAGATATTGAAGAGTACTGGGCCTAAGCCGGAACCTTGTGGCACCCCACTGCTTACTTCCCTCCATGTAGACTTAGATCCATTAAAGACTAATTATTGAGTACAGTTTTCCAGCCAGTTGCGAGTCCATCTAGTGGTGGTACTATCTATTCCACTTTTTTCTAGCTTACTAAGAAGTAGGTTGTGGTTTACTTTGTCAAATGCCTTGCTGAAATCTAAATATATTATGTCCACAGTATTTTGCTGGTCTACTAATTTAGTCACTGTGTTGAAGAATGAAATAAGATTGGTTTGGCATGACCTATTTTTAACAAACCCATGCTGATTGCTAGTTATTACTTTACTTGTTTCTAGATGTTGGCAGATCTAGATCTGTTTTTTTATTATCTTTTCCAGTATCTTCCCAGGTATTGATGTTAGGCTGATTGGTCTATTATTTCCTGGGTCTTTTTTTTTTTTTCCTTTTTTGAAGATGGGAACCACATCAGCTCTTTTCCGGTCCTCTGGTAGTTCCCAGGTGCTCCAGGATTTTTGAAAGATATGGTGCAGTGGTTCTAAAATGACCTCTGCCAGCTCCTTTAAAACTCTGGGATATAATCCATCAGGCCCCGGTGATTTGTTTTCATCAAGATCAGACAGGTGTTCTCTTACTATTTGTTTGCTTATTTTAACTTTTACTTCTGATCTGTCTTTTTTTGGTGGGTTGAGCTATAGTTTCTTTTTGCGTGAAGACGGATGCAAAGAATGAGTTAAGCAGTTCTGCTTTCTCTCTGTTACCTGTTACTTCCTTGCTAACTTCTCTCTTTAGTGGACCGACTGTTTCCTTGATTTTTTTCTTGTTATTTATATGTTGGAAGAAACTTTTTATTATCTTTGACTTTTGTTGCAAGTCTTTGTTCATTCTAAGCCTTTGCTATCCTGACTTCGTCTTTGCAGATTCTGACTATCTGATGATATTCTGCCTTAGTTGTATGTCCTTCTTTCCATTTTTTGTATTTGTCTTTTTTTTCTTTCAATTTGCCAGAGAGATCTTTGTGCAGCCATGCTGGTTTCTTCTTGGAGTTCTTGTTTTTCTTTCTCAATGGTATTGTGCTGATCTGGGCTTCTATGATCATACTTTTTATAGTTTCCCAAGATTCTTGAGTTATTTTTCCCTTTAGGATTTTCATGCATGGAATCTTTCCCAAGTTCTCTCTGAGTTTATTGAAATCAGCTCTTTTAAAATCCAGGACTCTGGTGTCATTATGTTCTATTGCTTGTGTTTGTGTTATGTTGAATTCTAGTATGACATGGTCACTCTCAGCCAAGGTTCCTGCAGTTTCAACTCCCTCTATCATTTCTTCTCTGTTTGTAAGAATTAAGTCCAGTATGGCTGTCCCTCTAGTTTCACCCTCTACCTTTTGGACAATCAAGTTGTCAGCTAGGTTGGTTAGGAAATTATTTGATTTCTCACTTGGTACAGAATTAGTTTTCCAATTGATATCAGGATAATTGAAGTCTTCCATTACTACTGTTGTGTGTTTCCTGCATATGTTTGTTAGTTGGCTGGCAAAAAGGACATCTGTATTTTCTGCTTGACTGGATGGCCTACAATATACATCTATGGCCATGTCATTCTTTTTTTCTTTTATATTGACCCATATGCATTCTAGGAGGTTTTCATATTTGGTTTCATGCATTTCTGTAGAAATATAGTGCTCCTTTACATACAGTGCAACTCCACCTCCTCTTTTATGGGGCCTGGTTTTTTTTTTTTCCAGATAGTTTGTATTCTTCTACAGTATGTTCCAGTCATGAGATTTTTATGTCTGACACTGTGTTTACTTTCTCCATAACCTGTGTTGTGCCTGCCTACCCCTACTTTCTTGCCACCTGTTTGATTAGTGCACATGGTATGGCACTCACTATTAAATGCTTGGATTTGGTTGGCATCAAGGTTGATAATCTTACCTGCACAAGCTTCCGTTTTGCATGCACTGGTATCCTTATTAGTTTTAGGTTGCTGGGAACAGAAATGTTCTGAATCCATTAATTCCCTGTCCCCGCTGTTCATTTTAAATGTTTATCCAGGAAATCTGTGAATTTAATGCCAAGTAACTCAGTCCCTTTCTCTGATGTATGCAAACCATCTTTTTTGTACAGTTTTTCATTGGACCAGCTGCAGACATCATGACTAATAAAACCAAACCCTTCCCTTTTACACCACTCCTTTAGCCACACATTAAACTCTGCTACATGCTGCCCTTTCTCTTTTTGTTCCTTGTATATTGGTAGAACCTCTGAAAAGATAAGCCTATAGCCCATATTACTAAGTTCATACCCCAAGCTCTGGAAGTCTTTCTGAACAGAAGGTACATCCTTCTGGGACAGATCATTTGTACCAAGATGTATAATAGCATCAACATCACAGTGCCTGCTGGCATTCTTGACTATTTTAAGAATACACTTCTTGTCTCTGCTGGCAGTAGCATCTGGTAGACACCTGACCTCTTTCAAAACCTCAGTATCCTTTCCTAAATTTACATCCCTTACATCCCCATCAGAAGGTGACTTCTCCTTTTGGATGCCTTGCTCTTCTTCTATGACTGGTGCATAATACCTGATTCACACTTTCTCCTTTCCAAAGTAAGTTCTTCTTCTAGGACCATGATCCCTGACGTACTTGAGTTATCATTATCACAACTACCTTTAGTGTCCCTATTAAATTCAGCAAGGGCACTGTATCTGTTATGCTGGGATACAGCAAAAGCTTTATGTTTATGGTCCACAGCTCTAACCCTGCCAGATCCCATGGTTGTCCATACTGCCTAAATTATACTTTGCCCAAATTAATGTATTTATTCCAAATGATCCTGATAAAATTAGATAAAAAGTGCTTTATTGAATTAAATAAAATGACACTCAAATTCGTCTGGTTGGGCAAGAAACCACATATTAAACAAAAACTATTACAGGATAGTAGGAGGTGGTTTTGGACTACCAGAATGGGAACTATCAGGTAGCATAATAAATTGGATAAAAGATTGGGTTAAGCTAAAAGGTAAGAGAACTTTAATGCTAGAAGGTCATGACCTCCAGATAGGTTGGCATGCTTTTTTGTGGGGAAAAAGGGGTAAGGCACATGCCTACTTTAACCGACACCGAATAAGAGATTCGCTTATACAGACCTGGAGGAAAATCAAAAAGAAACATTATATGAAGATACCCTGCTGGCTGTCAACCATGGAGGCTATGATCCACCAGAATAGATTAGATATAAGAAAAATGGTAAGCTATAAGGAATCATTAGATCATCAAGGCAAACTTGAATCGAATCAAGAATTAAGAGAACAAAGAATTATAATTGATTGGTGGCCCTATTTACAAATTCAAAATAGGTATAAAAAAGATTTAGAAGAATTTGGATTTGACAATGAGTAAAATTAGATAAAATTAGGTAAAATTCTTATCAGAACAGAGGAAAAATGTATATCCAAAATATATATTTAATGGGAGTTAAAGAAGAAGGAAGAAGTGTGAAAAATACTGATAGCATGGACCCAGAATTGCAGACATAATACTGATTTAGATGAATGGGAGAAATTATGGACTACAAATTATAAACTGACAACATCTACGGCCTACAAGGAAAACTTATACAAAATGTTTTACAAGTGGCACCTGGCCCCAATGAGATTGGCTAAGATGTACCCCAAATCAAGTCCAAAATGTTGGAAATGTGAACAAAACGACAGTACCTTTTATCATATGTGGTAGCTATGCCCCAAGACCATGAAATACTGGATTAAAATTAAAAATTGGCTGCAAGAAATTACCAAATATCAGACTTAAACTGGAGCTTTTCGTATTAGGAATAATTACAGATCAATACCCAAAAAAGATAAAATACATTATTCTGCATATTCTGATGGCAGCCAGAATAGCTTTTGCACAAATGTGGAAAGGACTCAACACCCCCCCCCCCCGATAAGTTAATTATACACAAAATACTGGAATGTATGGAGATAGATATGCTTACACTAGAAATGAAAGAGAAGGACAACTCCGAATATTATGCAATATGGCATAAATGGTATGAATGATTAGAGAATAAATATAAAAAATAAGTTTAGATTAATGTAACTATTTTAAGAGGCCTTAAGAAAGTAATATGATAGACATATAGAGTATAACATATAAGATAGAAACAAATATTGATACAAAGATAGTGTTGATGTATATAAAGAAAAGATGTATATAATAAGATTCATATTATATATACATATATAGATATATAGATATATATGCGCAGCGCAGCCAACCAGCCCAGCACACCAGCCCCACCACCAGTATTTATAGAGACTGCAGCTCTGATCACACACTGTTTGCGCTGGCACGAAGCCAAAAGCACCAGCCTGAGGATGGCAAGTGGGACCTCACCAAAATGTCGCCAAGATACTCTTAATCTTACAGGGGAAAAGACCCAAACACACCTAGACCTACGTACCTGTACCCGTGAAAATCTACAAAAACAAATATATATATATATATATATGATGAATGGCAGATGAGATTCTGCTGAAATGTTGCTACAACTTTAAAAGCACCACGTGGGAAAATACCCGAACAAAGCTGAATGCCAGACATGTAAGTACCCGCAAAAACTTAAGAAAACATATATATATATATATATATATATATATATATATATATATATATATATATATATATATATATATTTTCTGAGGTTCTCGCGGGTATTTGTATGTGGATCTTTGGTTATTCGGGTTTTCTCCCGTGTAAGGTTGGAAGTATCTAGGCAACGTTTCGATGAAGTCTCATTCATCATCTTCAGGCTTGGTCTTCAGCTCTGTGCTTCTCAGAGTGATGTGAGCTTGCAGCTGCTTCTTCCTTTTAACTGCTAGTGGCTGTGTTCTGATTGGGTGGGGGTGTGTTCTCATTGGTTGGGGGTTTGGCTGTGTTCTGATTGGTTGGGGGGTTGGCTGTGTTCTGATTGGCTGGAGAATAGGTGCACGCATTGAAGAACATAAGAACTCAATCAAAAAGGAAGAACCGACCTCTTCCCTGGTCCAACACCTCAAAGCCACAGGACATGAGATTGACTTTAAAAATACCAGAACTATCGCCAAAACCGAACACTTCAGCAGCAGAATCATCAGAGAAGCCATAGAGATAGAAAAACACCCACACAGCATGAATAAACGAGATGATGCCTCCCGTCTACCAGCTATTTGGAAACCCGCCCTCATGAACAGACGCATACCTAACATGAAGAATGACACCAGACCCACATTCTGTCTGTTTTTTTGGCTCTTTTTGTATCTTGATTGGCTGGCAACATTGTGTTACTTTATTGGAGGCCTTTAGTGCAGCTTGGCTTCGGGTAAATGGACGGCTATCATTCGTTAGGAAGCTGGGTTTCATCTGGGTGCCTGGTTGGGGTGTGTTTGAGCTGGAGGTATCAGGGGGGATCTGTTTGTGCCCAGGTGTTTGCCTGGCTTGTGGTGTGGAGATTTTTTTGTTTGTGAGTGCAGGCTTCCAAATGATTGACAGCCTGGTGGAATCATCTCTTCTGTTCATGCTTTCTGGTCTTTTTTCAATATATATATATATGTTTTCTTAAGTTTTCGCGGGTATTTACATGTCTGGCATTCAGCTTTGTTCGGGTATTTTCCCACGTCATAGTAGTAGTGCTTTTAAAGTTGTAGCAATTTTGTAGAGATTCTGCTGAAACGTTGCTACAACTTTAAAAGCACCACTACTATGACGTGGGAAAATACCCGAACAAAGCTGAATGCCAGATATAGATAGATAGATAGATAGATAGATAGATAGATAGATAGATAGATAGATAGATAGATAGATATAGATATAGATATAGATATAGATATAGATATAGATATAGATATAGATAGATATAGATATAGATATAGATATAGATATAGATATAGATATAGATATAGATACAGATACAGATACAGATACAGATACAGATACAGATACAGATACAGATATAGATACAGATATAGATATAAATAGATATAGATATATAGAGATATATAGAGATATATAGATATATAGATATATATTTGTTGATGCCATTGCATTGCTAAAAATATGAATGAGATTTGTATTTGTGGGAAAACATAATAAAAATCTATTTTAAGAAAAAAAAAACTAGTATCCTATCAATTGCAAGCTAAGATATACTTCATTTAGATGGTCTAAATAATTAAATATTTGTTTGAACTCTTTGTTCAGATTCAGTTGTCATTTGATATTTATCATATCAATATAGCGACTCATGAAAGTTCATAATATCTTGTGTCAGTCTGAAGAAATATGAAGATTTGTCCTATTACTTGAATAGTGATAGGAAATTTGTGACTCTACAAGTATTGCTGAATTACAGCTCTCAATATTGGCCAGAATGAAGAATGCTTGAGGTAGTGGTTCATCAACATTTAGAGAACCACATTTCTTGCCTTTGTCCCAGTGTTCAAAAAAGGAATAATAATCATGAAGTATGGAAGTAACGACCAAATTGGTGTTGTAGTTTCCAACTTTAAGCTATGTGGCCTTTAGGCAAAACATAATGTGACCATTTCACTTAGGACAACAGTTTTGGGAGTCCAGGCTGAGTTGTTAGGCCAGGACAATTCTGCTGTTAGGTCAGGATCTCATTCCTCTCCTAACCTGCTGTGCTCACTTTTGCTTCAACTCCCCCTCGCCCTTGTTTTTGGCCTCAAAGATATATGTAGGTATGTGTTTATATGTATGTAAAATTTATATGTATGTAAAATAGTGCAACGTGAGTATATAGTAAAACTCTTTTTTTAATCACATAGCATATAAACAATGATCACATACATGGGGAGAAGAAAGAGTTTGTATGTCGATGGCTTGATTGTTCTCGAGAGCAGAAACCATTCAAGGCCCAGTACATGCTAGTTGTACATATGAGGAGACACACAGGAGAAAAGCCACACAAATGCACTGTGAGTAAACACTGTTATAATAAATCAAGATGCACCTATTGATTTGCTTCCTTCTTTGCTTCTTTCTATTTAAATACAATTTGGTAACATTAAAATGTATTTAAAATATTATGTACAAAGTGATGTTTGTACCTGCTGGAGTTTCTTCTTTTTCATAAATTATCTACATTTGTCAATGATATTGATTTCATTTGCTAGAGAGCATATTGTGAACAATATGCAAAAAATCTTTCAAAGTGGAAACCGCTGAAATGGGATTAAAAATGAAACAATGGGTATTATAATTATAATGCAATTACATAAATATGTCCCAAACCTGTTATTCCATTTTGAAGAAAAAAATAGAGATAGAAAACAGGAAAGAAATGGAACATCTTCTCTATAAAATTTTGAATTTCAAATTAGAATTTATTCCATTTAATGACATTTTGTAAACATTCTAAATATACTATTTCTATGAATTAGCCCTAGAAAAATATAACAGAGTCCATCTTCAGCAAGCCAGATACTTCATGAAAAAGGCATTAATGCAATAGGCTGTTTTAAGCAACTTTTCTGCATAAAATTGAACCAGTTATTTGGATTAGTAGCTTTGAAAAGTAATCTTCTACAAGTATGTTTATTTTATTTTTTAAAAAATGGGTAGGTTAATAAACATCCAGGTTAGGGAAGGCTTTATTAGTCCCTTTTTAAAATCACTGGATGTAAAAAATTGGACTGAATTAAATTCAAGTGTGTGTATGCTGTCTTTTCTTGTGGGATAATCAGATAGACACATTAATCATAAAATCCTTGGTCTTTTTTGTCTATTACTTGGAAACATGCATAGGTTTGAAATCTTGCCAGTGCCTAAGAATATCAAAATAATAGTAATTTCTTTGTGTAAAAGCATCCTTTTTAAACTAAGGAACTAGCTGGGCTTTTTATTTTATTTTAAGATTATAGCAGGCTCCTTAAAAAAATGAAGAAAATCTAGAACATATTGCTACTATGGCTAGATCATGAAAGCTGTGTTGCCTTTTGGTGTGGAGTATTTTACTGTATTATTTCTTTTTCCACACTTCATCTTCTGTAAAGAAATGTTTAGAATAATATAATAGTATATTTTGCCCTCAGTTTGAAGGCTGCATGAAGGCCTATTCCAGGCTAGAAAACTTGAAAACCCACTTGAGATCTCACACTGGAGAGAAACCGTATGTTTGTGAACATGAGGGTTGTAACAAAGCATTTTCAAATGCATCTGATCGTGCCAAACATCAAAACAGAACTCATTCTAATGAGGTAAGAAAACACATGATTTGTATAATCCTCAAACAATGCATAAGTGAAGTGCTATCAAAACTATTTATAGTAAAACATTTATGATTCAACTGTATTTTAAAAATACACAAAGACATGAAACTCAAGAAAAAAATGATTTAGAAGCAAATAATTGCTTCCAGAATCTATGTTTTCTTTTTTAAATCTGCTTCAACTGCTGGGACATAAGGAATAACTTTGATTCTGCAACATCCAAATAAAATCCTGTTTAACTCATGAGATAGACCCAAACAATGCACTTTTGATGGTTTTATAGGGAAGATTTTATCAAGTTTTTATGAGTGACATCTAACTTAGCCAAAAATATAAGCATTTATTTAACTCAACCAATTCTAGCCACGTTTTCCCTGGCTTCTGTCATACATTTGAATGTTAGTTCCTTGTCTCTCTCACTCCAGCTGGAAGTATGACATGCTTGCTAGAAAAAAAAACACAGATATTGTAGATAATCTGCAGCTGTATAACTACTGATAATTGATCTCATTACCCACTTTTCATCTTCTTTGGCTTGGTTAGTAATTATACACATAAACAATATGTGTCTTCTTGTCACAACAGGTACATGTAACCAACAAATGCTATACAAATACTATACTTTCTTTTATGTTTGGAGGCTGGTCTTTAATATACTAAAAAGATGAACTATGAATATGTTGTGTCTGGGAGGATGGGCGCAATAACGGAGACGAGACCTCAGATAGTAACTTCAACTCTTTATTAGTGACTTCTGATCCAGGCGAAAAGCCCTGGCTGCAGCAGCTGCTTTTATAGAGCTGGCTGTGGCTAAACGTCCAATGACAACGATTTAAGCTTGCCGCACTTGGTTTGCCAATCGCAGAAGCCCGTTAACCAGCCAATCGGACTAGCCTGGAGTGACCAATCACGACCCGCTGTTAGCGGACCAATCAGGTTTGCAGGTTTACGAGTCTGCTAGTCCGGAACACCCCTCCCCTCTAGGTTCTGTCTAAGGGGTGGGGTTATGTACTCTCACAGGTAGGCGGGTCTTTGCACCTGTCTATCTGATTTGTGTTGTTCGAAAAGTCTTTGCTCGGTCTCGGGTTCCGATGGACTGCTCTCCGGGATTGTCTGGAGTGATGAACCAGCTTCGACGCTGGGTCTCCCTTCAGGTGATCCCAGAATACCTGGAATGCCTCCTTCGTTGCTACCATCTGGGTTCTCATGGTTCGCTGACCCCGTTCGGCTGCTGCTACCAGAAAAGATGACCACCTGCCAAGGTTCTTCATCAGCTGGTGAATATGGTGGGCTTTGCTGTGCTGATTGTGGGGTTAGATCTTCTGTGCCAGATGTTGGTTCAATTTCAGAACCCCCAGTTTCTCTTCCCCCTCTGGCTTCGAGATCGGGGTTAGTGATGGGATTTGTGGTCAGCCTTGAGCGCAGCTGGTCGATGTGGCGTTTCCACACTCTCCCATCTATGGTTTCTAAGCGGTAGGAGCGGGGGCCTATAATTGCGTTATTTTGGCAGGGATCCACAATGAGTCACCTGAAAAGTTTTTGCAAATACAGGGTCTCCTACCTTAAACATACGGTGTTTACTGCTGGAACCCGGGGTTTTTCCGTGGTGTAAGCTGCATGTAGATGGTCTAAATGCGATCTGAGTTTTCTGCCCATCAGAAGTTCAGCTGGGCTTTGTTTGTGGTACTGTTTGGTGTAATATGCTGGAGAAGGAGTATCCTGGTGACTTTGTCGTGGATGCTTCCTTGTTCCATTTTTTGTAAAGTTTTTTTGGTGAACTGAACCATTCGTTCAGCTCTGCCATTGGCCGCCGGATGAGCAGGTGATGTTAAAGCGTGGCGTATTCCACGGTCTGCTAAGTATTGTTCAAAAGCCAAAGCGGTAAATTGGGGGCCGTTGTCGGATACCAGGACATCTGGTAACCCGTGCGTTGCAAAAAGTCTGTTCAATTTCTTGATGACTGCATCTGTAGTGGTAGTCTTCATTTTGTTAACCTCGAGCCAGTTAGAGTATGTGTCTACTGTTATCAGGAAAGTATGTCCTTTTGTAGGTCCCGCAAAATCGATGTGGATGCGGGACCATGGACCCCTGGGCGTTTCCCATTCAGCTGGTGAGGCTTTTGGTGGGGCCGAGCGTGTTTCTTGGCATTTGCTACAGATTGCAACCCAGGCTTCAATTTGTTTGTCCATACCTGGCCACCAGGCGTAGCTCCTTGCCAGTGCTTTCATTCGTACTATGCTCGGGTGTCCTTCATGTAGTAAATTTAGAACTTTTTTTTGTAGTTTTGCTGGTATGACCACTCGGTCTCCCCACAACATGCACCCTTTTTGGGAGAAGAGTTCTGTTTGTCTGTTCTTGAAGGATTTAAAGATTTTGTTGGGTTCGATTTCCGGCCATCCCCTCTCCACCCAGCTAAGAACCCGTACCAAACATGAGTCTTTTTTTTGTTTCCTTTTTTTGATGTCTTGTGCTGCTAGTGGAGGTGAGGGAAGCGTCTCAATTTGTAGTATTGATAGTGTGGGAGCTGGGCCATCTAGAAGTTCTGGCAATGGAGAGCGGCTCAAAGCGTCTGCATGGGGGATGGTTTTTCCTGGCCGGTGCCTCAACTGGTAGTCATAGGCAGCTAGGAACTCCGACCATCATGTCATCCTTGGAGATAGGATGTGTGGAGTAGGTTTGTCGCCTGCCAAGATGCCAAGTAATGGCTTATGATCTGTGATGATGGAAAAGGATCTTCCATACGTGTACTCGTGGAACCTTTTGATTGCAGATACAATTCCTTATCTAGGTGACTATAGTTCCTCTCTGTTATAGACAAAGTTCTTGAAAAAAATGCAATAGGCGCCTCTGTACCGTTTGGTAGGACATGGCTCAGGATGGCTCCTACCCCAAAAGGTGAGGCGTCACAAGTCACAGTTAATGGAAGTGTCTCATTATATTGGATGAGCACTGCATCCGAAGTTAAAAGGTCTTTTACTTGTTGGAAGGCTTGCTCCTCCCATCGTCCCCAAAACCAGGAAGCCTTCTTATCAAGGAGTCTATGCAGTGATGGTTGCCTTCTGGGGTAGGAAGATGTTATAAAAGTTAATGAGTCCCAGGAAGGCTTGGAAATCTGTTTTGTTTTTCGGTCTTGGGGCATTTTTGATGGCAGCCAATTTCTTTTCAGTTGAGTCAATTCCTTGTTTGTCAAGAAGGTAACCAAGAAATTCAACCCTTTCAGTGCATAACTGGCACTTTTTCTTCTTTACCTTGAGGCCAGTATCTTGGAACTTTGCTAGAACAGTTCTTAGGCGTTTTTCTAACTGACTTCTTGTAGGGGAGGCAATCAATACGTCATCAGGATGGTAGGGCATGACCACTTTAATGCCCTGCAACAACCTTTCCATTAAACTTTGGAAAATGCCTGGTGCTACGCTTACTCCGAACTGGAGTCTGCTACATTTGAACGCGCCTCTGTGTGTAACTATGGTTTGGGCTTCTGCGGTTTCTGCATCTACTGGCAACTGTTGATAAGCTTGGGCCAGGTCAAGCTTTGCGAATACTTTGCCACCCCCAAGTGAGTGAAGGAGATGTTGGATCACGGGTACCGGATAGGCGCTCTGCTGTAACGCATGGTTGAAGGTAGCCTTGTAATCCCCACAGATTCTCAAAGATCTGTCAGGTTTTAGGGGAGTTACAATTGGAGTCTCCCATCGGGCGTGATTGATGGGTTCTAACACGCCTTGTGCAATTAGTTTGTCCAGTTGCTCATCAATTTTTGGTTTGAGAGCAAAGGGAACTCGGCGTGGCTTTAGGCGAATGGGTGCGGTATCAGGGCAGAGATTAAAAGAGATAGGGGACCCCTTGTACTTGCCTAATTTTTCAGTGAAGGCTTCTTGAAAGTCTCAGATGAGAGCTGCCTCCCAGTCTTCATCTACAGTCTGGTTGATGCCTGCCATTTTGATTCCTAATGGCGCAAACCACTGTAGAACCAATAAGCTGGGCCGGTCTCTGTCAATGATGGTGAGAGATAGCATTGCGGTATGGTCTTGGATGTGACTGGAACCAGCGACTGGAATTCTATTTCCCTGGTAGTCCTTTAATATAAGTCTCTGGGTGCTGAGATCCTGGCGGCGGATGTTGGGAATCAGCTGCTTAAGGGTTTTCCAGGAGACCATGGGTAGGGAAGACCAGGAGTCCACTTCCATGATGCATGGATGATTTTCAATGGTGACCTTTACACAGATTTTTTTGGCATCTAAAGATGAACCATGGCCGATAGTGATGGTCGAATGTGCCTCTTCCCGTCTGGTTGCGCCAGTAAACATCTGGTTTCTGTTGCACTGGTTCCACTGGTTGTTTGGGCGGTCCTGATTTGTGGGTGGGGTGCCTTCTGATTGGCGGAAGTTATTTTCTTTCCGCTTGGGACTGGATCCTCTCTTGTTCCGGCACACCTCAGCAATATGCCCTCTTTTTTCACAGGAATGACAGATGGCATCAAGGAACCTGCATTCGGATCGTGGGTGGTTTCCCCCGCATCCGGCACATTGAAAATTTGATTTACGACCCCACTGGTCTCGTTGCTCGTGCTCTGACCTGAGTCTATAGACGTCTTCCTCCTCACTATCCGATGAGAAATCTATGTCTTCGTGGTGGGCGGTCGACGTGTATTTTTCTGATGGTGTTGCCGTATCGTTGGCGGGTTGGCGGCTAGCCCCATTTGCTCAGCGCATTCGTGCTGCTGATTTTTGCTAGACGTGGCATTCTTTAGATTGTTGGACTCCAGGAACATTTGAAACCTGTCCATATACAAGTCCCAGTCTTCGCTAGCTGGATCAAATGGGGCAGATGATATAGCGCTGCTGGCCATTCTGCCGATGTCTGCGCGCTGTCAGCCACGTGCTCTGTCAGTCTTCTGTGAGTGCTCAGTCAGCTCTGTCATCTCTGCATCCCATCCTCGTCGCCAGTGTTGTGTCTGGGAGGATGGGTGCAATAATTGAGATGAGACCTCAGATAGTAACTTCAACCCTTTATTAGTGACTTCTGATCCAGGCAAAAAGCCCTGGCTGCAGCAGCTCCTTTTATAGAGCTGGCTGCGGCTAAACGTCCAATGAAAACGATTTAAGCTTGCCGCACTTGGTTTGCCCAATCGCGGCAGCCCATTAACCAGCCAATCGGACTAGCCTGGAACAACCAATCACCCACCCGCTGTTAGTGGACCAATCAGGTTTGCAGGTTTACGAGCCTGCTAGTCCGGAACAGAATAGATTCCTGAGCCAACTGTGAATGAAGTAGAAAAGTAGTTTCTAATATAATACAAACAAGAATGGGATCCAAGATCACTAGTGTTAATTAACTTCTTTTTTTCAAACTTAGTGAATGCTCTATTAAAATCAAAACTATTTTACATGAAATGTTCCTATGAATAATAATATTCCTATTGGCCAAGTTACTACTCTAATTCGTGTGTGTGTGTGTGTGTGTGTGTGTGTGTGTGTGTGTGTGAAGTTTTCGTGGCTACTTAGATGTATGGTACTCAGCTTTGTTCAGGTATTTTCCCACGTCATTATAGTTGTGCTTTTAAAGTTGTAGCAACGTTTCAGCAGAATCTCATCTGCCATCATCAGGCTTCTGTATTGTGTTCGTCTGTGAGTCAGACTTTCAGAGCCGTTTCTGTTTTAAATTTGGTGCTAGCCTACGCTGTGCCAGAATGGTTTTTTCTTCATTCTGATTGGTTGGGAGTCTTGGTCTGTGTTTATTGGTCTTGGAGTTTATTGTGTTCTGCTTGATTGGGGTTTCTAATATCTTCTGTCTGCTTTGGAGCTTTTTTTTGTCTCAATTGGCTGGCAAAATTGTGTTTCCGGTATTGGAGGCTTTTAGTGTGGCTTGGCTCCGAGTAAACGGATGGCTATCATTTATTAGGAAGCTAGGTTTCATCTGGGTGCCCGGTTGGGGTGTGTTTGAGCTGGAGGTATCAGGGGGAGTCTGTTTGTTCCCAGGTGTTTGGCTGGCTTGTGGTATTGAGATTTTTTTGTTTGAGAGTGCAAGCTTCCAGATAATTGACAATTTGGTGGAGTCAACACAATACAGAAGCCTGCTGATGGCAGATGAGATTCTGTCGAAACGTTGCTACAACTTTAAAAGCACAACTATAATGACGTGGGGAAAATACCCGAACAACGCTGAATACCATACATGTAGGTATTCGCGAAAACTTAAGAATATATATATATATATATATATATATATATATATATATATATATATATATATATATATATAAAACAAAGAAAGTTTGCAATTTGCTGAAGGGGGAAGTAGATATTAATGAAAAGCACTACTGTGCTTAACAACCAGATCCTGGTTCAAATTTTCCCATGATCAAGGATTCTACCACATTACCAGTACTTCTCTTGGTCAGTCTCAGCTCAATTTGTATAAACAGGCTTATTATTATTGTTGTCAAAATATTCCATCCAATTAATTAAGACAGTGTAGCAATCCAAAACCAATGATAGCACTTTTTCCATTTGCAGAAACCCTATGTCTGCAAAATACCAGGCTGCACAAAACGCTATACAGATCCAAGTTCTCTCCGAAAACATGTAAAAACTGTACATGGTCCTGAAGCGCATGTCACTAAAAAGCAACGTGGAGATACCCATCCAAGACAACCGCCACCAAGAAATCAAGGCAGTCATTCCCAAAACAGATCCCCAGGCCACCTGATTCAGGGTGCAATTAATGAGCAAAAAGGCCTCAGCAACTCTACCTCAAAACATGAAGAATGCCTCCAAATTAAAGCTGTTAAGTCAGAGAAACCAATGGTAAGCTTCTATTTCTTTTTATTCCTTGGATATAAAAGTATACATTGTTCATTAATATTCTTATTACAGTACGATTACATTTGGGTTTCTCCCCGCCCGAATATCTGTTCATAATAATAAGGAAGCTATTGCATTCTATATAGTTCAGAGGAACTCATTAAACAGAGAACAGCAAACCTATTTAATGGGTTTTCACATAATTTTTATACTCAAATTTGTATTTTCTTGTGATGTATATTTTTACAGATGTGATGTGGAGTGACAACTGAGTGTTACTTGTGTATTTGTAATAGTCTAACACCATTTAAAGGTTAAAAGTTAGTGGTAGTATACAATGCATACTGCAAAAAAATATGAAAACTTATATTCATTTGAATGACTGTAATGACCATCTTCCATAATAACTTTGTTTGCAAACTGCCTTCTTATCAAGCTTAACCAAGAGTATCCTAGTAGAATGCTTTGGGTTGGCTTGGAAATTTAGGTCTGTCACTGAACCTTCCAGATTTATCTGTTTAATTCCCAATCCTGCAGGACTCTTTCTTGTGAAGAGTTCTTCAGTATTATTGGAATTATATAAAACTTTCCCCAAAAATATACTTGCCATTCTAGAATTAGTTTCTATCAATTAATAGAAGAAACTATTTCCATATGGTCTGAACTTGAAGGCTCCAGAACACACTATCACATCAATATTCCATTGCAAACCCATGGAATTTTAGGAAAAGCAAATATTACATGAAGGCGGGGGGATCAAATACTGGCCATACCAATATATTATTTATTGTGTACTTTGCAATGTGCCTCTGCCTTAATTGACTGCTAATATAAAAGTTTAAAAAATGGTTTTATTATGAATTCTAGTCAATTACAAATATAATTTAAAATCATAAAGTAATATTTTCTTCATAAGTCAGAATGAAATTAATCTTAATTTGTTTATGAGTAACACTTCTATTGGAAATTGAAGCTTTCATGATGTAATAATCCTCCCTTAGCCCTGGAAAATAATCAGTTTTTGAAAGGCAGATGTGAATAAGTTATATTTAATTGTGGGTTATATGTTACTGTATATACTATCTATAATATTTTTCATAAGTCACCATATCCTAGAAATCTATGCAAATTTTTGCAATAATGTTCTTTGCTATGATAGCCTTTCTGACCAATAAAGAGTGGGAGAATATATTTTCTCATTCTGACTTGAACGGATGGCATGTCCTACAGTATATGCAAAAGTTCTTTCCTTTGTCTTCAAATCTGATGCTGAATCAGAGATTGGCCCTGAGGGACTGAATGTTAATGTAAAAGTATTTAAGGTGTACTAAAAAATGTTTCATTATAAAGTTAAGATTCCAGGATTTAAATACCTTTCAGAGCGAAGAGGCAAAATTGACTATTGCAGGAATACATAAATATACTTTGATGTAACATTGGCACTGAAATAACTGATTTGTATGTATTGTATAACCAAATGTCTTATGTCTTTTGTTTTACTAATCCAATGTTTCTTCTACCTAATGCTTTTAATGCCATGTTCTATCTTCCTAAGGACAGTGGGTAATAAGGTGAGGGAATTTTAATTTCTCCACATTATTTTCATTGTAATTAAAAATTCATTTACTTGCTACTTGAAACCATTTCATTAGCTGTATTCACAACTATTATAAAAACATACTTTATAACAAATGGCATACTACCCAGTTAGTTTGTAAAACTAGTCATATATGGAAATATAGATATTTACCTATACATCTGTAATTGCTCTTTAGTTGTTACTGCTGTGAAGAATTTTCCAGCTGTAAGAACAGGCTTCTGACCCTCAGATTTGTTCATTGAACTAGCATTAAACGGTAGCCATTCCTGTGGCATTTCATGTTGAACTTAGTAATTTAAAACATGCCACTTAAGACTGAACCAAAGGCATATAACACAGTATATTATTAGTTTTGGCAGAATACTTTGATGTTGCTGCTAGTTAGTCCTGAAAGTTCTTGCTTGCTTATCTTAGATGATACAGGAATCCTATTGTTATATTGATCATCCAGATTTTATTCCAAAACAAATTAGTCCACACGAAGTCTGCCTATAGCAGTAAAATTGATAGGCAAATACCATAGCTAATGGTATTGAAAATACTGTTATTGAAAGCAATTTTTTAAAATCTTAATTAGAATTGTATGAATATTGAATCTCCACTGCATCACTTAAGCTATGACAACTGAAGTTCTAAGTATTTAGTTTCTCATTTCCAATTTTCAAAGATGTTGTTCATGATCAAGATGATATTAATGTATCTGCAACTGCAGAAGTAGATTTCTAAATGTTTGATTATCTGAAATATTTTAGAGTAGAAAATGGAGAAAATCTCTCTCTGTAAATGAATGATGAATTTATTCAAAGTACAAACCTATACCAGGGGTCGCCAGTCTTTTGGACTTCAGGGACCACTAAACTCATAATTTTAAATCCCATGGACCACTAATATGAATTTTGACTGACGATGGCTTGCTGATGATGGTGGGAAAGTCGGTCCCATATTCCAGAGCTGCAGTAGTCACAGGACTGGCCTGCCATGGATGAGCTGCTCCAGGATGTCCAAAGGGCCAGTCTTGTGACTACTGCAGCTCTGGTATATGGGATTGGCCCGTGGTGGGGTTGGAAATCTCTGCCGTAGGGGGTGGCATGTGTAATGTGCAAGTTTGCGGGTGGGGCAACGTGCAAAAAGCGGTGCAGCCCTCGCCAGCCAGGACGAGGTAATGGTGCTGTTGCAGCAAGGGGGGAAAGAACAGGCGGGCAAAAGCAGCAATGGAAATGGCTGGAAGCTGCGGGAGTGCGATGCTACTCAGCATTCCTCCTTCACTCAAGGAGCCCGGCCAAAGTTTCCCTTCAGGGCTTTGACTCCCAGGGACAGGAGTTTGGCCAAGCTATCTGCAAAATTATCTCTCTTGAGAAACACTCACAGAAGCAGCATGGGAAACTTGGGCCAGACTCTTGAGAGATGAGAGTGACTCCAGCTGCTTCTCTCCATGAGTGCTCCTCAAGAGACAGACATTTTTTCAGGTAGCTTGGCTGAACTCCTGTCCCTGGGAGTCAAAGCACTAAAGTGCGAGTGGCATGGGAAACTTTGGCGGGCTCTCAAGAGATGAGAGTGACTCCAGTTGTTTCCGGGGGACATTTCTCTGCGAACCACCAAAATTTTCTCGCGGACCACCAGTTGGCGATGTTTGTTATGTGACAATGTCATGTTTGTTATGTGACAATAGTGATGTCAGTAGGATTTATATTCTATATAAATATTATATATTTATATTATATCGCTAGAAAAGTAGCCATAGCATGTTCACTTAGCATATACAATGAACTCTGAGCTCACTTTAGCTAAAAAAAAAAAGTCAACATGTTATAAATTAGTTATATTAAACAATTCAAAGCTGTATTTTAAATTATGTTATTATTTAATAGACAGGTTTTATTTAAGTTGAATTATTTTGGTGCTAGGACCAAAGAGAAAAAAATGTGTTAAGAAAAGTAGAAATTTTACTTACAAATTTGTCCTTATCAGAATTTTCCACAAAAACATTGGAGTGTTCCTTAACTTGTAGGAAATCCATTATTCTGTTGCTAGTCTTGAGAAAGGACTATTGTTCACACCGATAGTTTCTTTCTTTTTCCTTTTTGTTAAGAGGAAGGAACAAGGTTTCTTTAACATTATTTGCCTCTTTCTAAAACCATCAAACTACAATATTCTGTGTTACAAAATTGCAAGTTACAATTACAAAATTTTAAACTGAAAAGTCTGTCACTTTTGACAATATGCTACTGTAGATGTTATAAACAATATATGGAGTAGTTGCTAGTATAAAATATATTTGCACAACTCTTTTTTTAAAAA